>JARQOD010000004.1:422223936-422372249 GCA_033576555.1 Oophaga sylvatica | reverse complement strand
ACGGGGCAGAATGCTGGACACGGGGGCAGAATGCTGGACACGGGTGCAGACTGAGACATGGGGGCAGAATGCTGGACATGTGGGCAGACTGACACATGGGGGCAGAATGCTGGACATGGGGCAGACTGTGAGACATGCGGCAGAATGCTGGACATGGGGCAGACTGTGAGACATGGGGGCAGAATGCTGGAAATGGGGCAGACTGTGAGACATGGTGCAGAATGCTGGACATGGGGCAGACTGAGACACGGGGCAGAATGCTGGACATGGGGCAGACTGTGAGACATGGGGCAGAATGCTGGACATGGGGGCAGACTGTGAGACATGGAGGCAGAATGCTGGACATGGGGCAGACTGTGAGACACGGGGCAGAATGCTGGACATGGGGGCAAACTGTGAGACATGGGGCAGAATGCTGGACATGGGGCAGACTGTGAGACATGGGGGAAGAATGCTGGACATGGGGGCAGACTGTGAGACATGGGGCAGAATGGTGGACATGGGGCAGGATGGATACAATGGAGACAGATGTGTAGGATGGGGAGATCATATGGGGCAGAATGGATATTCATGAGGGCAGGATGTGAGAATATATGTCTGAAGCCAGGAATGAGACACACGGGGGCCAGGTTGGGGAATATTATTACCATAGGGGCTAATTAAGCGATATTACTGCAGTAATGTATTTTTTTATTTTTTGAGTATACTGTTTTAAATGTGGGGGCGGTCCTGTTACTGTGTAGAGTGATACTATGTCACCTTTTTTCTTCATGTGGTGTATTGTAGAAGTTGGGAAAAATTAAGTAATGTGTTCTGCAAGCGGAGCTCGAGATAACTGTGTTATTTCTTGCAGAGACGAGTCCTGGCTGGAAGAAGTGACGGCAGTCTGTGCTGGATGAAAGATGAAAAACAAAGATGAAGGACTTCACCTAGAGACGTCACTGGTGAGTCAGTGTGTTACCTATACACTGACACTATACACTGTATGCTATATACAGAAGTCCTGTGTATAATGTCACCACCAGTGATCACTGTATTACCTATACATTATATACAGAGCTCCTGTGTATAATATCACCAGTGATCACTGTATTACCTATACATTATATACAGAAGTCCTGTGTATAATGTCACCAGTGATCACTGTATTACCTGTAAACAGACACTGCATACTAAGTACAGATCTCCTGTGTATACTGGCACTTATGGTGATAGTATTGTGTTTTGTTTTTTTAATTACTGATCAGTATTGTAGTATTCAGTCACTATGTGGTGGTAATATGCGGTTTGGACATGGTGTTGCGGTATTTGATTCTTGTATGTACTATTTGGTCACTTTGTGGTGGTAATATTGGCTCTGGTCATGGTGTTGTGGTATTTGTTCCTTGTATGTGATATTATTCTATCACTGTCGTGGTAATATGTTGTCTGGTGGTATTTGTCCCTTGTATGTGGTGTTATTGGTCATTTTAAAAATTGAAAAATAAATAAAAATATACCTAAATTGTATTGCATATTTTAACAAATATTTAATAGGTTACAGTACGTAGAGTAGAGCCCGGCCAAAAGTGTCTACTGTGTTATGGTGGCGGCTTAAAAAATCTTTTGGCCAAAACAAAAGCTGCTGGCGGCTATATGTGTGATCAGGTATATGATGACCCCGTCGCTTGACCCCGTAGCTTGATCCTGTCACATGACCCTGTCACATGACCCTGTCACATGACCGGGGGGCCCACAGAGTCTGAACAGCCCGGGGCCCTAGCTACCCTTAATCCACCCCTGATCATATACAGTGGCATGTAAAAGTTTGGGCATCCCTGGTCAAAATTACTGTTATTGTGAAGGACTCTTGGGTGTCTGCAAAAAATGTTTACAAGCTGTGATACCTGCATAAGGGGGTGCTAATAGGTACTAAACCATGCAGGATGCCCAAACCTTTGCATTGGCCCATTTTCCTTTTTGTAATTTTTAAATGGAAAAAATTAAAATATATATATTTTTTCCTAAAATACAAAGTAAATGTATCATCTTTAACTTTAGCACTTTTGGAGATAATTTCATCTTCAACTTGCTTAACTATTCACAATAAGGGCCTGTGCACACATTGCGGATTTGCCTGCGGATTTTTCCGCACTGAAACTGCATCTCTTGGCAGAAAACGCAGGCGCAGTTTTGGCGCGGTTTTGACGCGGTTTTCCAGTGCGGTTTTTGCCTTGAATTGTCTGCGTTTTTTACAGCAATAAAGATATATGAACTTTGACAAACTTGACTGAGGAAAAAAAAAATGTGATGTCATTTCCTTGTCCAGCCCCTTTTCTTCCATTCTCCAGTTTGAAAGGAATCGGTATGCATTTCTATGTCATTAAAAATTTTGACTTGTTAATTTCATGTGCGTTATGTTTTCTATTTACTAAGTGGGGTTTGCTCAAACAAATTATCAGGATTCTTCCTTCCCACTTCTCTTCCCACAGTACCGACCCATATACCCATCATATACAGGTCCTTCTCAAAAAATTAGCCATAGTGCAAAATTTCATTATTTTCCATAATGTAATGATTACAATTAAACTTCTCATATTTTGATTCATTCAACACCAACTGAAATTTGTCGGTCTTTTATGTTTCTAATATGATGATTTTGGATACAACCCTGATAACCGAAAAAAACTGTCTCAAAAAATTATGACATATCAATGAAAAGGTTCTCTAAACGACCTATTACCCTAAGGTCTGTCTACACATAATCTTTAAACACTGAAAGTTTCCTGAGGCTTTTAAAAACTCCTGCCTGGTTCATTCCAAAATCCCCTCATGGTAAGACTAGCGACTTATGATGTCAAGAAGGCATCATTGACACCCTCAGCAAGTAGGTAGACCAGAAAGAAATTCTCAACAAGAAGGTGTTCCCAAGTGCTGTATCAAGGCAACCTCAATGGAAGTCTGTTGGAAGGAAACATGTGGCAGAAAGCTACTTGTATCAACGGAAGGGTAGACGAACCCTGAGGAAGTTTGGAGAAGGACGATTCCAGACCTTGGGGGACCTGAGGAAGCAGTGGGTCGTGGTATGTAGAAACATTCAGGCCACGTGAACAGGTGTTGTGCAGGAAGGCTACAGTGCCGCATTCCCCAGGTTAAAGCAACTTTGAACATAAACAGCGGCAGAAGCGCCTGCCTGGCACATCATGAGAAAGCAGCATGGACGCTTGCTATAGTGGTCCCAAGTACTTTTTCTGATGAAAGCAAATTTTGCATGTCATTCGGACAATCAGGTGCCAGAGTCTGGAGGAAAGACGTGAGGAAGGAAATGCCAAAATGCCTGATGCCAGTGTGAAGTACCCCAGTCAGTGATGTGTGGAGTGCCATGTCAGTGGGTGTTGTCCACTCCCGTGTTCATCAAGGGAAGGCTGTCCATTGCCGAGATGCTTATGGAGATGAATGAATTTCTATTCTTCAGCACGACCCACACTGCTCACAGTGCAAACCACTGGTAAATGGTTTACTGACCATGGATACCAGTGACTCAATTGGCCTGACTCCCTTGACCTGAACCCCATAGAGAGTCTGTGGGATTGTGAGGAGAAATATTGGACGCAAGACCAAACTACTGGATGAGCTTAAGGCGCATCGAAGCATCCTGGGCCTCCATAATACGTCAGCAGTGTCAAGGCTGTTGCCTCATGCCACGCCGATTTGAAGCAGTAATTTCTGCAAAAGGATTCGACGAAAAGTGGACTGAGCATACTGAAACTTTATTATTTGACGGTTTTTGTTGTTTGTTTAAAAAACACTTTTATTTTATTGGCGTGGTTGAAGTCTGTTATGTTTTTGAGACAGGTTTTTTGGGGTTATGGTAACTGTAGTGCCAAAATCATCAGTATAAAACAATAAAAGACCGACAAATTTCAGTTGGCGTGAATGATTCGTAAAATTATGAAGTGTTAATTGTAATCATACATTATGGAAACATAATGAATATGCCCATATATGCTAAATTTTTTGAGAGACCTGTATATCTCGTTTCCACAGTCCATTGCCATAAACCGATACACATCCATCCCAAAGTCCAGTGCCTATACCCCTCATACGTATCTCCATCCCATAGCCCCAAGCCCATATACCCATCATATATATCCTCTTTCCCACAGTCCAGTGCCCATATACCCATCATACATATTCTCCATCCATAGTCCAGTGCCCATATATGTGTAGCCCTGGTATATAAGGTACACAATACCAGGAGGATGAGTGGAGAGGTAACGGTTAAGGGCTCTACATGACATCACATATACGTCGGACACACCCAGCAGGGGTGTAGAGGGGTGTGGTTTTGAGCACAAGAGAGTCTTGTAGTGTCTCCTGAGGTGAAGGGAGAGAGAAGGAGTGCCTGTCTGGAGCACCAAGATTCCTGTCGATTCAGAGAGACAGTACAGTAGTGGAGGCTAGTACAGGTGAGCCAGTTCACCTTAGCCTAGTCAGTGCTGAGATTGAGAGTTTGAGCAAGTCGAAAGGCACAGTGGAAGGAAATCAGAAGTGCTTTAGGATGAAGTATCCTGCACATTGTCACCGGTCACTGGAGACCGAAGCATCACTATAGCTTCACGCATAGTGGTAGAAAAACCAGAGGCTTACTGGACCTTAGGTAACAGAAAGCAGCCCTTGAAGTGTCAGTACGTAACAGGGGTCAGGTGGAATAGGAACTTTGAGCTAGGCCAAGCATAGAAGAACCTAGTTTCATCACTGGAAGGCTCCACCACAAAACTGACCGGGCAGTACAGCTTTGAAATAGCTGAAGTTTCAGGAGTGAACTACGCTTTATGCTGGTTGGACTCATCATCATTGGAAAGTAAAGGAGGCCCTGCCTTGCTCAGCCGTTGCCTCAAAACTCATCCTCCATCAACCCCATCAGCCTCCCTGGGACCTGCCTTACCATCTTACAAGTAAAAGGTATGGAAAGACGCTGACGGTGTGAGACTGAGTTATTTAATTGCATGCCTGCACAACCCACCATAACCATCGACCTGAGGGAAGAGTCCCACCTGTAGGGGTTCCGACATCTAGCTGCCTCACCATCCCCTCAGAGATCTACAGCAGCGCTGGTACAAATTACCAGAGACTACAGTGGCGTCACGAACTGTAAATATATCTATCCCCTGTAAATATTCCCCAACATACGCCAGACCGCCAGGGCCACAGACCGAGCCACCGCTACCTGTGACAAACCCCATAGACTTCCATGGCTCGGCTCTGAGTACCCCATTGCCCTGGTAATCCACAATTGTGGTGGCGGGTCGACACAAAACTTTGGCGTCACGAACAGGATACGAAACTTGCAGCATTGCGAGCCTGTGTGCCTGTGGAGTGTTTTGGTGAAAAAGACTGTTGCTGTTGTTTGGCGCCAAATACCGCCATATTTGCCGCCAGATTCACGCCCTAAGGCGCTGGAGAAGAAGGTGGGCGTACCTGAAAGAGCGCGCAAAGTCTTGGACACGCCCCGGCTCTGACTCAGCGGCAGGTCCTGCAACAGGAAGTGAACGCTCTGACATCAGAGCGCCTGCGACGAAGGTCCTGTTCCCACTGCTGTGCCTGTGAAGTAGCAGCATCTGAAACCGGTAGGCTCCGTTTAACCAAGGGGGCGCTAAGATGTCACAACAACCGGCCGACAGTGCGGCCCAGCCAGAGGCCCCAATCCCGCACCGCCTGGTATTGTAGCGCCAGATGGGGGTGCAGGTCCAGCACCCAGTCCGGTAGTCCCGATCATGCCACTAACGCTCCCATATATGCCTGGGGCGAAATGGCTTCCCCAGTACAGCGGTGAGCCAGGCACATTAGCAGGCTTCAAGCGGAAGTTATGCAGCATCCTAGAAATGTACTCCATGCCTGAGAGACAAAAAGCTGCTGTGCTAATAGGGCAGCTAACTGGCGCTGCTGAGAGGGAAGTGGAGACTTGGGATACCGTTGATCAGGAGTCGGTACCTGCGATCTTCCTTAAGCTGCATGCCATATTTGAAGACCGCACAGAAACGGATCTCCGGATGGCCTTCTATCACTGTTCACAACAGCCAGGTGACAGCATCCGGGACTACGCTTGCCGACTACAAGGAGCCCTGAGAGCTCTTAAGCAGATTAATAATTTAAATGCTATCGATGAGAATAAAATGCTGAAAGAACAATTTATCCAGGGATTGAGATCCCAAGAGGAACGCAGAACTGTAAACTGGTGGTCCTTAGATCATCCGGATGCTACCTTTGATGCCCTAAAAGACATGGCAATAAAAGGGCTGCGGCCCTGGGCAAACCTGAGGTGGCGAACCAACATCATCAGGGTGAAGTCACTCTGGAACCGGCAGTAACCCCCTGTTCCCCGTTAGTGGCCGAAACCAAAACGCAGGTGACACCTCCCAGTGAATTGGATTGTCTGCGCTCAGAGGTGCGCCAGCTGACTAAAAATCTGGCTGCTGTAATGAGTGCCCTACAGCTGCGGAAAGTGGAGGAAGGGAAGATCTTGTTAGCTGACTGCCCAGAAGACGTCCCGTGGATGCACCGGAGAAGAAAGAAGACGTCGCCCCCCCGGAGGAGGACAACGCCACCCCCAGGAGCGACCTCTGATCAACACCCTCCTCGTCGAGAGATCATCTGTTATCGATGCAACCGGAAAGGTCATATGTCTCCACAGTGTCCTTTAAACGGGCAGAACCTGGGTCCAAGGGCCAACACCCAGGAGAATACCCGTCAGGCCCCTTAGACTGGAACCGCAGGTATGTGGGTGGGCGACCCTACCTGTCCATCATCTTAGATGGTATTGCAGTTCCGGCATTGTTAGACACTGGGTCCCAAGTGACCCTAATACCTGATGCCCTATATACTAAGTACTGGTCAATGGACAGTCTTAAACCCCCGAGCCCTGACTTTACCGTATATGCTTCTAATGGTCTTCCTGTAGAAGTACTCGGGACAAAATGTGTAGATGTAAAGGTGGGCAGAGAGGAGTTGAAAGACCAGGGGCTTCTGGTAGTAAAGACTGCAAATGAGGAGAACGGTTTAAATATAATTTTGGGCACTAACATTATCGGTAATTGTTTGGGAGAAGTTGTGTTCTTGCTCCAACAGCTCGCTGAGATTGCCCGACCAAGGCAGAAAGGAGTAATCCAAAGAGAGATCCGGGCCCTGGTGTGTCAGCAGCAAGCGAAGCTTACAGACGGCGAAATTGGTAATGTACGGGTCACTGACTCGGATCCTATTGTGATACCCCAATGAGTGAAATGATTATCTGGTGCAGGGCAGCCATAGGTCTGAGAGGACAGAATTACCAAGCTGTAGTAGAACCCCACCATTCAGAACATAGACCTACACTTATGACTGCTAGGGAGTAGTAGAAGTGGTGAATGGAAGAGTACCGGTACGGCTTCTCAATTGGGGAGATGATGAGGTAAACTTACCCCGTTATGCAACCATTGCTAAACTACATGCTGTCGACAATAATTCTATTCTTCCGGCTGAGTCCTTAGACTCCTGTCAAATAGCGGAGGACAATGACCCAGCAACTCAGGTGGCGGAATGGTGTCAGCAACTCCATGTTGGGACGGACACCACTCCCGCTCACCAGAAGCAAGGGGTATTACGGGTGGTGCAAGAGTATGCCCAAGTGTTTAGCAAGCACCCACTTGATTTTGGGGTAATTAAGGGAGTCCAACATCATATCCCTACAGGCAGTCATCCTCCCATCAAGGAGCGGTATAGGCCTATACCCCCAGCCCATTATCAGAAGGCTAAAGAAATGTTGCATGATATGAAGAAGGCCGGGTGATAAGGGATAGTTGTAGCCCCTGGGCAGCCCCTCTAGTTCTGGTTAAAAAGAAAGATGGTAGTATGAGAATGTGTGTGGATTACAGGCAGGTGAACCGCATAACACACAAGGATGCATACCCGTTACCATGCATAGAGGAATCATTAGCTGCTCTGAAAACGGCTAACTACTTTTCTACCCTTGATCTGACTAGTGGTTACTGGCAAGTGGCTGTGGCTGAGGAGGATCGTGAGAAAACGGCTTTCACCACCCCAATGGGGCTCTGTGAGTTCGACAGAATGCCGTTTGGGCTCAGTAGTGCCCCAGGAACATTTCAGAGAGTGATGGAGAACTGCCTGGGACATCTCAATTTTGAAACCGTGCTGCTATACCTAGACGACGTCATCGTGTATTCCAAGACTTATGAGGATCATCTGAAGCACCTGGCAGAAGTATTCGAGTCCCTGTCCAGGTACGGGATGAAATTAAAACCCTCAAAATGCCATCTACTCAAACAGAAGGTACAATACTTGGGGCACATCGTCAGTTCGGAAGGAGTAGCGCCGGACCCAGAGAAAGTCACTGCCATCCAGAAGTGGCCGGAGCCGAAGAACCTTAAGGAAGTGCGACAGTTCCTGGGACTAACGGGTTACTACAGGAGATTCGTGAAAGATTAC
Source organism: Oophaga sylvatica (assembly GCA_033576555.1). NCBI lineage: Eukaryota > Metazoa > Chordata > Amphibia > Anura > Dendrobatidae > Oophaga > Oophaga sylvatica. The sequence goes on along the minus strand of JARQOD010000004.1, from coordinate 422,363,789 downwards.
ACGAAGAAGGCAGCTCCTTTACAGGACCTCCTAGTAGGACAATCCCTAAAGAGCAGAAACCCTCCCTTTAATTGGGGTAAGGAACAGGCTGAAGCATTCCAAGAGATGAAAGATATCCTTACAGGTGATGAGATCTTAACCTATCCTGATTACAGCCAACCGTTCCTGTTGTACACCGACGCCAGTAATGAAGGGTTGGGAGCAGTTCTCAGTCAGAAGCAGAATGGCCAAGAAAAAGTCATCGCATATGCCAGCAGAAAACTCAGGCCAACTGAAAGGAATCCGGAAAATTATAGCAGCTTCAAGCTGGAGTTTCTGGCGCTGGTCTGGGCCATTACTGAAAGATTTAAGCATTATCTGGCCTCCAATCGGTTCACTGCGTTTACAGATAACAACCCCTTAACGCACCTGGAAACCGCCAAGCTGGGTGCCATGGAGCAGCGATGGATGGCTCGGTTGTCCAATTACCAGTTTACTATCAAGTACCGGAAAGGTCGAACGAATGCTAATGCTGACGCATTGTCCCGAATGCCGCATGACTCTGATACGGAAGAAGAATCGGACGACCTGGAAGAAATTGAGCTACCTGCGTTCCATCGAAATGGGGTAGTCCACGAGCATCGAGTCAACAGAAAGCAGTATGGTGCAACATTAAATCCTTTACCCCATCACAGCTGGAAAGAGACTCAGGACAGTGATCCAGTGGTCAGCCGCATCAAGGAGTTGTTAAGACAGGAAGGCTCCTCTTTGGAAAAGGATGCACCTATGTCAGCCAAGCTCCTGTGGAACGAGAAAAGCAGGTTGTTCCTATACCGTGAGAAGTTGTGCAGGAGATACGTCAACCCCAGAACCCATGAGATGGTCTGGCAAATCGTGGTCCCCAAGGCAGACGTCCCAATGGTGTTGGAAGCATACCACGATCAAGCAGGACACTTTGGCTGGAGAAAGCTGGAGACCCAGTTGAGATGCCGGTTCTACTGGGTAGGGATGCGCAGCTCCATTGAGAGGTGGTGTCGGAACTGTGGACCCTGTGGTCTCAGAAGGAAGGACTACGGTAGTCAGAAGGCACCCCTGCAACCTATCCGGACGACTCGCCCCCTGGAGATTGTGGCCCTGGACCACGTCAAACTGTCGCCAAGTAGATCTGGATACTCATACGCCCTGACCATGGTGGACCATTACTCCAGATTTCTGGTGGTTGTTCCAGTTAAGGATCAGACCGCAGTGACGGCCGCGAAAACCTTTCAAGCAAGCTTCTGCAGACCGCATGGGTATCCGGAGCAAGTATTAACCGATCAAGGACCTGCTTTCGAAGCTGATTTATTCAAGGAATTCTGTCACATGTACGGGTGCAAGAAAATTAGAACAACGCCATACCACCCTCAAACCAACGGTCTTTGCGAAATAATGAACCATATTGTCCTTGACTTGTTGAGATCCATACCGTTGGAAGACAGAAATCGATGGCCGGACTTACTACCTGATTTGGTTGACTTGTATAACCATATACCTGTAAGTTCTACTAACTGCACTCCAGCCTATCTTATGAGAGCAAGGCCCGGAAGACTACCAATGGATTTAGAACTTGGAGTGGTAGAACCGGAGGCAGACGACACCATTGAAAACTGGGACATCAATCGGCAAGAGCAGTACAGACGAGTGCAAACCTGTGTAGAAGAAAGTCTCAACAAGGCACGGGAGAAACAGGAAGATATTTACAACAGAAATGCTCCTGCCAAGCCTTTGATGCCTGGAGAAGTGGTATTAAAAAGGAAAAGGAAAATGCACAAATTGGATAACCAGTGGGAACAAGAACCCTACGTTGTACAAGATTCTAATATGACAACAGAAAAGTTTGTATCATCAGTAAGGACGGAGGAAGAACAATAACCACTGTGTCCAGAGACCATTTGAAATTGTGTCCAGAACCCTTAAAGCTTTGTGAAAAGAACCCTGTCATCAATCAAGAGGAAGGAAAGGAAGAGGTCATACACACGGATCTGGGAGATTTTCCTGCGGATTGGCCCCGACTGGGAGATGCTGTAATAGTTCCGGTGTTGCAGTTTTATCAGCCACAAGAGGAAGTTCTACCTCCAGTTGTGTCCGTGGTGCCAGTTGAGTCCGTTCAGGAGTTACCCATTCCAGCAACACCTCAACCTACGGAATCTCAAGAAGGATCATCAGAAGCAGCGCCCCATGCTATGGGATCCCCTGGTGAAGCTGACTCACACCGCCCAGCCATCAGTACGCTTGCCAGATCCATAGAAAGATTGAGGCAGTTCTATAGTTTGCCGTTACGCAGTGCAGACAGATCACAACTTAATATACCTGAAGCTACTCCACGTAGATCAGAGCGAATCACAAAAGGGAAGATACCCATTCGATACCAGCAGTAATTATAACAAATTAATGTGAATATTGTAAAAAGTATATATATATATGTGTCTTTTCCTTATGGTGTCTTATAATGGACTGAGAGGCTGAGGACTGTGCCAGCCCAGAACTTATCTTGTAAATAGTTGCACTAAGGTGCCTTATAATGGTTTCACACGAAGCCTTGACTTACCTCTGAACATAAAACCCGTGTGGTGAGGCACTGAGTGAGGTCTGCATTCATATGTCCTGCAGCCCACCCAGGACCCACGTTGAAGGTTTGGTGCGGGTCCTTCACAAGAATCTTGCCGTTTATTATATGAACATGTCTATTTAATATTTTGTATTTTTCTATATTTAATGTTTTGTTTGCAACGTTCAAGAAATCCTTACCTCCCGGATGGGACGAGTTAATGTTAATGTTTAATGCATAAACAAAATTGTCTCTTTGTATTCCACAGCCCGGGAGTGCTGTCGTTTACCATGGGGGAATGTGTAGCCCTGGTATATAAGGTACACAATACCAGGAGGATGAGTGGAGAGGTAACGGTTAAGGGCTCTACATGACATCACATATACGTCGGACACACCCAGCAGGGGTGTAGAGGGGTGTGGTTTTGAGCACAAGAGAGTCTTGTAGTGTCTCCTGAGGTGAAGGGAGAGAGAAGGAGTGCCTGTCTGGAGCACCAAGATTCCTGTCGATTCAGAGAGACAGTACAGTAGTGGAGGCTAGTACAGGTGAGCCAGTTCACCTTAGCCTAGTCAGTGCTGAGATTGAGAGTTTGAGCAAGTCGAAAGGCACAGTGGAAGGAAATCAGAAGTGCTTTAGGATTGAAGTATCCTGCACATTGTCACCGGTCACTGGAGACCGAAGCATCACTATAGCTTCACGCATATTAGTGGTAGAAAAACCAGAGGCTTACTGGACCTTAGGTAACAGAAAGCAGCCCTTGAAGTGTCAGTATGTAACAGGGGTCAGGTGGAATAGGAACTTTGAGCTAGGCCAAGCATAGAAGAACCTAGTTTCATCACTGGAAGGCTCCACCACAAAACTGACCGGGCAGTACAGCTTTGAAATAGCTGAAGTTTCAGGAGTGAACTACGCTTTATGCTGGTTGGACTCATCATCATTGGAAAGTAAAGGAGGCCCCTGCCTTGCTCAGCCGTTGCCTCAAAACTCATCCTCCATCAACCCATCAGCCTCCCTGGGACCTGCCTTACCATCTTACAAGTAAAAGGTATGGAAAGACGCTGACGGTGTGAGACTGAGTTATTTAATTGCATGCCTGCACAACCCCACCATAACCATCGACCTGAGGGAAGAGTCCCACCTGTAGGGGACCCGACATCTAGCTGCCTCACCATCCCCTCAGAGATCTACAGCAGCGCTGGTACAAATTACCAGAGACTACAGGTGGCGTCACGAACTGTAAATATATCTATCCCCTGTAAATATTCCCCAACATACGCCAGACCGCCAGGGCCACAGACCGAGCCACCGCTACCTGTGACAAACCCCATAGACTTCCATGGGCTCGGCTCTGAGTACCCCATTGCCCTGGTAATCCACAATTGTGGTGGCGGGTCGACACATATACCCATCATACGTATCCTCCATCCCATAGTCCCGTGCCCATATAACATAATACATATCCTTTATCCCATGGTCCTGCGCTCACGTACCACACAGTCAGAGATAGAGCCCTTGTATATCCCCCTCATGCAAATGTGTAGAAAAAACACAAAATAAACTTGAAAATATAACTTTATTTTACAAGCAATAAAATAATCCTGACAAACATTGTCATAATTTTTTCAATATGAAAACAATGAACTGATGGCCACATAAGTAAATTTTGGGCCAATATAACAATTAGGCCGGCGTTGCACTGGCGAGTTTGATGCGAGTAAGTCGCACGACTTTCTCGCATCAACACCCGGCACTGCCGCCCGCTCTCGGACCCGAGTGTGCGGCTGCATAGAAATACATGCAGCCGCACACTCGGCTCCGAGAGCGGGCGGCCGTGCCGGGTGTTGATGCGAGAAAGTCGTGCGACTTACTCGCATCAAACTCGCCAGTGTGACGCCGGCCTTAGAAGCCTGGCTGCACGGCTTCGACCACACTTAGAATACTGTGTACAGTTCTGGTTTCCGGTGTATAAGACATAGCTGAACTGGAGCGTGTGCAGAGAAGAGCGACCAAGGTTATTAGAGCACTGGGGGGTCTGCAATACCAAAACAGGTTCATAGAATCATAGATTTATTACACTTGGGGTTACCTGTGACGGGGACAAGGGGGCATCCTCTACGTCTGGAGGAAAGAAGGTTTAGTCATAATCACAGACGCAGATTCTTTACTGTAAGAGCAGTGAGACTATGGAACTCTCTGCCGTATGATGTTGTAATGAGTGATTCCTACTAAAATGTAAGAAGGGACTGGATGCCTTTCTTGAAAAGTATAATATTACAGGTTCTATACACTAGTTTCCTAGATATTGCGTTGATCCAGGGAGCTAGTCTGATTGCCGTATGTGGAGTCGGGAAGGAATTTTTTTCCCCAATGTGAAGCTTACTGTTTGCCACTTGGGGTTTTTTTGCCTTCGTCTGGATCACCATGTTAGGGCAGGTTAGGATAGGATATGGGTTGAACTAGATGGACTTAAAGTCTTCCTTCAATCTTAATAACTATGTTACTATGTGTATACCACAAGTGCTGCCAGGCCATGCCCAAACAAGGGCACCCACAGCCCCTGTATAACTATAACTTTCAACACCAAAAATAAAAACTTAATTTAAAAATTGATATTCCGGGTAAGATCCATATGAGGTTGATGCATCCGAAGGGTAAGTGGCAGTCGGTGAGGGTCCCAGCCTTTGAGTGCTTCCCGAGTCCAACTGCTGCAAATAACTGGTGGCTGGTCTGTTGGACTGGTGTTCAGGTGGCTGTTGTTGGCCTTGCTGTCTTAGCCGGAACAGTCGGAAAACACCGGTCAATATTTCTTCATAAGAAGAAATGGGAGCAGGGTCCTCCAAAGCTGTAAGTGACAGCTGCGCCATGCTCATAAAAATTGACTGCCTATCCGGTGGTAGTGAGCGAGCCTTGCCTGCAATTGTCAATGCAAAAAAGTCGAACTGATCCTCTGAAGTTGATTTTTTAATCAACTCCAGAGTGTCAGTTGCGGCTTTTAAGATTTTATCCTCTTTTTTTTTTACTTTTCTTTTTGCTTGGCTCTCCTGCCACCGGATAGGCAGCACTTGCAACAGCTTCTGCGGAGCCAGATGCTCCAGCAGCTGCAGAAGCAGATGTGCCAGCAGCTGCTGAAGATGTGGCACCAGCAGAAGCTGTTGCAATACATGGCGAACAGCTGCCACCAGCTCCAGAGCAACTTCCTGCTCCATCTTCGGATTCGTCATCAGCAGTCGGGCCAAGAGTCAAAATGTTCCCTTGAGTGCTGTGTGAAACGAAAAAAACAAAAAAAAAATTTTTAGGGTATGTTTCCATGCTGTGTAGGAGCAATGTTTTGGACGCAGAAAGAAGGCCGCTCCGCCCAAAGCGCTGCCCCTTTTTTTGTTCACATGGTGATAATGCATGTTTTCATTGAACACATGTGGAATTGAGTCGCCCGCCAGAGCCGTGGGGTACTCGGCACCAAGTCCGTTCACTTCTATGGGGAATGTCACGGGTAGCACAGCTCGGTCCGTGGCCCTGGGCGCTCACTGAAAAGGGGGATATTTACAGGGGATTAAAGTATTTGTAAGATGTTCGTGATGCCACCTGTGGTACCTGGTCAGGGTGACCAGCGCTGCTGTGTAGATTCGCTGAGGGGTTGTTACTGGGCAGCAAGGTGTTAAGTCTTCCACAGGCAACACTGGGTCCCTCAGGGTATATGGCGGTGTTGGGGTGCAAGACGGAGAAGGGGCTTCCAGCCGCAGGAGCAATAATGCAGACACACACACAAAAGTCTATTTCTGTACCTTTACTGGTGTGGTTGCAGGCACATCCCGGGGTGCTGGCAGGGTGGAGGATGCACTTCCAGTATTCCCACTGAGTAGGTGTAGGGCCTCCTTACTCCTATGGTGTGAGTTTCTGACCTGTATGAAACGAAGTCTAACTCTGTCTTCACTTATACGCCCGGCTGACTTTGTGGTGGAGCCTTCTCCTGGATAGAACAGTGTCTCTGTATGCAGCGTCCTGCTAGACCCCCGTCTTCCTGACCCCGGTTACGTATCAGCACTCCTGGGCCCCTGCGACCTGTAGTCCAGCAGGGTCTCCAGTATTTCCTACTAGTCGTGTAGATGCTAGCAAGCTCGGACCCGGTGTCCGGTTGTTCAGAGTAGAGGTAAGCTATCAATGCTGTTTCAACCTCCGTTACTGTCTTCTTCTCTTCCACTCGCCTTTCGTCCTACTCCGACCCTTAACATAAGCACACTAGCAGTAGATGGCTGATTCTTCTCTCTCTTCACCGCTCTCAAAGCGTCGGCACGCTTACTCCCTGAACTGCACTCAGTTGACTCAGTTCTGACCAGGCTGAAGTGGATATCTTTCTCCACTCTTACTAGCCTCCACACATTGAACTAAGCTCAAAGCTGCAGTCTTCAGGTCCTTTCAATAACTGTTGTTTTCTTTCCTTCCTTCTTTCTATGCTCTGTCTGAAGCAGCTATCAGGACCTTCCGTCTACTGATCTGTGCACACTTCTAGGAGCTGACTCTCCACACTCTAAGAGAACTAACAACTTCTCTGCTCTCTCAGCTAGACTGTCTGCTCTTCAGCTAGCCTGAACAACTAATCTGACTGCTGTGGCTTCACCATCCTTATATACTCTATGTATGACTCCCTCTGGTGGCTCTTGGAATTGGTGAAGCTGTGAATGAATATCAGGTCACTTGTGGGTTTTACCTTTGGTGCATCCTCCTGGGAAATGTGGCTCCAAGCGCAGCTGGGCTATACATCCCCCCCTAGATAACATCAGCACTCCCGGGCTGAAAGAAATAATTTTTAAATTAACATCAACATTAACTCTTCCCTTGCGGGAGGTGAGGACTCTTTAACGTTACAATATAAATACACTTTTAATACAAGTAGAAAATGCAGTGCCAAGTGCTTGTCAAGTAAACAGTTTCCTTGTGGAGGACCCATTCAAAACCTCCCACGGTGGTCCTGGGTGGGCTGCAGGACTTCCCTTTTGCAGACCCCACTTTTGGCCACACCACACGGGTTTTGTCTTCAGAGGTAGTAGTGGTTTCACGTAAAACCAAGATGGGGCACAAAGTGCCAACTATTTACAAGACAGTTTTTGGGCTGGCAGAGTCCTCAGCCACGCAGTCCATAATCATAGACATTTTCAAAAAACACATTACCCTACTGGGGTATACTAGACATCATAGCAATGTAAACGTTTTCAAAACTTCTTTTCACATTATATTACAATAAAGTGCAACTTTTCAAACATAACATCTCTGGCAACTTTTTTACAATACAGTAAACCCTGTCCGGGTCCTACTGATCTTCATCAGAGGAATCTCTAAACATTGCAGCATCTTCCATACCTGGGGCTGGAAGCACACTGTGGGTCCTAAACCGCAACACCATCAAGTCATGTCCTGCTACCGGTGTCTGAGTAGCCACAGTTCTCATTTCTGCTTTCTTTATGCGATTCCCTGGAGGCCTGTCTGGTGCCTCTCTCCAACTTGATCTCTGCTGCGTGCTCAAGCATGACTCAGCAGGGGACGCGCTAGCAGTCGCTGCGCTCTGCAGCGTTTCAGAGTGTGACGCAGGTGCGCGGCCGGGCGCTGGTGTGGCTGGGGCCTGGGACACTGAGACGTGGGGTGCGTTTCCTGCTTCAGGGACCGGGGCGCTGACTCTGGAGACGTTCAGGGCATACCACCCTTTAAGCCCCCTTCAGGCAGGTGAGACTCCACATCCCTGCGGTTCACAAAGACTTCCTGGTAAAGCCCGGGCTCATGGATGAACCCCCAGCCTCCCTGGAGTTTGAAGTCCCTTATCGCCCCCTGGCGCCGCGGTTCCCGGAGCGTACCTCTGTCTCGCCGGACATTCTCCTTGTCTGCGAGATCCTTCTCCCGGTACCTCTGGCGAAGCCGCTGCGCCTCACGCTGCTCCCGCTCCTCCTGTTCTCGGCGTCTCCACTCATTCTCCTTCTGGGCAGCGTACTCCACGTCGTCGAGGAGCTCCATTTCCTCCCAGTCGATTTCCATAGCTTCGGGCAGGATCTCTTCCATCGTCCCTACCGGGGGACTGCATTCCTTCATCAGCGGTGCGGCCTCTGGTTCCAGGCCTGGCTGGCGTTCCGGTCCGGGCAAGGCCTCCTCAGCCTCCCCTCCTCCCGCCGCGTCCTCGGCGGGGTCAGGTACAGCTCTTCCGGGGCCGGCCTCTGGTTTCTCCTCAGCCGCTGGCTCCAGTGGTGGCGCGTGTGGCAGTCGCGCATCCAGGGGGGAGAGCAGCTGGTCCCACTGCAGCCGCAGTTTCAGGGCACGCCAGCTCCGCTCCATCGCCTCCATCTCTGCGCGGTGTCAGGCCAGATCCCGCAGCGCCGCATCCACCTCCTGCTCACGATATAACACTTCAACGCTCTCCCGACCTGGGGATGGTTCGGGCACAGGCTGCGCCTCTTCAGGGGAACGGGGTCTGCGCACTGCCATTCCCCCACACAGCGACTCCTGTCCTTTAGCCATCTCTCTCCAGGCCAGACTGTGTTTTCCATCCGGAACGCTCTGGTCTTTTTTGTGGAAGCGGGAGTTTCGCTTTCTCTTCCTTGCACTGAGGATGAAGAGGAGGCGGATCTCCTTTGCAGTGGGGCATGATCTGACGTTGTAGTAACACTTAGACAGGGTGGCCATAATTTTCGCGCCACAGGGGGGGTAGGCCCACTAATACACGCCCCTCTTCTTCACCAGCGCCTCAGGGCGCGAACATGGCGGTAAAATGGCGGCAAAATCACAAAAATAGTAACCACAGTCTTTTTGCACAAAAACAGTCCATTCAGGCACACAGGACTCGCATATAGCCAGCTTCGGATCCTGTTTGTGACGCCAGAAAGATGAGTCGCCCGCCAGGGCCGTGGGGTACTCGGCACCAAGCCCGTTCACTTCTATGGGGGATGTCACGGGTAGCACAGCTCGGTCCGTGGCCCTGGGCGCTCACTGAAAAGGGGGATATTTACAGGGGATTAAAGTATTTGTAAGATGTTCGTGACGCCACCTGTGGTACCTGGTCAGGGTGACCAGCGCTGCTGTGTAGATCCGCTGAGGGGTTGTTTCTGGGCAGCAAGGTGTTAAGTCTTCCACAGGCAAGACTGGGTCCCTCAGGGTATATGGCGGTGTTGGGGTGCAAGACGGAGAAGGGGCTTCCAGCCGCAGGAGCAATAATGCAGACACACACACAAAAGTCTCTTTCTGTACCTTTACTGGTGTGGTTGCAGGCACGTCCCGGGGTGCTGGCAGGGTGGAGGATGCACTTCCAGTATTCACACTGAGTAGGTGTAGGGCCTCCTTACTCCTATGGTGTGAGTTTCTGACCTGTATGAAACGAAGTCTAACTCTGTCTTCACTTATACGCCCGGCTGACTTTGTGGTGGAGCCTTCTCTTGGATAGAACAGTGTCTCTGTATGCAGCGTCCTGCTAGACCCCCGTCTTCCTGACCCCGGTTACGTATCAGCACTCCTGGGCCCCTGCGACCTGTAGTCCAGCAGGGTCTCCGGTATCTCCTACTAGTCGTGTAGATGCTAGCAAGCTCGGACCCGGTGTCCGGTTGTTCAGAGTAGAGGTAAGCTATCAATGCTGTTTCAACCTCCGTTACTCTCTTCTTCTCTTCCACTCGCCTTTTGTCCTACTCCGACCCTTAACATAAGCACACTAGCAGTAGATGGCTGATTCTTCTCTCTCTTCACCGCTCTCAAAGCGTCGGCACGCTTACTCCCTGAACTGCACTCAGTTGACTCAGTTCTGACCAGGCTGAAGTGGATATCTTTCTCCACTCTTACTAGTCTCCACACATTGAACTAAGCTCAAAGCTGCAGTCTTCAGGTCCTTTCAATAACTGTTGTTCTCTTTCCTTCCTTCTTTCTATGCTCTGTCTGAAGCAGCTATCAGGACCTTCCGTCTACTGATCTGTGCACACTTCTAGGAGCTGACTCTCCACACTCTAAGAGAACTAACAACTTCTCTGCTCTCTCAGCTAGACTGGCTGCTCTTCAGCTAGCCTGAACAACTAATCTGACTGCTGTGGCTTCACCATCCTTATATACTCTATGTAGGGCTCCCTCTGGTGGCTCTTGGGATTGGTGAAGCTGTGAATGAATATCAGGTCACTTGTGGGTTTTACCTTTGGTGCATCCTCCTGGGAAATGTGGCTCCAAGCGCAGCTGGGCTACACAGAATCACCGCATGCTATCAATACACTGTGCTAGTTATCTGGCGTAGACAGAGCGCCAACGCAAGATAAATAGACATGCTGTGGTGTCAAAAGACGTGCCACATGTCCGGTGACGTAGGTCTGACACCTCCATCTTTGTACGCATAGTGGAGACGGGATTTCAGAAAATCCCCTCCACTATGCAGTAACATCTGGATGCTGCGGATTGAACGCTGCGGTTGTGCGTGGCGTTCAATACGCAGCCAATTGTGCTACGCCACATGGAAACATACAGGCTAGATATAATTACAGATTTTTTTTTTGTGTGTCAAAACTTACCTCCGCAATGTCCTGCTAGTCACAAGGAATTGCAACTCCTCATAAAAAGGAAACGTGTGTCTGGGAGGAGAGGAGCCACTTTTGGAACAGCTGGCAAGATACTTCAAAAACCTGTCCTTCACCGACCACCACCTTTGTTTCACATCTTTCTCCAAAAAATAAAAATAAAAAAATACACACAATATTATTAATCATAGTCCATTTTTTACAAAGTTTCATATTTATTGTTAAATAACGTTATAATTACCAATTTGGGACTGTCTTGTATTCGTGCAAAAGTCCCATTCAGGATACAGCTCCCGAAAAATTTTGGTCCAGCAGAGGTCCCGTTGAAACCGGTCTTTTTAGGCGTAGTCTGCAGGGTCCCATAGTGCAGGATAATCCCGTACCTACAATGTATGCAATAATGCCATTACATACTATATCCAACACCCAGATAAAAATAAAATATTTAAATTTAAACTATATTTACATATAACCCCTAACCCTAATCCCAACCATAACCACAACCCTAATCATAATCCGCATTTGAAACAGTAAACATATTTAAAAAATTAACTTTATTAATTTGACATGATTAACCCCTTTCTGCCAGATGACGGAATAGTACGTCAGCTGGCAGTATCCCCCGCTTTGAGGTGGTCTCCGGCGGTGTTATAAACAGCTGACATGTGCCTGCAATAGGCACAAGCGGAATCGTCATCCGCCCGCGTCTATTAACTAGTTAAATCCCATTGTCAAAGCTGACAGCGGGCATTTAACTACAGCTTTTTGCCGCCGGGACGGAAATGAGCACATCGCCAAACCCTGTCACGTGAACGGGGGACGGCGACGCGTTGCCTTGACAACCAGAGGTCTCATAGAGACCTCTATGGTTGTTGCCGGCACATTGCTGTGAGCGCCGCACGGTGGTCGGCGCTCACAGAAATGCAGTAAATCTGCTACATATGGGCGATCTGCTCATCACCCATATGTAGCAGAGGCGATCGAGTTGTGCATGCTTCTAGCCTCCATAGTTGAAGCATGCCAAAAGTAAAAGAAAAAATAGCTTAAAAATTTTATAAAAAAAAAATCACCCCCCTTTCGCCCCAATCAAAATAAAACAATAAAAAAAACACACATACACATATTAGGTATCGCCGCGTTCAGAATCGCCCGATCTATCAATAAAAAAAGGATTAACCCGATTGCTAAACTTCGTAGCAAGAAAAAAAATCAAAACACCAGAATTTTTTTTTTTTTTGGTCACCAAGACATTGCATTAAAATGCAATAACGGCCGATCAAAAGAACATCTCTGCACAAAAGTGGTGTCATTAAAAACGTCAGCTCGGCATGAAAAAAATGAGCCCTCACCCGGCACCAGATCATGAAAAATGGAGATGCTACGGGTCTCTGAAAATGGCACATTTTTTTTTTATTTTTTAGCAAAGTTTGGAATTTTTTTCACCATTTAGATAAAAAAGAACCTAGACATGTTTGGTGTCTATGAACTCGTAATGACCTGGAGAATCATAATGGCAGGTCAGGTTTAGCATTTGGTGAACCTAGCAAAAAAGCCAAACAAAAAACAAGTGTGAGAATGCATATTTTTTTCAATTTCACCACACTTGGCATTTTTTCCCTGTTTTCAAGTACAATACATGGTAAAACCAATGGTGTCCTTCAAAAGTACAACTCGTCTTGCAAAAAAAAAAGCCCTAACATGGCCATATTGACTGAAAAATAAAAAAGTTATGGCTCCGGAAAGAAGGGGAGCGATAAATGAAAGCGCCAAAAAAAATAATTTTTTTTTGTCCATTTTTCAGGGGGGTTTAACCAAAGGGGCATGGGGAAAAAAATTTGCGTGTGCTCCCGCGCAATTTTCTGCACCGTAACCAAAGGGGCATGGTAGAAAAAAATTGCGTGGGCTCCCGTGCAATTTTCTGCGCCAGAGTGGGAAAGCTGACGGCTGCGGTCTGGTATTTGTAGCCAGGGGGGGCACCAATATCCATGGCCCCTTCCTAGGCTATGAATATCAGCCCGCAGCTGTCTGCGTAGCCTTTACTGGCTATAAAAATAGGGGGACCCAAAAAAAAAATGACGTGGGGTCCACCTATATTTTTATAGCCAGAAAGACTATGCAGACAGCTGCGGGCTGATATTCATAGCCTAGGAAGGGGCCATGGATACTGGCGCCCCCCCTGGCTACAAATACCAGCCCGCAGCCGCCCCAGAAATGGCGCATCTCTAAGATGCGCCAATTCTGGCACTTAGCCTCTCTCTTCCCACACCCCTGTAGCGGTGGGATATGGGGTAATAAGGGGTTAACGTCACCTTTGATTGTTAGGTGACATTAACCCAGGTTAATAATGGAGAGACGTCAATAAGACGCCGATCCATTATTAATCCGAAAGTAATAAAAGGTAAAATAAAACACACAGACATTTGATAAAAATAATTTAATGAAATAAATAAACACAGTTTTTGACCAAATTTTATTTTTCTGGTATCCAACCGAAGCCCTCGTTCTCCTAGGAAAAAAAAAATAATTGTATACTCCCTGGTCTGACGCAGTCCATTCATATCGAGTGTCCCTCGACGATCTGCCATGGAGAACAGTCACATCAGGAGATGTGAGTGCTCTCCACGGCTCCAGCAATACACTGACAGGAGCCAAGCTCCTGCAGTGTGTTACTGCGCATGCGCGAGAGTTTACCGGAGTTCATTGACTCCGGTACTCTCGCTTTACGGCACTGCTGCATGGGAAAATTCTCATGCAGCTCTAGTGCCGTAAAGCGACAGCACGGAGCTGCAGAAATCCGGGAAACACCGCTAAATACAGTGTATCGCCGGAGGACAGAACAGATCGCGGTGGGACACTCGATTGGGATTTCTGCGGACCAGAGAGTATTTATTGCTTTATTTTTTTGGATTTTTCCTAGGGGACCAGGGCTTCGGGGAAGATGTGCTGTATGGTGAGTATGTACTCTGTGTTATGTGTTGTATGTACTGTCTGTCATGGATGTTACATGTATTGTATGTTACGTGTATGTGTTTTGTGTTTTCTTCACTCACAATTGTGCTCAGTCGCTGGACACAGGGACTACTAGTCCAATCCTATAGCCGGATGGGAGTAGCAGTCCCATACGGTGACTGAGCACAATTCTCGCACTATCGTCGCATGGGGACCGACAGACACAAACAGACAGACACACACATACATACCAAATCAATCAGACGGCCTACATCCATCCCCATGCGACGATAGCCCTCCATGCTGCTTGCAGTATGGCGACATCTTCTCCACACAAATCCCCACCCACACACTTCCTCCCGCCTGACATCACTTCCCCCTTTGACACCCCAGTCCGCAGCCAAACCGCAGATCTTTTTTCCATCTGCGGTTTGGCTGCGGGTTTGACGGACATAATAGAACTCAATGGGTGCGGAACCGCTATGGAACCGCAAAAAGAATTGACATGCTGCGGAAAAAAACGCGCGGTGAATCCGCGCGTTTTTTTCCGCAGCATGTGCACAGCAGACCTGCGGTTCCCATAGGAATTCATTGGCTGTGCACTGTGCTGTGGGTTGGATGCGTTTACGCTGCGTTGAAAAACGCAGCGGAAACGCATCTAAAACCGCAATGTGTGAATGGGGCCTAACAGTAATTTGACCAGGGGTGCACAAACTTTTTAATGACACTGTAGATAGTTAACAGAGGGAGGAAGCTACGTTTTTAACCATATTTGAGACCCCATGTTCGGACATCTTGATAGTTTTCATGGTTACCTGAGGCCAAGTTATGGCCTTAGGGTACAATGTCCTATAAAGTGAAGATATGAAACCAGCATTGAAAGTGAAAAATCTTCAAATCCCATTAAAAACAAATTCAATAAAGGTTATAAAGATTGAAAAAATTGCACAGTGGAAAATAAAGATTTGTAACATTTTGGTCCACAACAAAGGACCTTCATCAAACAAAACTGTATGATAATGAAAATAGAATATATAATGTGCAGTCGTCATAAAATGAAATACAAAGTCTTTATACAATATGTACAGATTGTCCATACAAAAGTTAAACCCAAACACAACAAATTATGTTGATACCTATAGCGATGCAGAACACATTCATATGTTCATGTAATATCCACGAATACTGTAAAAACAATGGATTTAAACAAGACTCCCTTGCTAATCCATAGAATCAAGTAAGACCCATAACTACCCTGGTCTGTAATCCTGAAAATGAATAGCGGCATAAAAGAAAAACTCCAAAAATAATCTTCAATACTATTATATAGATCCCCATATATAGTTTAAGAAATTACAGGGATAAAAGACAATTAATCCATGTAGTTTCTGAAAGGGAGTCTGTCGGCAAATTCAACCCTACTAACAGTTCATTTACATATTAAGAAAAATATGGATTTCTCAGGAATAAGTCATCGCATCACAGATAATAAGCTATAATTTTATTCAACTTCTATTACCTACATTCCCATATGGATGGCTTTGATATTCTATATATTCTATATATATTGTAGGGTTTCACGCTCTCAGGTAGGCATTAGGTAGAATTCGCACAAGCACTAGATTCTTCTGTCAAAACAATGTAACGTTTATTTCCACAGGTTGCACAGCATAAAAAACAAAACAACAAACACAAAATCCCTAGCCTTGACCAGGCACTAACTAAACAAAGTAAACACTGTCTGTTGTGAATGTTTTGGAAATGAATTCTGAGCAGAAGCTCCCTCTGGTGGTTACAAACAGTACTGAACCATTTAATGAGGATTGGCAATCAGGATTCACGGACTGGCTTGATATAAGGGAGGTTCCCTCCCATCATGGTTGCCGGTGATCAATTGTTCTTGTCTCAACTGTGGTTCCTGGTTCACTTGGAAGCTTGCTGAGTCTTGCCTCTTCTTCTGCTTTCAGATAAGATATTTTCTGTTTTTGTTTTTGTGCTTACCATTTGCATATTTCTCTGCATTTCTGTGAGGTTAGCCACGTTCCCCCCCGGGGGCTTGGGCTCCTTTCAGTTCCGCTGGAGCCATTGTTGTTTGTTCATTTGTCTTTTCCAGTTTTTTCAGTGGCTGCGGCTTAGTTTTGTTACACCAGAGAACTGATTTGGGTGGTGGAGGTCATGTGATCTCAGGTGTTTTTGCAATCAATGGCGTTGGCATTTTATTGGGGTTTTTTTGGATTGCAGTGAGTATCCATTCTATCCTTTTCTGTCTGGGCAGATTGGGCACCAGCGTTTACTCATACTATTTTCTGTCTGTGTCTGTATTTCCTCTTGTCTAACCACCATTACATGTTTGGGGGCTTCCTATGTTCTTTGGGGATCTGCTCCGGGGCAGATAGCTTTCCTCTTTCTATCTTTAGGTGTAGTTAATCTCTCAGGCTGTGACGAGGCTCTAGGACCAACGTAGGAATGCTCCACGGCTGCCTTTAGTTGTGCTGGTTGGTCAGGGTACTGCAATCCAATGGGTTCCAGCCTCTCTGGTGTATTGCCGTTTTTGCCTGCTCTCCTCAGCTACCAAAACATAACACCTGTCTCAGTGGCGTAGCAACTGTTTGTGGCGCCTGGGGCGGCAAATTTTAGGCCACACCCCTAGCCACACCCATTTCACTGGTCACACCCATATCCACGCCCTGACCACACCCACTTAGCACTGCTGATCACACTGTTTCATAAACAATAATTATAAACATATACCTCTCAACCGTCCCGGTTTCAGCGGGACAGTCCCGATTTCGGGACCCTGTCCGCTGTCCCGGCCAGGCGGTTTACTTTCCGCATTAGAATCGTACATACGGAAACCCCGGGGACCTCCCACACATTCTGGCAGCCACAAGTCACGTTCCATCGCTGACCTCATTTCCCCAGGATGTGGGGATCTCACCAGCTATGAGGCGCTCCATTCAATACCCGGCTCTCACTGAGTGAGACAGGCAGGATCTGGGGATCTCTTCATCTGTTGAACAGATCCCATGTTGAGATCCCCACATCCTGCTTGTCTCGCTCAGTGAGAGTCGGGTATTGTATGCAGCGGTCCGTACAATACCCGGCTCTCACTCCAACAGATCCAGCAGCTCGATGCGTCGCCGTTCTGAAGACTCTCCCGAGAACGAGTTACAGTACCTGCTGCTGTAAGCTGACCACCGGAAATGAGGTCAGCGGTCATTTCCAGCGTTCAGCTGACTTACAGCACGTGACCTCCGGTGGAACGTGACATGTGGCTGCCAGAACGTGTGGGAGGTCCCCGGGTTTCCGCATGTACGATTCTAATGCGGGAAAGTAAACCTCCCGGCCAGGACAGCGGGACAGGGACCCAGCCCTACACAGATAACAGCATTCGCTCCGTCCCCACGCAGACCCATGCACATAATGGCACCCCTCCTTCCCCCTGCAGCCCTCAAGCACACAGATCCCGCAAGTAACAGGACCCTTGTACATGCGCGGCTCCGCTCTTTGTGGCCCTGTACACACATGGCTCCGCTCCACACACCTCACACGCACAAGGCTCCGCTCCGTACACCTCGTACACACACGGCTTTGCTCCGTACACCTCGTACACACACGGCTCCGCTCCGTACACCTCCGCTACGTACACCTCGTACACACACGGCTCCGCTCCGTACACGTCGTACACACATGGCTTTGCTCCGTACACCTCGTACACACACGGCTCCGCTCCGTACACCTCGTACACACGGCTCCGCTCCGTACACCTCGTGCACACACGGCTTCGCTCCGTAGACCTCGTAAACACACGGCTTCGCTCCGTACACCTCGTACACACGGCTCCGCTCCGTACACCTCGTACACACGGCTCCACTCTGTACACCTCGTACACACACGGCTTCGCTCCGTACACCTCGTACACACACGGCTTCGCTCCGCACACCTCGTACACACGGCTTCGCTCCGTACACCTCGTACACACGGCTCCGCTCCGTACACCTCGTACACACACAGCTTCGCTCCGTACACCTCGTACACACACGGCTCCGCTCCGTACACCTAGTACACACGGCTCCGCTCCGTAAACCTCGTACACACGGCTCCGCTCCGTGCACCTCATGCACACACAGCTCAGCTACATCCACACTGTAAACCCCTTATGATCCCACATATAAACTTACTATCATCCAGCACCATGACGACCAGTACAGCAGCAGCTTCCTGCACACAGGGGCCTGATCATGTGACACCTAACTCCTCCCCTCCTGTGACCTCATCACAGGTCCTGCTAGCATCTTTACAAAGCACAGCACAGCAATGGTAAATGCTGGCTGTGCGAAGTTGGGAGGGCAAGGAAGGGTGCGCCGCCCCCACACACAGGTGCCGCCCCCACACACAGGTGCCGCCTGGGGCGGACCGCCCCCCCACCCCCCCACACTACGCCACTGACCTGTCTACTCATATAAGGCTGAGCTAGTCCCAGTTTGGTCAAACAAAATGGCTATTGGCCATAGCAACCAGTTATACTTGCAGTTTGGTGCACAAGGCCTCTGCAGTCTCATCTCAGAGAGATGTTCTGGCTTATCCCTCTCTCTAGCTTCCAGGAAGAAGCAGTGCGAAACGCGCGTCGGGGCAGAGGGACGTCCGTGTGGAGCCTCAGCAGTTCAATGGTAGGTTGCTTATTTGACCACTGATATGTTTAAAATCCTTTAAGGTTGGTTGCTGACTATTTACGTGGTTGGGCATATGTATTATAGCAGTGTATGCTAATAATAACAGCACTGGTTTGTCTTTGATTTTCCCAAACCGCAGGGATGGTATTTTTCTCATTGGCATAGATATTCTATTTGCACATTGATTTCATCAAAACTCCTAGCGGTTGGCAAACCACATACAACCAGTAAGACCTTATTTAAGGGTTAAAAGATACTAATTTCTGAGCTGCTGTAGTGATAATTCCACTATGGTGTAGTGTCCCTCTTGTTTTATGTGTTTCTTGTACCTTGTCATCATATTCTATGCATTTTCATGTAGTGTTATTATGGCTAATAAAGTATTTTGTATTTTTTATACTATTTTGTGGGGTCTTTAATATTCTGATTACCACTAAAGTGTTCTCTTTGATTGGTGTAGTATAAATTAGTTAAATTGATTTTGTGGGAATATGTTGTGAAAACCAGTTATACTTGCAGTTTGGTGCACAAGGCCTCTGCAGTCTCATCTCAGAGAGATGTTCTGGCTTATCCCTCTCTCTAGCTTCAACACAAATCCAATCTGGTCAGTTCCCCAGTTGACTGACTAAGGTGAATTGCTAACCTGGTTATATTCAGAGCTAGCCAGTTCCACCTAATCAGAACCTGTAGAACTAGGAATTAACCCAAGCCTACCTGGCTTTGCTACAATACATATGTATACGTCAGGTGAAATAAGTGTTGAACATTTCACCAAAGTACGGTATATTTTAAAATGTGCTACTGACATGAAATTCACACTAGATGTCGGTAACAACCCATCACAAGCAAACCAATGATGTCTATAAATTAAGTTATGTGTAATAATGGGAAATTACACAGTGAAAACATTATTGAATACGCTTAATGAAATTTATTTAATACTTTGTACAAAAGCCTATGGTGTTGATGACAGCTTCTAGACACCTCCAGTATGAAAAACTAGTTGCATGCATTGCTGAGGTGTGATTTTGGCCCAGTCTTTCTCACAAACACTCTTTAAATCCTGATGCTTGCGTGGGCTGCTTCTATAATCAATGCTTTAATTCCTTCAATAACTTTTCTGTTGGATTCAAGTCAGGTGATTGGCTGGATCATTCAAACAGCATTATTTTCTTTCTCTGAAACCAGAATTTTTTTTGCTGAAATTTCCACCCTAATTTCGTCTTCATCATCCTGGTAAATGGCAGCAGATTTTTATCAAGAATGTTTCAGTACATTTGTCCATTCATCCTTCCTTCAGTTACATGACGTTTGTCAGTGCCGTATGCTGAAAAATAGCCCCACACCATGATGTTCCCACCTCCGAACTTAACTGTTGGTACAGTATGGTGTTTTTGGGGTGCTATGCAGTGCCTTTTGGTCTCCAAACATGGCATCCAAATAATTCAATGTTGGTCTCATCTGTCCAGTGTATATTGTCCCAGAAATTCCCAGGTTGTCTAAATGTTGTTGAGCAAACTTTAAACCTGCTTGAACATGCTTTTTGCTCAGCAATGGAATCTTGTGTGTTGAACGTGCGTACAGGCCATGGAGGTTGAGTGCATTAGTCATAGTTGTACCTGCTGATTCCAGGTTTTTCTGGAGCTATCCATAGGTGGTTCTTGGCTCTTGGACAACTTTTACGATAATTCTTTTCACTCCTTTGTCTGAAATATTGTGGAGAGCTCCGGTCAGGACCAGTTTATGGTGAAATTATCTTCTTTCCACTTACTGATTATGGCCCCAACAGAGCTCACTGGAACCTTCAGTAGTTTAGAAATTCTTCTGTAAGCAATGCCATCAGAATGTTTTGCAACAATAAAGCTGGAAACAAGAGACAGCTCTCTGGTTTTGCTCATCATGAGATGTTTCTTGTGTGGCACCTTAGTAATGAGACACCTTTTTATAGGCCATCAGTTGAACCAGCTGATATTATTTTTCACTAAGTTGTAGGATGGCTTTCTAATTATTCATAGATTTCAGCTGGTGTCATGACTTTCCATGGCTTTTTGCACCGCTCTTTCTTCATGAGTTCAATACTTTTTCCCTGTGTGATTTCTTATTATTACACATAACTTAATTTATGGACATCTATGGTTTGATTTCTTTGCCTGTGTGGATTGGATGGGTTGTCACCGACATCTGGTGAGAATTTCATGTCAATAGCATCTTTACAAATATATTTACTTTGAAAATTGGTGACTAGTGATGAGCGAGTATACTTGTTGCTCGGATTTTCCCGAGCATGCTCGGGTGGTCTCCGAGTATTTTGAAGTGCTCAGAGATTTAGTTTCTGTTGCCACAGCTGCATGATTTATGGCTGCTGGACAGCCTGAATACATGTGGGGATTGCCTGTTTGTTAAGGAATCCCCACATGTATTCAGGCTGTCAAATAGCTGCAAATCATTCAGCTGCGGCCACAGAAACTGAATCTCCGAGCACTTCCAAATACTCGAGATCACCGAGCATGCTAAGGAAAACCCGAGCAGCGAGTGTACTCGCTCATCACTATTGGTGACACGTATAATACTTATTTCACTCGTTGTATACAGTATATACAGTGTGTATATATTTACTGACTAACAATTACAGAGGGTGTAAGTGGCTAGAAAATAAATTTCGGTGGTCACACATCAGCAAAAGTGTGTTAGATAGATTTCAACATATAAGTTGGTAAAGATAATTACTCTGGTGATCCTTAGTATGATTACTTGTAAAGTTATACATATTTAGACACAAAGTGGGAATTAAAGATTACTGGCCAGTGGCCTGACATTTGACAAATCACATGTTGTGCAGTAACTTAATCCATCAAGGGAAACAGAATACAGTATATTTATGCCACAATGGAAGGGTAATGGGCTATTTCATTTCTTTGAGCAGTATCTGGGGAGTAAGTCGCACTACTACCAAAATAATAGTTGTTATTGTTACAGACATAATGGTATTGAGTATTGATGATTTGTCAAGAGTTTGCCAGTCTTAGAGGATGTTTCAATGCAAATATGACCTTGCCTGATGTTGCACGAAATCAAGATTTACTGATTATTACTAAACATGACTGTACTAAGACCAATATTATCATCAGCAATATAAGAAACAAATACGACCAGACCATAACCATATTTATCAGTATGTATTGATAGTATTGATAATACCACCATACTAATCATTAATCAAAACTACTGTATAAGACTGATAATACCCCAATGCAGTGTCCATATATCAGTTCTACATCGGTGGTCGGCAGACTACATAGGAGTATAATGTACAGATAGATCAAATGCCTCATCGGTGATGTTCTTGATATTTGTGGTTATGAACACGTCTTCTATCCATGATTCATCTCTACAGAACACACAGACTTCTTTGGCTTATAATTTTTCCAGCATTTCCTCACATTCCTCTGCCTCACATAAACCATGTAGTGCTATAACCAGTGCCATAGACAAAAATAACATTAATACAAAACAATCTCAATAGGTGATGTGGTACAACAACATTATATAGTTACATAGGTTGATAAATAGACCTAGGTCCATCAAGTTCAACTTTCTTCACCAATTATACATTTTATCACTAAATTAACTATGACCAGCAATGTTATGTTTACTGAGGAAATCATCCAGCCCTTTTTTAAAAGCTGTTACAGTGTCGGCCATTACTACCTCTTGTTGTAGGGCATTCCACAGTCTGACTGCTTTAACTGTAAAGAACCCTTTCCTATTTAGCTATTTAGCTGCTGGAGTCGCATTTCTTCCACCCGTAATGAGTGTCCCCTGGTCCTCAACACAGTCTTTGGAAGAAATAAGTCATGTGCCAGTGTTTTGTACTGACCACACATATATTTCTACATGTAAATGAGATCCCGTCTGAGGCGTCTTTTTTCTAAGCTAAACAAGCCCAACTTTTCAACCTTTCATCATATGAGAAGCCTTCCATCCCTTGTAATAATCTAGTTGCCCGTCTTTGAATTGATTCAAACTTCTGAATATCCTTTTTAAAATGTGATGACCAAACCTGGATCCCATATTCTAGATGTGGCCTCACCTGTAATTTATAAAGGGGTGACAATACGTTTGGATCACAGAATGTATCTCTCTTAAAATCTTGTTTGCATTTGTGGCTGCTGCTTGACATTGAGCACTACTGCTCAGCTTACTTGTAACCAAAATACCCAAGTCCTTCTCCAGTTCTGTAGACCTGAGTATACTCTCATTGCATTGGTGGACAAAGTCAGAAAAGGGCCCTGTGCAAGAACAATACATGGGCCCTTTGCAGCTAAAGATCTCCTAAAAATGCAAAATTGCACCTGGTTTGGAGGTATAAATGGGCACCCTCACCTCTTGGGCCCCTGTGCGGCTGCACAGGTTGCACCAATGGTATGTCCCCCCTGTCTCATTGAATGTATATGTAGCTATGGGATTACTCTGTCCTAGGTGCATTACACTACATTTATCTACATTAAATCTCATTCAGCAAGTGTTTGCCCATTCAGTCATCTTACCCAGATTGTTTTGTAATATTGTACTATCAAGGTCAGTTTTTAATATCCTACATAGTTTGGTGTTGTCAGCAAAGGCTGACACTTTACTCTCAATCCCAGCCACAAGGTCATTAATAAAAAGGTTAAAAAGAATTGGTCCTAGCACAGATCCTTGAGGTACCCCACTGCTGACTATTTTCTATTTAGAGAATGTACGATTTACGATGATTCTTTGTTCCTGGAGGAGAAAATGGCAACACCGGTGGCCGAACTAGAACTTAAGGGACCAGACACCTCTTGTGACACGACAGCCCCCAACTAAGCACTTCACCAGACCTCCAGTCTAGAACGAGCTCATGAGTATTCAGAAATGGAACACCTTAGAGAAGTGGGTGAAAAATATCAGACAGCACATAGAAAGCAATTTTCACTGAATGCAATGCTCCTCTCTGGAGTTCTACTGAGACCAAGCTTTCTGACACTGGGCAGCACATTTCTCTCTAGAATCCCTTGATAGTCTTGAGATTTCATTGTACCCTGCACAGATTCTAGACACCCTGTGCCAGATGTAGCAAAGCAGCCCCAGAACATAATAGAGCCTCCTCCATGTTTCACAGTAGGGACAGTGTTCTTTTCTTGATATGCTTCATTTTTCTGTCTGTGAACATAGAGCTGATGTGCCTTGCCAAAAAGTTCCATTCTTGTCTCATCTGTCCATATTACATTCTCCAGAAGCTTTTTTATGATTTTTTTTCAACAATGGTGTCCTTCTTGGTCGTCTCCCATGAAGTTCACTTTGGCTCATACAACGACGGATGGTGTGATCTGACACTGATGTTCCTTGAGCGTGAAGTTCACCTTTAATCTGTTTAGAAGTTTTTCTGGGCTCTTTTGTTACCATTCTTATTATCCATCCCTTTGATTTGTCATCAATTTTCCTCCTGCGGCCACGTCCAGGAATGTTGGCTACAGTCCCATGGAGCTTAAATTTCTGAATAATACAGTGCAAAGTATTCGGCTCCCTGGAACTTTTCAACCTTTTCCCACATATCATGCTTCAAACATAAAGATACCAAATGTTAATTTTTGGTGAAGAATCAACAACAAGTGGGACACAATTGTCAAGTTGAACAAAATTTATTGGTTATTTAAAATTTTGTGGAAATACAAAAACTGAAAAGTGGGGCGTGCAATATTATTCAGCCTCTTTAACTTAATACTTTGTTGCGCCACCTTTTGCTGCGATTACAGCTGCAAGCTGGTGTGTTCAGGGTGATGAGCTGCGTTGCCTTTACACCAAACATCGTTTGGTATTGTTGCCAAAAAGTTAGATTTTAGTTTCGTCTGACCAGAGCAGCTTCTTCCACATGTTTGGTGTGTCTCCCAGGTGGCTTGTTGCAAACTTTAAACGACACTTTTTATGGATATCTTTGAGAAATGGCTTTCTTCGTGCCACTCTTCCATAAAGGCCAGGTTTGTGCAGTGTACGACTGATTGTTGTCCTATGGACAGACTGTCCCACCTCAGCTGTAGATCTCTGCAGTTCATCCAGAGTGATCATGGGCCTCTTGGCTGCATCTCTTATCAGTCTTCTCCTTGTTTGTATCACGGGAAGGATTGCAAAAGAACTCACCAGTGCAATCCCCCGGAAGATGGGTACAGTAGAAGCTTCAGGCTCCTAGGAACGCAGGGTGAGCAGGTCAGGAAAGAGATAGCTTCAGGACCTGAATCACCTGTCTGTTGGGGGGCGTGGCTTCAGCTCCAGAGAGCTAGAAGCTGAAGGAAAACTCCTAGAAAGATAACTCCGGGACAAAGCTACCCAGGGGCAAAGACAGAGACGTAAATTAGAACAGGCCGGGATCAAAGCACGAGATATCAGGACAGTACCAAAGGATAAGACAGAATGGATCGTCGGGGCCAGGCAGAGGTCAAAACCAAACAGACAGAGGAGGTATAGAAACAGATTCTAACAAGCAGTATCCAGAGAACAGACCGAGTCAAAACCAAAGTATCAGGCAAACGAGAACACAGAACAAACACACTCAGGGGTCAACACACTCAGCCAAGGGAGAAAGTATAATTGACGGGGCCTGGAGCTTCCAGGGCTATAAGAAGTTCTCCCTGAACCAAGGAGAGGCCACAATAATAAGCCCCAGGTGTGCAGGTAAGCCTGCACTGGGATCAAAACATTAACCCCTGGCATGCAGGTCAAACCTGCACTGGAATCATGACAGTACCCCCCTCTCAACGGGGAGCCTCTGGACCCCCAGGCTTGCCGGGTACCTAGCATGGAAAGCCTGAACCAGGCGATCCGCATGCATCAAATGGGCCGGCACCCAGGACCTGTCCTCCGGCCCATACCCCTTCCAATGAACCAGGTACTGTACCGACCGCTGCACCAACCTGGAATCTGCGATATGATCAATCTCATATTCCATGTGTCCCTCAACCAAAACAGGAGGAGCAGTGGACTCGGACTCTCCCCGGAATGCCTCAAAAGGTTTCAGTAGGGATTTATGGAAGACGTTAGGGATCTTGAATGAGGCTGGAAGACACAACCTGTAAGCCACTGGATTGATCTTTTCCACAATCTTGTATGGGCCAATGAACTTGGGGCCCAACTTGGCTGATGGAACCTTCAACTTAATGTTTCGCGTGGAGAGCCAAACCTTCTCTCCAACCCGAAACATAGGACCTGGGGTTCTTTTCCTGTCAGCGAAAAACTTGTACCTGCCTTGAGACCTGGATATATTCCGCTGGACCTCTGCCCACGTATTCTTTAAATGCTGAACAGACCCCTCCGCCCCGGGACACCCAGAATCCAAACGAGAAAACTTGCCGAAATGAGGACTAAAATCATAATTGATCAAAAAAGGAGACATACCTGTAGCTTGGCTCACCCGACTATTGAAGGCAAATTCCGCCAACGGCAGTATATCACACCAGTCATTCTGTCTTGCAGAAGTCAGACATCTGAGGATCTGTTCCAGAGACTGATTAGTGCTTTCCGTCTGACCATTGCTCTCAGGATGGTATGCAGACGAAAAAGACAGAGACATCCCCAATTTCTTGCAGAAAGCACGCCAAAACTTTGCCACAAACTGCACTCCACGATCAGACACCACATTCAGGGGTACCCCATGCAAGCGGATCACATGCTGCACAAACAATCTGGACAAAGTCTCAGCTGAGGGTATTGCAGACAAAGGTACAAAATGAGCCTGCTTCGAAAACCTGTCCACCACTACTCATACCATCGTATTGCCCTTGGAGGAAGATCGGTAATAAAATCCATGGACAAATGAGTCCATGGTCTTTCGTGAGCTGCCAAGGGCATCAGTTCCCCAGCCGGCCGGCTATGTGAGTTTTAAGAATGAGCGCAGACCCCACAACCAGAAATAAATTTTTTTATGTCAGAACTACGAGTAGGCCACCAAAAGATCCTAGCCACCGCCAGACGCGTGGCTGATTTACCAGGATGAGCAGTAAGCTTGGATTCATGGAACTCCTGCAGGAGTTTAAGCCAAAGCTGCTCTGGGACAAACAACTTACCCCCGGCTTGGCAGCAGGGGCCAGAGACTGGGCCCCCTCAATCTCCTGTTCCAACTCCGACGAGACCCCTGCCAACACAACCCCAGGGTGAAGAATGGAGGATGGTGGCTCAAGGGGGACACCGGATGAAAACTGCAAGATAAGGCATCCGCCTTCATGTTCTTTGACCCCGGACGAAACGTAATAGTAAACTGAAAACGGGAAAAAAAAGCGACCAACGGGCCTGTCTGGGCGTTAGTCTTTTAGCAGACTCAATATATGATAAATTTTTGTGGTCGGTAATCACAGTAACCGGGTGACTGGCCCCCTCCAAAAAGTGCCCCCATTCTTCAAACGCTAATTTGACCACAAGAAGCTCTCTATTTCCTACATCGAAATTCCTCTCAGCAGCAGAGAACTTCCTGGAAAAAAAAGCACATGGCCTGAGGTTGGTCAGAGTGGCAGGCCCTTGGGACAACACAGCACCCACCCCCATCTCAGAGGCGTCCACTTCCACAATAAATGGTTTGGACGGATCTGGCTGTACCAACACCGGAGCAGTCATAAAGCATTTTTTCAGAGCAGCAAAGGCCTCTTTTGCGAGCGAGGACCAATTTTTCACATCTGCACCTTTGCGTGTTAAATCTGTGAGTGGTTTGACCACCTGCAAAAACCCCCGAATAAATTTGCAGTAGTAATTGGCGAACCCCAAGAAGCGCTGGAGTCCTTTAACATCTCGGGGTTGCACCCAATCCGCAATGGCCTGCACCTTCTTGGGGTCCATACGAAAACCCTCACAGGACATAATCAAACCCAAAAAAGATAACTCTTGAACAAAAAACACACCCTTCTCCAATTTAGCAAACAGATGATTTTCCCTAAGTCTTTGGAGAACAGTTCGTACATGAGTCAGATGAGAAAGACTGTCAGGGGAATATATCAGAATATCATCTAAGTAAATCACAACAAAACAACCAATGAGATCAGCAAACACCACGTTGATGAAATTTCTGAAATATGGCGGGGGCATTGGTAAGACCAAACGGCATGACTAAATTTTCAAAAAGTCCCTTGGCATGTGAGGAACGCCGTTTTCCATTCATCCCCCTCCCGGACCCTTATCACTTTATATGGTAGTTTAGCCCCCGGGACTAGCTCGATGGCGCAGTCAAAGGGTCTATGTGGCGGCAACGTCTCGGCCTCGCTTTCTGATAACACATCTTCGAAGTCTTTCAGGTACTCCGGAATACCTTCCAGCTCGACAGATGACACAGACACAGATTTAACAAGTTCAACCAACAGTGCAGATTCATAACATAACTTAGAATCATTAAACCCCCATTGAACAATCTCCCCGTTTTCCAGTTAATAACTGGGTTATGGCGTTGTAACCAGGGCATGCCCAACACCAACCCTGCTGGCAGATTGTCCAGAACTAGACAACTTAAATTTTCCTCATGAGCAGCGCCCACTCTGAGCGAAAACAAATCAGACAAAGAGAATTCCCTCTTTTGTGAGGGGGAGGAGTCAATGGCCACCACCTTGATCAGAGCCTTAAGCCTAGCTGTCCCTATATTGCACGTGTGACCAATTGGGAGTCAATCAGATTGATGATGACCCGCAGTCCATAAAGGCTGTAGAGGAAAAAGAACAACGGTCCACTAACAGCTCCACATGAAACAACACCTTAGAGAACGAGGAAAAGTGTACCTGAGGGTCTGAGCAGTCTCCTCGCTGACTACCCAGACCTAGTCATTTCCCGCCGACCGGGTCGAGGACGAGCAGACAGGACACTCCTTTTTTCCAATGTCCAGTGTAAGCTTTTCAGGGGATAAAGCTCTGGGATCGCCATCCTGGTAGACGGAGTGGCATAGAAACAGTTCATTCAGACAGCAGTTCTGGTGTAAACTGGCCGCAACCAGCTTTATTAAAGTCCACAGCAAACAGAACGTGATAAAAACAACTCATAAACAGAAAACCTGAGCCTCTCCGGCTACTCACTTCACACAGATAGATTCCCTCACTATCAGGGACCAGACTCTAACAGCCTGGCCCAAAACAACACATATGTTCAGCAGTTACCAGCATGGAGTTTCGCAGAGACTCCTCTTGTGTCTGAAGGCACATCCAACGTCCAGACTTGAAAGAGCTCCCCTCCTATTCAGTAATTACCAGCATGGAGTTTCGCAGAGACTCCTCGTGTCTGGGGGCACATCGAGCACCCAGACTGAGAGAGCTCCCCTCCTGGAGACTCCTCCTGTGGCTGGACTCCTGTCCAGACTAAGCGAGCTCTCTGTCTGTATTCCCAGACACCTACTTCTGGCTTCCTAATTATCACTTGACTGGATTCAGGTTTGAGCTGCAAGTGTGCACTGAATGGAAGGTGTAGTGACCTTTCTCCACCACGAGTTTTACAAAGCCACACATTTCCCCTATACCAGTCAACAAAGTACCTAGGTGAAATGTACACCCCATTCAACACATATTCCTTCACTGTCTCACATATCCCCCCCTCTTCTCCAGACCGGAGGGCTGGTCATCCAGACCGGAGGACTGGTCAACAATCCTAAAGAGACAGTGAACTCCGGACCAGTCATGGCCATCATCAACTTCATCTTCACTATTGTCATCTGTATCTTCACCTGAGCCATGGACAACATTAGCTCCATCTTCACCTGAAGCATGGCTATCAGCTTTATCTTCACCTGAAGCATCCGCACTACCCTGTACCCTCCCAGGCCTATACTCTCTGCGGGCCTCAGGTATCCTGCACGGTTTCAGCTTGACCTTAGTGTCGGACTCAGTTCCGGTATAGTGCCTCACCAGAGAAGTACGACCAGGCACGTCAGAACACCTCTGCTGATTCTTCCTCAGAAACTCTCGTACTTCCTGTTTTTGGGGCACTGACCATGTGTCACCAACTATCACAGGAGGTATAGGGGGTTTTTCACTTTTCTCTAGTTCCCCCTGAACCTTCTTTAGCACATCTACTTTCTTAAATATCGGTTGATTCATAAAATCTATTTCACAGAACTTAAGTAGAAGGAGCTGATCGTTTTTCTTTCTCAGACCCCATAATTCATCCTCTAAGTCTTCAGCTGAATTGTAATGTTCTATCGTTACAGCAGCATTCTTATATAGAGCCTTAAACTTATTGAGCAGCATTTGCCTTTGAGAATTTAACTTGACATGTTCAGATTCACGCAAACGGGTATTTTCCTCCTCCAACATGCTGGAATCATCAGATGGGGCAATTTTCTGCAACCCTTGCAACAAACTCATCTTTTTTTTTTTCTCATTCAAAATTTCAGTACGCCCAGCTAGTTCATCCATTTCTTGTACAGGCTCACTTTGCATAGACGCAGAGCTCTTACTTCTTTCTTCAGGAGATCCACATCTTCTAACAAGTCAAGGTTCTTCATCTTTTCTGCTTTCACCTCCTCGTGTAGTTGCTGCATTTGCTCACGTAATGAAGAGATTTCCTGCATCCTTTCTTTTACTTCATTGACCTTCTCAAGAAGATGCTCATGGCTCTCATCACGCTCCTTCATCACAGTTTGGAGGTTTTTCTGAGAAGTAATCAATTCATCTTGTACCTGTGTAACCACTTTTTCTTGATCTTGCAAGGTACTATATACCCTTTCCCTTTCACTTCGTGCTCTCTGGAGCAACTGCTGGAACCGTCCACGCCCCCACGCAGAGACACCACATACTGCCG
The DNA here is from genome assembly GCA_033576555.1 of Oophaga sylvatica. Lineage (NCBI taxonomy): Eukaryota > Metazoa > Chordata > Amphibia > Anura > Dendrobatidae > Oophaga > Oophaga sylvatica. The sequence goes on along the minus strand of JARQOD010000004.1, from coordinate 422,333,304 downwards.
CAGCTGCTCGCGTAATGCAACATTATCAGTCTTCATTTATTTGGTGGAGACCTCATGGAGACGCATCTTCTCCTGTAGCTGTTGGACGTTCTTTACGTCTTCGGCCCCTTCTTCAGGCTCTTCTGGTAGAACACGCTCAGAAGCCCTACCGTCAGTCTTACATTCTACCTCTTCAGTCTCACTTGAGACCTCAGCTTCTGATGAGGCACCTGGTTTGGTGACTACCACTTCTATGGCTTTTTCCACCTCTGCAGCATCACCTTCAGAGTCCTTGGCATGATGCAGATCCACACCACACATTGATAACTTCTCATTTCCAACAGCTTCTACTTGTGCTGTATTCAGTTTTAGAGTCCTGCCCTTAAAGCTCAGCTCTCCTCCTTTCACCTTGGTCTTCGCCCGGGAATCGGCCAACTGTAAAATATCTTCAGATGCCATCTTCTGTCCGGCTGTAAGGTCAGCATCAGCTTTCTTCTCAGGACTCTCAACCTCCTCTTCTTCACTATTTGCTTGATCGTCATCAAATGATTCACTATCACTACCACTATCCCTGTCTGACCCCTTTTTCTCAGCCACATCCTGCTCACTTTCAGGGTTATACAATTCATCATCTTGATCTGGAACCTTAGTTAACATGTCATCCAAAACATTAACTTCACCATCTTTTCCCTGGTTTCCCTCAGGTGGTCCATCAAGTACGTGACTATGTGACAACCCCAGCACTATATTTCTGTATAGCTCAGGTACCAGGAGCTGACTCACGACCTTTCCCTGGACTTCAGTGTCCCTATACAACAGGTTATTGTTCATGGCAGCATGAGGAAACCTCTCCTCAGAGCCAGGCTCTTGGGGAACCTCATTTAGAACAATTATATTTTTCTGTGCCGTTTTAAGAGTGTGGTCTCGCAACCGCTCATTCCCAAAATTGGCACAGGACACAGGTAGGTCAGGGACACTCGGTTCCTGAGAACCACCATCCTCGTCTCCCAACATCACCTGCAAAGGAATTTCATCTTTATCACGGTCATCATCATTATCAGTATCATTATCATGATTATGATCAGTATCATCATCACTATCATGATCATCATCATTATCAGCATCAGCATCATTATCATGGTCATCATCATTATCATGATCATCATCACCATTATCATTATCATATACGTTTAACGGGCCACTAGCATTGTGTTCCGCCCCTCGGGACTGCGCACCCTCAGTAGGAGCTTCATCACACTGTCCAACAGAATCATTTTTCCCCCAGAGATCCTTAGATCGGGGAAAGTCATTACCCAATATAACTGGGTGCACCTGGTTCTTCACTACCCCCACTTCACATGAAACCTCCCCGAGTTTGGGGACCAAGTCCACGGCAGTCTCTGGGTAGACTTTGGTGTCTCCATGGATGCACACCACACTCAGGTGTTTATCAGGGATGAAGTCCCTATCAATCAGGCTGTCACGTACGAACGTCTGAGTCCAAGAGGACCTGTGCTGGGCAGTCATTTACAACCACCGGGGACACCTGTGGTCCAGTCTCTTCGGCTGGGGTGGCCACACACACGGGTTCTGCGCAGAAAGAGAGGGACCTGCCAACATCACAATACATAGGCTCCCCCTCTAGTGGACAGTTGGCTGCAATTTCACGACATCTCCAACACTGTCCATCACACTTTTCCACCCATATGTCCCCTCGGGCCTGAACCCGTCTATCAGCATACCCCATGTCCCCAACAGCTGGAACGCTCTTACCGGGAGAGTTCGGCGTCCGGGAACTCTGAAGTGACGACCACTCAGACGGCTGGTCACGGAGGCAGTCTTTGGTGGCGAAGGCCTTCTCCATCAGGCTGACCAGACGATTGGCGTCCTGGTGGTCTCGTTGTCCGACCTCTGGCTGTACCTCAGGAGGACGTGCGCGGGTGTAGCGGTCCACTATCACCTTTTTGACTCCATGATCAGGTTTGCTGACAGCAGACTCCCGCTCCTTCTTTAGTACTCGGTCGTAGGGTCGATCATCATCTCTTCGACCATGCCGACATGTCTGCCGACGTCAGGCTCCCGCCACTTCTTTACTGTAGGCAACGCAGGTGCCTTTACAACATTACTCGGGGACGAGGCGCTGAGAGGTTTTTTTAGTGCTGCAATCTGCTCAAAAAACAACCGGTTAGTCTCTTGCTGCTGCTGCTGCCAGCTCTGCTGGTTCTGTATGTATTGCTGCTGCAGGCTCTACATGCTCTGCTGGCTCTGCTGCCAGCTCTGCTGGGCCTGGACCAGGTGCTTAACGAGCTCCTCCAGACTGCCGGACTTATCTGTCTCAACAATGGCAGTCTTATGTTGCACACCAACTTGCGCCATTTGTTTAATCAGCGCCTCCATGCTGTCATCCATGCTGTCAGACTTCTCTGTATCAACAACGGCAGTCTTCACTCAAGACATACACACTCCAAAGTCTTTTTCACAGAAAGTTCAGCTTTGCTGTGCAGACACTTTTTTTTTTTTTCTTTTGCAAAACTCTATTAGGGCTACTGTCTCTTTAAGACTACTCCAACAGACGTTTCTTTTGCTGCTGCACACTCTACAGTCGTTTCCACAACAAGTTCAGCTTTGCTGTGCATACACTTTTTTTTTTTTTTTCTTTACTGCTGCTTCAACAGACTTCTCCTTTACTGCTGTCTTTAGCCACTGTGCTGCCCCAGCATTCTAGCACCAATTGTAAGCTTTTCAGGGGATATAGCTCTGGGATCGCCGTCCTGGTAGACGGAGTGGCATAGAAACAGTTCATTCAGACAGCAGTTCTGGTGTAAACTGGCCGCAACCAGCTTTATTAAAGTCCACAGCAAACAGAACATGATAAAAACAACTCATAAACAGAAAACCTGAGCCTCTCCGGCTACTCACTTCACACAGATAGATTCCCTCACTAACAGGGACCAGACTCTAACAGCCTGGCCCAAAACAACACATATGTTCAGCAGTTACCAGCATGCAGTTTCGCAGAGACTCCTCTTGTGTCTGAAGGCACATCCAACGTCCAGACTTGAGAGAGCTCCCCTCCTATTCAGTAATTACCAGCATGGAGTTTCGCAGAGACTCCTCGTGTCTGGGGGCACATCGAGCACCCAGACTGAGAGAGCTCCCCTCCTGGAGACTCCTCCTGTGGCTGGACTCCTGTCCAGACTAAGCGAGCTCTCTGTCTGTATTCCCAGACACCTACTTCTGGCTTCCTAATTATCACTTGAGTGGATTCAGGTTTGAGCTGCAAGTGTGCACTGAATGGAAGGTGTAGTGACCTTTCTCCACCACTAGTTTTACAAAGCCACACATTTCCCCTATACCAGTCAACAAAGTACCTAGGTGAAATGTACACCCCATTCAACACATATTCCTTCACTGTCTCACACCAGCTTCACCGCAGTAGAAACACAGCTGCTTTTCCCACCGGCGTTTTCTCTCCTTTTCCTTCAGGGTGAGAGCGCCTACATCCATGGGCTCAGATACAGTCTCTTTTCCACTGGGGAACAATGGAGTCTCCACCTGCATCACTCCCCTGGCCCGCACCCTGCGGTCCATCCGGACGGCCTGGGTCATGGCGTCCTCAAGAGAGTTAGGTTGGGGTGTAACGCCAAGGCATCCTGCAGCCGCTCGGACAAGCCTCTGCGAAAGAGTCCTCGAAGGGCGGCAGCGTCCCAAGAAATCTCTATGGCCCAGCAGCAGAACTCAGTACAAAACCACCTGGCGGAGTGCTTCCCCTGACAGACGCTCATCACCATGTCCTCTGCCAATCGCACTCGGTCAGGCTCATCGTATATGTGCCCGAGGGCCTCAAAAATTGGATTCACAGACACTCTCTCAGGGGCAGTGGGAGGAAGGAAAATGCCCAAGCTTGTGGGGACCCTCTTAATAACGACATGGCGATCCCTAACTCAGCTGAAGCAAAAAAACTTAGTGGTCAGTTATAATATCACAGGAAGGATTGCAAAAGAACTCACCAGTGCAATCCCCCGGAAGACGGGTACAGAAGAAGCTTCAGGCTCCTAGGAACGCAGGGTGAGCAGGGCAGGAAAGAGATAGTTTCAGGACCTGAATCACCTGACTAGTTGGGGGGCATGGCTTCAGCTCCTAGAGAGAAGCTGAAGGAAAACTCCTAGAAAGGTAACTCCGGGACAAATACCAGGTGGAAGAGAAAGAGTTTAGCAAGCGGCTCCCATTGGAGTACAAAGGAAGACTGTCCGTGAGATATGAGGAGTGAGGAATCAGGTTACGACGGTCTATAAAAGCAGGCGGCGACACAATCGTGGAAGACTGAAGAGTTCTGATGCAGTGGTCTCCTCCTGGTCGCGTTACCAGACGCTCGGTAGCTGCTGCACTGCACAGATGAAGACTTCATGAGGAGTGGACATTACGACTGTCTTATAGATTTCTATTGTGACAGCTGGTTCTCTTGAGTCATGTTGTCCTGACTCTGTGGTGGCATTCAAGAAGCGACTTCCCTGGGCGATGCTTTGTCCTGCATCATTGGTAGTCACCGGCTGCCTCAGTTTAGTTCAGCACTATGTTGTCTTTTGCTTTCAGTTTTTTCAGTGGCTGCTGTTTTGATTTTGTTACACCAGAGAACTAATTTAGGTGGTAGAGTCGTGTGATCTCAGGTGATTTTGAAATTAGTAGAGTTGGTGCTTTCAGGTTTTGGGATTGCAGTAATGCCTTCTATCCTTTTCTATTTAGGTAGTTGGGCGCCCAACGTTTGCTCATACTATTTTCTGTCTGTGTCAGTATTTCATCTTGTCTAACCGCCATTACATGTTTGGGGGCTTTCTATGTTCTTTGGGGATCTGCTCCGGGGCAGATAGCTTTCCTCTTTCTATCTTTAGGTGTAGTTAGTTTCTCAGGCTGTGACGAGGCGTCTAGGACCAACGTAGGAACGCTCCACGGCTGCCTCTAGTTGTGGTGGTTAGTCAGGGTACTGCAATCTCATAGATTCCAACTTCTCTGGTGTATTGCCTTTTTTACCTGCACTCCTCAGCTACCGAAACATAACAGTATCACCGGCCTAAAAATTGAAAATTGTATGGTACTCACAGAAGGGAAAAAATATTGTGAAAGAAAAAAGGTTGTCAGAGTTGTCAGAGATATTTTTCTGTTTGTTGCATTTTTTTTTCCCTCTGTATCTCTGGGTGCTGGGGAGGATTTTTTTTTCTCTCAATGGAGTTTGCACAGTTGTCTGGCCGTGTGGATCAGCTTGCCACTGAGGTTCGGAGTATTGCTTCCTATCTTGCTAGGTTGCCTGTTGTGGAACCTAGGATTCCCATGCCAGATTTGTTTTTAGGGGATTGAGCTAAGTTTCAGAATTTCAAAAATAATTGTAAATTGTTTTTTGCCTTAAAATCTAAGTCCTCAGGGAACGCAGCGCAGCAGGTTCAAATTATCATCTCTCTCCTGCGCGGCGATCCTCAGGATTGGGCTTTTTCCCTGACACCTGGGGATCCTGTTTTGAGTGATGTTGATGCATTTTTTCAGGCTTTGGGGTTATTGTACGATGAGCCTAATGTCACTGATCAAGCTGAAAAAGCCTTGTTGGCATTAAATCAGGGTCTTGATGACGCTGAGTTATACTGTCAGAGATTCCGTAGGTGGGCAGTCCTGACCAAGTGGAATGACGACGCTTTGGCGGCCCTTTTTCGGAAGGGTCTGTCAGATAATGTAAAGGATGTTATGGTGGGATTCTCTGTCCCCTCTGGTCTCAATGATTCTATGTCATTAGCGATTCAAATTGACAGACGTTTGCGTGAGCGGAGAAGTATGCGTGGAATGGTGTTGCCTTGTGAACCTGCTTCTGAACCCATGCAGTGTGATAGAGTGGTGTCTGGGGCACAGCGTCATGAGTTTCGAAAGCGCAATGGGTTATGTTTCTACTGTGGTGATGCCTCTCATGCTATTTCAGACTGCCCTAAGCGGGGAAGACGTTTTGCACGCTCAGTTGTCTTGGGTAGTGTTCAGACTAAGTTTTTATTAACTGTCACTCTGATATGCTCTCTGTCCTCATTTTCTGCTCAGGCTTTCGTTGATTCTGGAGCAGCTATTAACCTGATGGATTATGATTTTGCTAAACGTTGTGGGTTTCCCTTAATACCCCTACAGAAGTCTATTCCCCTACTGGGGATCGATTCTACCCCTTTGGCTGAGAATAAACCTCAGTTCTCTACTCAGGTGATAATGAGGGTTGAACCTGATCATCGGGAGTGCTGTAAATTTTTGGTTCTGTATAATCTGCATGATATTATCGTACTGGGCTTCCCTTGGTTGCAGTCTCATAATCCTGTTTTGGATTGGAAATCTGTGTCTGTAACCAGTTGGGGCTGCCAATGTGTTAATACCAACACTCCTGTTTTTTCTGCCTCCCCCCAGGCTCAGGATGTTCCTGACTTTTTGTTTGATTTTTCTGATGTGTTTAGCGAAAGTAAATCTGCATCCTTGCCTCCCCATAGGAGCTATGACTGCGCTATTGAATTAGTGCCTGGTAGTAAGTTCCCTAAAGGTCGCCTTTTTAACTTGTCTGTACCTGAACATGACGCTATGCGGTCTTATATCAAGGAATCATTGGAGAAGGGTCATATCAGACCATCCTCTTCACCCTTAGGTGCCGGTTTTTTCTTTGTGGCCAAAAAGGATGGTTCATTAAGGCCGTGTATTGATTATCGTCTTTTGAACAATATTACTGTAAAATATCAATACCCGTTACCTTTGATTTCTGACCTGTTTTCCAGGGTGAAAAACGCTACTTGGTTTACCAAGCTTGACCTCAGGGGGGCGTATAACCTTATTCGCATTAAGCACGGGGATGAATGGAAGACGGCATTTCAAACCCCTGAGGGGCATTTTGAGTACCTTGTGATGCCCTTTGGGCTCACTAATGCTCCTTCTGTCTTCCAGTCCTTCATGAATGACATTTTCAGGGATTTTGTGGATAAATTTCTGATTGTTTATTTGGATGATATCTTGATTTTTTCTAATGACTGGGACTCTCATGTGAAACATGTTCGAACTGTATTCCAGATTTTGAGAGAGAATGCTCTGTATGTGAAGGGATCAAAGTGTCTTTTGGCGTACAGAGGATCTCATTTCTGGGATTCATTTTGTCCCCATCTGTTATTGAAATGGACCCGGTCAAGGTTCAGGCCATCTGTGATTGGGTCCAACCTACTTCATTAAAGGCTCTTCAAAGATTTTTGGGTTTTGCCAATTTTTATCGTAAATTTATTGGTAATTTCTCGGTTATTGTTAAACCATTGACTGATTTGACCAGAAAGGGTTCTGATGTGGTGAATTGGCCTCCTGAGGCAGTCTCTGCATTTCAGGAACTTAAGCAGAGATTCACTTCTGCTCCTGTTCTACGGCAGCCTGATGTTTCTCTGCCATTTCAGGTGGAGGTTGATGCCTCTGAAATTGGGGCAGGTGACGTTTTGTCCCAAAAAGATCCAGAGACCTCTAAAAGTAACCCTTGTGCCTTTTTCTCTCGAAAATTTTCTCCTACTGAACGTAATTATGACGTGGGTAATCGGGAGTTACTGGCCATGAAGTGGGCTTTTGAAGAGTGGAGACATTGGCTGGAGGGAGCCAAACATCAGGTGGTGGTCCTTACGGACCATAAGAATCTGGTTTATCTGGAATCTGCCAAGCGACTCAATCCTAGACAGGCCAGGTGGGCCTTGTTTTTCACACGTTTTAATTTTGTGGTTTCCTTTCTTCCTGGCACTAAGAATGTTAAGGCGGATGCCCTCTCGAGGAGTTTCCTTGCGGACTCTCCTGAGTTATCTGATCCTTCTGTTATTTTGAAAGAGGGTGTAGTTCTTTCCGCCATCTCACCCAATTTGAGACTTGCTCTGGAGGGGTGTCAGGAGGATAGGCCCGAGTGCTGCCCTGTTGGAAAATTGTTTGTCCCGGACCAGTGGAAAAAGAGTGTGATGTCTGAGATTCATTGTTCCGCGTTGGCTGGGCATCCGGAATTTTTGGTACCAGAGACTTGGTTAGTCGGTCCTTTTGGTGGCCTACCTTGTCTCGTGATGTCAGGGAATTTGTGCAGTCCTGCAGGACTTGCTCTCGCTCCAAGCCTTGCTCTCACTCTAGTGGTTTGTTGATGCCATTGCCTGTGCCCAAGAGACCATGGACCCATATCTCTATGGATTTCATTTCCGACCTCCTGTTTCTCAGAGAATGACCGTCATCTGGGTGATTTGTGATAGGTTTTCCAAGATGATACATCTTGTGCCATTACCTAAGTTGCCTTCCTCCTCTGAATTGGTGCCTTTGTTCCTTCAGCACGTGGTTCGTTTACACGGCATTCCTGAGAACATTGTGTCTGACAGAGGAGTCCAGTTTGTTTCCAGATTTTGGAGGACCTTTTGTTCTAAACTTGGTGTTCAATTGTCTTTCTCCTCGGCGTTTCATCCTCAGACCAATGGTCAAACTGAGAGAACAAACCAGACATTGGAGACTTATCTAAGATGCTTTGTGTCTGCTGATCAGGATGACTGGGTCTCTTTTTGCCTTTGGCTGAGTTTGCTCTTAATAATAGGGCTAGCTCTGCCACTTTGATGTCTCCATTTTTCTGTAATTCTGGGTTTCACCCTCGATTTTCTTCAGGACAGACGGAGGCTTCTGTCTGTCCAGGTGTTGACTCTGTTGTGGAGCGTATGCAACAGATTTGGGACCAGGTAGTGGAGAGGTTGTCCCTCTCTCAGGAGAGGGCCAGCGGTTTGCTAACCGGCATAGGACTGATGGTCCTCGGTTTAAAGTGGGGGACTTGGTCTGGTTGTCATCAAGAAATATTCCTATGAGAGTGGCATCTCCTAAATTTAAGCCTAGGTTCATTGGACCTTATAAGATCATGGAGATTCTTAATCCTGTTTCTTTTCGTTTGCTTCTTCCAGGGACATTTAAGATCCATAACGTGTTCCACAAGTCCTTGTTGAAGAGGTTTGTTGAGCCAGTGGTTCCTACTGCTTTGCCTCCTGACCCTGTTCTGGTTGAGGGCAATATGGAGTTTGTGGTTGAGAAAATATTGGAATTCTCGTTTTTCTAGACGGAAACTCCAGTATTTGGTTAAGTGGAGAGGTTATGGTCAGGAAGACAATTCTTGGGTGTTTGCTTCGGACATCCATGCTAGGAGACTCATCCGTGCGTATCATAGAACTCATCCTGACCGACCTGGTTGCTCAAGTGAGGGTTCGGTGACCCCTCCTCAAGGGGGGGGTACTGTTGTGAATGGACTTGAAATGAGTTCTGAGCAGAGGCTCCCTCTGGTGGTTACAAGCGGTACTGGACTGTCCAGTGAAGATTGTGAGGATGGGAATCAGGTGTTACTGACTGGTCTTATATAAGGGAGTCGCCTTCCCATCAGGGTTGCCGGTGATCAATTGTTCTGGTTTCAATCCTTGAGTCCTGTTTCCTTTGTAGCCTGCTGTGTCGTGTCTGCATCTCCTGCTAACAGATAAGACATTTTCTTCTTTTTGTTTTTGTGCTTGATTTTTGCATTTTGTCCTGCACTTCTGTGGGGGCCTTCAGGGTCCCCTCCGGGGGCTTTTGCCCTCTCAGTTTAGTTCAGCCACTGATGTTTGTACTTTTGCTTTTTCCAGTTTTTTCAGTGGCTGCTGTTTTGATTTTGTTACACCAGAGAACTAATTTAGGTGGTAGAGGTCGTGTGATCTCAGGTGATTTTGAAATTAGTAGAGTTGGTGCTTTTCAGGGTTTTTTGGGATTGCAGTAAGTGCCCTTCCTATCCTTTTCTATTTAGGTAGTTTGGGCCCCAACGTTTGCTCATACTATTTTCTGTCTGTGTCAGTATTTCATCTTGTCTAACCGCCATTACATGTTTGGGGGCTTTCTATGTTCTTTGGGGATCTGCTCCGGGGCAGATAGCTTTCCTCTTTCTATCTTTAGGTGTAGTTAGTTTCTCAGGCTGTGTAAGGTTCTTTGTACATGTTCTTGAAACTCAGTTTTTCCGTCAGCCATTTTGCTTTCTGTCTTGCTACAGCTATCTTGCCCTCAGTCAATATGGAGTTTTCAGCTTTCATGTTCCAGCCCTGATTCTCTCCCTCTTGCTTCTTAAGCAGCCACAGCTGAGCAATCAGTGCTTCTGAATCTAGCCTGCAGTGAACCTGTGACCTGACTCCTGAAGCCTTGGACCTTGTACTCCAGCTATTCCTCTGAGGAACTCTGAAACACTTGTGGACTCTGGAACCCTGCTCTTTGAAAGATCCACGTTTGCATGGACTTACGGTAACAGAGAAGAAGATCCTGAACCTGTTGTGGAGAGTGATTGCTGAGCTTAGATTACTCTGGCCTGCTGTGTCTCCTGCTTCTGTGTCTGCAAACTGTGTGACTATTTTTGCCAACTTGTATGAAGTAATACAAGACCTTCTATATCAAACCTGTGTCTCATGTATTTTCATCGCACCCAAGCACAAGACGCTATATGAACTGTACTACACACATTACAAGATTCAGAAGCCAAACGTTAGTGTCTGCTGGGTCTGGAAAGGCTGTGTCTGCTGTAACTGTGGATATCAGATGTCCGGTTGTACTTTCTGTGATGACAGTGGTTGTGACTTCTCACAACCATTCCAGGTGAGCAGTTCCCTTAAGTTTTTTTTTTCTCTGCAGTGTTACCACAGGTAAACACTATTGTTTTTTTTCTCTTCTCTTTTCTCTTCTCCTACCAGTACTCTTGTCTTAAAAGATTTGGAAGATGGAAGCCCGCATAAAGGAACTTTGCGGAGTGACTGATAATATCCTTGCAGATTTACAGACTATAAAAACCCGTTTTACAAACCTACAGGACCTCACTAATCACAATTTGCAAGTGTTTGGACAGACTGCCCAGGATTTGCGAGCCAGGATTGAGGTTCTAGAGGAGCTAGTCCAGGCTCCTGCCGTAGCCCGAGTTCTGGGATTCCCAAGTTGCCCCCTTTTCGTTTTGGCGGTGAACGTGAGAAATTCAGGGGATTTATTAACCAATGCAATCTTTTTTTTCTGCACATGCTTCACAATTTCCCACTGAACGATCTAAAGTACTTACTATAATTATGTTGCTTACCAACAAGGCTTTGATGTGGGCAAACCCTCTGATTGAGACTGAGGATGAATGTTTGGATCATCTTGATGCTTTCATTTCAGCCATGGGGCAGGTGTTTGATGACCCCAATCGAGGTGCAACAGCTGAAGCAGCCATGTTAGCTTTGCGCCAAGGTAAGCACTCGGTAGCCGAATATGCCTTGGATTTCAGGAGATGGGCCCTTGATACCACTTGGGACAGTTCCGCCAAAAAATCTATTTTTCGAAAGGGGTTGTCTCCACTAATTAAGGATGAACTAGCTCGTGCCGACCCTCCCACTGCGTTAGGTGACTTTATTAATTACTGCATCCGTATTGATGCTCGTCTGACTGAACGCAGGCAAGAGAGATGGTTCGAAAACAATCGCACTAACCTTTTCCTACCTTCCTCCCCAGCTAAGGAACCTTTGAGTAGGATCACACGGGAACCTGAACCTGAACCCATGCAGGTAGACTCTTTACAAAGACGGGTTAGCGATGCACGCAAAGAACATCGTTTTAAGGAAAATCTATGTTTCTATTGTGGTAAGTCAGGGCACTTCATTATAAACTGCCCCAGCCGTTCTCGTAAGACTACTGCAGCACTCATTCACTGTGAGTGTTGCGAGAGGAGATCTGTCAGGTCCGAGCCTCAGGCTCCAGAGAGATCTGCAGCAACAGATATTGATTTCTCGGACTTAAACTCCATTACTTCTGAGGACGATGACTGTGTAAACGCTGCAATTTTTCAAGTTTCCTCAGCGGTGTCCCAGCTGAGTTGTAGAAAAAACAATTCTCATTGCTTCCTTTCCATCAAACTCTGGGTTGACTCAGCCTGGGTGTCTAGCTCTGCTATGATCGACTCAGGGGCAAGTGGGAATTTTATGGATGTCTCCTTTGCTCTGAAACAGGGGATACGTTCAGTGAAGAAGGCTACTCCAGTACAGATGGAAACTGTGGACGGCTCCCTGCTGACCTCTGGACCAGTGGATCAGGAAACGGAGCCTTTGAGGGTCCTTATGGGTAAAGATCATCAAGAGAAACTGTCCTTTATGCTTATCTCTTCTCCCCACTTTCCCATTATTCTAGGGCTACCATGGCTGCAGGCTCAGAACCCTACCATTAACTGGGAGACCAAGGAATTACACTTTCCAGAGAAACAGATGACTCCGGAAGTTTCAGCGTGCTCTGTTCCTAAAGGAACCATGTCAGTCCCTGAACTACCAGCTGTATACCAGGACTATGTGGATTTATGTGACAAGAAGAACGCTGACCAGCTTCCCCTCACCGTCCATATGATTGTCCAATTGAATTATTGCCTGGAGCAGAGATACCTTTTGGTAAGATCTACCCCCTGGCGGGGCCTGAGCTAAAGGCTTTAAAGGATTACATAGACGAAAATCTAGCCAAGGGCTTCATACGCCCCTCTTCATCTCCTGCAGGTGCACCCATCTTCTTTGTGAAGAAGAAAGATGGATCTCTGAGACCCTGCGTAGACTATAGGGAACTCAATAAGGTTACTATTAGAAACCGTTATCCATTGCCTTTAATCCCTGAGTTATTGGAGAGAGTGCGGCATGCCAAAATTTTCTCTAAATTGGATCTCCGTGGGGCCTATAACTTGGTCCGTATTAGACCTGGGGATGAGTGGAAGACTGCATTCAGGTCACGCTATGGACACTTTGAATATCTAGTTATGCCTTTTGGTCTGAGTACCGCCCCAGCCACTTTCCAACACTTGGTGAATGACATCTTCAGGGATCTCCTAGATACATTCGTGGTGATTTATTTGGATGATATTCTAATTTTTTCTAACTCCACAGAGGAACATCATGGACATGTGAGAATGTCTTGGAACGTCTAAGACAAAACCATCTTTACATCAAACTTGAAAAGTGTGAATTCCATAGGACCGAAATTCAATTTCTGGGGTATGTACTGTCTACACAAGGAATTAGTATGGATGGAAGCAAGACCCAAGCCATCAAGGATTGGCCAAGTCCTAGAAATGTGAAGGAGGTGCAGCGCTTCATCGGGTTTGCCAACTTCTATAGACGTTTCATTAGGAATTTCTCTGAGGTAGTGTCACCTATCACCCAACTTACCCGGAAAGAGTCTAGGTTCTCCTGGACTCCCCAAGCCCAGGAAGCATTTTCCCGTCTGAAAGATAAATTTACCACCGCACCTATCTTGGTACATCCCAACCCCGAACTTGCCTTCATAATAGAGGTGGATGCTTCAGACTGTGCCGTTGGAGCTATACTCTCTCAGAGAACAGGTGAGAAGAATGTCTTGCATCCCTGTGCCTTCTTTTCCCAGCAGTTGTCTTCGGCTGAGAGGAACTACGATGTGGGCAATAGAGAGTTGTTGGCCATTATTGCCGCCTTCAAAGAATGGAGACACCTTCTTCAGGGAGCTGCACAACAAATAGTCGTCCTGACAGACCATCGTAACCTTGAATTTATCAGGTCGGCTAAATGCCTGACTCCTCGCCAGGCTCGCTGGAATCTTTTCTTAAACCAATTTAATTTTGTTATTTCTTATAGACCAGGATCACGCAATGGAAAGGCTGATGCACTCTCTAGGATTCATTCAGCAGAGACCGTCCACTTGCTCCTCCTAAGACTATTCTTCCTGACTCTAGATTCCTGGGAGTGATTCATAATCAAGACCTACTTAAGGACATCAAGGAAGCATACCATGCGGATTCCTTGTTGGCACAACCCCCAAGGGACGTAAGTCTTGTCTTTAAGAATGGTGTGTGGATTCTGTGACAACGTCTGTATATTCCTGAAACAGTCAGATTGAGAGTATTGCAACTCATTCAGGATTCCAAGATAGCTGGGCATAGAGGAATTCTAAAGACACCGGAATTTCTTTCTCGTTTCTTTTGGTGGCCCACTTGCAGGAAGGATGTTTTAAATTATGTCACTTCATGTGAAGTCTGTGCAAGATGCAAAACACCTCGCTCCTCACCAACTGGTCTGTTACAACCTCTTCCCACCCCGTCCCCCCGTGGGGATCCATTTCTATGGACTTCATTGTGGAGTTACCAACCTCTCAAGGGAAGAACACCATTCTAGTGGTGGTTGACCGTCTAACAAAGGCAGCTCATTTTATCCCTTGTGTCGGCTTACCCACTGCAAAACAGACATCAGATTTGATGTTAAAGATGTGTTTTCGCTTACATGGAGTACCGGATGAGGTTATTTCGGATCGAGGGGTGCAATTCACTTCTAGGTTTTGGCAAAATTTCTGTGCAGCATTGGACATTAAAGTAAACCTTTCTTCTGCTTTTCATCCCCAGACTAATGGACAGACCGAACGAACCAATCAAACCCTGGAGCAGTATCTCCGCTGCTTTATCTGCCACCTACAGGATGATTGGGTGGATCTACTTCCATTAGCTGAGTTCTCTTATAACAACTCTCAGAGTGCCTCCACTAAGCAGTCTCCTTTTTACTCCAATCTAGGTTATCATCCTAACATTCTACCACGATTTCCCATAGAAACGCCTTTACCAGCAGTGGCTGAAAGAATCACGTCTTTACAGAAGAATATGGATCTTCTAAAGGAGAATCTGGAATCGGCTCAGGAAAGGTACAAGAAAGCAGCAGATAAATTTCGTAAACCTGCACCAGCTTTCAAGGTAGGAGACTTGGTCTGGCTGTCAACCAGAAATCTTAAGTTAAGGATTCCATCGTCTAAGTTGGGACATAAGTACATTGGACCCTATAAAATCAGTAAAATTATAAGTGCCGTTGCTTGTCGTCTTCAACTGCCCAGAACTATGAGAATCCACCCTGTCTTTCATGTATCCCTACTAAAGGCTGCAACACCCAATACGTTTCCTGGACGTTCTTCTCCTTGCCCTGACCCAGTGCTAGTCGATGGTCAGGAAGAATTTGTGGTGGAAAGGATTCTGGATTCCAGGTTATACAGAAATCAGTTACAATATTTGATTAAATGGCAAGGCTACCCAGTGGAGGACAACTCATGGGAACCAGTCAATAACGTTAATGCTCCTCGTTTGCTCCGCCAGTTTCATCAGAGGTACCCAGACAAGCCTGGTCTGAGGCCATCCGGAGGTTGTCCCTAAGGGGGGAGTAATGTAAGGTTCTTTGTACATGTTCTTGAAACTCAGTTTTTCCGTCAGCCATTTTGCTTTCTGTCTTGCTACAGCTATCTTGCCCTCAGTCAATATGGAGTTTTCAGCTTTCATGTTCCAGCCCTGATTCTCTCCCTCTTGCTTCTTAAGCAGCCACAGCTGAGCAATCAGTGCTTCTGAATCTAGCCTGCAGTGAACCTGTGACCTGACTCCTGAAGCCTTGGACCTTGTACTCCAGCTATTCCTACTGAGGAACTCTGAAACACTTGTGGACTCTGGAACCCTGCTCTTTGAAAGATCCACGTTTGCATGGACTTACGTAACAGAGAAGAAGATCCTGAACCTGTTGTGGAGAGTGATTGCTGAGCTTAGATTACTCTGGCCTGCTGTGTCTCCTGCTTCTGTGTCTGCAAACTGTGTGACTATTTTTGCCAACTTGTATGAAGTAATACAAGACCTTCTATATCAAACCTGTGTCTCATGTATTTTCATCGCACCCAAGCACAAGACGCTATATGAACTGTACTACACACATTACAGGCTGTGACGAGGCGTCTAGGACCAACGTAGGAACGCTCCACGGCTGCCTCTAGTTGTGGTGGTTAGTCAGGGTACTGCAATCTCATAGATTCCAACTTCTCTGGTGTATTGCCTTTTTTACCTGCACTCCTCAGCTACCGAAACATAACACAAGGGTCAACACACTCAGCCAACGGCGAAAGTATAATTGACGGGGACTGGAGCTTCCTAGGGCTATAAGAAGTTCTCCCTGAACCAAGGAGAGGCCACAATAAGCCCCAGGTGTGCAGGTAAGCCTGCACTGGGATCAAAACATTAACCCCTGGTGTGCAGGTCAAACCTGCACTGGAATCATGAGAGTTTGAGATGAAAGTTTAGAGGGACGGTCTTGGTAGATTTGCAGTGGTATGATACTCCTTCATTTCAATATGATCGCTTGCACAGTGCTCCTTGGGATGTTTAAAGTTTTGGAAATCATTTTGTATCCAAATCTGGCTTTAAACTTCTCCACAACAGTATCACGGACCAGCCTGTTGTGTTCCTTAGTCTTCATGATGCTCTCTGTGCTTCAAACAGCACCCTGAGACTATCACAGAGCAGGTGCATTTATACGGAGACTTGATTATACACAGGTGGATTATATTTATCATCATTAGTCATTTAGGACAACATTGGATCATTCAGAGATCCACAATGAACTTCTGGAGTGAGTTTGCTGCACTGAAAGTAAAGGGGCTGAATAATATTGCACGCCCCACTTCTCAGTTTTTGTATTTCCACAAAAATTTTAAATAACCAATAAATTTCGTTCAACTTCACAATTGTGTCCCACTTGTTGACTTTTCACCTAAAATTAACATTTGGTATCTTTATGTTTGAAGCACGATATGTGGGAAAAGGTTGAAAAGTTCCAGGGGGCCGAATACTTTCACAAGGCACTGTGTATATGTATATATATATATATATATATATATATATATATATATATATATGATGTGTCACTGACATACAGTTAGGTCCATAGATATTTTGACAGAGACAACATTTATCTAATTTTGGTTCTAGACATTACCACAATGAATTTGAAACAAAACAAATCAGATGCAGTTGAAGTTCAGACTTTCAGCTTTCATTTGAGGGTATCCACATTAAAATTGGATGAAGGGTTTAGGAGTTTCAGCTCCTTAACATGTGCCACCCTGTTTTTAAAGGGACCAAAAGTAATTGGACAGATTAAATAATTGTAAATAAAATGTTCATTTCTAGTACTTGGTTGAAAACCCTTTGTTAGCAATGACTGCCTGAAGTCTTGAACTCATGGACATCACCAGACACTGTGTTTCCTTCTTTTTGATGCTCTGCCAGGCCTTCACCGCGGTGGTTTTCAGTTGTTGTTTGTTTGTGGGCCTTTCTGTCTGAAGTTTAGTCTTTAACAAGTGAAATGCATGTTCAATTGGGTTGAGATCAGGTGACTGACTTGGCCATTCAAGAATATTCCTCTTCTTTGCTTTAATAAACTCCTGGGTTGCTTTGGCTTTATGTTTTGGGTCATTGTCCATCTGTAGTATGAAACGACGACCAATCAGTTTGGCTGCATTTGGCTGGATCTGAGCACACAGTATGGCTCTGAATACCTCAGAATTCATTTGGCTGTTTCTGTCCTGTGTCACATCATCAATAAACACTAGTGACCCAGTGCCACTGGCAGCCATGCATGCCCAAGCCATCACACTGCTTCCGCCATGTTTTACAGATGATGTGGTATGCTTTGGATCATGAGCTGTACCACGCCTTCGCCATACTTTTCTCTTTCCATCATTCTAGTAGAGGTTGATCTTGGTTTCATCTGTCCAAAGAATTTTCTTCCAGAACTGTGCTGGCTTTTTTAGATGTTTTTTAGCAAAGTCCAGCCTAGCCTTTTTATTCTTGATTCTTATGAGTGGCTTGCACCGTGCAGTGAACCCTCTGTATTTAATTTCATGCAGTCTTCTCTTTATGGTAGATTTGGATATTGATACGCCTACCTCCTGGAGAGTGTTGTTCACTTGGTTGGCTGTTGTGAAGGGGTTTCTCTTCACCATGGAGAGTATTCTGCGATCATCCACCACTGTTGTCTTCCGTGGGCGCCCAGGTCTTTTTGCATTGATGAGTTCACCAGTGCTTTCTTTCTTTCTCAGAATGTACCAAACTGTAGATTTTGCCACTCCTAAAGTTGTAGCAATTTCTCGGATGGGTTTTTTCTGTTTTTTGCAGCTTAAGGATAGCTTGTTTCACCTGCATGGAGAGCTCCTTTGACTGCATGTTTCCTTCACAGCTAAACCTTCCAAATGCAAACACCACACCTCAAATCAACACCAGCCCTTTTATCTGCTTAATTGAGAATGATATAATGAAGGGATTGCCCACACCTGTCCATGAAATAGCCTTGGAGTCAATTGTCCAATTACTTTTGGTCCCTTTAAAAACAGGGTGGCACATGTTAAGGAGCTGAAACTCCTAAACCCTTCATCCAATTTTAATGTGGATACCCTTAAATGAAAGCTGAAAGTCTGAACTTCAACTGCATCTGATTTGTTTTGTTTCAAATTCATTGTGGTAATGTCTAGAACCAAAATTAGATAAATGTTGTCTCTGTCCAAATATTTATGGACCTAACTGTATATATATTATTATTATTATTATTATTTATATAGCGCCATTAATTCCATGGTGCTGTACATGAGAAGGGGTTACATACAAAGTTATATATATATACTGTATATTTAAATATATATATTATACACCTATTCTATGTGCATATATCTATTCTATCTATTCTAGTCTAACCTATTCTATTCTATACTGTACGCGGCAGATCATTTGCCGGCTTTTAATCTATCTATCTATTTATCTATCTATCTATGTTTTGAAGATTATTTGGTATTAAAACGATGTTTACAGTTGTGTTTTACAATGTGATTTTAACATGAGCTTTTACATAGAGAGAACTGCTGTATGTAAAAGCTCATGTTAAAATCGCATTGCATACGTATGTCACACTGCTACTAGATGCGAGGAAATCGTATCTTCGCATTGCAAACGGATTACATATGGACAGGGCTGCCACTAGGAATTTCGGGGCCCCATACTGGCAAAATTTATGGGGCCCCCCCTTGAGACTCCGCCCAGGCTCCACCCCCCAGTTCCGTATCCACCCTAGCTCCTCCTCCACCACACAAACCTTCCAAAATCCCTCCGCCCTTTCATGGAAAAACTTCACTTCTGCACCATGCCCTCACCAATGAACATTAACACCAATCACTCGATGAATATGCAGCATTTTTGCTTGTTTAGTATAATGCACCCCATAGTCCTCCATATATTATAATGTGCACCACAGTCCTCCATATTGTAAAGTGCACACCCCATAGTCCTCCATATAATATAATGTATCTATAGTCCTCCATATAGTATAATACACTCCTAATAGCCCTCAATATATTAAAATACACTCAGTCATCCATATAGTATAATACACTCCTCATAGTGCTCCATATAGTATAATGCAGCCAACATAGTCATCCATGTAGTACAATTCACTTCCCATAGTATAATGCACCCCATAGTTCTTCATTTGATATAATGTATTCCCCATAGTCCTCGATACAGTATAATGCAGCCCACATATAGTATAATGCAGTCACCCTATAGAGCATATTGCAGCCACCCCACAGAGCATAATGCAGCCACCCCACAGAGTATAATGCAACCACCCACAGAGTATATTGCAACCACCCCACAGAGTATAATGCAACCACCCCACAGAGTATAATGCAACCACCCCACAGAGCATAATGTAAACCCCCATAAAATATAATTGAGCCCCCTTATACAGTACTGTATAATGTAGCCCCTCCATAAAATACAATGTAGCCCTCCTCATATAGTATAATGCAGCCCCCATAGAATATAATGTAGCCCCCTCAAAGTATAATGAAGCCCCCATACAATAATCTAGCCCCCCATAAAATATAATGCAGCCCCCATAGAATATATTGTAGCCACCTCATACAGTATAATGTAGCCCCCTCATAGAGTATGATGCAATCACCCCTCATAGAATATAATAAATATAATACAGCCCCCCATAGATTATAATGTATCCCCGAATAGAATATCATACAGCCTGCCTCCTCAAAGGAATATAACGTAGCCCCCCATAGTATATAACAAAGCCACAAAGTATGTAACACAGCCACATAGTATATAACACAGCCACCCTATAAAATATAATATATCCCCCAATAGTATATAACACAGGCCACATAGTGTATAGCGCGGCCCGCATAGTGTATAGCACGGCCCACATAGTATATAGCAGGGCTCACATAGTATATAGCAGGGCCCACATAGTAAATAGCAGGGCCCACACAGTATATAGAAGGGTCCACATAGTGTATAGCAGGGCCCACATAGTGTATAGCAGGGCCCACATAGTAAATAGCAGGGCCCACATAATATATAGCATGGCCACATAGTATACAGCAGGGAGGGCCCACATAGTATACAGCAGGGAGGGCCCACAGAGTATATAGCAGGGAGGGCCCCCATAGTATATAGCAGGGAGGGCACACATAGTATATAGCAGGGAGGGCCCACAGAGTATACAGCAGGGAGGGCCCAAGAGTATATAGCAGGGAGGGCCCACAGAGTATACAGCAGGGAGGGCCCACAGAGTATATAGCAGGGAGGGCCCACAGAGTATACAGCAGGGAGGGCCCACAGAGCATACAGCAGGGAGGGCCCACAGAGCATACAGCAGGGAGGGCACACAGTGAGTGCGCATACCTCCCAACTTTTGAAGATGGGAAAGAGGGAGAAAGATTGCGGCGCGCATAGCGCGCTGCGGCAAATTTTAGGCCACGCCCCGACCACACCCATTTCACAACTAGTCACACCCATGTCCACGCCCCGACCACACCCATTTAGCATTGGTGATCACACTGACTGGTACTGAGGGCACAGTGACTGGTACTGTGGGCACACTGGTACTGAGTAAAAGAAAGAAAGAACAGAGAGAAAAAAGAAAATAGAGAGAAAGAAAGAACAGAGAAAGAAAGAGGGGAAGCAAGAACAGAGAGAAAGTAGAGAGAGAAAGAAATAAACAAAGAAAGGGGAAAGAAAGAACAGAGAGAAAAAAACAAAGAGGGGAAAGAAAGAACAGAGACGGAGAAAGAAAGAGGGGAAAGAAAGAACAGAGAGGGAGGGAGAAAGAAAGAGGGGAAAGAAAAAACAGAGAAAGAAAGAAAGATGGGAAAGAAAGAACAGAGAGAGAAAGAAAGAAGGACGGGAAAGAAAGAACAGAGAGAAAGAACAGAGAAAGAAAGAGGGGACAGAAAAGAAGAACAGAGAGAAAAAAAGAAAGAGGGGAAAGAAAGAACAGAGAGAGAAAGAAAGAACAGAGAGGGAGAGAGAAAAGAGGGGAAAGAAAGAACAGAGAAAGAAAGAAAGACAGAGGGGAAAGAAAGAACAGAGAAAGAAAGCAAGAAAGAAAGAGGAAAGAAAGAACAGAGAGAGAAAGAAAGAACAGAGAGGGAGAGAGAAAGAGGGGAAAGAAAGAACAGAGAAAGAAAGAAAGACAGAGGGGGAAAGAAAGAACAGAGAGATAGAGAGAAAGAAAGATGGGAAAGAAAGAACAAGAGAGAGAAAGAAGAGAAAGAAAGAAAGAACAGAGAGAGAAAAAGAGCAGAAAGAAAGAGGGGAAAGAAAGAGAAAGAAAGAAAGAAAGAACAGAGAGAAAGAAAGAACAGAGAGAGAGAAAGAAAGAACAGAGAGATAGAAAGAGGCGAATGAAAGAACAGAGAGAAATAAAGAAAAAGAGCAGAGAGAGAAAGAAAGATGGGAAAGAAAGAAAGAACAGAGAGAAAGAAAGAGGGAAAGAAAGAACAGAGAGAAAAAGAAAGAGGGGAAAGAAAGAAGAGAGAGAAAGAAAGAAAAGAAAGAAAGAAAGAAAGAAAAAGAAAGGGGAAAGAGAAGAAAAGAACAGAGAGATAGAAAGAAAGAGGGGAAAGAAAGAACAGAGAGAAATAAAGAAAAAGAACAGAGAGAAAGAAAGATGGGAAAGAAAGAACAGAGAGAGAGAAGGAAAGAACAGAGAGAAAGAAAGAGGGGAAAGGAAATAAAGAAAAGAGGGGAAAGAAAAACAGAGAGAGAAAGAAAGAGGGGAAAGAGAGAAAGAAAAAAGAACAGAGAGAAAGAAAGAAAGAGGGGAAAGAACAGAGAGAGAGAAAAAGAAAGAGGGGAAAGAAAGAACAGAGAGATAGAGAAAAAGAAAGAAATAGAGAGAGAAAGAAAGAAAGAAAGAAAGAAAGAGATAGAAAGAAAGAGGGGAAAGAAAGAACAGAGAGAAAGAAAGAAAAAGAACAGAGAGAATGAAAGATGGGAAAGAAAGAAAGATGGGAAAGAAAGAACAGAGAGAAAGAAAAAACAGAGAGAGAGAAAAGAAACAGAGAGAGAAAGAAATAAAGATTCTATAAAGATACTATAGCAGCCCGGCTCCCATTGTAGTGCCCACCTGAGCTTCCCGATGCAGGACATATCATGATCCGCTCACATGGCCAACATCCCCGATTCCAAGGCGAGGACACGGTGATGGATCTGAAGCATTCCCTGAAGTGCCTCCATGGTTCTGTCACAATCTCCTCCCGAAATTACTCATTTCTGGTCATCTTCCAGCACGTCACTTCTGGTGGAACATCACGTGCGAGTTTTAAAGTGCTCCTCGGGGCTCCGGCATGTACTCCTGTGTCCACGGGAAAAGCTCCCGGCCGGGACAGCGGGGCAGACTCCCAAAATCGGGAGTGTCCCGCTGAATTCAGGACGGTTGGGAGGTATGAATGCTCCCTACCATACACCTTATACACGCACGGCTCTGCACACCTCATACACACACGGTTCCGCTTTGTATGCCTCGTACACACACGGCTCCGCTCCGTCCACCTCACACACACAAGGCTCCACTCAGTATACACAAGGCTCCACTCCGTACACCTTGTACACACGCAGCCACGCTTTGTACACCTTGCACACACACGACTCCACTCCGTAAACCTTGTACACATGCGGCTTTGCAGCATACACCTCGTACACACGCAGTTCTGCTCCGTACATCTCGTACACACGCGGCTCCGCTACATACACACAAGGCTCCACTCCATACACACAAGGCTCTGCTCCGCTCTGTACACACACGGCTCAAGCATGGAGCCCTGTGTGTATGGAGCTGAGCGGCTCAGCTCCGTACACTTCACACACACAGGGCTCCGTTTCGTACACACACAGCACTGCTACATCCACATCGTACACACGGCTCCGCTCCGTAAACCTCGTACATGGCGGCTCAGCTTCGCGCACCTCGTACAGACACATGGCTCCGCTCCATCCAACTCGTACAGACATGGCTCTGCTACATCCAACTCGTTCACACAAGGCTCCGCTCCGTACACCTTGTACACACTACAGCACTGCTACATCCACCTCGTATACGTGCGGCTCCGCTCCGTGCACCTCGTACACGTGCGGCTCTGCTCCGTGCACCTCGTACAGACACACGGCTCCGCTCCATCCAACTCGTACAGACACGGCTCTGCTACATCCAACTCATTCACACAAGGCTCCGCTCCGTACACCTCGCACACACTATAGCACTGCTACATCCACCTCGTACACGTGCGGCTCCGCTCCGTGCACCTCGTACACGTGCAGCTCGGCTCCGTGCACCTCGTACAGACACACGGCTCCGCTCCATCCAACTTGTAAAGACACGGCTCTGCTACATCCAACTCGTTCACACAAGGCTCCGCTCCGTACACCTCGTACACACTACAACACTGCTACATCCACCTCGTACACGCGCGGCTCCGCTCCGTGCACCTCGTACACGCGCGGCTCTGCTCCGTGCACCTTGTACACGCACGGCACCGTTCCATCCAACTCGTACACGCACGGCTCCGCTACATCCAACTCGTACACACACGGCTCCGCTACATCCAACTCGTACACACACGGCTCTGCTCCGTACACCTCGTACACACCACATCACTGCTACATCCACCTCGTACACACACGGCTCCGCTCCGTACACCTCGTACACATACGGCTCCGCTCCGTACACCTCGTACACATACGACTCTGCTACATCCAACTTGTACACACTACAGCACTGCTACATCCACACTGTAAACCCGAGTCCCGACCCCCACACACAAACTTACCCTCATCCAGCACCATGACAACCATCACAGCAGAGTCCTGCACACAACGAGGACATTGATCATGTGACCCCTGACTCCTCCCCTCCTGTGACCTCATCAGGGGTCCTGTGGGCACAGAAGAGTACAGCATAGCAGCATCATTGAGCTGCTGTGAGGCTGAGCTGTAGAGACAGGGAGGGCAGGAAGGGGTGCATGGGGGTGTGGCGGCTCATCTCACTGCGGGACACAGTGTCCTGAGCGGGACAGCGGGATGGGGGGGTCAGAATCAGGACTATATCCTCAATCCGGGATGGTTGGGAGGTATGAGTGCGCGCTGTGTCAGAGGCAGAGCGGGGAATGATGGGAGAGGGAGCGTCAGCTGACGCTCTCTCCTCCATCATTGCTTTGAACTGTACCGGCAGACCGGCTGCTCCCGGCTCCTGTCTCCTGCTCTGCCTGGTGCACAGTGAGTGCGCGATGACGTCATCGCGCACCCGCCGTGTCAGACACAGAGCGGGGAATGATGGGAGAGGGAGCGTCAGCTGACGCTCTCTCTTCCATCATCACTTTGAACTGTACCGGCAACGCCGGTATAGTTCAAAGCAGCGGGGCGGGGGGAGTCGAGTCGGCGCTGGGGGCAGGCGGGCCCCCCTGCCTTACAGACCCCATAGCGGCTGCGTGATGTGCCGCTAGCTGGGGGCCCCTTGGGGAGCAGGGGGAGCCTCAAAATGTTGGGAGCCCCCGGGCCCGAGCGCGCATCGGCGTGCTCTGGCGGCGGGCCCCCCTAATCACCGGGCCCCATACAAGTGTAAGGGTTGTCATGCCCTGATGGCGGCCCTGCATATGGATCACTGTTCAGAGAACATTTGTGCGATTCTCGGCCGTCAAAATAGGACAGATTTTTTAAACGGTAAATGTGACTGTAGCCTAAGGCCGGGATCACACATGCGAGGAAATCGTCCGATGCTTGCATGTGAAATCCTAGCTCTGGCACCGGCACTCGGGAGTGGAGCGAGCGGCTGCATATAGATACATGCAGCCGCACACTCCACTCCCGAGTGCCGGCGCCAGAGCTGGGATTTCACATGCGAGCATTGGACGATTTCCTCGCATGTGTGATCCTGGCCTAACACTGATATTCATCTATGGTCTGCACTTTATTTAGTCTCACTATGGTATGACATGCACAAGGACTATAGATGTGATACTGTTCATGCACTTTATAGATATACCCCTGTTGGTTTATTTGTTGATATTATATACCGCATATACTCGAGTATAAGCCAAGATTTTCAGCCCATTTTTTAGGGCTGAAAGACCCCCTCTGGGCTTAATCTCGAGTCATATACCAGGGGGTCGGCGGGGGAGGCGGAGCGCAGCTGTGCTATATACTCACCTCCTCCTGGCACGGTCTCTGCAGCCCCCCTGCTCTTCTCCCATGGTCTCCGGCGCCTGTATTCAGCGGTCAGGTGGTACCGCTCATTAAAGTCATGAATATGCACATATTCATGACTTTAATGAGTGGTACGACGTGACCGCTGAACACTGGCACCGGAGACCGCAGGAGAAGAGCAGGGGCTGCAGAGACCGCGCCGGTGGGAGGGTGAGTATAAGGGATATTCACCTGCCCCGGTCCACCGCTGCTCGCTGCTGTGTCCTCGCGTCCTCTCTAGCTGTAAATGTTCAGGCAGAGGGCGCGATGACGTGGTTAGTACGCGCCGCGCCCTCTGCCTGAGCATTCACAGCTAGAGAGGACGCGAGGACACAGCAGCGAGCAGCAGTGGACCGGGTGACAGGTAAATATCTCAGGTGCCGGGGACCTGAGCGAGCGGTGACACCGGCACCTGTCCCCCATAGCGCGCCGGTGTCCCCGCCTGCTCAGGACACCGGCACCTGGCCCCCAGTGACGAGAGGTGAGTATGTCATTTTTTTTTTTTTCGGATGCAGCAGCTGCAGCAGCATAAGTGACCTATACTATGGAGCATCTATGGGGCATAATCTATGGAGCATCTATGGGGGCACAATCTATGGAGCATCTATGGGGGCACAATCATGGAGCATCTATGGGGCATAATACATGGGGCAGCATTTGGGGCATAATCTCATTTTCCACCCTAGGCTTATACTCGAGTCGATAAGTTTCCCCAGTTTTTTGTGGCAAAATTAGGGGGATCGGCTTATACTCGGGTTGGCTTATACTCGAGTATATACGGTATTAAATTACACATACACATTTGACTGTATTTATGCTATGTATATTGTATAGACCATTCTTTTTTACTTTTTAGCACAGCAGGATATATATATATATATATATATAATATATATATATCATAGAATCATAGAATCATAGAATGGTAGAGTTGGAAGGGACCTCCTGGGCCTTCTGGTCCAACCCCTGCTCAAAGCAGGATTCTCTAAATCATCCCAGACAGATGTCTATCCAGCCTCTGTTTGAAGACTTCCATTGAAGGAGAACTCACCACCTCTTGTGGCAGCCTGTTCCACTCATTGATCACCCTAACTGTCAAAAAGTTTTTTCTAATATCTAATCTGTGTCTCCTCCCATTCAGTTTCATCCCATTGCTTCTAGTCTTTCCTTGTGCAAATGAGAATAAAGATGATCCTTCTACAATGTGACAGCCCTTGAGATATTTGTAGACAGCTATTAAGTCTCCTCTCAGTCTTCTTTTTTGCAAGCTAAACATTCCCAAATCCTGCAACCGTTCCTCATAGGTCATGGTTTGCAGACCGGTCACCATTCTGGTGGCTCTTCTCTGAACTTGCTCCAGTTTGTTGATGTCTTTTTTAAAATGTGGTGCCCAAAACTGGACACAGTATTCCAGATGAGGTCTGACCAAAGAGGAGTAGAGGGCAATAATGACCTCACGTGATCTAGACTGTATGCTTCTGTTAATACATCCTAGAATTGCATTTGCCTTTTTTGCTGCTGCATCATACTGTTTACTCATGTTAAGTCTGTGATCAATTAGTATACCCAAGTCTTTTTCACATGTGCTGTTACTTAGCCCTATATATATATATATATATAGATGCATGCTATAGTGGTATTTCTATTTGATGACATCAGTGCCTCTCACCATTGGATGTACAACTAGTTAATTTTATTTGTGGTAATCTCCCCATGATGTTTTTATATATTTTCATATCTTATAAAGGTCCTTTATATTATTTTGATAATTTTTGGTCATGTATCTTTTTGTAGGCTGCAATGGTTATTATTTTTAACAATCACTTTTAGGCCACGTGCACACTATCAGTATTTGGTCAGTATTTTACATCTGTATTTGTAAGCCAAAACCAGGAGTGGGTGATAAATACAGAAGTGGTGAGGGGTTTCTATTATACTTTTCCTCTGATTGTTCCACTCCTGGTTTACAAATACCGATGTAAAATACTGATCACATTCAAAATATGTGAATGTGGCTTTATCCTATTATACTGTGAGCTGATAGTAAACAAGTTCTGACAGCCTGATGGGACTTGCAGTTCCACTACACAAATGAATTCAAGTAATAAACCTGTAGGAAGATGAAAGATCATTGCATCAGAAGAGGCTTTTTGATAAACAATGTCCAGTAATTGCAGCCTTCGTTAATGACTATTTCTATCCTGCTACAACAATAATACCAAAGCTGGCATGTCTGATGTCAGCACAAAAGACTCCTCCTCTGGATGACACAGCGCCCCTAGCGTTCTTCTAGGGATTAGCAGCCCAGATAAGCAGCTTTGCCCAGCCGCAGAAACCATTCTGCCTGTGTCCCTCCCATGCCTGCTTGCCTGCCTTCCCTTCTAGATCTACTGAGCTCACTGAGGTACAGTAAAATCTACATTTACACACTGGTTATTGTTCTAGAGGTGCATGCTGCAGACACTGGGCTGTAGGTTATCTGTGCAGGAGACAGGCAGGAGAATGCAGGAGGCCACAATGGCAGCTCTGCTGCGTAATCCTTCCATTCATTCTCCAGATAGAAGCGATGCTGTGACGTGTTTTATGTCATATGAGTAGTGGATGGCATAGGGTAGCTCCTGGCACCCCAAAACTTTCCTCTTCTGCCACACAAGGTGGATACATGAGCACTGGAGCTGGGTCCCTGTTATGTGGAGGGCAGGCTCTTTGTTCTCTGCATAAGGAAGAATGAATTGTGATTTTTGTGCCAGGGTTTCATGGCTGGCAGCAGTATACCAGGCTATGTATGGCAGTGCCAGAAGCATCCCTTGTGTAAGATGTGAGATGATGCCATTCTAGTGGTTAGCATTAGTACTTCAGTATCACAAGGGGGTGTCTGATGCCCCCTGGCTCTGCTGGGAATGTCACATTGTGCAGACAGAGAATAGAAGAAACACTGGAATGACATATAATGTATCTTCTGACATGTGGAGTATGTTCTGCATGTTTACAAACAAGCCAAGGATGGACAAGTAATTGGATGCACTGGAAGTCAGCAGTGGAAGCACAGGGCTTTGTTCTCTGTGATGGCTCCATGGAAATGATGGACAGATACACGGATAACACAGGGAAAGTGATGATGCCAGGACCAGATGAAATTGTGGTGATAATGTGGCCGCGTTACATGTTCTGTAGTGGAGAGGTGTCGCTTTCAGTGAGGCGAATAAACAAAAAACACCAAAAATATCACAACATAAATATAGTGTCAATTTAAGAATAAGAACTTCTGTAAAGGGAACAGTCAATGGAACAGGATCCCTGACATTGGGGCACATAGAGTGCACGCAAAGGCCATCTAAACAGCCAAGAGGAATACTTGATACCGGTCTCTGCGGTCATTTTCATAGGAAGTAAAAAAAGGCCTGTTTTCAAAAGGCGAAAGAGGAGGATCTTCATTCCATTGGCTTTCTGCTTGTGTTTTGTGGGCTACTGAGTGAATGTGGGTCTGTCAACCAGAGCAGCTTTAAATAGGACATAAGGCCCCCTATAAAGAAAAATTATTATTGCAGTTGTTGTATGGAGCTGAAAAAACCACAGTGCATTGTTTATTATTCTATCCTATGTGCATTGTTTATTATTCTATCCTATGTGCATTGTTTATTATTCTATCCTATGTGCATTGTTTATTATTCTATCCTATGTGCATTGTTTATTATTCTATCCTATGTGCATTGTTTATTATTCTATCCTATGTGCATTGTTTATTATTCTATCCTATGTGCATTGTTTATTATTCTATCCTATGTGCATTGTTTATTATTCTATCCTATGTGCATTGTTTATTATTCTATCCTATGTGCATTGTTTATTATTCTATCCTATGTGCATTGTTTATTATTCTTACTTTTTAGCTACATTGCCATATCTTGAGAAGGAAGGTATGCAGTAGCTCAACCACAGTCAGTCACACTCAAAAAATAGGTTACGCCCTTTCTTTTAGTATGTTTTGTTTGGTCTGACTTCCAGGTGTATGGCTCACATTTGTTTTTTTCTTGTATCTACTATATAAACATAAGTTCCTGTATGCAAACACAGTAGGTACAGCAGACCACACTGGTTGGTACTGTTCCTTTAGCATATTCAGCACAGTAGTGTAGTAACTTTATGTAGTTTACATTTATATAAGGGTTTTCTGTTTTGTTATTAACAAACTAAGCTTACAACAGCATGTGGCATTGTAAAATAATAATAACTATGCGTTCCGTTTAATGACTGTTCACCAAATGTTTCATGTTGGACTGGACACATAATAGTGGCTGCAGAGCGGAATAAAACATTTTGTTAATTTTGCTTCTCCTTACAGTGAGATTAGCAATCAAAGTATTTGGCATCTAATGACTTAACTTTTGTAAGGTCCAAGCTGGTGTTATCAGACAGAAACTCCTACAGGGAGAAGTACAGGCCCCCAGTGACACCCACTTAGACTAAGGGTGAGTTTCCACGGTCAGGAAACGTGGCGTGTTTGGCGCTGTGCGCTGGCGCAGCGCCAAACACGCAGCGTCCAGATGTTACAGCATAGTGGAGGGGATTTCAAGAAATCCCGTCTCCACTATGCGCAAAATTACGCAGGCGGAACAATTGCGTTTACGGACATGCTGCGCGTCTTTTCAGACCGCAGCATGTCCTAGCGTCTTGCGGCGACGGTGCGTCGCCGCAACGGAATTTAACACAGGGCTATGTAGCCCTGCGTTATTTCCGGAGGTTCGGAGGTGTCCTGAACACCTCCGGAAATAACGCGCGTCAGAAAGGGGGCGGGGCTTATACGGAGCGGAGTTTCCGCTCCGTCATATACGCTGTGTTTCCTGATAGTGGAAACACAGCCTTAGACTAAAGTTAACCCATCAGGTGCCACGTACTTGGATTGTTAATATCTCCACAACGGAGAGGCGAAATGAAAAACAAACAGAAAAGTCTTATTACGCTCTGCAGCCACTATTGCATCGTGTGTCCAGACCAATGTGTACAATTTAGTGAAAGGTCCTCTGGTCATAGCTCAACTACCCGTCTGTGTTTGCTATACAAGTATGTGACCACTCCATCCTTATTTTTAGTGAACTGCTTTTTTAATTATTCTTTGGAATGGGCGGTCAACCCCATCAATATCAGGTCAGAGGGGATCTGGAACCTGGCAGGGTCACAAAGCAGCTGTTAGCAGGTCCCATGGCCGCCAGAAGCACATACTATCCAGAGTTGGAACATCACAGCTTGGGACACTGTGTAGTGACCGCTCCTGAGTGCTGCAGCCCATCACCCATTCCCTTCAGAGCTGAGCTTCAGAACCCAACAACAGACACTACACAATGTATCAAGCTGTGGTTTTCCAGCTCCATACTCTGTATACTTCCAGTGGTGCAGGACTGGCTTAGGCCTCTTTCACACATCTGTTTTTCGCTGTTAGGCGCGATCCGGCTCTTTTTGAAAAAAATGTATCCGTTTTTTTTTTTACCGCCGGATCCGTTTTTTCTCATTGACATGCATTAGCGCCGGATCGCGCCGCATGTCATTGCGTTTTGTCCGTTTTCTGCCGGATCTGTCATAGATTTTAATTCCGGGCCGGACAGGACGCATCATGTAAGGTTTTTATTTTTCCGCCGGAAACAACGGACAGCACCTGAGGCGGCATGTCAGGCTAGGTGATACAATACAAGTCTATGGGAGCCGGATCAGGCATAGGACTGATCCAGCCACCAGACTCAGTTTTCTTCATCTACACATGCCTGGAAGCCTAAAACCAAGGTCTCTCTCTCCTCGTTCTTCCAGGCATGCTCATTGCATTTCTCGGGTTCAAAAGTTCACAACGGATCCAGCTAAAAACCAGATCCGGCACATCAGTTTTTTACAATCTAAGCTGGATCCGTCTTTTTAAAAATTGGACGGATTGTGCCTGATTGCAAAGAACTGATGTGTGAAAGAGGTACCATCAGGAGTTTCCATATTGAGACACCCATCACTTGGGTGTCCCAATATGGCGGTCGGTGAACTTCTGCCGCTTGGAATTCTGGGATCCTGACACATCTGGACGGAGCAGGATGTGAAGACATTACAAGGTAAGTATATAACCCGCACATAGACTGGTAGCCTCTTGCGCAGTACCACCAGCGGAACACCATCGCACCACACACACACACACACACACACTATATACACCGTACGCACCACACACACACAAACACACACTGTATATGCCGTATGCACCACACACACACACACACACCTGTATATGCCGTATGCACCACACACACACACACATGTATACTCCCCCCGTATACTCCGTATGCACCACACACACACACACACTGTATACTCCGTATGCACCGCAAACACACACTGTATAACGCTGTGCGCACCACACACACATACACACACTGTATACGCCGTACGCACCGCACACACACACACACTGTATACGCCGTACGCACCACACACACATACACACACTGTATACGCCGTACGCACCACACACACACATTGTATACGACGTATGCACCGCACACACACTGTATACGCTGCACGCACCACACACACATACACACACTGTATACGCCGTACGCACCGCACACACACACTGTATACGCCGTACGCACCGCACACACACTGTGTACGCCGTACGCACCACACACACATACACACTTTATATGCCGTACGCACCGCACACACACACTGTATATAGCCGTATGCACCACACACACATACACACACTGTATACGCCGTACGCACCGCACACACACACTGTATACGCCGTACGCACCACACACACATACACACACTGTATACGCCGTACGCACCACACACACACATTGTATACGCCGTACGCACCGCAAACACACACTGTATACGCTTTACGCACCACACACACACACACACACTGTATACGCCGTATGCAGGGCCGGCTCCAGGTTTTTATGGGCCCCGGGCGAAAGAGTCTCAGTGGGCCCCCTTAAACAGCCAGACGATTCATGATGCACAGATACTGCAGAGAAATATGGGTATAGTACAATGCCAAACACTTCTCTTTTCATTACATGACTGATATCTATTGTAAATTGTACAATAGCTCAAAAAACGCCAAATCCTCACAGCGCACAGTACAGACTGGAGCGTACAGTCCTCCATACAATATTATGGGCACCACATAGTCTCCTCCTCATCACCCACATAATACCCCATGCAGGATGTTCAACCCCCCCATCCCCCATATAATGCTCCATACAGAATACTGGACCCAATATAATGCTCCATACAGAATACTGGACCACATAAATTGCTCCATGCAGGATACTGGTCCCCATATAATGCTCCATACAAAATATGGAGCTCTCCTCTACACTGTGCTGCGTTCTGCACTGTTACGGCTCAGGAAAGGGCGCTGTGGAAAGACTCCCCATTATCATCATCATTGCCTGCCCATTATCATCATCATTGCCTCCCCATCAACATCATTGCCTGCCCATCAATATCATTGCCTCCCCATCATCATCATCATCATCACCTCCCCATTATCATTGCCTCCCCATCATCATCATCATTGTCTCCCCATCATCATCATCATTGCCTCCCCATCATCATCATCATCATCATTGCCTCCCCATTGTCATTGCCTCCCCATTATCATCATCATCATTGCCTCCCCATTATCATTACCTCCCCATCATCATCATCATCATTGCCTCCCCATCATCATCATCATCATCATCATTGCCTCCTCACCACCATCACTGCCTCCCCCCACCACCATCACACATACAGCACCACACACAGACAGCACCGCAGCACTCTCTCACATACACACACACTGATACACACATACACACACACATACACCTCACCTGTCCGGTGTCCGCGTTCTCTCTGCCACAGCCGGCCGCTGAATGATGATGTCATTCAGCGGCGCTGCTGTGAGAGGAAGCGCTGGCGCCCTGCAGGCGCCCCCTGGAGCGCGGAGCTGCGGCAGCGGAGGCACGGGGAGAGGTAAGTATTACGCCGGCTGCTGCCGGGGTCCTGAGCAAGCGGGGGGGGCAAGTGGTGGCGCTGGCACCGCTAACCCGACGGCGAGTTGGCCCCCCGCCTGCTCAGGCCCCGGCACTTGCCCGGGTATGCCGGGTGCTGACCGTTCGGTGGACGCGGCCCTGGCCGTACGCACCGCACACACACTGTATAAGCCGTACGCACCGCACACACACACTGTAACGCCGTACGCACCACACACACATACACACTGTATATGCCGTACGCACCACACACACACACACACACTGTATACGCCGTATGCACCACACACACACATACACACACTGTATACGCCGTACGCACCGCACACACACACTGTATACGCCGTACGCACCACACACACACACACTGTATACTCCATACGCATCACACACACGCACTGTATACGCCGTACGCACCACACACAAACACTCTATACGCCGTACGCACCACACACACACACACACTGTGTACGCCGTATGCACCACACACTGCAGATGGGGAGAGAGAAAGCGCACAGGGGTGAGAGAGACAGAGCACAGGGGGGAGCTAGCTCAAACGAGACAGCACATGAGGGGAGAACACAGCACAGGAAGGAGAGAGACAGCAGACAAGGGGGATAGCACATGGGGTAGACAGGTCAAAGAAGAGAGCACAGACGGGAGAAGTCAGCACATAGGGAAAGAGAGAGTGAATAGGTGGGTGAGCAGGTGAGCACATGGGGGAGAGATTCTCAGCGCTGCCCCCATCGTGACATTACCGCCCTCCCAATGCAATAGCATCGGCCCTCCATCTAGTTTGATATAATAGGCGCTAAAGAGAAGAATAAAACTGTTCTTATTTTTTCTAATTTCATCTCTCTTGAGGAGATATTAGGAATCAAAGAATTCAGCACCTAAACATTTAATTTTTTTTAAGCCCAAATGGACTTTATGAAAGATATTTCACTGGAGGGGTGTACTTCTTCCTGTTTCTGACACTGACCAATTGTAAGCAGGCAGCAACACACAAGGGAAAAAAGAACACCCCCCACTATAGCTTAGATCAGGCTGAGTGTGAGACATGTATTGGCCATTTGTCTGCTATCCATGTGCTGGAGCACAGCAGACCCGAGTGTGACTGAGAACTTTCAGCTCAGTGTAATATGCTGCCCAGAGGCTCCCATGTTACATGCAGAAACTTATACTGTGCAGGATATTTTTTGTAAGATGCCGTTGCATAGAAAACTAGATGTGATTTACTTAACTCAGTATTAATATAATAGGTTTTATAGTTAGTGAGTTCATATTGTGGATTCTAGGTGAACACATTTGTATCAAAGGTGAAATGCCTAAAGTATTCATGATATTTGTATCATAGATCCTCCATATGAGACGTGAGTACATTTTATATTTACCCCCTTTCCTGCTGCTAATAAACTATACCTCTGGCAGGTAGGCCTATAAATCTTTTTTAAAAAGTGCAAAGATCTTTACAGCCACATGGAAAGAAATAAAAAAGGCAACATATGTAACAACATCTCTTTAGTTTTTATAAAGGGTAATGACATAAAATACTCACCTGATAAATCCTCCACTGTTTCAGCACCACTGCTTCCAGCTGCATGGTTTTTACTGTGTTGCACTGATGATATCCTTGACTACTCAAGTGACTGCTGCAGCCAATAATAAATAATAATAATAATAATCTTTATATAGCGCCAACATATTCCGCAGCGCTTTACAGTTTAACAGTTTCAAAACATAAGTCATAAGTAACAACGTTAACAATACAATAATTAAAGCAAAATAAGCCGAAATGAGGTGGGGAGAGATACAAAGTACAGGTGTGTATATACAATGGTGCATTTACAATGATGGTCCAGCCATCTTGAGGGAGTGAGGGATGGATGGAGATAGTGAATGGGCTACACATACACGCTTAAACATAGAACGACTTTGATTAGTGAATGTGATAGGCCACTCTGAACAAATGTGTTTTGAGGGAGCGCCTGAAACCATGCAAATTGTGGATAGTCCTAATTTCTTGGGGTAGAGCATTCCAGAGGATTGGCGCAGCGTGGGGAGAAGTCTTGGAGTCGGGAGTGGGAGGTACAGATTAGTGCAGAGGTTAGTCGAAAGTCGTTTGCAGAGCGCAGCAGTCGGTTAGGCCGATAGATAGAAATGACGGAGGAGATGTAGGGGGGTGCTGCACTGTGGAGAGCTTTGTGGGTGAGAACCAGTACTTTGAATTGGATCCTATAATTAATGGGCAGCCAGTGTAAGGACAATCACTATCTTTAGCTGTAGCCATGTAGAGGAAACTTCAGGTGCAAATATGGTATATACAGTATATTGCTCAATGGGTGTGATGGGACGTGAAATGAGGGGCACACTCTGTGTGCCTCGTTTGAAGTCCCATTACTCCTGTAGGACTATATATATATATATAGAACTGTTATGTTTCGGTAGCTGAGGAGTGCAGGTAAAAAAGGCAATACACCAGAGCAGTTGGAATCTATGAGATTGCAGTACCCTGACTAACCACCACAACTAGAGGCAGCCGTGGAGCGTTCCTACGTTGGTCCTAGACGCCTCGTCACAGCCTGAGAAACTAACTACACCTAAAGATAGAAATAGGAAAGCTATCTGCCCCGGAGCAGAACCCCAAAGATAACAGAAAGCCCCCAAACATGTAATGGCGGTTAGACAAGAGGAAATACTGACACAGAAAGAAAATAGTATGAGCAAACGCTGGGCCCAAACTATCTAAATAGAAAAGGATAGGAAGGGTACTTACTGCAATCCCAGAAAACCCTGAAAAGCACCAACTCTACTAATTTCAAAATCACCTGAGATCACACGACCTCTACCACCTAAATTAGTTCTCTGGTGTAACAAAATCAAAACAGCAGCCACTGAAAAAAGTGGAAAAAGCAAAAGAACAAAACTCAGTGGCTGAACTAAACTGAGAGGGCAGAAGCCCCCAGAGGGACCCTGAAGGCCCCCAAAGAAGTGCAGGACAAAATGCAAAAATATAGCAAAAACACAAAAGAAGCAAAAGTCTTATCTGTAAGCAGGAGATGCAGACACGACACAGCAGGCTACAAGGGAAACTGGAATGAAGGATTCAGACCAGAACAATTGATCACCGGCAACCCTGATGGGAAAATGACTCCCTTATATAAGACCAGTCAGTAACACCTGATTCCCAGTCCTCACAATCCTCACTAGCACCGCTTGTAACCACCAGAGGGAGCCTCTGCTCAGAACTCATCTCAAACCCATTCACAACAGTACCCCCCCCTTGAGGAGGGGTCACCGAACCCTCATTTGAGCAACCAGGTCGGTCAGGATGAGTTCTATGATACGCACGGATAAGTCTCCCAGCATGGATGTCCGAAGCAAACACCCAAGAATTGTCTTCCTGACCATAACCTCTCCATTTAACCAAATACTGGAGTTTCCGTCTAGAAAAACGAGAATCCAATATTTTCTCAACCACATACTCCAGATTGCCCTCAACCAAAACAGGGTCAGGAGGCACAGCAGCAGGAACCACTGGCTCAACAAACCTCTTCAACAAGGACTTGTGGAACACGTTATGGATCTTAAATGTCCCTGGAAGAAGCAAACGAAAAGAAACAGGATTAATAATCTCCATGATCTTATAAGGTCCAATGAACCTAGGCTTAAATTTAGGAGATGCTACTCTCATAGGAATATTCTTTGAGGACAACCAGACCAAGTCCCCCACTTTAAACCGAGGACCATCAGTCCTATGCCGGTTAGCAAACCGCTGGGCCTTCTCCTGAGAGAGGGACAACCTCTCCACTACCTGGTCCCAAATCTGTTGCATACGCTCCACAACAGAGTCAACACCTGGACAGACAGAAGCCTCCGTCTGTCCTGAAGAAAATCGAGGGTGAAACCCAGAATTACAGAAAAACGGAGACATCAAAGTGGCAGAGCTAGCCCTATTATTAAGAGCAAACTCAGCCAAAGGCAAAAAAGAGACCCAGTCATCCTGATCAGCAGACACAAAGCATCTTAGATAAGTCTCCAATGTCTGGTTTGTTCTCTCAGTTTGACCATTGGTCTGAGGATGAAATGCCGAGGAGAAAGACAATTGAACACCCAGTTTAGAACAAAAAGTCCTCCAAAATCTGGAAACAAACTGGACTCCTCTGTCAGACACAATGTTCTCAGGAATGCCGTGTAAACGAACCACGTGCTGAAGGAACAACGGCACCAATTCAGAGGAGGAAGGCAACTTAGGTAATGGCACAAGATGTATCATTTTGGAAAACCTATCACAAATTACCCAGATGGTGGTCATTCTCTGAGAAACAGGAAGATCGGAAATGAAATCCATAGAGATATGGGTCCATGGTCTCTTGGGCACAGGCAATGGCATCAACAAACCACTAGAGCGAGAGCAAGGCTTGGAGCGAGAGCAAGTCCCGCAGGACTGCACAAATTCCCTGACATCACGAGACAAGGTAGGCCACCAAAAGGACCGGCTAACCAAGTCTCTGGTACCAAAAATTCCGGGATGCCCAGCCAATGCGGAACAATGAATCTCAGACATCACACTCTTTTTCCATTGGTCCGGGACAAACAATTTTCCAACAGAGCAGCGCTCGGGCCTATCCTCCTGACACCCCTCCAGAGCAAGTCTCAAATTGGGCGAGATGGCGGAAAGAACTACACCCTCTTTCAAAATAACAGAAGGATCAGATAACTCAGGAGAGTCCGCAAGGAAACTCCTCGAGAGGGCATCCGCCTTAACATTCTTAGTGCCAGGAAGAAAGGAAACCACAAAATTAAAACGTGTGAAAAACAAGGCCCACCTGGCCTGTCTAGGATTGAGTCGCTTGGCAGATTCCAGATAGACCAGATTCTTATGGTCCGTAAGGACCACCACCTGATGTTTGGCTCCCTCCAGCCAATGTCTCCACTCTTCAAAAGCCCACTTCATGGCCAATAACTCCCGATTACCTACGTCATAATTACGTTCAGTAGGAGAAAATTTTCGAGAGAAAAAGGCACAAGGGTTACTTTTAGAGGTCTCTGGATCTTTTTGGGACAAAACGGCACCTGCCCCAATTTCAGAGGCATCAACCTCCACCTGAAATGGCAGAGAAACATCAGGCTGCCGTAGAACAGGAGCAGAAGTGAATCTCTGCTTAAGTTCCTGAAATGCAG
This sequence comes from Oophaga sylvatica, assembly GCA_033576555.1. Taxonomy (NCBI): domain Eukaryota; kingdom Metazoa; phylum Chordata; class Amphibia; order Anura; family Dendrobatidae; genus Oophaga; species Oophaga sylvatica. The sequence continues at coordinate 422,294,718 of JARQOD010000004.1, read as the reverse complement.
AGACTGCCTCAGGAGGCCAATTCACCACATCAGAACCCTTTCTGGTCAAATCAGTTAATGGTTTAACAATAACCGAGAAATTACCAATAAATTTACGATAAAAATTGGCAAAACCCAAAAATCTCTGAAGAGCCTTTAATGAAGTAGGTTGGACCCAATCACAGATGGCCTGAACCTTGACCGGGTCCATTTCAATAACAGATGGGGACAAAATGAATCCCAGAAATGAGATCCTCTGTACGCCAAAAAGACACTTTGATCCCTTCACATACAGAGCATTCTCTCTCAAAATCTGGAATACAGTTCGAACATGTTTCACATGAGAGTCCCAGTCATTAGAAAAAATCAAGATATCATCCAAATAAACAATCAGAAATTTGTCCACAAAATCCCTGAAAATGTCATTCATGAAGGACTGGAAGACGGAAGGAGCATTAGTGAGCCCAAAGGGCATCACTAGGTACTCAAAATGCCCTTCAGGGGTATTGAATGCCGTCTTCCATTCATCCCCGTGCTTAATGCGAATAAGGTTATACGCCCCCCTGAGGTCAAGCTTGAAAACCAAGTAGCGTTTTTCACCCTGGAAAACAGGTCAGAAATCAAGGGTAACGGGTATTGATATTTCACAGTAATATTGTTCAAGAGACGATAATCAATACACGGCCTTAATGAACCATCTTTTTTGGCCACAAAGAAAAAACCGGCACCTAAGGGTGAAGAGGATGGTCTGATATGACCCTTCTCCAATGATTCCTTGATATAAGACCGCATAGCGTCATGTTCAGGTACAGACAAGTTAAAAAGGCGACCTTTAGGGAATTTACTACCCGGCACTAATTCAATAGCGCAGTCATAGCTCCTATGGGGAGGCAAGGATGCAGATTTACTTTCGCTAAACACATCAGAAAAATCAAACAAAAAGTCAGGAACATCCTGAGCCTGGGGGGAGGCAGAAAAAACAGGAGTTTTGTTAATAAACAGTTGCAGCCCCACTGGTTAAGACACAGATTTCAATCCAAAACAGATTTATGAACTGGAAACCAGGGAAACCAGCACGATAATGTCATGCAGATTATATAAACCAAAATTTCAGCACCCTGGTGACAGGTTCAACCCTCATTATCACCTGATAGAAAACTGGTTTATTTCGCCAAAAGGGTAAACGATCCCAGTAGGGGAATAGACTTCTGTAGGGTATCAAGGAAACCCACAACGTTTTAGCACAAATCATAATCACAGGATTATAGCTGCTCCAGAATCAATGAAAGCCTGAGCAGGAAATGAGGACATACGCATATCAGAGTGACAGTAATAAAAACTTAGTCTGAACACTACCCAAGACAACTGAGCGTGCAAAACGCATCTTCCCCGCTTAGGGCAGACTGAAATAGCATGAGAGGCATCACCACAGTAGAAACATAACCCATTGCGCTTTTCGAAACTCATGACGCTGTGCCCCAGACACCACTCTATCACACTGCATGGGTTCAGAAGCTGGTTCACAAGGCAACACCATTCCACGCATACTTCTCCGCTCAAGCAAACGTCTGTCAATTTGAATCGCTAATGACATAGAATCATTGAGACCAGAGGGACAGGGAATCCCACCATAACATCCTTTACATTATCTGACAGACCCTTCCGGAAAAGGGCCGCCAAAGCGTCGTCATTCCATTTGGTCAGGACTGCCCACCTACGGAATCTCTGACAGTATAACTCAGCGTCATCAAGCCCCTGATTTAATGCCAACAAGGTTTTTTCAGCTTGATCAGTGACATTAGGCTCATCGTACAATAACCCCAAAGCCTGAAAAAACGCATCAACATCACTCAAAACAGGATCCCCAGGTATCAGGGAAAAAGCCCAATCCTGAGGTTCGCCGCGCAGGAGAGAGATGATAATTTAACCTGCTGCGCTGCGTTTCCTGAGGACTTAGATTTTAAGGCAAAAAACAATTTACAATTATTTTTGAAATTCTGAAACTTAGCTCGATCCCCTAAAAACAAATCTGGCATGGGGATCCTAGATTCCACAATAGGCAACCTAGCAAGATATGCAGCAATACTCTGAACCTCAGTGGCAAGCTGATCCACACGGCCAGACAACTGTGCAAACTCCATTGGGAGAAAAGATCCTCCCCAGCACCCAGAGATACAGAGGAAAAAAAAAAAAAAATGCAACAAACAGAAAAATATCTCTGACAACTCTGACAACCTTTTTTCTTTCACAATATTTTTTTCCCTTCTGTGAGTACCATACAATTTTCAATTTTTTGGGCCGGTGATACTGTTATGTTTCGGTAGCTGAGGAGTGCAGGTAAAAAAGGCAATACACCAGAGCAGTTGGAATCTATGAGATTGCAGTACCCTGACTAACCACCACAACTAGAGGCAGCCGTGGAGCGTTCCTACGTTGGTCCTAGACGCCTCGTCACAGCCTGAGAAACTAACTACACCTAAAGATAGAAAAGGAAAGCTATCTGCCCCGGAGCAGAACCCCAAAGATAACAGAAAGCCCCCAAACATGTAATGGCGGTTAGACAAGAGGAAATACTGACACAGAAAGAAAATAGTATGAGCAAACGCTGGGGCCCAAACCTATCTAAATAGAAAAGGATAGGAAGGGTACTTACTGCAATCCCAGAAAACCCTGAAAAGCACCAACTCTACTAATTTCAAAATCACCTGAGATCACACGACCTCTACCACCTAAATTAGTTCTCTGGTGTAACAAAATCAAAACAGCAGCCACTGAAAAAAGTGGAAAAAGCAAAAGAACAAAACTCAGTGGCTGAACTAAACTGAGAGGGCAGAAGCCCCCGGAGGGGACCCTGAAGGCCCCCAAAGAAGTGCAGGACAAAATGCAAAAATATAGCAAAAACACAAAAGAAGCAAAAGTCTTATCTGTAAGCAGGAGATGCAGACACGACACAGCAGGCTACAAGGGAAACTGGAATGAAGGATTCAGACCAGAACAATTGATCACCGGCAACCCTGATGGGAAAATGACTCCCTTATATAAGACCAGTCAGTAACACCTGATTCCCAGTCCTCACAATCCTCACTAGCACCGCTTGTAACCACCAGAGGGAGCCTCTGCTCAGAACTCATCTCAAACCCATTCACAACATAGAACTATTTGCACCCCAGGGTTTTCTCCACAAATCTATGTTCCTGTGACATTTTCAGAGGGTCGAGTCATAAGAACTGGAATATTGGCAGCATTGTATCCAGTATACTCTTATAATAGTGACTGCCAATTATGACCTTAATGACCAGGCCAAATATTACAATTCTGACCAGTGTCACTTTATGTGGTAATAACTCTGGAACGCTCCAACGTATCCTACTGATTCTGAGATTGTTATTTTTGTGACATATTGTACTTCGTGACAGTGGTAACATTTCCTCTATATGACTTGCGTTTATTTATGAAAAAAATAAAAAATGTTGAAAATTTGTCAATTTTCAAACTTTTAATTTTTGTGCCCTTAACTCATAGAGTCATGATACATAACATAGTTCATAAACAACATTTCCCACATGTCTACTTTACATAAGAACCATTTTGGAAACATATTTTTTTTTGTTAGGAAGTTATAAAGGTAAAAGTTGACCAGCAAGTTCTAATTTTTTCAACAAAATTTACAAAACCATTTTTTAGGGATCACATCACATTTGAAGTGACTTTCAGGGACCTGCATGACAGCAAATAACCAAAAGTGACACCATTCTAAAAACTGCACCCCTCAATTTGTTCAAAACACAACATTCAAGAAATGATTAACCCTTCAGGTGCTTCACTAGAACTGAAGCAATGTGTAAGGAAAAAATGAACATTTAACTTTTTTCACAAAAAAATTAATTTAGACCCAAACTTTTTCATTTTCACAAGGGAAACAGGAGAAAATGGACCCCGAAATTTGTTGTGCAATTTCTCCTGAGTATGTTGATAGCCCATAAGTGGGGGAAATACGCTATTTGGGTGCACTGTTTGACTTTTTGAACACAAAATTGTCTGGAATCGAGAGCAGACACCATGACAAGTATGGAAAACCCCTGATGTGCCTAAGCAGTAGAGACTCCCCACAAGTGACCCCATTTTGGAAACCACATCCCTCAAGGATTTTATCCAGGGGTATAGTGAGCATTTTGAACCCACAGGTATGACACACAATTTGATAACATTAGATTGTCATATTGAATATATTGTCATTAGTGTTGAGCGCAAATGCTCGCTACTCCAGCTTGCATCGGGTGTTCGGGTATGCACCAGATATCGCGGGTGCTTGAGTGACATGCTCGAGTCCCTGCCTCGCATGTTTTGCGGATGTTAGACACCCCAAAAATAAACATGGGGAGCTGCAACACTCTGTGCATACCCTAGCACCCGATGCAAATTCGAGTAACGAGCACTTGCGCTCAACACTAGCCGTCATATTTTCATCATTTTTTTTTACTTTTGGAAAAAACCCAATTTTAACTTCAACTCTAACCCTAACTCCAACCTAAAACCTAACACAAACCTAACCCCCAACACTACTCTAACCCTAACTGTAAAAAAAAATGGAAAAAAAAATATATTTTATAATTTTGTTCTAACTAAGGGGGTGACACAGGCAGATTTGATTTACTATTTTTTTTATTTTGATCACTGTGAAAGGGTCTATCACAGTGATCAAAAGGAACCAATAGGAAATATTCCTATTGCTGGTGATGGGTACCGGCCGGTAGATCTTGGCGGCGCACTGCGCATGCACCCTCCATTTTTTTTCCAGGAAGATGACACGAAGGGCCAGGGAGCGGAGCAGGAGGGTCAGGTGATGGTGGAGGTATCGGGGGATCTTGGGGGACCCCATTTCTCTCTTCTCTGATATGCTAGATCATATCAGGGGAGAGATTATTCTTTAAACAGACTTTTTTCGGGATCATGTGACTGCGCAATGTGAAAACTGGCCTTGATCATATTCTCCAGGGTATCGGCTACCCTGAGATTTTTCAACGCTGGGGGCTCTATACCCTTATTTCTCAGTGCCGTTAAAAAGCGGCGCTGAGGATGAATTACCCTTAACTGCTGCCTTAAAAGGAATATCGGTGATCATTAAGGGGTTAATAGTGTAGTTCCTATCCTTGCACAGCACAAAAAGACGAGCCTTCATATACCACATGGTTATCTTATAATTTATGTTATGACATGCTAGCCATATACGGTAAGTGCCACCCACCATCCTTTTTCCCCACTCTTTAGTCCCTCTCCGCATACTGCTGTTATCTGTGTACTTAGCTGTAGCCATTTATTGGCTACAGAGGTCACATGGATAGTCGGGGACGTAGTCGCTGCACTACAGGGAAAAAAGGCTGCTGGGGAGGACATGGCGGCACTGAAATAAGTGGGAGATTTATCGGGTGGATAGTAGGTCTCTTATTGTTTTATGGCATTTTCCTTCTTTGGCCCAATTTCTTATGATATTGTAAAACTCCGTAATGATAAGGGAACGTTAAAGGGTTTGTCCACTGCGTTTATGAATGGCTCCAGAATGGTGTAAAGATAAAAAAAATGGTTAGCGTACTCCCTTCCTGTACTGGTGGTCCTCCTTCACTCTCAGCCCTGATGCTTCCCTGTCTGCCCTATTGGCGGCCGGATGCGGTTTTTTGCCGGATGGTTTCTGATTTTCGGAGACATCAGAAACCATCCGGCAAAAACAAAAAACGTTACATGCTGCGTTTTGTCCGGCCGCCGCAATGTACATTTGCGCCGCATCCGGACAAAACCGCATGCAACGCACTGACATGCGGCGCCATCCGGCGCTAATGCATGTCAATGCGAAAAAAAGCCGCATGCGGCGCATCAGGTTTTCTGATGCGGCGCTGCGGCAAAATGCCGCGGGCGCCGCAAGGCTCCCGCCGGATGTGTGAAACCAGCCTTAGCTGCTGTTTCTTCTGCTGGGATGAAATATGAAGATTGCATTGCAGTCTGCATTTTTTCAGATGTGGTTTGATGCAGTTGTATCATCACAACAAATGCAATTTAACACTAGTCCAATAGGTGATCATTCTGTAGGGATAAACTGCTATTGACAAGAGGCATGGCGATTATTAGTTGTCAATGTATTCATACATTCACTGTTGGACTGGGGTGCCAAGAGCCCACCAGTGATATTGACTCTGGGGGGGCTACTGTTCAGCTACATGCAAAATTAATTATGCTCATTCACAAATGTACCTATGCTTCTATAGAGTAAATGGTGGTTTGTTGAATGACTGGTGAGATAATGGCTTGGTCTGTACATAGATATATACATAGATACGGTACAAAGATATACATCTTTACTGTATGGTCTGTACATAGTGAAGCAAGTATATTGTGCCATACTTTTCATAAAGTGGTGTGAGGAGCCCACTTCTGCACACCTGTTCACCTGCGGACTGGTCGAAGCTTGGATACATTGCCACTTTTTTAGCAACTGAAATGAAAATCCATGGCAATTTAGGGATTTATATTCACACCTTTATATTGACCTTAGTCATCTGGTGGGGTTGCATGTATGCCTTGGTGCCAGGAGGTCTTCTCTTATTTTAGGAGCCACTTGGACATTTTGGAAGAGTTGGCGAGTCACCTGGTGAGTAGAGTATAAGGGTCGCCATTTCATAAGGCTGGCTTCACACATGTGACATTCGCTGTCCTAGCACAAACTGCGATGTGTGGACCGGCCGGGGGCTCCTAACCCAAACTCATGAGCCTCATAGACTTATATGACGCTTCCGAGCTCCCATCAGGCGACCCACAGCCGGTCCCGAGATCGCAGTCTGTGACAGGACAGTGAATGTCATGTGTGAACTCGCCTGAGACGTCCGTGTATCACTTACGTGTTCTAGCTGTATTTCTCACGGAAAGAACATGTACCTGTTATAGTCTTTGAGAAAACAAAAAACAAGAAACAAATATATTGCAAAAAATGCATGAAAGTAGTAATAATAAGGGTATTTGGTAAACATAATTTTGATCAAAAGAATGTACAAGCCATCCGGCCACGTCAAGGCAACCCTTTGTGTGACAGTCCTAACTCTTGTATTAAAAACCTTTCCACCTGTCAAGTGACAAATGTGAACAAGGACAGAGGGACTGAACCCACCAGTAAAAGCATAGGCCAGACAGGATGGATTTTTCAGCTCAGCAGCAGGGCGGTCACACCCTTATATGCACAAGATGCACTAAGGGTGAGTTTCCACGATCAGGAAACGCTGCGTGTTTGGCGCTGTGCGGTGGCGCAGCGCCAAACACGCAGCATCCAGATGTTACAGCATAGTGGAGGGGATTTCAAGAAATCCCGTCTCCACTATGCGTAACAACACGCAGGTGGCAGACCTGCGTAAACGGACATGCGGCGCGTCTTTTCAGACCGCAGCATGTCCTCGCGAGTTGCGGCGACGGTGCGTCGCCGCAACAGAATTTAACACAGGGCTATGTAGCCCTGCGTTCTTTCCGGAGGTGTCCTGAACACCTCCGGAAAGAGCGCGCGTCAGAAAGGGGCGGGGCTTAGACGGAGCGGACTTTCCGCTCCGTCCAAAGCGCTGTGGTTCCGGACCGTGGAACCACAGCCTAAGAACTAAATGAAAAACTAGGTCTGAGCTGAAAAAGTAAGTTGATGTGTATGCAATAATGTAAATGCATATTAACACATGACCATTACACAGAGAAAACAAAAAACAAGAAACAAATATCCTAAAATAAAATAAAATAAAAAATATATATATGAAAGTAGTAATAATAATATGGGTATTTGGTAAACATAATTTTGATCAAAAGAATGTACAAGCCATCTCGCCACGTCAAGGCAACCCTTTGCGAGAAAACATCACATAGCACTCGGACCAATGTTAATCTATGGGGCATCTCACATCACCGTTTTTTTTCTCTGCCGTATTATACGTGCGAGTGAAATCACAGCATGCTGCGATTGTCAGCGTATTATGGCCGAGTCTCGCCAATGCAAGTTTATGGGTGTGAGAAAAAAACGGACACGACACGGACCATCAGTGTGACTTGCGAGAAATACGCAAGCATTTTCCTCATTACAGCTCATTGAGCCATTAAATTCAAAGGGGAAAAGCAGTGAGAAATGTAAAGCCATACCGATGCCATACAGATGTCACACGGATACTTAGAGGAAATCGCATCATCTCATTGAAAACGGATTACACACGGAGAACATTTGTGCGATTCTCGGAAGACCGATTTTTTATACGTTGTGTCTGACTCCGGCCTTAGGCCAGGATCACACATGTGAGAAACTCGCACGATTCTCTGGCATGAACACCCGGCACTGCCGCCTGCACTCGGACGGGAGTGTGGGCTGCATAGAATTAACAGGAGAAACTTGGACATTTGTTTTCTCTTGCATATGAGAACATGGATGTTACAACGATGGTAAAGATGGAAACACAGCCCCAAAATGGATGACAATTGGAATAACGCACTATGGCCTAGGTCTGAGTGTGCTTTATCCGATTCTCAGCCGTTTATCCGTTCCCACCATCAGTGGGGCAGCCAAGCTTTTATTGCACCTCCTGGGGTCGTTGTAAGGACTGTGGGGGGCGACATACTGACTAAAGCAATGCACTAGCTGTTTGCCATTGCAGCCAATCTCAATCATGCTTTTATGGTCCAAAGCGTCATTGAAAATTGAAAGCTGCACCCCGATTGGTCACTATGTGTGGCGGCTCCTTCGCAGTTTTCCTTTGCTCCAGGCCTCTTCCCTCATGCACGGTCAGCTAAGCATAAGCGAACAGTAAAGTGGGGAAATCTGCTGCTCCCATGTGAGAACACACAGCACGGGAAGCAGCCTACTTAATGGGTTAAAGGTCTCCGTGAGAGGCCCCGCACTACAGTACTCCATAGAAACAGTAACCATGGTGAGGCCGTGCTCCATGGAGGGGCGAGATTTCCTTCCCACAGAGCTAATGGGCGGGAATGTTTAGAATGACGTCACGACATTCCATCCAATAGCAGCTGGCTCTGGTGACGTGGTTCCCGAGACGCGCACAGCGTGCATTGGTGGGTAGCGGTGCTCCTGCATTCTGGAGGGCATATGGGCGCCCGGACCGGCGATATATCGCGACACTATTGCTGTATAGGGGGACACTGGAAACTGTGAGTGTGAGCGAAGTGTGTGCGCTGCACGGAATGTCGCGGTGACGAGCGCCTACTGCTCTGTACAGGCCGAGGAGGACAAAGGGAACAGTGGGGGATGCAGGGGACTGAGGAGAGATGCAAACATGGCTCCTCCGCGCTCCGCACATCCCCCATCCGCGCAGCATTGCTGGCCCTGTCACTGGACGCTGCCGGCGGCTGCTGCGGGCTGTTGTCCTCTGGTGTCAGCTGTTCTCCCATATTATGCTTTGCCTTTGGTTGATGCTGGTAAATTCCTGTCATGGATCTGGTGCAGATTTTCTGTGTTCCCTTCATTGGGAAAGTAAAAATCCGCCAGAAAACCCACAAGTGTGAGATACATCTGATGAGAATATATACAAAATAGATAACACCCCTTATGGGGTCTGCAGCTCAATCCAAGGGTCCGGCTGCAGTTCTAGCCGTCCTACAATTTTCTGGAAATTAATAAATTCTGCACAAAAATCCCCACTAAATGTATCGCTGCAGATTCTCCTGCAGGTTTCTTGAGAAATTTTGGGGGAATTTCTGCACCAAATCGAGATCCTGTGAGCACATACCCTAAGGCAGGGGTGCACAGTCTGCGGCCGGGGTCACTTAGGCCCCCAGTACACCTCTGTGCGGCCCTCAACCATCTGCATAGCGTCTGCTCATGTGTTCACTCCATGTCATGGAGAAGACCGCGGGTGCAGGATCGGAGGGACAGGTCATTGTGACTAGTGTGGTCATTTGTGGGCCAGCCAGGTTTTGGCAGAATTGGTCCCGACTCTGATAACACGTACAGGAGTTGGTGAGACGAGTGCGGTTATATTAATTTCTGAAATAATGGAAACATTCGACTGTTTCAGGGTCTGCCATATACTACAATGTAGAGAGCAGAGTGCATAGTCTCATCCTGTCCATCGTACCCATGAGAAGGGCACCTCTACCCCCCTGATAGGTGGGAGCCCTATAAATGGAACCACCCCTATCAGGAGGGTTGAGGTGCATATTTATTGTACGTGCTCTCTATGTGCAGTAATACTAATATTGTGGCTCACGGGCTTGTTTCATCGGACCCAAAAAGATGTGTACTGCTCTAATGTGTTTGGGGCTCCGGCTGACTGATCTTTGGAGATGTAGATCGGACATGTCCAATTTCAGACTGCCAATCCCATTGTTTTTCCCAAGATAAGCCGCTGGCAGAGATACTTGTCGGCTGCTCTCGTAGGGTTTTACTTTTATCAGCATGTGTATGAGATTCTTAAAATTGTAATCACTTATTATTTTTTGCAAAAGATTACTCCACAGGAGATGCATTGCGTTTTGTGTTTGTCAGGACAAGACAAGTGATTGCTGCCTCTTCCAGCTCACTAATTTCACCACTTTGCTGGTGAATTGTCATAGATTGTGTATAAATAGTTCAGTCGCATTGTCCTCTAATTTTTCTATATCTTTATAAATCCTAATAAAAACCCCATAAGGCCGGATTCACACACAATCTCACAGGAGTCATTTTTAGTGGTTTTATTTAATTTTTTTCTTGCACTTTAATTCCATCTCTATGGCCAGTTGTTTTACGATGGGTTTACATGTATTGACAGCGATTAATCGGCGGTCATTTCATGTATTTAGACTGTCAGACTGCACCTAAGTTCTCACAGAACTATCACTAATACGATCATACTATGCATATAGAGCCCGATACATCAAGACCAGTGTTGTTCATGCTGGTCTTGCCTTCACTTATTTCGATATTCTGTGGTGATTCTCGTACATGTAATAAATATAGACACTTTCTGCAACTAAAAACGTTGAGTGCGGCTGATTTTTTCTTTGCTTATTATATTGGGTCTTGATGAGGGAACGTGTTGGAGTCAGATGTTCCTACTCCAGTCCCTGCTGGAGTAATATCTGTGGCTTAGCAAACGCCTCTGCTTGCCATAAATTCGACCAGCACCGGTCACCACACCCCTGTCCTACCCAAGGTCTGCCCCAGTGTCAGAGCTGGGTAAAAAATGTAATGAGTGCCAAAAGTCACAATTTTAGATTGGCTGCTATTTACGCCAACCTTATGCGACTCTTCAAAGCTTTTTTACACAAGAATACTGGCGTAAAAACTTTAATGAATTGGGCCCATAGAGTATTATTGCTCTTCAGCAGCACATTTCATGTTTACAAAGGGCGATGTGCTGCCAAGAGTGCTGAATTTGAAAGTGACTAATGCTGTTTTTAGGTTAAATAATTGGGGAATGAGCATTCCTAGGCCACTTAAACAGGCCAGCAATCATCAGACAAATGAACAGGGGCTTAACGACCGCGGTCGCAGAAGTCGCGTGAAGGTTGGGTTCCGCCAATGGCAGCAGAAACTTCAACTGGATGTTCACATACAGTTGAAGTGTATTGTTGTGCCTGGACCTGATGGGAATACACGCTGTCTGCCAATCGGAGGCTATCAGCTGACGTCAGCATACACATGACCTGGGGTGCATGGCAGTGACATCATGCGCCTGCACGCTGAAGTCAGCTACATGGATGACTGTGGGCTGTGCGTTCTACTACACGGATGACTGTGGGCTGTGCATTATACTATGTGGCTGACTGTGAGTTATACTACATTTATGTCTGTAGGTTATACTACACGGATGGCTGTGGGTTATACTACACGGATGACTGGGCTGTGCATTATACTACGTGGCTGAGTTATTGGGTTATACTACACGGATGGCTGTGGGTTATACTACACGGATGACTGTGGGCTGTGCATTATACTACGTGGCTGACTGAGTTATACTACATTGATGGCTGTGGGTTATACTACACGGCTGTGGGTTATACTACATGGATGGCTGTGGACTGTGCGTTATACTACGCGGGTGACTGGGCTGTGCGTTATACTACGTGGGTGACTGGGCTGTGCATTATCTTGCTGTGTATATACCTCTTTAGTTTCCTGTGGTCCATATGCTACCTTCATGTGCTTTCTTACATTGTGGAAGTGGATTTCTAGTTTTGATGTTAGTTATTTCCATAGAACCAATGTTTGGTTTGGTTTTGGAATCAAGACTTTTTAAGTTATAGCAGGACATTTTTTTTTTTTTTATAAAAGGGAGTTTTCTATTTCTTGATTCTTAAAGGCACTACCACACTTAAGGTATATGCCACACTAAGCGAGATCACTAGCGAGATCGCTCAAGCGTCAGCGATTTTATGACGCAGCAGCGACATCGTTAGCGATGTCGCTGTGTATGACATGTAGCAGCGATGTGGCCCATGCTGTGATGTCGCTGATCGTTCACGAACGTTCTGGACCGTTTTTTTGATCGTTGGCGTCCCGCTGGTGAGCCTGAATCGCTGTGTTTGACACCTTTTGTGAACGATGAGCGACCTCGTTGGTGACGCATATGTCAGCGGCGCAGGCGGGACTAGGTTTTTTTAGTGGCACAGACTGGATCGCAGTAGCTGCAAAGCAGGCTAGCAGGACGCAGGAAGCAGGAGCGCTATATGTCGTCTTTCATGACGCGGTCAAAACATTAATTATAACATACATATATAATTATAAAACATATACAGTGACCACCAATCTGTGCTGAGGGGCGTGGAAAAGGTTGCGCTCAATACATGCTGTGACAGATCCTAACGACCGCCAAAGTCGTTATACAGGTCGCTGACCGCTGATGTGTCGTTGATGAGATCTGTTTGGAAGCTACTAGCGACCTTAAAGCGATCACACCAACGATCTCGTTAGCTTGCTTCGTTGTCGTGATCGCTAGTGTGATCGCTTAGTGTGGCATACCCTTTAGCGATCGCACCAGCGATCACGACAACGATACGACCTGGCGAGATCGCTAGTGCGATCGCTATGTGATCACTAGTTAGATTCCAAACACAACTCATCAGCGATCTGTGATTCCAAACACAACTCATCAGCGATCTGTATAACGACCTCTGCGGTCGTTGGGAAAACCTAGTCCCACCTGCGACGCTGGTGAAGTCGTTCATAAAGGGTGTCACACTCAGCGATTCAGGCTCACCAGCGGGACACCAACGACCAAAAAACGGCTCAAAACGTTCATAAGCGATCAGCGACATCTCAGCAGGGGCCACATCACTGCTACATGTCACACACAGCTAAGTCGCTAACGAGATCGCTACTGCGTCATAAATGGTGACGCAGTATAGATCTCGTTAGCGATCTCGCTTAGTGTGACATACCCTTTACAATACACGCAAGACATACAATATCTGAGCCTCAAGATGATAAGATTGTTCTTTATGATGTACCTTGTAGGTAGACTGATGGACCCTGGTAGGAGTCAGCTGGACACAGACTTTTCTCAGCAGGAGGCACCATGCTTCATTGTAGAAGACTCACAGCCAGAAAGTTTGGGAACAGAAGTAGATCTGGACCATGCACGCTTTGGTCTGCTTGCACAACATCTTCCACAGCTGGACTCACAAGTAGAAAGCCCGGTCATGGTAAGAATTGTAGTCCTACTTATTTTGCTTCCAATTTGAAGTAATTATTATAAATACATTAAGACTTGTTAAATGGTATAATATTAATTAAAATAATGCATCTAATAAAATTTGTGCCAATTACTATGGTTTAAGTAAGTTTACTGTTAAATTCTGGTCTGCATTTGTTACATTTATGGAGTGGTTTGGAGAGGAAATTATCCCACAAATAGTCTGACGTGTGACCAATATACAGTATATAATATGTAGGTATCAGTTAACATGCCTACCTCACTTATGTGGCATTAATCCTTGCACCACACACATGTCCACATTTCTACCATAAAGCTTTGAACTTCAAAATAAAATTGCCCTAGACTTGCGGTGTTGGAGACCAGTTTCTAAAACTATTTTTTTTAGCATTTTTCTATGCACATTAAAGCGTCATGACATACTATTATGTCATACTCGACGGGGCCCAAACACAAAGTGGCCTATTCATGATTGTATTTTTTTGTGTGTGTTTTGTGCCTGTTTTTTGTTTCATCTCTTTATTTGCGCCTTTTTTAACTCCTTCCCAACATGCACGTACATTGCAATAATTTTGCTGGCTTACACTACCGTTCAAAAGTTTAGGGTCACTTAGAAATTTCCTTATTTTTGAAAGAAAAGCACAGTTTTTTTCCAGTGAAGCTAACATTAAATGATTCAGAAATACACTCTATACATTATGTGTTAAATGACTATTCTAGCTGTAAACATCTGGTTTGTAATGCAGTATCTTCATAGGTGTATAGAGGCCCATTACCAACAACCATCACTCCAATGTCCTTATGGTGCTTTGTGTTTGCTAACTGTGTAAGAAGGCTAATGGATGGTTAGAATACACTTGAAAACCCTTGTACAAGTATGTTAGCACAGCTGAAAACAGTTTGTCTGATTAGAGAAGTTATAAACCTGACCTTCCTTTGAGCTAGTTGAGAATCTGGAGCATTACATTTGTTCCATTAAACTCTCAAAATGGCCAGAAAAATAGAACTTTCATGTGAAACTCGACAGTCTATTCTTTTTCTTAGAAATGAAGGCAATTCCATGAGAGAAATTGCCAAGAAACTGAAGATTTCCTACCACGGTGTGTACTACTCCCTTCAGAGGAGAGCACAAACGGGCTCTAACCAGAGTAGAAAGAGAAGTGGGAGGCCCCGCTGCACAACTGAGCACCAAGACAAGTACATTAGAGTCTGTAGTTTGAGAGGTCCTCAACTGGCAGCTTCATTAAATAGTACACGCAAAATGCCAGTGTCAATGTCTACAGTGAAGACGTGACTCCGGGATGCTGGCCATCAGGGCAGAGTGGCAAAGAAAAAGCCATATCTGAGAGTGGCTAATAAAAGGAAAAGATTAATATGGGCAAAAGAACACAGACAATGGACAGAGGAAGATTGGTAAAAAGTGTTATGGACAGACAAATCCAAGTTTGAGGTGTTCGGATCACACAGAAGAACATTTGTTAGACGCAGAGCAACTGAAAAGATGCTGGAAGAGTGCCTGACACCATCTGTCAAGCATGGTGGAGGTAATGTGATGGTCTGGGGTTGCTTTGGTGATGGGAAAGTGGGAGATTTGTACAAGGTAAAAGGGATTTTGAATAAGGAAGGCTATCACTCCATTTTGCAATGCCATGCCATACCCTGTGAACAGCGCTTGATTGGATCCAGTTTCATCCTACAACATGACAATGACCCAAAACACACCTCCAAATTATGCAAGAACTATTTAGGGAAGAAGCAAGCAGCTGGTATTCTATCTGTAATGGAGTGGTGTCATGGGTGCATCGCCACGAAGATTGTCGCGATTGCACATTCTGACTTCTCGCAGCTGAGTTGCTGTTTCTTTGTGTTTGGTAATGAGGGAGTTAATTTTACCTAGCTCTTTGCTAAGACTAGGTCCAGCCTCGCCCGGCTGCTTTTGATTATGTTCTAATTAGCTTCCTTTATATAGCTGCCAGTCTGCTGGTTAGATGCCGGTGAAAGCATTCATACAGACTGCAGATAGGATCGGTTCTGAGAAGACTTAAGCTAAGAGCTCTTTTGTTGTTTCTCCTCACCTTGCTTATAGTTTATCTACTAGACCTTTGGTGTTCCCTCTGTGTTTTAATGTTGTATGCAAGACAGTATTTACTTTATCCCCTGTCTGTCTCGTTTGTCTATACTGTTTGTTAACCTTTACCACCATAGGGAATGGACAGGTAATCAGGGTCCTTCTAAGGACTAGATTACAGTGGTCAGGGATTTATAGGAGACAGGGTTTACGCTGGTGGCCTGGACCTCTGTACCATTAACAGTACCTCCAGGTAGAGGGACTAGTCAGGACCCCAGTTTAGGGTCAGCATAGACCCTGGTCCACCTCTAGCCAGAGACAGCGTGAAAAGGATTCAGTATTGACCCACAGGATATTATGTCAGGTAATACTATGCTATATATACATGTTAATGTTACCTATTTATGTTATATAGAATGTTGTCCCACTTGATAGATTACTGACATTATATATTTATACATCTGCTAGACAGCGTGACATTTTCACCGGCCTAAACTATAGATTCTCCCCAGCTACCATGGATCCAGTAGCCCAGCTTGCCCTGCAGTTGCAGAAATTGTCCATGGAGTTTACGGACATTAAGTCCAAGGTTTTGTCCCCCCCGGAGCAAACCAGATCTGAACCTAAGGTTGCTCTCCCGGACAGGTTCACTGGTGGGCGGGACAAATTTTTTACCTTCCGGGAGGCATGTAAATTGTACTTTCGGCTACGGCCTCGGTCATCGGGGAGTGAGGAGCAGAGGGTGGGAATTGTCATCTCGCTCTTACAAGGGGACCCTCAATCCTGGGCGTTCTCTCTTCCTCCGGGCTCCCCGGCCCTCCAGTCAGTAGATCGATTTTTTGCTGCCCTGGGGCTGGTGTATGATGACCCGGATCGGGTCTCCCTTGCTGAAACGAAGTTACGTAGGATACAGCAGGGAGATCGTCCGGCGGAGGAATTTTCTTCTGAGTTCCGTAGATGGGCCACAGATACTCAGTGGAATGACCCAGCTCTTAGGAGCCAGTTTTGTCAAGGGTTATCTGACAAATTAAAAGATGTTTTGGCTCAGTATGATTCTCCTCCGTCACTGGAGGCTGCTATGGCCCTTGCTATTCGTATTGATAGACGGCTTCGGGGAGGTGCGAGGTAACTCCGCCCCCTGTTATGACTCCACCCACTACTAAAGTCCCTTATATGGAGGTTCCCCTGGTCTGTTCTGAGGAACCTATGCAGTTGAGCGGGACATCATTTTGTAGGAGGGGATCGGCGGTGCGCCGCAAGACAAGAAGGTGTTTCTTCTGCGGGAGAGAGGGACATTTTGTTGGGGGGGTGTCCCTCCCGTGCCTCATTGAGCAAAAAAGTCACCGAAAAACTGTTAATCCCAGGTTGTGTGGTGGACGACAACCTGGGAGTAGGTATTTCGTCCCCAGGTCCGTCTCAATTTCTCGTGCCTGCGGAGGTGGTGGTTGGTGCGAGAGTTGAGAGGATTTCTGTTCTTCTTGATAGTGGGTCTGGGGCTAATATGGTGGACGCTCGGTTTGCCCAGGTGCAAGGTATGCAACTGAGTGTATTGGCCAAACCGATCCCTATACTTTCTATTGACGCCAGACCTCTCGGTCAAGGTAGCTTTGTACAAGCTGTTCATAAACATAGACCTTCGAGTAGGGGCAATACATAAAGAACAGTTGTCTTGTTATGTGTTGGAGGGTCTTCCTACTCCTATTGTGTTGGGACTTCCCTGGTTGGCTAAACATAACCCAGTGATTGATTGGCAATCCAGAAAGATAAGCCAGTGGGGTGAATTTTGCAAGAATAACTGCATGAACACGGTCATCGGTGCGGTCGTGCCTAGGACTTTGCCTCCTTTTCTGGAGGACTTTGGGGAGATGTTCTCAGAGGAGGGGTGTCAAAAGTTACCTCCTCATCGCACGTATGACTGCTCAATAAAATTGCTTCCTGATGCCTTATCTCGTAGTTTCCCAGGGGCCGGGAAGACGGATGACCTGGTTCCTATCCTTCAGGAAGGAGTGGTGGTGTCGGCTGTGTGCTCTGAGCTTGAGGAGGAGGTGTTGCAGGCTCAGGGGGATGCCCCTGTAGGACCTCCAGGGAAACTGTTTGTTCCTAATCAGTTAAGACAAAAAGTTATCGAGGCACATCATAGTTCTGCTTTAGCAGGACATCCAGGGAGTAAAGCAACTGTGGATCTCCTTTCTCGCCGGTTTTGGTGGCCTAACTTAAATAAAGAGGTAATAACTTTTGTCGCGTCCTGTGGAGTTTGTGCTCGCTCTAAGACCCCACATACCCGTCCGTCTGGGGTTCCTGAGGAGGAACGATTCTCGTCGTCACTTGCTTCAGTTTGGAGAGGAGTGCTGAATGGTCTGAGTGCTATGGGGAACTGTTTCAAGCGGAGGTCTGATAGGAGGAGAGTGTCTGGTCCGGACCTAGGTGTGAACGATCTGGTGTGGTTGTCTACCAAGAATATAAAACGCAAAGTTCCCTCCTGGAAACTGGGTCCCAGGTTCATCGGTCCATACAGGATCAGTTCTATAATTAATCCTGTGGCATTTCGTCTGGACCTCCCTCCTACGTTTAAAATCCATAATGTATTCCACAAATCGTTGCTTAAGAGGTATGTGGCGCCAGTTATACCGTCACTTCTACCTCCTCCTCCAGTGGTGGTCAATGGTAACTTAGAATTTCAAGTGTTGAAGATCATTGACTCACGTCTGAATCGCCGGTCCCTTCAGTATTTGGTTCATTGGAAGGGATATGGTCCTGAGGAGAGGACGTGGGTCTCTGCGTCTGAGATTAACGCAGATCGATTGGTTCGGACCTTCCACATGACTTACCCGGACAGACCCGGCCCTGAGGTTCCGGAGGCCCCTCGTAGAAGGGGGGGTACTGTCATGGGTGCATCGCCACGAAGATTGTCGCGATTGCACATTCTGACTTCTCGCAGCTGAGTTGCTGTTTCTTTGTGTTTGGTAATGAGGGAGTTAATTTTACCTAGCTCTTTGCTAAGACTAGGTCCAGCCTCGCCCGGCTGCTTTTGATTATGTTCTAATTAGCTTCCTTTATATAGCTGCCAGTCTGCTGGTTAGATGCCGGTGAAAGCATTCATACAGACTGCAGATAGGATCGGTTCTGAGAAGACTTAAGCTAAGAGCTCTTTTGTTGTTTCTCCTCACCTTGCTTATAGTTTATCTACTAGACCTTTGGTGTTCCCTCTGTGTTTTAATGTTGTATGCAAGACAGTATTTACTTTATCCCCTGTCTGTCTCGTTTGTCTATACTGTTTGTTAACCTTTACCTGTCCATTCCCTATGGTGGTAATCAGGGTCCTTCTAAGGACTAGATTACAGTGGTCAGGGATTTATAGGAGACAGGGTTTACGCTGGTGGCCTGGACCTCTGTACCATTAACAGTACCTCCAGGTAGAGGGACTAGTCAGGACCCCAGTTTAGGGTCAGCATAGACCCCGGTCCACCTCTAGCCAGAGACAGCGTGAAAAGGATTCAGTATTGACCCACAGGATATTATGTCAGGTAATACTATGCTATATATACATGTTAATGTTACCTATTTATGTTATATAGAATGTTGTCCCACTTGATAGATTACTGACATTATATATTTATACATCTGCTAGACAGCGTGACAAGTGGTCAGCGCAGTCACCAGATCTCAACCCCATTGAGCTGTTGTGGGAGCAGCTTGACCGTATTGTACGCAAAAAGTGCCCATCAAGCCAAACCAAATTGTAGGAGGGGCTTCTGGAAGCATGGGGTGAAATTTCTCCAGATTACCTCAGCAAATTAACTGCTAGAATGCCAAAGGTCTGCAATTCTGTAATTGCTGCAAAGGGAGCATTCTTTGACGAAAGCAACGTTTGAAGGAGAAAATTATTATTTCAAATAAAAATCTTTTTTTTTGAACCTTGTCAATGTCTGGATAGATTTTACATTTGGCAACTCATTTGATAAATAAAAGTATGAGTTTTCATGGAAAACACAAAATTGTCTGGGTGACCCCAAACTTTTGAACGGTAGTGTATAAGCCAAGCTGCCAAAAGTATCGGTGGGTGTCAGCTGTAAACTATCGCTACTGTAACGGCTGCCATTTGTGCTACCACTGATCACGGCAGTTTGAAGGCAAGTAAGTCCATCAAGTTCAACCTAACATGTTAATCCAGAGGAAACCAAATACCCCATGAGGCAAAGGTAATCTGCGCCATATAGAGGAAAAATTCCTGCCTGACTCCACATACGGCAATCGGACTAGTTCCCTGGATCAACGTCCAATCAAAGAATCTAATACCAATGACCTGTAATATTATCTTTTTCAAGAAAGGCATCCATGACTCCTACTTTTGTAATGAATCAACCATTACAACATCGTGGCAGAAAGTTCCATAGTCTCACTGCTCTTACAGTAAAGAATCTGTGTCTGTGATTATAAAGAAACCCTCTTTCTTCTATATGTAGAGGATACCCCTGTGTCAACATTGCATGCCTGTGTAAAAAGATGATTAGAAAGATCTCCGTACTGTCTCCTCATATATTTATACATTGTAATAAGATCACCCCTAAGCCTTTGTTTTTCCAAACTGAATAACCCAAAGTTTGATAACCTGTCTTGATATTATAGAACACCCATTCCCTTTACCTCTTCAGGACCTATGATGTATGGGTGCGTCATAGGTCGTGTATCTCCCTTTGATGTGGGCTCTGGTGCTGAGCTCCCATCTTTTCAGGCACATGACAGCTGATTTGATCAGCTGTCATGCGCCCCTAACAGCTGCAGGTGGAATTGCGATCCACCCGCTGCTGTTAACATGTTAAATGCCGCTTTCAGTCTCTGACAGCGGCATTTCACATGCACACGCCAGAAGCGCGTCACAAACCTCACCTTTTTGGATTTTTTTTCACCACTTACGGTAATTGAGGAAGCTGCACTATAAAAGCTAAATGGTCCTCCTTTTCTTCTGAACCCTGCTATGTGCCCAAACCGTACTATAATGACCATTTAATTTTTTTCTTACTAGCTATGGTAAAGACAACAAAAATTTAGCTAAATCTACTTATAATCATTGAAATTTTTAATTTTCACACACATCAATAGTAAAGAAATCTGTGAATGATCTGTGGGGTAAAATTGCTCATTACACCCCTAGATGAATTCCCTGAAGGTTTTAGTTTTCAAACTGGGTCACTGTGGGGATTTACGGATGTTCAGTCACTTTGGGGGCTCTGCAAGTGTCACTCACAAACTCGCTGGCAAATTTGTGCTCCAAAAGTCAAATGGCAACTCTTCTCTTTTGAGCCCAGTAGTTTCTGACCACATGTTGGGCATTTCCGCTTTTGTAAGAAATTGCTTTATAAATTGTGGGGTCAATTTTCTGCTAATATCATATTTTCACAAGGGATAAATTTGGGGCTAAAACAACATTAATTTTTTGTTTCCACAACCAAGCATTAGAAAAGTCTGTGAAACACGTGTGTTTTTAAATTCTCATTACACCCCTAGATTAATTCTTTGTGGTGTATAGTTTCTGAAATGGAGTAATTTTGTGCGTTTTCAAAAAAGAGAGGCCAATACACAAGTGATGAGGACACCTGTTCATGAATAAACCTATCTTTATTAAACACCATTGAAAAACATTAAAAACCAAAACCTCCGAGAGCGTGATCTGACACCCTGGGTCTACAATAGACAAGGCCAAGACTGAAAAGAAAACACACTACTGTAAGGTATGCACCACACCACAGCAATAAATAATAAGCAAAACAATTTTATTGGTACACAAAAACATAATAAAAACACAATTAAAAACCATGCAGCTGTATCCATCCAGGGTAAATAACTCAATAATATAAGAACCCCATGCACAACAATGGGAAATATATTCATGCATAAACATCAAAAAACCTTAACCTAATGGCTCATGAGTCACAAAATATGCGCATAAAGTACAGACCAAAAGTTTGGACACACCTTCTCATTTAAAGAGTCTTCTGTATTTTCATAACTATGAAAATTGTACATTCACACTGAAGGCATCAAAACTGTGAATTAGCACATGTGGAATTATATACTTAGCAAAAAAGTGTGAAACAACTGAAAATATGTCTTATATTCTAGGTTCTTCAAAGTAGCCACCTTTTGCTTTGATGACTGCTTTGCACACTCTTGGCATTCTCTTGATGAGCTTCAAGAGGTAGTCACCGGAAATGGTCTTCCAACAATCTTGAAGGAGTTCCCAGAAATGCTTAGCACTTGTTGGCCCTTTTGCCTTCACTCTTCGGTCCAGCTCACCCCAAACCATCTCGATTGGGTTCAGGTCTAGTGACTGTGGAGGCCAGGTCATCTGGCGTAGCACTCCATCACTCTCCTTGGTCAAATAGCCCTTACACAGCCTGGAGGTGTGTATGGGGTCATTGTCCTGTTGAAAAATAAATGATGGTCCAACTAAACGCAAACCGGATGGAATAGCATGCCGCTGCAAGATGCTGTGGTAGCCATGCTGGTTCAGTATGCCTTCAATTTTGAATAATCCCCCACAGTGTCACCAGCAAAGCACCCCCACACCATCTCCTCCTCCATGCTTCACGGTGGGAACCAGGCATGTAGAGTCCATCCGTTCACCTTTTCTGTGTCGCACAAAGACACGATGGTTATAACCAAAGATCTCAAATTTGGACTCATAAAACCAAAGAACAGATTTCCACTGGTCTAATGTCCATTCCTTGTGTTCTTTAGCCCAAACAAGTCTCTTCTGCTTGTTGCCTGTCCTTAGCAGTGGTTTCCTAGCAGCTATTTTACCATGAAGGCCTGCTGTACAAAGTCTCCTCTTAACAGTTGTTGTAGAGATGTGTCTGCTGCTAGAACTCTGTGTGGCATTGACCTGGTCTCTAATCTGAGCTGCTGTAAACCTGCGATTTCTGAGGCTGGTGACTCGATTAAACTTATCCTCAGAAGCAGAGGTGACTCTTGGTCTTCCTTTCCTGTGACGGTCCTCATGTGAGCCAGTTTCTTTGTAGCGCTTGATGGTTTTTGCAACTGCACTTGGGGACACTTTCAAAGTTTTCCCAATTTTTCGGACTGACTGACCTTCATTTCTTAAAGTAATGATGTCCACTCGTTTTTCTTTACTTAGCTGCTTTTTCTTGCCATAATACAAATTCTAACAGTCTATTCAGTAGGACTATCAGCTGTGTATCCACCAGACTTAGGCACAACACAACTGATGGTCCCAACCCCATTTATAAGGCCAGAAATCCCACTTTATTAAACCTGACAGGGCACATCTGTGAAGTGAAAACCATTTTCGGTGACTACCTCTTGAAGCTCATCAAGAGAATGCCAAGAGTGTGCAAAGCACTCATCAAAGCAAAAGGTGGCTACTTTGAAGAACCTAGAATATAAGACATATTTTCAGTTGTTTCACACTTTTTTATATATAATTCCACCTGTGTGAATTCATAGTTTTGATGCCTTCAGTGTGAATTTACAATTTTCTTAGTCATGAAAATACAGAAAAATCTTTAACCCCTTCCCGACCTTTGACACAGCGTATGCGTCATGAAAGTCGGTGCCAATCCGACCTATGACGCATACCCTGCGTCATGAAAGGATCGCGTTCCTGCGGGCCGGGAGACCGGGGTCACTCAAAGGTCACCCGACCCGCAGTTACAGGACCCTTTGTGCTTCACCACAGGGGGGTTGGCTTAACCCCCCCGTGGCCACGATCGCTCTGATTGGCTGTTAAAAGTGAAACAGCCAATCAGAGCAATCTGTAATATTTCACCAATTTAATTGGTGAAATATTACAATCCAGCCATGGCCGATGCTGCAATAGCATCTGCCATGGCTGGACACCGAGACCTGACCCCCCCACACCGAGTCACGGCGGCGATCGGCCGCCGCCACCGAAAGATGGCAGCGATCGTCACCGCCGTCACTAACAGCCCCCTCCTCCTTTGCTCCGGTGCCCCACCTTCCGATCCCCCCCTAACCTTCCGACACCTACTCACCTCTCCCGATCCACCGATGTCCCGGCGTCCGCCGGGCCTCTTCATGGGCGCCGCCATCTTGGAAAATGGCGGGCGCATGCGCAGTGCGCCCCCCGGCCGGCGCATGCGCAGTGCGCCCCCCAGTGTCCAAAATTTATTTGATCACTGTGATAACTGTCACAGTGATCAAAATAAAAAAAAGTAAATGAACCCCCCCTTTATCATAGGTAGGGACAAAAAAAATAAAGATTTTTTTTTTTTTTTCTATTAGGCCTGTGCACACGTGCGGATTTTGCTGCGATCCGCGAGATTTTCTGCGGATCCGCGGCGGATTTCGCTGCTGATCCGCGGCTGATTTCGCTGCTGATCCGCGGCTGATTTCGCTGCTGATCCGCGGCTGATTTCGCTGCTGATCCGCGGCTGATTTCGCTGCTGATCCGCGGCTGATTTCGCTGCTGATCCGCGGCGGATTTCGCTGCTGATCCGCGCGGATTTCGCTGCTGATTCCGCAGTCCGGGGCGGATTTTGCTGCGATCCGCGGCTGATTTGCTGTCTGTGATTCACTGCGCTAGCGGGTATAGCATAACGCGATCGCGTTATGCTATACGTTACCAGCGGTCACCGCTACGTGTTGAACGGGCTGGTAAAACGCAATATAACCCAGCCTTAGGTTAGAACTAGGGTTAGGGTTAGCATTAGGGTTAAGGTTGAATTACTGTTAGGTTGGAATTTGGGTTAGGGTTGGATTTGGGTTAGGGTTGGAATTAGGGTTAGGGTTGGAATTAGGGTTAGGCTTGTAGTTAGGTTTATGGTTAGAGTTGGGATTAGGGTTAGGGGTGTGTTGGGGTTAGGGTTATTGATTAGGGTTTGTATTAGGGTTAGGTGTGTGTAGGGGTTAGGGTTGGGGTTAGGGGTGTGTTGGGGTTAGGGTTGGAGTTAGAATTGAGGGGTTTCCACTATTTAGGCACATCAGGGGGTCTCCATACGCGACATGGAGCCACCATTGATTCCTGCAAATTTTGCGTTCAAAAAGTCAAACAGTGCTCCCTTTATTCCAAGCCCCGACGTATGCCCAAACAGTGGTTTATCCCCACATATGGGGTATCAGCGTACTCGGGAAAAATTGCACAACAACTTTGGGGGTTCTAATTTCCTGTTAACATTGGGAAAAAAAATTGGGGACTAAAAATTATTTTTGTGGAAAAAAAAAAAAGATTTTATATTTTCACGGCTCTGCGTTATAAACTTCTGTGAAGGACTTGGAGATTCAAAGTGCTTATCACACATCTATAGGAGTTCCTTGGGGGATCTAGTTTCCAAAATGGGGTCACTTGTGGGGAGTTTCTACTGTTTAGGCACATCAGGGACTCTGCAAACGTAACATGACGCCCGAAGACCATTCCATCAAGTGGGCATTTCAAAACGTCGCTACTTCCCATCCGAGCCCCGACGTGTGCCCATACAGTAGTTTTCTCCCACATATGGGATATCCGCATACTCAGGACAAATTGGACAACAACTTTTGGGTCTAATTTCTCATGTTACCCTTGGGAAAATAAAAAAATTGGGGACTAAAAGATCCTGATTGTGGAAAAAATATGATTTTTTTTATTTTCATGCCCGGGCGTTATAAACTTCTGTGTAGCCCTTGGGGGTTCAAAGTGTTCACCACACATCTAGATAAGTTCTTTGCCGGGTCTAGTTTCCAAAATGGGGTCACTTGTGGGGAGTTTCTACTGTTTAGGCACATCAGGGGCTCTGCAAACGTAACAAGATGCCCGCAGACCATTCCATCAAGTCGGCATTTCAAAGCGTCACTACATCCCTTCCGAGCCCTGACGTGTGCCCAAACAGTGGTTCCCCCCCACATATGGGGTACTAGCGTACTCAGGAGAAACTGGACAACAACTTTTGGGGTCCAATTTCTCCTGTAACCATTGTGAAAATAAAAAACAGTGGGCTAAAAAAAATCATTTTTTGAGGAAAAAAAAATGATTTTTTATTTTCGCGGCTCTGCGTTATAAACTTCTGTGAAGCACCTGGGGGTTCAAAGTGCTCACTATGCATCTAGATAAGTTCCTTAGGGCGTCTAGTTTCCAAAATGGGGTCACTTGTGGGGAGCTCCAATGTTTAGGCACACAGGAACTCTCCAAATGCGACATGGCAACCGCTAAATATTCCAGCATATTTTCCATTCAAAAAGTCAAATGGCGCTCCTTCCCTTCTGAGCCCTGCAGTGCGCCCAAATAGTGGTTTATGGCCACATATGAGGTATCTGTGTACTCAGGAGAAATTGCCCAACAAATTTTAGGATCCAATTTATATTGTTGCCCATGTGAAAATGAAAAAAACTGAGGCTAAAAGAATCTATTGTGGAAAAAAAATGATTTCTTTTATTTTATGCGGCGTTATAAATTTGTGAGCCCTGGGGGTTCAAAGTGTTCACACATCTAGATAAGTTCTTTAGCGGGTCTAGTTTCCAAAATGGGGTCACTTGTGGGGAGTTCTCTGTTTAGGCACACAGGGACTCTCCAAATGCAGATGCACCGCAAATATTCCATCAATTTTCCATTCAAACGTCACTACCTCTCCCTTCCGAGCCCTGCGTGGCCCAAACAGTGGTTTGCCACATATGGGTATCTAGCGTACTCAGGAGAAATGCCAACAACTTTTGGATCCAATTTTCTGTACCATGTGAAAATGAAAATAACTGAGGCTAAAAAAATTTTTTGAAAAAAAAGTACTTTTTTTATTTCGGTCCTAAATTTGTGAAGCACCTGGGAGTTCAAAGTGCTCACTATGCATCTAGATAAGTTCCTTAGGGCGGTCTAGTTTCCAAAATGGGGTCACTTGTGGGGAGCTCCAATGTTTAGGCACACAGGGAACTCTCCAAATGCGACATGGCAACCGCTAAATATTCCAGCATATTTTCCATTCAAAAAGTCAAATGGCGCTCCTTCCCTTCTGAGCCCTGCGTGCGCCCAAATGGTTTATGACCACATATGAGGTATCTGTGTACTCAGGAGAAATTGCCCAACAAATTTTAGGATCCAATTTATACTGTTGCCCATGTGAAAATGAAAAAAACTGAGGCTAAAAGAAAATTTTTGTGAAAAAAAAGTACTTTCTTTTATTTACGGATCAATTTGTGAAGCACCTGGGGTTCAAAGTGCTCACTATGCATCTAGATAAGTTCCTTAGGGGGTCTAGTTTCCAAAATGGGGTCACTTGTGGGGAGCTCCAATGTTTAGGCACACAGGGACTCTCCAAATGCGACATAGCAACCGCTAAATATTCCAGCATATTTTCCATTCAAAAAGTCAAATGGCGCTCCTTCCCTTCTGAGCCCTGCCGTGCGCCCAAACAGTGGTTTATGACCACATATGAGGTATCTGTGTACTCAGGAGAAATTGCCCAACAAATTTTAGGATCCAATTTATACTGTTGCCCATGTGAAAATGAAAATAACTGAGGCTAAAAGAAAATTTTTGTGAAAAAAAAGTACTTTCTTTTATTTACGGATCAATTTGTGAAGCACCTGGGAGTTCAAAGTGCTCACTATGCATCTGGATAAGTTCCTTAGGGGGTCTAGTTTCCAAAATGGGGTCACTTGTGGGGGAGCTCCAATGTTCAGGCACACAGGGACTCTCCAAATGCGACATGGCAACCGCTAAATATTCCAGCATATTTTCTATTCAAAAAGTCAAATGGTGCTCCTTCCCTTCTGAGCCCTGCCGTGCGCCCAAGCAGTGGTTTATGACCACATATGAGGTATCTGTGTACTCAGGAGAAATTGCCCAACAAATTTTAGGATCCAATTTATCCTGATGCCCATGTAAAAATGAAAAAATTGATGCTAAAAGAAAATTTTTGTTGGAAAAATTAAAATGTCCATTTTTTCCTTCCACGTTGCTATAGTTCCTGTGTCGCACCTGAAGGGTTAATAATCTTCTTGAATGTAGTTTTGAGTAGCTTGAGGGGTGTAGTTTTTATAAAGGTGTCACTTTTGGGTATTTTCTGCCATATAGACCCCTCAAAGTGACTTCAAATGTGAGGTGGTCCCTAAAAAAAAATGGTTTTGTAAATTTTGCTGTAAAAATGAGAAATCGCTGGTCAACTTTTAACCCTTATAACTTCCTAACAAAAAAAAATATTGTTCCCAAAATTGTGCTGATGTAAAGTAGACATGTGGGAAATGTTATTTATTAACTATTTTGTGCCACATAACTCTCTGGTTTAACAGAATAAAAATTAAAAATTTGAAAATTACAAAATTTTCAGAATTTTCGCCAAATTTCCATTTTTTTCACAAATAAACGCAAAAATTATCGACCTAAATTTACCACTAACATGAAGCCCAATATGTCACGAAAAAACAATCTCAGAATCGCTAGGATCCGTTGAAGCGTTCCTGAGTTATTACCTCATAAAGGGACACTGGTCAGAATTGCAAAAAATGGCAAGGTCTTTGAGGTCAAAATAGGCTGGGTCTTGAAGGGGTTAAATGGGGTGTGTCCAAACTTTTGGTCTGTACTGTATAAGTTTCACTTTTTGTATTGAAGAACTGAAATAAATTAACTTATTGATGATGATCTAATTTTGTGAGAAGCACCTGTATATCCAAAAATGAAAATGTTATGGATCACTGGAAAATGGTGACATAATTAAAATTAATATGTATTATATTTTACAAATCTGGTCTTTTTTCACTATTAAATAATAAAACTGTATAGGTTTGGTATTGCTGTAATTGTGCTGAAGAGGAGAATCATATCACCAAGTAATTTTTAGCACACAATGTACCCCATAAAAAATTCCCCAAAAAACAATGTCAAAGCTGCTTTTCTAGGAGGTGTTTTTCTATGGAGGTGGCTGATGGACGGGTCTGGTCACATGCTCCTCCACCAGAAGCCGTTGTATGATCAGAAGTGCTGGTCAGTTTGGAGAAAAGCTGCAGTAGGGAGAATGTGGCTGATCTGTAACTGAGCATTCCTCAGTGAGCTCCTTCTCACAGTGTAACAGGAGACTTTGTTACTATTTTGCTTTTTTCTGACTTCCTCTCAGCTGGCTTATGGCCACAGATCACTTTAACCATCAGTGACTGGGCCAAATTTTTCAAATCTGCCCATTGTCACTTTATGTGGTAATAACTCTACAACGCTTCAACAGATCTAATCGAATTTGAGATTGTACTTTAGATTAATAGTTAAATATATGTTGATTATATTTTCTGTGTTATTTATAAAAATATCAGAAATTCGTCAAATTCTACAAATTAGCAATTTTCAAACCCTTTAATCCACACAGTCATACCACATAAAATAGTCATTAAATAACATTTCCCTCATTCTTGATTATAGCAGCAATTTTTCATTTGTTTTTCAAGGAAATTTACGAAACTTAAGGTACTTTTTACCACCTAAATGTCCCTAAAGTCTGAACAGGTTACTATAGGTGGCAGACTCTAAGGCCATTATTTGGCCATGAATTGCCATGAAAAACAGGACCACACAATCGTGATCCCAGGGTGTCGATAGAGTTAAAGAGGAAGCCCTACGCTCTGTTAACCATTTAGATGCCGTAGTCACTATTGACAGCAGCATTTAAGGGGTTAAAAAATCATGGTTGGTGCCAACAGCAATCAAGGCTGATACAGCAAGGTGTCAGCTATAGTGTACAGCTGCTGGATTTTCTCCAAGCGAGCTATTGTCTGATATGTGAGGTTAGTAAAAAACCATATTGGTGGTCACTAAGTGGTTAAGCGTAAGTTCCCACTAGGCGTTTTTAGGCGTTTTTTTTCTGCAACAAAACCTGATCTCTTGACAGGAAAGAAGCTGCAGAAGAAAGCATATTTCCCTTGCGTGTTTTTTTTTTTTTTTTTTGCTGCAGTTTTGGCATGATAGGTTTGTCTCTTGTGCATGGTGATAGTTTAGTGTTGGGGGGAAAAAATGTCCTGTTCTACAGAATCAGGTTTTGGCACAAAAAAAACGCAGCAAATCCCGATACCAACGTTTTAGGTACGTTTTTATTTTCCACCACCCATTCAAGTCAGTGGGTGAAAAAAAACTGAAAGTGACATGCACAAAATACTGATACCAAAAAGCAATTTGTGAGCATGAGATTTCTGAAATCTCATAGGTTTTGTTGGTACTGTAAAACGCAGCTGAAAATTAGCATAAAAAATGTGAAAAAACGCCAAGTGTGAACTTAGCCTAACGGGAACCTGTCATCAGGTTCTTATACAGACTAGTCATTCTTCTATCAGTGACCTGCCTTCCCATCGGAGATCTAGTGCAAGCACCATTCATCAGGACATGTGCAGTGATTTCCTGATGAAAGACTGTGAGTGTGTGGTGCAATTTGCATAGTTTGCAGATTGTGCCAGACACTGACCATCTTCTGCACCCCTGCTGCTCGATGCCATGCCGGCCGCGCAAGTGACAACTGCACGGTCTGCAGTCTATGCTGATCACCCAGACACTGACAGTCTTCTTCACCCCTGCTTCTCGATGCCATGTGGGCCGCGCTAGTGACGACTGTACCGTCTGCAGTCTATGCTGATCACCCCAGACACTTAGTCTTCTTCACCCCTGCTGCTCGATGCCATGCCGTCTATGCTGATCACCCCAGACACTTAGTCTTCTTCACCCTGCTGCTCGATGCCATGCCGGCCGCGGTAGTGACGACTGCACGGTCTGCAGTCTATGCTGATCACCCCAGACACTTACAGTCTTCTTCACCCCTGCTGCTCGATGCCATGCCGGCCGCGCTAGTGACGACTGCACGGTCTGCAGTCTATGCTGATCACCCCAGACACTTAAGGGTATGCCACACTAAGCGAGATCGCTAACGAGATCGCACCTTCGTCACCATTTATGACGCAGTAGCGATCTCGTTAGCGACTTTAGCTGTGTGTGACATGTAGCAGCGATGTGGCCCCTGCTGAGATGTCGCTGATCGCTCATGAACGTTCTGAGCCGTTTTTGGTCGTTGGTGTCCCGCTGGTGAGCCTGAATCGCTGAGTGTGACACCTTTTATGAACGACTTCACCAGCATCGCAGGTGGGACTAGGTTTTCCCAACGACCGCAGAGGTCGTTATACAGATCGCTGATGAGATGTGTTTGGAATCACAGATCGCTGATGAGATGTGTTTGGAATCACACATCTAAGTCGCTAACGAGATCGCTACTGCGTCATAAATGGTGACGCAGTTGCGATCTCGTTAACGATCTCGCTTGCGATCTCGCTTAGTGTGGCATACCCTTTACAGTCTTCTTCACCCCTGCTGCTCGATGCCATGCCGGCCGTGGTAGTGACGACTGCACGGTCTGCAGTCTATGCTGATCACCCCAGACACTGACAGTCTTCTTCACCCCTGCTGCTCGATGCCATGCCGGCCGCTCTAGTGACGAGTGCACGGTCTGCAGTCTATGCTGATCACCCCAGACACTGACAGTCTTCTTCACCCCTGCTGCTCGATGCCATGCCGGCCGTGGTAGTGACGACTGCACGGTCTGCAGTCTATGCTGATCACCCCAGACACTGACAGTCTTCTTCACCCCTGCTGCTCGATGCCATGCCGGCCGCTCTAGTGACAACTGCACGGTCTGCAGTCTATGCTGATCACCCCAGACACTGACAGTCTTCTTCACCCCTGCTGCTCGATGCCATGCCGGCCGTGGTAGTGACGACTGCACGGTCTGCAGTCTATGCTGATCACCCCAGACACTGACAGTCTTCTTCACCCTGCTGCTCGATGCCATGCCGGCCGCTCTAGTTACGACTGCACGATCTGCAGTCTATGCTGATCACCCCAGACACTTAGTCTTCTTCACCCTTGCTGCTCGATGCCATGCCGGCCGCGCTAGTGACGACTGCACGGTCTGCAGTCTATGCTGATCACCCCAGACACTGACCGTATTCGTCAGGACCTTACTTTGCATTCACCGCCCTGTGAATGACCTGCTTGCACTAGATCTCTGGCGGCAGAGGCAACACAGCTGTAAGTGCGGGGTCCACTCCCTGTAATTTGCACAACGATTTAACAATAAATTTCTCTAAAAAGTGAAAAATGTGGGTTTACGTTTTAGAGTCGGTTAAATTTCTTTTTTAGCTCATTTGGCCTGAGGAAAATAAGCTGCCTAAAAATTCTGCACATCTTGATAAATATTGGTGATATATTTGGGCCACGCTGTCCTGGATTACACAAATACACATTACCTGACATGTTTTTTCCAATAAGCATTCACGTTTCTACGGCTTGGAGTTGGAAAATCTGCATAAAATTATGATTTCGTCAAATCACTGACTTTCCTAATAATTTTGCACACAGTGTATGTAACAGTGCGTGTGTGCAGGGGGGATGGCTGGAGACTTGTATCTGCTGATATGATTGCGTTGTGATCACATGGTCTGTGTGCTCCCTCAGTCCTGTGAATTATTTTGCCCCAGGCCTCTGTGCACTGGTGACTACCTCTGTGACTACATGTACAATAAATATTTATTCAGCATTTTCTCTCTTTATAGGATTTTGTACCTAATAAACCCTCCATTGGGGTGAAAGATCGCATAGAAATAAGTGAGCCTTCAAAAGAAAATCACCTAGGTAATGTGATCACAGCGGCCTTCCTACAAAATGCCGGTAACTGCATCACTTTGTATAGAGAATAGATTATATAACACATATCAATGTTTGTTTCTGATGGCGGTGGCTATGTAGCAGCAGGTTTTATAGTGTTATACAACAGTCACAATTACATGGGTTTTTTACCGATATCCTATTATGTAAGTCGTAGTTATGTCTGTGGATGGGTGAATTGTCAGTGAACCTTTAGGCTATGTTCACACATTGCATTTTTACTTTGTTTTTTTTTTTTGTTTTTTTTGGGCCACTAAACTTTATCAACATGCACAAGAGACAACAAAATTTCAGAAATAGAAACACAGCAAAAAACACAGCAAAACCTTCTTTTTGTAAGCATCTTCTTTACTGCCAAAAGAGCAGGTTTTGCCTGTTGGGGAGCAAAAGCAGCAAAAACGCAACGTGTGAACATAGCTTTAGGAGTAATTTTGCAGGCTGCTCACTGTTTTATTCTTGTTTGATCTTGTTTTTCTTTCTTTGAGATTTAAATTGAAATATGATGGAAAAAATAGAAGGATATAATTGTAATAATTGTGGTGTTATAGATGACATATAAATTACATCATACTGCAGCATATGCAGGTGTTAATGAGTCAATGAAGCATATAAGACTTCTGTAGAGGGATCCATTGTGTATTATTTATCATAATTTGGGGATATTAACCGATTTTTAGAGTGGAGCTTTCTGACCATTTTCTGGTAGCAAAAGGAAATTTCTTTCTCCCAGTCCCTTTCGTAAATCAAACAACCCAATCCTTATCTTCCCTGACATCTGCCCGTGGCCTAGAGTTGCATTCCCCCTTAGATAGTCATCTGGTCCCATAGTAACCTGTGAGTATATCTAAGAGCTCCGATAAAATCAGATTGCACTCACCCCAGTGCTAATCTGTGGTGCAGCTCACATCTGCGATCATTTTCGCATGCCAGTTCAGTATGCGAAAACAATCGTAGCATGCTGCGATTGCACTCGAGAATCAGATCACGTGCACCGATATGTATATGGGTGCGTGTGAAACATCGCCCTTCACTCAGATATCACCTGAGTGGAGTGCGATGTCAGCAGAGGAGATGGAGAAATTACTTTCTCCCTCTCCGATCCTGTCATTTGAGAGGATTGAAGCACAGAGCACTGACACTCGGCTTCCAATCGCAGCAGAGCAGGAGCCGAGGGTCATTAAAATATCACATTTCATACTTTGGCATGAGATAATCTTAGGATGCCATACGCTAATGGGACCCTGGCCTCATATTAAGACTGCCTCCTGCTGAAGAGCTGGTTAAAACTTGTTTTTTTTTTTTTTTCTTCACACCACTGTGGACATATGGGCTTCTGAGTCAAGGTGGAGGGAATTATGAACAGTTCCAAATATCTGTCAGCTTTACTTGAAAACCTTCAGGCCTCTACTAAATGATGAAGAGGAATTTTACCTTTCAGTACAATAAAGACTCTAAGCTTACCTCCAATTCAACAAATGAACGTCTTTGCCAGAATATCAAAATTTTCTAATGGCCCAGACCTGAATCCAGTTGATAATCTGTGAATGATCTGATGAGGGCGCAGTACACATTAGAGGTCCTCACAATCTTACAGATTTGGAGCTCTACTGGAAGGAAGAGTGGGCAAAGATTGCCAAATCTAGATGTGCCATGGGTACTTCAACAAAGTAGTACTTAATGTGGTTGCATAAATATGCACACCCTTAATCTTAGTACTTTTGAAATCTTTTTTGAGTGGAAAAAGAAAAGTTTATTTTCATTTGAATTGTATGCATTATGGGTTAAATTAAAGGGAACCTGTCAGTAGGATTGCGCAGAGTAACCTGCACACAGTGTCTGGTCGGGTCCGTTATACTGATTATAATGATACCTTGGTTGATGAAATCCGTCTTGTGGTTGTTTAATCTTTCTTTTCAGTTTTGAGTTAATGATATGCTCGTGCTCCGGGGCGGCGTGGGAGGGGGGTCTTCATGTGGTGCTCGGCTTAGGTATTCACCAGTATGGCTTCTGACAGGTCACTGATACCTCAGTGACCTGCCCCTAGTTTACATAATGAATATTTTATATAACTAGCTATGAACCGTTCTACGCCTGGTGGCAAGCATTTTTATTGGTATATGGTCTCCCATCCTGGTATGTGCTGCCCCTTCCTATCCTGGTATGCATGGTCCCCTCACCCCACAGAAACCTGGTATGCAAGGTACCCCTCATCCCTATCCTGGTATGCATGGTACCTGCTCATCCATATCCTGGTATGCATGGTCCCCTCACCTCCCAATCCTGGTATGCATGGTCCCCTCCCCAATCCTAGAATGCATGGTCCCCTCACCCCCCCCCAAATCCTGGTGATGCATGGTCCCCACCCCCCCCCAATCCTGGAATGCATGGTGCCCTCACCCCCCCCTCCAATCCGGTATGCATGGTCCTCTCACCCCCCTCCCCCTGGTATGCATGGTCCCCTCACCCCCAATCCTGATATGCATGGTCCCCTCACCCCCAATCCTGATATGCATGATTCCCTCACCCCCCTATCCTGGAATGGCATGGTCCTCTCACCCCCAATCCTGGAATGCATGGTCCCCTCACCCCCAGTCCTGGTATGCATGGTTCCCTCACCCCCCTATTCTGGAATGCATGGTCCTCTCATCCCCCCCAATCCTGGTGTGCATGGTCCCTCTCACCCCCCAATCCTGGTGTGCATGGTCCCCTCACCCCCCCCAATCCTGGAATGCATGGTCCCCTCACCCCCCCCAATCCTGGAATGCATGGTACCCTCACCCCCCCAATCCTGGTATGCATGGTCCCCTCACCCCCCAATTCTGGTATGCATGGACCCCTCAACCTCCAATCCTGGTATGCATGGTCCCCTCACCCCCCCCCCCAATCCTGGAATGCATGGTCCCCTCACCCCCCAATCCTGGAATGCATGGTCCCCTCAACCCCCAGTCCTGGAATGGATGGTCCCCTCACCCCCCTATCCTGGAATGCATGGTCCCCTCTCATCCCTATAGTAGGATGTATGGTACCCCTCACCCCCCAATCCTGATATGCATGGTCCCCCTCACCCCTATTAAACTGCACACATACATAAAAAAAAAAAAAAACATTTATACTCACCTTTCTTCCCTGTGCTCCAGCGCTGTCCCGTTCTGCCGGAGGCTGGGGGAGGAGTGTGGCGCCGGAGTACGCGCATGCCCAAACTGCGCTGTCTGGCGCGGTATGCATTCAGTGTCTACGCGTACCGCGATCTCCGGCGCCATACACAATCCTGCACAAGATGCAGTCTTCTGTCTGGAGCCAGACTGAGCAGGCGTATCGTGCTTTCGCAGTTTATAAAGGCTTCAGACAGAGTGACGCTCCCAGCGTTATATTATAGATATGGAAAAAAAATCATCTGCAGCAGGCAGCGGTGGCTCCTGCGCTGCAGCATGATCGCATGTGTAATGTTCAGTTCATTCTTTTATATTGAAGCTGGGCAAACTGCGGCCCATGAACCACATCCGGCCCTTTGCTTGTGCTTGTTCGGTCCGTGAACAGGTACAAGCAAACAGACTAGAACAAATTCTCCAGCAGTCCCAGCTGTCTGGAACGTGCGGGCCAGGTAGCAATACAGCGTGCAGTGAGGAGTCTAAGGAGGGCGGAGAGGAGACGGAGCGGCCATGGTGCGGCCAGCATAACGATTCACAGGGTGGTGGAGAGGAGGGAGGAACTTTTCAAGGTCCTGATCATTGCTGTGGTCATCTGACCTGCGTAGAATACAACAACGACGTGAGGGAACCTCAAAAAATGGCGATGAAACAAGTCCAATACATAATATCCAAAAATTTATTAGAGAATTAGTCAGTAAAAGACAAATACGGGACACAGTATACAAGCAAGGGGGAAGAAGTAGAGTGCAACACATGCACAAAATCGGGTAGATATGACAAAGGGGGGGTCGACAGAAGGAACAGTCCCAATGATAATACCTATAGCATGGCAATAATCAAAAATAAAAATACAATGAATGTATGTATCTTAGAAACACAGTAGTATGAAACAAACTGATAGATTGATGATAATAGTATCCAATAAGATCTACGGTAGAATATAATAAAGATCAAATAAATATAAATCACATAGATCGGTAAGTCAGTATGAAGACTGGATAGACATTCAAAACAGAACCGGTGCTATGGCATTATGGCACAGGGTATAGCACTATATGTATAGGTGAGACTCAATAGTCAATGTAACACATGGTAACAGGAACCCTGGTAAAGGAGGCATCAAATATGCCTATTGAGAGCAGCATTTCAGCATAACAAATTTAAGACACAATGGTCCACCATTAAATACACAGGGTCCCTATGATGGGGAGAGTATATGTACAAAAACATAAGATGCAATGTGCGCATAAACGAATATAGCAGCCATAATACCTGCAGATGTGGAGGGACTGAACCAGCGGCCGGCACCCGGGCCCGACGCGCGTTTCGGAGATGACTCCTTCTTCGGGGGCATGGAGCAGGAGAAACAGACATGCTTTAAATACCGCCAGACCGGAAGTGGCAGAGCCGCGGACCGGAAGTGACGCATCCGCGGTCCCAGTGACTCACCACGCAGCGATGTCTCGGCATCAAGCTCCGACGGTTGCCGGAGCAACCATCCAAGCCGAAAGATGCCGAAAACAACGCAGCGATGGAGTATGGGGCGCGCATGCGTGCAGGTCAGCGGCACTGACATATGACGGTCCGGCTAACGAGTGAGTGATGGGTATATATCACAAGCCGTGTGTAGTGATAAGTGGGTGCAATTCCAGTGACAGACTGAGAGTGCATAGCGGTCAATAACAGGAGACATATTAACAATGTCACAGGCCTAATCATTATCTCCCTATACAATATAAATATATTTATACAGTATTGATCTAAATACCAAACAAAAATGATAGTATATTAAATCAACAACATCAGCATGCATATACAATAATGACAATAATGACAGATGATACATGCTATAATTATGAACAAAAAAATATACTATGAGTGCAAAAAATAACAGAGTAGCAAAAAAATCAAAGTAGCAAAAAAAAAAAAATTATCACATAGAATCCACATATCATAAATCAAAAACCACGGATGGAACCCCAATATCATCAATCAAAAGCACACGATTTGAAGAATTGAGCTATAAGGATAGAAATCTTCATCTGTTCTTCCCAAGGGATGTAAGTTCATTAGTGAGGACACACAAATAACATCTATAAAAAAAGAATAAAAACATTTAAAAACAACATATCAACCGAAAGAGGGCATATAGAAGCACGAAGCGCACAAGCAGCTGATGATCACAGGAATGGGGCGTAGCTCAAGTTTTCATTGAGGCCTTTAGGGTGGACCGTGTCTAACATCCATATCCACCGCGTTTCAAGTTGGGCTAATCGTTGGGAGTTATTACCGCCACGAATACCCAAGTCCAGTACATCAATACCCCTAACCCTCAGACCCCTACCATCACAATTATGGAAAAGTTTAAAGTGGCGTGGAAGAGTTTTAAGCGCCGCTATGTCTTCCTGAGTGGCCGCCGATTGAATGCCCAGTACATGCTCCCTGATTCTAACCTTAAGTTGGCGCGTGGTAAGGCCAATGTAA
This sequence comes from Oophaga sylvatica, assembly GCA_033576555.1. NCBI lineage: Eukaryota > Metazoa > Chordata > Amphibia > Anura > Dendrobatidae > Oophaga > Oophaga sylvatica. The sequence continues at coordinate 422,256,750 of JARQOD010000004.1, read as the reverse complement.
ATCAGGGAGCATGGACATGTGGCATAATATATCACATTTCTAGTCGTACAAGAAACGGCTTTGCGTATTTTATAATGGCGTGTGGCAGAAGAGTTTGTGAATGTATTGGTTCGATCAACATTAACGCACGCCACACAACGGCCACAGGGAACACAACCCCCTTTGGTAGTACGGGGGATAGAAAAGATGGATTGAGGGGCAGGGTCATAGTGGCTACGGACCAGGCAGTCGCGGAGGTTGCGGCTCCTACGATAAGCAATCATGGGTCTAGCCGGCAACAATTTAGCCAATGTAGGATCCGTCATCAATATAGGCCAATTTTTTGCCAAAATGGTTCTTAAACAATGGCTTTGAGATTGAAACGTAGTGACAAATCTAATTGGCTGACGGTTCGTGGTGGCAGTAGTATCATCTTTGTACAATAAACTGTTGCGAGTATTATATTTGGCCCTATGGTATGCTTTCTTAATGACCCGATTGCTATAGCCACGTAGACGCAACCGGGCAGCCAGATCAGTAGCCTGTCTCTCAAAGTCAGAATCTGACGAACATATCCGTCGAACCCGAAAGAATTGGCCAGTAGCCACCGCTCTAACCATATGTCCAGGGTGGGAAGAAGACGCATGGAGTAACATATTGGTAGATGTTGGTTTCCTGTAAATGTCTGTCTGTATCACCCCAGAGGGGTCCCTACTCAGCATGACATCAAGGAAATCAATCCGCTCAACGTCAAATTTGAAGGTCAGATGAATGTTTTGATCGTTACCATTCAAACGTGAAAAATTGGCCAATTCTTTCGGATTCGACGGATATGTTCGTCAGATTCTGACTTTGAGAGACAGGCTACTGATCTGGCTGCCCGGTTGCGTCTACGTGGCTATAGCAATCGGGTCATTAAGAAAGCATACCATAGGGCCAAATATAATACTCGCAACAGTTTATTGTACAAAGATGATACTACTGCCACCACGAACCGTCAGCCAATTAGATTTGTCACTACGTTTCAATCTCAAAGCCATCGTTTAAGAACCATTTTGGCAAAAAATTGGCCTATATTGATGACGGATCCTACATTGGCTAAATTGTTGCCGGCTAGACCCATGATTGCTTATCGTAGGAGCCGCAACCTCCGCGACTGCCTGGTCCGTAGCCACTATGACCCTGCCAATCCATCTTTTCTATCCCCCGTACTACCAAAGGGGGTTGTGTTCCCTGTGGCCGTTGTGTGGCGTGCGTTAATGTTGATCGAACCAATACATTCACAAACTCTTCTGCCACACGCCATTATAAAATACGCAAAGCCATTTCTTGTACGACTAGAAATGTGATATATTATGCCACATGTCCATGCTCCCTGATTTACATTGGCCTTACCACGCGCCAACTTAAGGTTAGAATCAGGGAGCATGTACTGGGCATTCAATCGGCGGCCACTCAGGAAGACATAGCGGCGCTTAAAACTCTTCCACGCCACTTTAAACTTTTCCATAATTGTGATGGTAGGGGTCTGAGGGTTAGGGGTATTGATGTACTGGACTTGGGTATTCGTGGCGGTAATAACTCCCAACGATTAGCCCAACTTGAAACGCGGTGGATATGGATGTTAGACACGGTCCACCCTAAAGGCCTCAATGAAAACTTGAGCTACGCCCCATTCCTGTGATCATCAGCTGCTCGTGCGCTTCGTGCTTCTATATGCCCTCTTTCGGTTGATATGTTGTTTTTAAATGTTTTTATTCTTTTTTTATAGATGTTATTTGTGTGTCCTCACTAATGAACTTACATCCCTTGGGAAGAACAGATGAAGATTTCTATCCTTATAGCTCAATTCTTCAAATCGTGTGCTTTTGATTGATGATATTGGGGTTCCATCCGTGGTTTTTGATTTATGATATGTGGATTCTATGTGATAATTTTTTTTTTTTGCTACTTTGATTTTTTTGCTACTCTGTTATTTTTTGCACTCATAGTATATTTTTTTGTTCATAATTATAGCATGTATCATCTGTCATTATTGTCATTATTGTATATGCATGCTGATGTTGTTGATTTAATATACTATCATTTTTGTTTGGTATTTAGATCAATACTGTATAACTATATTTATATTGTATAGGGAGATAATGATTAGGCCTGTGACATTGTTAATATGTCTCCTGTTATTGACCGCTATGCACTCTCAGTCTATCTGTCACTGGAATTTCACCCACTTATCACTACACACGGCTTGTGATATATACCCATCACTCACTCGTTAGCCGGACCGTCATATGTCAGTGCCGCTGACCTGCACGCATGCGCGCCCCATACTCCATCGCTGCGTTGTTTTCGGCATCTTTCGGCTTGGATGGTTGCTCCGGCAACCGTCGGAGCTTGATGCCGAGACATCGCTGCTTGGTGAGTCACTGGGACCGCGGATGCGTCACTTCCGGTCCGCGGCTCTGCCACTTCCGGTCTGGCGGTATTTAAAGCATGTCTGTTTCTCCTGCTCCATGCCCCCGAAGAAGGAGTCATCTCCGAAACGCGCGTCGGGCCCGGGTGCCGGCCGCTGGTTCAGTCCCTCCACTCTCCACATCTGCAGGTATTATGGCTGCTATATTCGTTTATGCGCACATTGCATCTTATGTTTTTGTACATATACTCTCCCCATCATAGGGACCCTGTGTATTTAATGGTGGACCATTGTGTCTTAAATTTGTTATGCTGAAATGCTGCTCTCAATAGGCATATTTGATGCCTCCTTTACCAGGGTTCCTGTTACCATGTGTTACATTGACTATTGAGTCTCACCTATACATATAGTGCTATACCCTGTGCCATAATGCCATAGCACCGGTTCTGTTTTGAATGTCTATCCAGTCTTCATACTGACTTACCGATCTATGTGATTTATATTTATTTGATCTTTATTATATTCTACCGTAGATCTTATTGGATACTATTATCATCAATCTATCAGTTTGTTTCATACTATGTTTCTAAGATACATACATTCATTGTATTTTTATTTTTGATTATTGCCATGCTATAGGTATTATCATTGGGACTGTTCCTTCTGTCGACCCCCCCCCCTTTGTCATATCTACCCGATTTTGTGCATGTGTTGCACTCTACTTCTTCCCCCTTGCTTGTATACTGTGTCCCGTATTGGTCTTTTACTGACTAATTCTCTAATAAATTTTTGGATATTATGTATTGGACTTGTTTCATCGCCATTTTTTGAGGTTCCCTCACGTCGTTGCAGTTTTCGTGCGATAGTCCTATCTTTCCATGTATTTCTCCAGCAGATACGCTTAGGTATTATAGCGAAGTTATGTCAATGTATACCTTTATGCTGACTCTGCTATTTAGCGGTTGTATCTGCGTAGAATACGTAGAGACGCAGGTCAGATGACCACAGCACACTGCCCTTGACTCTTTCTCCGAGTCCTGACTTGTCCCAGTGAGTACACCAGCCTCAGTACACCCCCACTACACATCTGTAGTTTTATTAAAGGCAAGTCCCAGGTAAGAATAGAGCAACATATTGGGCTTCATACACATGTGACATGTAGAATGCACGGATCCACATGTGCATGAGGCCCTATATGTTTTATTACAAGTTAAAGGGGTTGTTCAGAGATGGTATTGAAGTCTGTAGTCACTCTGTGTGATACAGAATTCTACATGCACGTTCTCACATAGCGCTGTGTGCGCAATTCTCCAGGAGCAAGCAGGCAGTTTGTGACCGCAAGTATGTGATGTGTACTCCCGACCACATTCCGACTAGATGGGCACGGCCTCGATTATTGCAAGTGTGTTGCACATTGGTGATTTCACTTGTGTCAGAACACTGCAGCTGTGACCAGCGGTTGGTCAGTATTATCTAATGTTGCTGTGTACAGGTTGACAGGTTTGTCCTTAGTTATGATACAATAGGGGTGCAGAATCTGATGCAGTCTTTTCAAACACCGGCTTGGATAAAAAACAAGAGAAAAATCAGACTTTCCTTACACGTCTTTATGATTTCACTCCTGTTTCGGCTCCATAGAAATACACCAGAAGCTGCACATGTGAATCCACATGCCAGGTTTGCACTGGACATAGTTTTTATGTGTTCAGAATGTGATTTTCCTAGATAAGACACATCTTTGTACAATTTTGTAAGATTGAGACTGTAACTTATCTACTTCTGCCGCTAATGTCTGTGCTAATAAATATGAATTTATTTTTATATAGTGTCTATGGAAAACTTGCATGCACCAAGTGGTGATCGTGTCCTTAGCCAAATAATTGAGCATATTCCTCGCCCAACAAACAGAATCAGGTACCTGATTTACTACTGTGAATTGTATGTGACAATCCATCTGTAGGAGATATAAACCGTAGAACATTTCCAGCACGGAGACTGAATTTCAGGGTCATTTAATCAAAGGAATTTGCTGGTCCCTAGTTTCTCTTAAAACTGTAAAAATTCTCATAGTAGTAGAAATACAGTTGCCTGTTTAATTATCTCTAAACCCTGTGCTATTTCCTAAAAGAAAAGTCGCCAAAGTTTATATGTTGGAAGTGGAGAAAACGTTTAAATATTTGTATATAATAAATATATAATTTTTTTTTAACATTCGCCTCTCTGTTGCAGAGATATTATCAGCCAAAATTAACTCATTAGGTGACAATTACTTTGACTAAGTCCCAGTTGGCATTATCAGATTTTTTTTTCACTATAAGGCCGGGATCACACTTGCGAGAAACACGGACGAGTCTCACATGTGACTTCCCGGCACTGCCGCCGGCACTCGAGAGCGGAGTGTACGGATGCATGTATTTCTATGCAGCCGCTCGCTCCACTCCTGAGTGCCGGCGCCAGAGCTGGGATTTCACATGCGAGACTCGTCCGTGTTTCTCGCATGTGTGATCCCGGCCTAATTGTGTAAATTTTTCCCCCCCTGTATGAGATTGACCAATCATCACTAGTCAGCAACACACAGGAAAAAGCAGAACACGCTCCACAATAGCTCAGAACAGGCTTCTCCTGTGCGAAACATATGACTGTTTGATCCCACTGCAGAGCGATTAAAGTTGCTATGAGATCAACAGACTTCAGTGTCATTACTGACACCTTTTTTGAGCTTTTTATTTTTTCATATTTAATGTGACACAGCTAAAATCACCTGTGATGCCCCTCACCTACTGCCAGGGGAGATAAAAGCCAAAGGTGTCAGTAATGATACTCGGGTCTGCTGGGCTCACAGCAACTTGTAATGTAGTTAGAGCAGAGCAGGCTGTCATTATATGTTCGTGCATGTGATGTGTTGTTTTTTTTTTAGGTACTGTGTTTAAAAAAATATTTAAAAAAATGACATTTACTTTGCTATGTTACTTTATAAAATCTCAGCACTTGCCATACATATATCGTTTTCAGAACATGACACCTGCTAAATGGTGAATCAAGCGCTGGGCTGTAATATAGTTAGTGTTTCGAGATTATTACAATATATGAAAACACAAGTATACTCAAAATTATAAAACTTCATGTTGATGAAATGTCTGTGATTGGTAAAATAGTATTCAAATCTGAACATAATATTTAATATGTGGATGACTACTTTTGTAATTATAAAGGTACAAACCGTTTTATCAATAGGTTACATCTGAGATATGCTTCAAAATTCCAGGTCTAATACTTGTTTTATGATTTATAGTATTCTGTATTTTCTAATAATTGATAGTAAATTACCTTTTTTCAGTGAATTTAACTGTGAAGAAAGTAATGAACTCGAAGGTGCGGGTGACTGCAGTACACAGTCACTACAAGCTGAAGGTAACTAGTAGTGGACATTTTGTTTTAAAAGTCAGTAAATGTTGGACTCACCTTTTGACTTAGGCTAGTGTTGGATCAATTCTTATGTATGTATTTTTGGATCAAAATTAAATAGCAGCACATGTTAAAGGAAATGCTGGTCATAGCCTAAAAAGGAAACAAAAAAAAGCTTGTTAAAAATGGTCCACAATGTATTTAACTGTCACATGCAAAATATCTGATATAGTGTAGAAATAAACTTGAGTCATTATTTACTTTATTAATTAATTTTTTTTTTTGGGGGGGGAGGAATTATTGACATTTGCTTACTGTTTTAATACAATATGCTGTAGGCTACAATTCATGCCACTTAAACTACAAACAGCATGAATTTACCACACAGTGTGTTGTGAAAGTATTCACCCCTTGACATTTTTCATGTTTTGCTACCTCACAACCTGGATTTTCACATTTTTTGGAGGGTTTGCATCAGTTCATGTAAAGAACATGCCTACAACTGTGAACATTTGGTTTTCTTTTTTTTTGTGAAGCAAACAACAAATAGGACAAGATAAAGACTTCACACAAACGCTTCAGTATTCACAACTAACCCCTAAAGTCAGTACTCTGTGAAACCTTCTTTTGCGGCAATTATAGTTGCAAGTCGCTTTAAGTTTCTGTGAGCTTTCCACATCTTGCCACTGGGATTTTGTCCATTCCTCAAGGCAAAACTGCTCCAGCTCTTTCAAGTTAGATGGTTTCCTCTGATGAGCAGCAATCTTCAAGTCTGACCACAGATTTTCAATTGGATTAAGGTCTGGGCTTTGACCAGGTCATCTTCAAAACAGTAACACGTTTTCCTTTAAACCACTCCCTTGTTGCTTTAGCAGTATGCTTTGAGTCATTGGCTTGTTGGAAGGTGAACCTCCGTCCCAGTCTCAAATTACTGACAAATTGAAACAGGTTATGATCAAGTATATCCCTGTTTTTTTGCACCATCCATCTTCCCCTCGACTCAAACCATTTTCCCTGTCCCTGCCCCCGAGAAACATCCCCACAGCATGACGCTGCAGCCACCATGTTTCACTGTAGGAATGGTGTTCTTGCGGTGATAAGCTGTGTTGGTTTTGTGCCAGACATAGCGGCTACCTTGGTGACCAAAAAGTTTAATTGTGGTCTCATCCGACCACAGCACCTTCCTCCATACATTTGTGGATTCTCCCACATGTCTGCTGGCAAACTCAAAACGAGCCATATAATTTTTGTATGTAAGCAAATGATTTTTTCTGCCCACTCTTCCATAAAGGCCACCTCTATGGAGTGTACGGCTTATTGTGGTCGTATGGACAGATACTCCAGTCTTCAGAATTACTTTTAGTCTCTGTGGTGCCTCTCTGATGCCCTCCTTGCCTGTGCTGAGAGTTTTGGTGGGTGCACTCTCTGCAGGTTTGTTGTGGTACCATGTTCTTTCCATTTGATAATGGATGTGATGGTGCTCCGGGCAATCATCAGAGATTGGGATATTTTTTTTTTTTTTTTATAACCCAGCCCTGACTTGTACTTCTCAACAACTCTGGAGATCTTGGTCTTCATGGTATTGTTTGGTTAGTGATGCCTCTTGCTTAATTGTGTTGCACCAGAAATGTTTAGGGCCTTCATAGCAAAAGGTGTGAATACATATGCACATGGCAATTTTTAGTTATTTGATCCCATAAATTAAATTTATGCCTATACCAGCTCGGCCCGTGCGAAATTTTCGCGCATTGGTCGCTGGGGGCGCAGGTTATTTAAAAAAAAAAAGCAAGCTGGTCAAATGTACCGTATATACTCGTGTATAAGCCGAGATTTTCAGCACCTTTTTTCGTGCTGAAAATGCCCCCTCGGCTTATACACGAGTCATAGGGCAGAAACCAGCGGGGGAGGGGATGCCGCGGCAGGAGCCAGTGGCTGGGATCATACTCACCCCTCCCCGTGCCATCGCTGAGCGTCCCTGCAATCCTGCGTTCTCCCCGTCTTCCTGCAGCTCTTCTGCACTGAGCGGTGATGTAATACCCGCTCATTAAGGTCATGTAATATGGACGCGATGCCACTCCCATAGGCGTGGCCTCAATATTCATGGCCTTAATGAGCGGTATTACATCACCGCTCAGTGCTGGAGAGCTGCAGGATTGCAGGGACGCTCAGTGATGGCACGGGGAGGGGTGAGTATGATGGAGGAGAGGACAAGAAGCACGAGCAGGACGGGGGGGAGAACGGTGGAGGGGAAGCTGGAGCAGGACGGGGGAAGCATGGAGGAGGACGGGGGAGAACGGAGGACGGGGGAAGCATGGAGCAGGACGGGGGGGAGATCGGTGGACGGGGGAAGCGGGAGGAGGACGGGGGAAGCATGGAGCAGGACAGGGGAGGATGGAGGGCACAGAGGAGCACGGAGCAGGACGGGGGGCACAGGAGGACGGAGAAGGAATGGGGGAGCACAGTGGAGGACGGAGCAGGAGGGGGGAGTACATAGGAGAATGGGGGAGCACAGAGCTGGATGGGGGAGCAAGGAGCAGGACGGGGGCAGCACAGAGCAGGAGGGCAGTTTATACACCCGGCTTATACACGAGTCAATAATTTTTCCCAGTTTTTTGTGGCAAAATTAGGGGGTCGGCATATACACGGGTCAGCTTATACACGAGTATATACGGTAAATGTATTTCATGAGATGATGAACACAGACAGGTATTTATATATGCAGCTTGGTAATACAATAAATTGGTTTGATAAGTAGAGACCAAAAAATGTCTTCCGGTTGAGGTGCCACCTGCAGGTCATTGGTTCTTTCTGTAGGTTTATGAAAATGAATGTTTAAAACTGTATTTATTGATAAAATTGTGAATGCGTGGTTTGTTTGGCTTTTTTCTTGCTGAAGGGGCAAGTTTACCTTTCAAATGGTGTATCATTTGTGTGTGTGGGGTGAAGTAATCAGCGAAAAAGCAGTGCATGTTTACAAATGTGTTTGCATATGTGCCTCACCTGCAGTGAAGTGTGCAATCCTCCAATGTGCCTGAAATAGGCTGGGCAAGCACTTGGGCAAGCTGGAAAGACCCCAAAGCAAATGTTTGGATTTGTTTGTGATGTCTGTAAGCAGCTTTGTGGTAGTGTACATTGGGGTAGTGTGGTGCCAACTGCAGGTCATTTTTCCTTACTGCAGGTTTATGAAAATTAATGTTTAAACTGAATTTTGTGATCAAATCGTGGATGTGTGGTTTGTTTGGCTCTTTTCTTGTTGAAGGGGGCAAGTTTACCTTTCAAATGGTGTATTATTTGTGTATGTGGGTGCAGTATGAACGGAGATACAAAGTAATCACCGAAAAACAGTGTTTAGAAATAAGAGAATAGATTTTTATCAATTAACTTAGACTATTTAGTTCTGATGCATCACACACAAATCGGATTCCAGAATTATTTTAACACCGGTTCTACTGTAACAAATTGGGTAAGAAGCAAAGGGGGTTGGGGGGTTGAATACTTTCAAAAGCCAATGTATAACTGTTCTTATTATTTTTGGCTTCTTTTAAAAAACCTAAGTGCCTGCAGTGAGGAAGCCTATCCCTGATCAGGAAGCATAACTCATCTGTTTCTCTTTAACCCCTTCCCGACCTTTGACACAGCGTATGCATCATGAAAGTCCGTGCCAATCCGACCTGTGACGCATATGCTGTGTCATGAAAGGATCGCGTTCCTGCGGGTCGAGTGACCGGGGTTACTGAAAGGTCACCCTATCCGCAGGCACAAGACCCTTTGTGCTTCACCACAGGGGGGTTGGCTTAACCGCCACATGGCTACGATCGCTCTGATTGGCTGTTTCACTTTTAACAGCCAATCAGAGCGATTTGTAATATTTTACCAATGAAATTTGGTGAAATATTACAATCCTGCCATGGCCGATGTTGCAATAGCATCTGCCATGGCTGGAGACCGCGATCCGACCCCCCCCCACACCGAGTGACAGCGGCGATAGGCCGCTGCCACCGATTGATGGCGGCGATCTGTCACCGCCGTCACTATCTGCTCCCCTCCTCCTTGCCTCCGCTCCCCCCACCTTACGATCTACCCCCCTCACCTTCTGATTCCCCCCCCCCCCTCACCTCTCCCGGTCCTCCGATGTCCCTGGGTCCATCCTGGCGTTCGTCCGGGATTCTTCATGGGCGCCACCATCTTGCAAAATGGCGGGCGCATGCGCAGTGTGCCCGCCGGCCAACAGATTCCATACATTTATTTTGATCACTGTGATACCCTCTCACAGTGATCAAAATAAAAAAAAAGTAAATTAACGCCCCCTTTATCACCCCCATAGGTAGGGACAAATAATAAAATAAAGAAAATATATATATTTTTTTTCTATTAGGGTTAGAATTAGGCTGGGTTCATATTGCGTTATGGCAGTCCGTTAGACGGACTGCGTTACACTGCGGTATAACGCGGTGTAACGCAGTCCCGTTAATGCTGCATTTTCTCTCCCATTTGTGGGCGCATCGTGACGCATGCCGTAAAGCGGCATGCGTTCGCGACGTGCAGTCATTCAGTGACGGAGCCTAAGACGAGGCCTGCAGCGTCTGGGCTCCGTCACCGCTAGCACAGATGAATCATCTGCTTATTCATCTGCGCTAGTGGGTATAGCATAACGCGATCGCGTTATGCTATACCGTTACCAGCCCATCAACGCTATGTGTTGAACGGGCTGGTAAAACGCAATATGAACCCAGCCTTAGGGTTAGTGTTAGAACTAGGGTTAGGGTTAGAACTTTGGTTAGGGTTAGCCTTAGAGTTAGGGTTCGCATCAGGGTTAGAATTAGGGTTACGGTTAGAATTTGGGTTAGGGTTAGAATTAGGGTTAGGGTTGGAATTAGGGTTAGGTTTGTGGTTAAAGTTAGGATAAGTGTTAGGGGTGTTTTGGGGTTAGAGTAGGGATTAGGGTTAGGCTTGTGCACAACAACTTTCTAATTTCTCCTGTTACCCTTGGGAAAAAAAAATTGGGGACTAAAAAAATTATTTTTGTGGAAAAAAAATGATTTTTTATTTTCACGGCTCTGCATTATAAACTTCTGTGAAGAACTTGGAGATTCAAAGTGCTCAACACACATCTAGAGGAGTTCCTTGGGGTATTTAGTTTCCAAAATGGGGTCACTTGGGGGGGTTTCTACAGTTTAGGCACATCATGGGCTCTGCAAACGTATCATGACGCCCGCCGACCATTCCATCAAGTCGGCATTTCAAAACGTCACTACTTCCCTTCCGAGCCCCGATGTGTGCCCATAGAGTAGTTTTCTCCCACATATGGGATATCAGTGTACTCAGGACAAATTGGACAACAACTTTTGGGGTCTAATGTCTCCTGTTACCCTTGGAAAAATAAAAAAATTGGGGACTAAAAGATCATGTTTGTGGAAAAAATATAATTTTTTTTATTTTCATGCCTGGGCGTTAGAAACTTCTGTGTAGCCCTTGGGGGTTCAAAGTACTCACCACATATCTAGATAAGTTCCTTGCGGGGTCTATTTTCCATAATGGGGTCACTGGTGGGGAGTTTCTACTGTTTAGGCACATCAGGTGCTCTGCAAACGTAACATGATGCCCACAGACCATTCCATCAAAGTCGGCATTTCAAAAAATCACTACGTCCTTCCAAGCCCAAACGTGTGCCGAACAGTGGTTCCCTCCCAGATATGGGGTACCAGTGTACTTAGGACAGACTGTACAACAACTTTTGGGGTCCAATTTCTCCTGTTACCCTTGTGAAAATAAAAAATTGCGGGTTAAAAAAATCAGTTTGAGGAAAAAAATTATTTTTTATTTTCACGGCTCTGCACTATAAACTTCTGTGAAGCACGTGGGGATTCAAAGTGCTCACCACACATCTAGAGGAGTTCCTTGGGGTATCTAGTTTCCAAAATGGGGTCACTTGTAGGGGGTTTCTACTGTTTAGGCATATCAGGGGCTCTGCAAACGTAACAAGATGCCCGCAGACCATTCCATCAAGTCGGCATTTCAAAGCGTCACTACATCCTTTCTGAGCTGTGACATGTGCCCAGACAGTGGTTCACCCCCACATATGGGGTACCAGCGTACTCAGGACAAACTGGACAACAACTTTTGGGGTCCAATTTCTCCTGTAACCATTGTAAAATAAAAAATAGCGGGCTAAAAAATCATTTTTTTGAGAAAAAAAATGAATTTTTATTTTCACGACTCTGCGTAATAAACTTCTGTGAAGCACCTGGGGGTTCAAAGTGCTCATTATGCATCTAGGTAAGTTCCTTAGGGGGTCTAGTTTCCAAAATGGGGTCATTTGTGGGGGAGCGCCAAAGTTTAGGCACACAGGGGCTCTCCAAGCACGACATGGTGTCCACTAACGATTGGAGCTAATTTTCCATTAAAAAGGTCAAATGGCGCTCCTTCCCTTCTGAGCCCTGCCGTGCGCACAAACAGTGGTTCCCCCCACATATGGGGCACCAGCGTACTCAGGAAAAACTGGACAACAACTTTTCAGGTCCAATTTATCCTGTTACCCTTGGGAAAATAAAAAATAGCGGGCTAAAAAATGATTTTTGAGAAACAAAAATGATTTTTTTATTTTCACTGCTTTGCGTTTATAAACTTCTGTGAAGCACTTGGGGGTTCAAAGTGCTCACCACACATCTGGATAAGTTCCTTGGGGGGTCTAGTTTCCAAAATGGGGTCACTTGTGGGGAGTTACTACTGTTTAGGCACATCAGGGGCTCTGCAAACGTAACAAGATGCGCACAGACCATTCCATCAAGTCGGCATTTCAAAGCGTCACTACATCCTTTCCGAGCTCTGACGTGTGCCCAGACAGTGGTTTCCCCCCCACATATGGGTACCAGCGTACTCAGGACAAACTGGACAACAACTTTTGGGGTCCAATTTATCATGTTACCCTTGGGAAAATAAAAAATAGCGGGCTAAAAATGATTTTTGAGAAACAAAAATGATTTTTTTTATGTTCACTGCTTTGCATTTATAAACTTCTGTGAAGCACTTGGGGGTTCAAAGTGCTCACTACACATCTAGATAAGCTCCTTGGGGGGGTCTAGTTTCCAAAATGGGGTCACTTGTGGGGGGTTTCTACTGTTTAGGCACATCAGGGGCTCTGCAAACGCAACATGACGCCCGCAGAACATTCCATCAAGTCTGCATTCCAAAATGGCGCTCCTTCCCTTCTGAGCTCTCCCATGCGCCAAAACAGTGGTTCCCCCACATATGGGGTATTGGTGTACTGAGGACAAATTGCACAACAACTTTTGTGATCCAATTTCTCCTGTTACCCTTGTGAAAATAAAAAATAGCGGGCTAAAAAAAAATCATTTTTGAGGAAAAAAATGATTTCAGCTACAGATGGAAGGAAAGGAGACACACTAGTTCATAACTAGTGGGGTAGGCGGAGCCCAGATAGGATTGACACCTCAGATTAAAAAGGGTGTAGACCGGCCCCTCCAGCACGGGCTCCTCCTACTCCAGCTTTCTCCAGTCTAAAATTTGAGGTCCCAGAGGATGGTCGCTGCTGGAAGCAGCTCCTCAGAAGATTTTATTATTTTAATCGGACAAGAGACTTGGATCACCAGATGTGGTCTAGAGGTCTCAGGGGTCTCAGCGCTGCTGGACCCCAACCTCTCCCTTGGCGGATCTGTATTACCCTAATGGTGGTCCCTGCAGAACCCTGCCGGCCCTGGGGGATGAGGATGGCTACCCTGGCGGGGACGCAAACCATGCATCTGGGGTCACTGCGTTCCCCGCCCTGGGGGAAGCATGGGCATAGCGCCAGAAACCCCTGGGGGTCCCTGTGGCGCTCGGCTGGTGAGTACCCCACATTTTTATTAAAGTGTGTGTGAGTGCTTTCAGCGGCTGCTGCGGCAGCCGCTGTTACATGTAAAAATTAGACATGTTTGGTGACTGTATTTTGTCCGCAGGCAGATGCCTGCAGGACAGGGGGAGCAGAGAGCGAAGGAGTTCACGCTCTTTTTTTTGAAGCCGGCGGGGGGCGTGGCTTCACGCTCCCGGGCTTCTGGTGCAGAAGCGCGCGATTAGGCGCTTCTCTTCCGGCTTCACTCAGCGCGGCGGCCATTAGAAAGACTTCCACGGGCTCCTTCCTGCTCCGCTCCTCCCGTACAACATATACATCACCGCGGCCAGCTGGGTGAGTCAAACGCCCTCACCCCCGCAGCGCAGGAACCTATCTGTATTATAAGAACAGATAGCGTTATCTGGCAGCTGCGGTCTCATATAGAGACCTTATTTTGCCTGGAGCTCGCACACCCCTTCTATTTTAATAAGGGAGTAGTGGGGAGCCGGCGACATTAACCCCTTTTAAAGGGTTAACCCTTTCAGCAACCGCCATAGGTTCTATCCCAGTTTGGGATCAGATCTTGTAAGGGCTAATTATTTTGCTGAATATTGTGCTGATACAGCTGGGGTAGCTCTCTCACTAAGAGCTTTAACCCTTCAGCGGCTTGCTGCATCCGCTTGAGAAGCCACACTTTTTTTCTAGTTACTGACAGGCTTTGACCTGCCATATACTGTGTGAGGGCATGTCAGATCAGGGTCCAGAAGGTGCGGACCGTGTGCCAAATCTGCTTCAGGATCAGTCGCGCGCATCTGATACGCAGACCTCGACGTCAAGCGCAGCAATTGGAGGTCACAGCGATGCCAAATTGGATGCCATCGCTCGCTCTATTGATGGCCTTTCTGACCTTTTAGGTCATTTGGTGTCAGCTAGATCCTCTCATGGAAGGAAGCAACACAGGCCGGTATCATCCTTTCCGCAAAGCGAATCAGAACTCTCTGATATGGAATGCGGACAGGGTTCCCCTTCAAATTCAGATGGGAAGTTATCCGGTTCGGATAAGGATCGGCAGGGACATTCTGCCTCTTTGGGCCGAACAGAGGCTTTTATTGAAGCCATGAGAGAGGCGTTACAGTTGCCGGAGGAGGTAACTACACGTCCTGGTAAGTCGCCTCGGATGTACCAGGAGTACCGTAAGTCGCGAGCGACATTGCCAGCTCTGGATGAGCTTAATGAAGCAGTGGAGACGGAACGCCGATGTCCAGACAAACGTTTTCAAGGAACACGTTTTTTTGAGGCACTATAATCGTGCTCGACGGAATTGACGGATAATTGGATTTCTTCTCCTGAAGTGGATGTTCCTTTATCCCAGCTCAGTAAATCCTCATTGCTCCCTGTTAAAGGGAAGGCGAGTCTGCAGGACCCGCTAGACGAAAAACGGAGATGGCGGCGAAATCCAACTACGAGGCTTCGGGTCGTGGATTCAAAGCGGTGCTAGGATCTATGTGTGCTTGTAAGGCTTCCCTGTGCTGGTTGGACCGTATACGGATGGCGTTGCAAAATGGATCTCCGTTATCCAAGGTAGATGGGCTTCTCGATTTATTGGAGACTGCAGTCTGTTATAGCTATGATGCAGGTCTGGATACTGCATCACTGTTGTCCAGGGCGCAAGCTTCGGCGGTCACAATTAGAAGATCATTGTGGCTTAGACAGTGGACTGGGGACGCAGTGTCAAAACAAGGTTTGCTGTCTCTAGCCTACAAGGGAAGTCAGTTATTTGGATCTGACCTCTCAGAACTGATTGCCAAGGCAAAGACAAAAGAAGCGGCTTTACCTCAGCGAAGGGCTATGGCTTCTGCGCCTGGCAGACCTGGTGCCAGTAGTGGCCGGCGATCCTTTCGATCCAAGGGACAATTCGGTCAGTCCTCTTGGGGATCGGGTCGTCCCTCTTTTTCGGGAAAAAAGTTCACTCAGAAATCCCGCACTCCCTGGAAATCAAGTTTCCGTCAAGACAAGCGGGAAGCTGACAAGGTCTGCCAAGACGGACTGACGCCAGGTTTCCACTCGAGGGCTCTCGAGTGGGGGGTCGCCTGCTCCAACTCAAAGCGACTTTGAATTCCCACGTTACGGACACCTGGGTAACGCGGGTTGTGTCGGCAGGCTATTTTATAGAGTTTTCTTCTCGACCCCCGGACAGGTTTTGCCAGTCTCGCACACCGTCAGAGCCCGAGTTAATTGCCGCTCTGCTGCGAGAGGTCGACTCCCTTCTGCAGAAGGGTGTGGTAATACCTGTACCGCCGGAGGACCGGGGAAGAGGATTTTATTCCAATCTTTTTGTGGTTCCCAAAAAGGAGAACAAATTTCGTCCTATTCTGGATCTCAAAAGATTGAATCGTCATGTCCTCACCCGCAAATTCCGCATGGAGCCACTTTGCTCCGTGGTGGCAGCCCTGTCGCAGAACGACTTTTTGGTGTCAATCGACATTCGCGACGCTTATTTGCACGTTCCCGTCGGAAGGGCTCATCAGCGCTTTCTTCGTTTTGCCATAGGTCAGGACCATTACCAGTTTGTGGCTCTGCCATTCGGCTTGGCCTCGGCGCCCAGAGTTTTTACAAAAATTCTGGCGCCTCTCATGGCAATTCTTCGAAGACAGGGGTTTATGATTTTTCCCTACCTGGACGATCTTTTGATTGTGGCGTCCTCAAAGGAGGAGGCGGTGACGGCTCGCAATCTATCCCTTCAGCTTCTGGAGGA
Organism: Oophaga sylvatica; assembly: GCA_033576555.1. Taxonomy (NCBI): domain Eukaryota; kingdom Metazoa; phylum Chordata; class Amphibia; order Anura; family Dendrobatidae; genus Oophaga; species Oophaga sylvatica. The sequence continues at coordinate 422,240,370 of JARQOD010000004.1, read as the reverse complement.
TTTCGGGTGGCTGGTCAATTGGGAGAAGTCGTCTCTGGAACCGTCGCAGTCAATCCTATTTTTGGGAATGCACTTCGACACGGTACGGGCGGTGGTGTCCCTACCTCCAGACAAGCGGGCATGTCTTCTCCGACACTTACAGATCATGAAGTCTGCGATAGCAATGTCCCTTCGGAAGTGTATGCGCCTTCTGGGTTTGATGGTGGCGTCCATGGAGGCACTTCCGTTTGCCCAATTTCATTCCAGGGCCCTCCAAAGACTCATTCTGGGTCGTTGGGATCGATCGCAAATCTCTCTGGATTGCAGCGTCATCGTCTCTCGCAAGGTGCGAGAATCCCTAGAATGGTGGTTACGTCCAGGAGCGTTATCCCTTGGGAAATCTTTCCTCCCTCCGAGGTGGTCGGTCATAACCACCGATGCCAGCTTGACGGGCTGGGGGGGTGTATGGAACGATCTTTGGATCCAGGGAGTATGGTCATCGGAAGAGTCTGTTCTACCGATCAACATCCTGGAGTTGAGAGCAATTTTCCTTTGCCTCCAACACTGGACGGTCCCTTTGAGCGGTCTCCCAGTTCGAGTGCAGACAGACAACGCGACGGCGGTCGCGTATATCAACCATCAAGGCGGGACGAGGAGCTCCAGGCTCATGATGGAGGTGTCTCGGATCCTGCTATGGGCCGAGATCAGGGTTCCAGCCATCTCTGCGATTCACATTCCAGGAGTCCAGAATACCACGGCGGACTTCCTCAGTCGCGAGAGGATGGATCCTGGAGAATGGAGTCTCCATCCGGAAATGTTTGCACTGCTGTGCTCCCGTTGGGGAACTCCCCAAGTGGATTTGATGGCATCCAGGGTCAATGCCAAACTACCGACCTTCATATCCAGGTACAAGGATCCGAAGGCTGTGGCGGTGGATGCTCTGGTGGCTCCGTGGGACCATTTCGAGCTAGTATATGTGTTTCCGCCGATATCCTTGCTTCCTCTGGTGCTGCGTCGGATCAGACTGGAGAGGATTCCGGCTATGTTAATAGCCCCGGATTGGCCAAGGAGGACGTGGTTCTCGACACTGGTGTCGCTTTTGGCGGCTCCGCCATTTCCACTTCCTCTTCGTCCGGACCTGTTATCCAGGGGCCCGTTCGTCATCCGGATTTGACGTCTCTGCGTTTGACGGCGTGGCTCTTGAGACCGAAATATTGACCCGTAGATGTTTCTCGGCTGAAGTCATTGCCACTCTGCGAGCTGCCAGAGGTCCGGCTACCACTAAGATTTATCACAAGACTTGGGAAGCCTTCTTTTCGTGGTGTTCGGGGTCTTCAAGGAACCCGAGGATTTTTTCCATTCCCAATCTGTTGGCTTTTCTGCAGTACGGGTTGGACAAAGGTTTAGCAGTTAGCACTCTGAAAGGTCAGGTTTCTGCCCTGTCCTTGCTGTTTCGGAAGGCTATTGCCTCGCGTAGGGACGTGCGTTCCTTTTTTCGCGGAGTAACCCGTCAGTTTCCACCGCGGAAGGCGCCTGTGTCTCCTTGGCGGCTCAACCTTGTCTTGGAGGCTCTTCAACATGTACCTTTTGAGCCTATGGTTTCTGCTAGCCTTTCTTTACTTTCTTGGAAGGTTGCCTTCTTAGTGGCGGTAACCTCTTTAAGAAGGGTTTCTGAGTTGGCAGCTCTTTCTTGCTCGCCTCTTTTCCTGGAGTTTTACCCGGATCGAGTAGTGCTTCGCACACGGGGCGACTTTCTACCTAAGGTGGTGTCGCAATTTCATGTTAACCAGGATATTGTGTTGCCCTCGCTTTGCCCGGGTCCGAGGAATGCAAAGGAACGAGATTTGCACAAATTGGATTTAGTGCGGGCCTTGAAGTTCTATTTGTCTGTTACTCAAGGTTTCCGGAAGTCAGATTCTCTGTTTGTGATTCCAGTAGGTCGCAGGCGTGGTCAACGAGCTTCCAAGGTTTCTATAGCTCGTTGGATTCGGTCAGCTATTTTGGAGGCTTACCGTCTTAAAGGCGAACCTTGCCCGATTAAGATTCGAGCTCACTCCACGAGGGCTGTGGCTTCATCGTGGGCCTTTCATCAAGGGGCTTCGGCAGCTCAGCTCTGCCGAGCGGCGACCTGGCGTTCCGTCCACACATTTACAAAATTTTATAAGGTGGACGTCAGTGCTTCCGCTGATGCGGCCTTAGGACGTAGGGTCCTGCAGGCAGCGGTAATTTAAGTTTTAGTTAACTTGTATTTAGCGTCTGTTGCGCATTTATCTAGGTTGATGGGTTTCTGCCTCTTTTGGTTTTTTTTCCCACCCTAATTTTTGGACTGCTTTGGGACGTCCCACTAGTTATGAACTAGTGTGTCTCCTTTCCTTCCATCTGTAGCTGAAAGACGGATTTTGGTAAGAACTTACCTGTAAAATCCTTTTCAGCGAAGGAAGGAAAGGAGACACAGCTCCCTCCCATGGCAGAAGTGTGTTGTTGTATACAGATGCAGTGTGACCCTTCTCTGATAGCGATTTTCTGGGCTGAGGTCGACGCGCTACGGCTCTGTTCCAGCATTGCCAGCTTATCGCAGTAGTCAGGTTCAGTGAGTAGTACCTGGAACTGTGTGGTTTTTCTTTACCAAATGTATGCATAACCTGTACTTTTGTATTTTTCTCTGAAGTCCTTCAGAAGGGGTTATGTTGCTCTGCTGGTGATATTGCTCTTTCTTAAGCTTGGGTACGACTGGAGAAAGCTGGAGTAGGAGGAGCCCGTGCTGGAGGGGCCGGTCAACACCCTTTTTAATCTGAGGTGTCAATCCTATCTGGGCTCTGCCTACCCCACTAGTTATGAACTAGTGTGTCTCCTTTCCTTCCTTCGCTGAAAAGGATTTTACAGGTAAGTTCTTACCAAAATCCGTCTTTTATTTTCACTGCTCTGCGTTATGAACTTCTGTGAAGCACTTGGGGGTTCAGAGTGCTCACAACACATCTTGATAAGTTCCATAAGGGGTCTAGTTTCCAAAATGGTGTCACATGTGGTTTTTTTTTCACTGTTTAGGCACACAGGGGCTCTCCAAACGCGTCATGGTGTCCGCTAACGATTGGAGCTAATTTTCCATTCAAAAAGTCAAATGGTGCTCCTTCCCTTCTGGGCCCTGCCGTGCGCTCAAACAGTGGTTTATGACCACATATGAGGTATCTGTGTACTCAGGATAAATTGCCCAACAAATTTTAGGATCCATTTTATCCTGTTGCCCATGTGAAAATGAAAAAACTGAGGCTAAAAGAAAATTTTTGTGAAAAAAAGTACTTTCTTTTTTTTACTGATCAATTTTTGAAGCACCTGGGGTTCAAAGTGCTCACTATGCATCTAGATAAGTTCCTTGGGGGGTCTAGTTTCCAAAATGGGGTCACTTGTGGGGGAGCTCCAATGTTTAGGCACACAGGGACTCTCCAAATGCGACATGGCAGCCGCTAAATAGTTCAGCATATTTTCCATTCAAAAAGTCAAATGGCGCTCCTTCCCTTCTGAGCCCTGCCGTGCGCCCAACAGTGGTTTATGACCACATATGAGGTATCTGTGTACTCAGGAGAAATTGCCCAACAAATTTTAGGATCCATTTTATCCTGTTGCCCATGTGAAAATGAAAAAACTGAGGCTAAAAGAAAATTTTTGTGAAAAAAAGTACTTTCTTTTTTTACTGATCAATTTTTGAAGCACCTGGGGGTTCAAAGTGCTCACTATGCATCTAGATAAGTTCCTTGGGGGGTCTAGTTTCCAAAATGGGGTCACTTGTGGGGGAGCTCCAATGTTTAGGCACACAGGGACTCTCCAAATGCGACATGGCAACCGCTAAATAGTCCAGCATATTTTCCATTCAAAAAGTCAAATGGCGCTCCTTCCCTTCTGAGCCCTGCCGTGCGCCCAACAGTGGTTTATGACCACATATGAGGTATCTGTGTACTCAGGAGAAATTGCCCAACAAATTTTAGGATCCATTTTATCCTGTTGCCCATGTAAAAATGAAAAAATTGATGCTAAAAGAAAATTTTTGTTGGAAAAATTAAAATGTCCATTTTTTCCTTCCATGTTTTAGTTCCTGTGAAGCACCTGAAGGGTTAATAATCTTCTTGAATGTAGTTTTAAATAGCTTGAGGGGTGCAGTTTTTATAATGGTGTCACTTTTGGGTATTTTCTGCCATATAGACCCCTCAAAGTGACTTCAAATGTGAGGTGGTCCCTAAAAAAATGGTTTTGTAAATTTTGTTGTAAAAATGAGAAATCGCTTGTCAACTTTTAACCCTTATAACTTCCTAACTAAAAAAAAAATGTTTGCAAAATTGTGCAGATGTAAAGTAGACATGTGGGAAATGTTATTTATTAACTATTTTGTGTCACATAACTCTCTGGTATAACAGAATAAAAATTCAAAATGTGAAAATTGCGAAATTTTCAAAATTTTCGCCAAATTTCAATTTTTTCACAAATTCAAAAATTATCGACCTAAATTTACCACTAACATGAAGCCCAATATGTCACGAAAAAACAATCTCAGAATCGCTAGGATCCGTTGAAGCGTTCCTGAGTTATTACCTCATAAACGGACACTGGTCAGAATTGCAAAAAATGGCAAGGTCTTTAAGGTCAAAATAGGCTGGGTCATGAAGGGGTTAAAAGGAATATTGTGGACATGTTGAAATTGAGAGAGGATTCACGATTCACTTTAAATTAGTGACACATACAGTACATGCCTATCTATAGCGACATATTTCTAAAAGCAGGGCATCATAATGGCTCACACTTTATGCATCCTTGCCAGATTCTGGAACATCACAGCTGACATTCGGAGTACTGGAACTATCCCAGAGCCAGGATTTGGAAGGTCAAAGCACAAGGGAGGAGGATGGAATGGTATTACAAGACATAACAAACTCTAAACCTCAGACACTTGAATGTAACCAAGCAGGTATAATGAGTTTTCTCTACTCTAATGAAATGCTTCTCCTTCAGCAGAGTTTTCTTGAGAATCCAGTTGCTATCTTTCTCTCTCCATTCACTCTTTGGAACTGCACTCACTGTTTATAAGAGCGATAGTATTTGTAAATGTCTTATTCCTTGAGAATCTTATAGAAGTAGCTTTCAAATAATTTTTTTAGGCTTTAAATGGCCTTTGTCATTCAACATACTTTACATAAACTGATAGTAAAAATGAAATATGATAAATATGCTTATGGACCCCACTATTCTAAACTGACACCACCTGTACTCATCGTTCAGACGAGCGGAAAAGCAGAGGGGAGATATTGAGAGATTGTGTTGCAGCTTTTAGTAAGTGTTTTACCTCACCCCAGAACTGGATTCACAGTTACACGGCTCCCTATCGCTGAACAATGGCTTCCACACTGCTTCTTTTTCTGAACATATGCTACAGGAGCAGACCTCCCTTATTTTCTCTTTGTGCCGACTTTGGGGAAAATAATGGCAGCTAGTCTCCACCCACTAGCTCAGAGAAAGCAGAAAGACATGAAGCCAACATAGAGAAAAAGTGATGAAAAATGCAGGATGTAATCATATAAATTTTCTTCTTCATCTAAACCCACATGACAACATGTTCTGGAAAGTCGCCAGTAACAGATTCAGTTTGATATGGATTTCTCACTAGGTTTACAATATGGAATGTATGCAGTATTACTTACATTTCATAGACCTGATATGGCCGGCGCACTTAATTTGAAAATCCTGATCAGACTGGCTGAATGATCCTTTTTGAACATTTTCCTGATGTGATCGTATGAACACAGTCCAAGAAATGTTATTTCTCTTCGTAATTAAAAATTATAAAAAAATGTGTATTTATATCTTAACATTTATTTACCTTGTTTCAGAATTTCGTGATATTGATGTTCAAACTAGAGAGCGAGCGAGTGTCGCAGAACACATATTAGAAGATGAGGTCAAACGGTATGTTTGCTTTTTTTTTTTCCTTTCATTACACTGGGAAATGCTCATAAATAGGTCATATCTACCACTAAACATTCTTTTTGACCATAAAGAAACCCTGCCACCTTTACTTTCCTAATTTTAATTACCGTATTTTTTGGACCATAAGACACACTTTTTTTCCTCCAAAATTTTGGAGGAAGTTGTGTACCTTATCTTATAGTCTGGCTGTGGATGGGGAGGTCAGTGTGCCCTCTGCTAAAGAAAATGAATATTCTCTGCTCTCCACGCCAGTAGCCCCACCCACCTCTATGCCCTGAATTCAGCACTGAGAAGTGGGAAGGACTATCGGCGTGGGAAGCAGTGAATATTCATTGTTTAATAGAGGGCACACATGATCGCTCAGCCGCTGCAGGAAACCTGCGGCTAACAGTTTGCCCACTATTAAACAGAATTAATTTTCACTGCTCCCCACACCCATAGTCCTGGGAGCAGTAAATATTCCCATAGCTGATTCCTGCATGTGAAGGTGCATAGCAGTGACGTCATGAGCTGAAATCAGCTGCTGGCATAAGCACAGGACGCAGCGCTTCGAGGGAGAAGAAGAAAAGAGAGTAGAATCACTTTGTTTTTTTGTTGGTGTGAACCATGATAGGGGCCATGTTTACCAGGAAGGGGATGAGGGGCTATAAATTGTGGCCATGGATGCCAGGATGGGGATCATATATACCAGGATGGGGGATATTAGTACATAATTGGGGGACATTAGGCCAATAACATTATCAGCAGCAGTTCCCCCTACCTCCATAACAGTGTGTCATTACCACATTTTTTGCTGCAATTTTTTTTATTTTTATTTTTCTTCTCTAAAGCCTATGTGCGTTTTATAGTTAAAAAAAATACGGTACTTATTCTGACCTAATAATATTTGCCTACTTACCTTCACACTCTTAGTCCGTACAGACAGGGACTGATACATGTATATTGGTTGAAAACATTTTTGGAATGGTAAAGCTGGCATTATGGGTTGTTCCAGATGTAGTTATTAATTATATTCTGTTATCTGCTTTTGCTGACGAGATATGTCCTGGAAGGGTGGGTGGAGGTGGGGGTTTTGTTTTTGATATCTGTATTGTTTTGTATTAATTTAAAAAGTTAATAAAGACTGATTTGGAAAAGGTAATAATATGGGCTTTATCTTGTCTTTGAGTCAGAAAAATGTTGTCTTTGTAATTTTTCAGTACTCTAAATGTTTCTAAAAAAAACAACAACTTTTTGGAGAGTTAAAGTGAACCTATCATCAAGATCGTGCTCAGTAAACTACAGGCAGTGTCAGGTCGGCGCCGTTATACTGATTAAAATGATACCCTGATTGATGAAATTCGTCTTGTGGTTTAATCTTTATTTTCAGTTTTCAGTTAATGATATGCTCGTGCCCCGGGGCGGCCTGTGGGGGGGTCTTCATGTGGTGCTTTGCTTATATATGCATCCTTGTGGGCTTATGACAGGTCACTGAACCCTCAGTGACCTGCCCCCCTTTTTTACATAATGCATATACCGTACTATTGTTGGCTACTGTTAGGCTTAGAAAAAAAAATTCCATCCAGCAAAATGGCACCAGCAGCTGTGCCTGTGCAGTAGCATCTATCACTTGCTGACAGATGCTAATGCACAAGCGCTGCCACCATTTTGCTGCAGTCAAATTTTTCCTGCAACAAAATGGCGTCGGCGCATGCGAAGTAGCATCTATTGGCAAGTGATAGATACTACTGCGCATGTGCAAGCGCCATTTTGTTGGATGTAAATTTTTTTTTTCTGAGCTTCACAGTGGCCAACAATATTGTATGCATTATCAACAATATTCTATGCATTATGTAAAATAGGGGGCTGGTCACTGAGGGATCAGTAACCTGTCATAAGCCCATACAGATGAATATGTAAGCAGAGCACCACATAAAGCCCCTCACAGGCCGCCCCGGGGCACGAGCATATCATTAACTCAAAACTGCAAATAAACATTAAACAACAACCACAAGACAGATTTCATCACTCAGGGTATCATTGTAATCAGTATACCAGCGTTAACCTGGCAGTGTGTAGTTTACTTAGTAAAATCCTGCTGACAGGTTTACTTTAAGCTAAGGTGTCATTAAAACTCCAGTTACCAGGACCTGTCAGATCAGATGTGCTGTAATTGCGACCCCCTTCTGCATCTTCCTCATTGCTCTGATGATGTGGCCAGTGGAAACATCAGTTATGCCCAAGGGGAAGTGACAACAGCATCTGAGTACTGTCTGATCTGGGTGAACCTATCCTCCAACAGACTAGTCAAAGGTAATCCTCATAGGGCAAGGACGGCAGTAAGGGTATGTGCATATGTTCTGGATTTGCAGCAGAAGATTCCTGATGTTGGCAGGAAAAATGCTGTTTAAAATACTTGCCTCTTTTGACGCTTTTGTTTTGTGTTTTGATACGGATTTTCCCTCACTCGTTAATATGCGTCAAATCTGCAGCGAAAACGCTGGAAGAATTGACATGCTCCAGATGCAAATGTGCTGCAAATCTGCAAGGAAAAAATCAGCAACGTGTTTATCAGACTTCAAGATTCTCACTTTGCTGGTATTGGGAAATAATAATAATAATAATCTTTATATAGCGCCATCATATTCCGCAGCGCTTTACAGTTTAACAGTTTCAAAATACAAGTCATAAGTAACAACGTTAACAATACAATAATTAAAGCAAAATAAGCCGCCCCTGCTCGTGAGAGCTTACAATCTACATGAGGTGGGGAGATACAAAGTACAGGTGTGTATATACAATGGTGCATTTACAATGATGGTCCAGCCATCTTGAGGGAGGAGTGAGGGATGGATGGAGATAGTGAATGGGCTACACACACACACACACACACACACACACACACACACACACACACACACACACACACACACACACACACACACAAGAATGACTTTGATTAGTGAATGTGATAGGCCGCTCTGAACAAATGTGTTTTGAGGGAGCGCCTGAAACCATGCAAATTGTGCATAGTCCTAATTTCTTGGGGTAGAGCATTCCAGAGGATTGGTGCAGCGCGGGAGAAGTCTTGGAGTCGGGAGTGGGAGGTACGGATTAGTGCAGAGGTTAGTCGAAAGTCGTTTGCAGAGCGCAGCAGTCGGTTATGCCGATAGATAGAAATGAGGGAGGAGATGTAGGGGGGTGCTGCACTGTGGAGAGCTTTGTGGGTGAGAACCAGTACTTTGAATTGGATCCTATAATGAATGGGCAGCCAGTGTAAGGACTGGCGAAGAGCGGACGCGTCCGAGTACCGATTAGCCAGATGGATGGCCCTGGCTGCTGCATTAAGGATGGACTGGAGAGGGGATAGTCGAGTAATGGGGAGGCCAAGTAATAGAGCGTTGCAGTAGTCCAGGTGGGAGTGGATTGAGGGTTTTTGTTGTTTCCATGGTGAGAAAAGGGCGGATTCTAGAGATGTTCTTTAGGTGTAGGCGGCAAGAGCGGCAAGAGATTGTATATGGGAGGTTAAGAAGAGATTGGTGTCAAACATAACACTCAGACAGCGAGCCTGCTGCCGGGGTGTTATTATGGTGCCGCCCACGGAGAGGGAAATGTCAGATTTAGGGAGGTTAGTAGATGGTGGGAGCAGAAGAATTTCAGTTTTGGAGAGGTTGAGTTTCAGATAGAGAGCGGACATGATGTTGGAGACTGCGGACAGACAGTCACTGGCGTTCTGTAGAACAGCGGGGGTAAGGTTGGGGGATGACGTGTATAGTTGTGTGTCATCAGCATAAAGATGGTACTGAAAGCCAAATCTGCTGATGGTCTGTCCAATTGGGGCCGTGTAGAGAGAGAAGAGAAGGGGGCCAAAGACTGAGCCCTGAGGTACCCCGATAGTGAGAGGAAGAGGAGATGACGTGGAGCCAGAGAGCGAAACACTGAAGGAGCGGTCAGAAAGATAGGAGGAGAACGAGGAGAGAACAGTGTCCTTAATACCTAATGACTGGAGCCTAGACAGTAGGAGACAGTGGTCAACCGTGTCGAAAGCTGCAGAAAGGTCGAGAAGAATGAGCAGAGAGTGGTCGCCGTTACGTTTTGCTGTCAGAAGGTCATTGGTCACTTTGATGAGTGCAGTTTCAGTCGAATGTAGGGGGTCGGAAGCCGGACTGTGAAGGGTCTAGGAGGGAGTGAGTGGAGAGGTAACGGGTAAGGCGGGAGTAGACTAGGCGCTCCAAAAGTTTAGAGATGAAGGGGAGATTGGAGACCGGTCTGTATTTGTTTGTGCAGGAAGGGTCGAGAGCGGGTTTCTTTAGTAGTGGAGTAATGATGGAGTGTTTGAAGGAGGATGGGAAAATGCCAGAGGAGAGTGAGAGATTAAAGATTGTAGTTAGGTGAGTTGTGACAACTGGAGAGAGAGACTGGAGGAGGTGTGAGGGAATGGGGTCGGTAGTGCATGTAGTCAGACGAGAGGCAGAGAGGAGTCTGGAGACTTCTTCTGTGATGGGATCAAATGTGGAAATTGAGCCAGGGGAAATGCAGGGAGGGATGGGAGTCACAGCACTTGGTGGTTGAGAGCAGATTTCCTGACGGATAGTATATATTTTTTCTATAAAGTGGGAGGCCAGGTCGTCAGCACAAATGTCTGTGATAGGGGCTTGTGCTTTTGGCCTGAGGAGGGAGTGAAAAGTGTCAAAAGTTTCTTGGGGTTGTTGGCTAGTGAGGAGATCAGGGTGGTGAAGTAGGTCTGTTTGGCGAGGTGAAGGGCAGCATTATAAGTTCTTAACATGAATTTAAAATGGATGAAGTTAAGGTTTGGGGCAAAACTTCACAGAAAAAAACGTGCACATACCCTAAAATCAATCATGGACTTGATTGGGATGGAGAATTAAAGCTCTGTAGGGTATTTAGGAGGCTTGGAGGACCGGACAGGTTTCCTTTAAATTAAGTGGTAAAATAAGAGGTCTGCCTTTTTTCAGACAACAGGGGGAGACAAGTGCTGCGGAGACCTCTAGCAACCAAATAAAGGAAGAAATATGCACTGTTGTAAAGCCTGAAGAAAAAAAACAGAGCAACCAAGGCATACAGGCTACTGTGGAGGCACCCTGCACAAAGATGGAGAAAGTAGAAGATATGGATACTTCAGATCTTGTCTCTAGTCAGGAAGACCTATTTGGGCAGCCCAGTAATGCAGGTAACGAAAATAAGACTAACGATAAGGCAATGGAAACCACTGTGTAGACTGTTCCCACTATTGGGGTTCATAACATTTAAAGGGAGTCTGTCACTTCCAAAACACTACTTAAACCACTTATACAGGTATGCAGAGGACTTGGCCCCTGCAACAATCATACCATCAAAATTAAATCGGAAGTGAAGCTTTTATTGGGTCTTTCGCAATAGAAAAAAGTATGGAAATTGAGGGGGCTTTAATCTCTTCATTACAGAGACAATTTTTGTATTTGATGACCAAGCCAATTTTTACAATTCTGACCACTAACTTTATGAAGTTATACTTCTGGAACATTTCAATGTATCTCACTGATTCTGAGGTTTTTTTTTCGTGACTTATTGTACTTCATGATAGTGGTAAAATTTCTTCGATATGACTTGCATTTATTTATGAAAAAAATGGAAATTTGCAATTTTAAAACTTAATTTTTGTACCCTTAAATCAGAGAATTATGTCCACAAAATAGTTAATAAATAACATCCCCCGCTTGTCTACTTTACATCAGCACAATTTTGGAAACATATTTTTTTTTTGTTTACAAGGGTTAAAAGTTGCCAGCGACTTCTCATTTTTCACCAATATTACAAAATCATTTTTTTTCGGGACCTCCTCCCATTGAAGTGACATTGGGGGTCAGTATGACATAAAAACCCAAAGTGACACCATTCTAAAAATGCACCCCTCAAGGTGCTCAAAACACATTCAGGAAGTTTATTAACCCTTCAGGTGCTTCATGAGAACTAAAGCAGTGTGGAAGGGAAAAAATGAACATTTTACTTTTATCACAAAAAAATTACTTTTGACCCAAACTTTTTTATTTTCAGAAGAGTAACAAGAGAAAATGGACCACAAAATATGTTGTGCAATTTCTCCTGAGTATATCGATACCCCTTATATAGGGGAAAGCCACTGTTTGGGTGCATGCAGGGCTCAGAAGGGAGGGGGGTGATAAAGGGGAATTTTATTTTCATTTTTTTTTTATTTTAATCACTGTGATAGGGCCTATCACAGTGATCAAAATAAAACCAATAGGGCCTATCACAGTGATCAAAATGAACCAATCGGAAAAATTGTTGCCGGCCGGCAGAACTCGGTGGACGCAATGCGCATTGCCCTCCATTTTCTTCCTAGAGAAAATGCTGGGGACACAGCCGGAGGGTCCAGGAACATCAGAGATATCGGGAGGCTCGGGGACCCCTTTTTCTCTCTCCTCTGGAATGCTAGATCATATCAGAGGAGAGAGAAATGAATGGGAAATCAGAGATTTTCTGACGCTGGGGGGGCGCTATAACCTTATTTCTCAGCGCCATTAAAAAGTGGCGCTGAGGAATAAGTACCCTTAACTGTCTCCGTTAAAAGGCTTATCGGTGGTCTTTAAGTGGTTAATGCACAACTAGTGTGGCCAAGGGCTTAGTGCACCATTGCGTCCCCTCAATTTGCACACTGAGCACTTAGTAATATCATGATTAGCACTGCTCAAGTGAACCCTTCCTGACCTCAATCATTGATTCAGGATTGTAAACTGCATCCTCATCACTAGCTCCAGTCTGCAGTATGGTCCTGAGCGATGGTCGCAGACAGGTGCCAGCGATCAAAATATATGTGCGCTCCTGGGCTCCTGCAGTGTCCATGTGGAGGAGCATTGCTGCTGAGCTCAGCACTGTCCATCGAGATATCACAGTCAGCGGCTCTGTACCTCCACACGGACACTGCAACTGCACTCGCATATTGTGCCGACTTTCAGCTCTGGCTCCTGCTTGTGGCTGCTGCTCGGTAATGTTCTGCAGAGATGAGTCCACAATGACTCTGTGAGCATGGCCTCAGTCGGTGTAAAGCTGCTAACGAATTCAGGCAGGGCTCACAGATATGGTAAAGTGCCCAGCATGCAAATTGAGGGGGAGTTTGTGCACTGAGCCCATGGCCATATCAATGGCACCAGAAACACTTTATTTGCATATGATATAAATTGTGTTTTTTTTTTTTGTTTATTTTTTTTTTTGACAACTAAATTTTTATACTGTCTAAGTCATCTAACTATCTGTATAAGTGGCTGAATTAGCATTTTGGAGGTGACAGACGCCCTTTATTATGTCCGCATGTGCCTAGTCTTTATGATAATTGTAGGTTATTCCCTGCTCTATTCCTGACGGCAGCATATTTTTGGCTTGAAACACTTGGCATGAGATTTTTACAGTGTGCCCTGTACAGGAAAAGTCCAGACAGTATTGCTTGCTGCTATCTAATGCATAGTGCAGGGGCTCTTCAGGCCCTACACTTGGCAGAAACAGTGTATGTTTTGCCTCGAGTGTCCATATTACAGACGCATGCCTCACTTCTCTATGGTATCGTTATAAAACTGTTGATCAAGTGCCCACATTTCTGACTTTGTTTTTTATCATTTTTCCTAATTAAATCTGACATCAGTCCTGTAGTAAACAAGATTGTCTCTACTCCAGCGGACAGCCTGCGTCTCCTGCAATTCTCAGGACAGGCCACCCTTGCACTGTGAATGAGTAAGTATTTGTTCTGCTTTATTTTATGCTTCAGAGTGACCCAGGCTATTTTTACAGCTTGATGGCATGTGGGAATATCGAGAAGAAAGTTCCCTTCCATTGCCAGTGCCTAGCGCCATGTTTTTCTTGTATCACGAATGCACAAGCGATTGCTGGTCACAGGTTGCTGCAGCTTCGTGGGTCATCCTCTAAGACACCCTAACACTATGTCATGAAGTACCTGTTGTTAGGTGACATCAGAATTGGCTGCTCCGTGTGTCTATATGACTTGTGTAAAGCTAAGGTTGAGACTTAGGTGGGGTTTTAGTTCTGATTAATATCCAAGAAGTACTTGCGGAGATGACATGCTAAGCATGCCGAGATGAGGAGACTAAAGCCGCAATGCTCCTCTGGGAAATATGCAAATTGTCTCTTTAGAGAGGAAGAGGACTAGAACTCTAGTGACGGGGGCAGTACCCGAAACACAGTGACTGCAAATTGAGATCCTGGTTTGGTTTTAACCTAAGTCATGTAACAAGGCTCGTTAAAGGGTCGACATTGACTTTTAGGATTGCTACTTCCAATAGGTGGCACTAGAGTTCTAGTCCTCTTCCTCTTTAAGAGACAATTTGCATAATTCCCAGAGGAGCATTGCGGCTTTAAGTCTCCTCATCTCGCATGCTTAGCATGTCAATCTCCGCAAGGAGAGACAGTACTTCTTTGATATCGGTCAGACGCCTCTCATACAGCCAAACCAGATCATCTCACACTTTGCACTGACGAGGGGCAGTACCCCGAAACACAGTGTCTGCAAATTGAGATCTTGGTTGACATTGACTTTTAAGATTGCTACTTCCAATAGGTGGCACTAGAATTCTAGTCCTCATCTCTGAAGAGACAATTTGCACAGTTCTGATTAAGAAACTGATTTACCATAGAGATATTGTGCAATTACAGGGCACCGTTTTTTCCATAGTGAATAAAACTGTACCAGCACTATCATACCATTGATTTTAGGAGAGGATTGTGTCTTCCTTTTTGAGGCAATGGGAGTGACAGTCTAAATTGTGCTGCAGAGCATATTGATGCTATTGTATGCAAGGGGGATTGAGAGATTATAAATAAGTATATATATATATATATTTTTTAGAAAAAGTGGAGCAGCATAGTATATACTATAGTTGTGGGTGCAAATCCTCTTCAGCAGAAATCCAATACTTGCCAAATTCAATATACAAAAAACAGGCAGCACTCCTTAGGTTCAGTAGTTAATTGTGAATTTTTATTAGACCCACATCTCAAGGCAAACGTTTTGGCTCAAATGATATATATTATATCAGCATATATTATAAATGGCCTAGTTGCCTAGTTTAGAGAAAAAGCTACAGTGAAGGCAATAAGTATTTCATCCCTTGCGGATTTTGTCATTTTGCCCGCTGACAAAGACATGAACTATAATTTAAAGGGTGGTTAATTTTAACATTCAGAGATAGAATATCAAAATATAAATGCAGAAAATCACATTGTATAAATTATATAAATGTATTCGCATTTTGCAGTGAAAATAAGTATTTGATTCCTCTGGCAAACAAGACTTAATATGTTGATGCCGCCGTATGTGTCGTTTTGACGGTGCGGCGACTGCAACAAAATGCAACATTTGCGTTCAGCTCAGATCGCCGCACCTTCAAAACGACGCATGCGGCGGAATCGGCATACATCTGCACGGCCTGCGTACCTAATGTTAATATAGGTATGCAGCGCATGCAGACATAGGCGGAGCTGAGCAGAGGAGGTGCGGCGGTGCGTGGAGCTTCACGGAGGAAGTATGCAGCCCTCCGCAGCACCTCCATCCGTAAATGTGAAAACCAGCCTAATCAGGAACAAGCGTGTACCGCCCCCAGAGTTTGCAAACTCTGGGGTTTCAGCTACCGGGATAGCGGAGACCCTGGAGAACATGATCGTTTTTTTCCGGTCCTTGCTCGCCATTATTCAATAAATAATGAAGATCACTTAAAAAAAAATACTGATCCAAAAAACTGATTTTGGGCTAAAGCAAGATTTTAGTGAAAAAAAGAGCTTTTTCAATATGATGACTTAATGTTATCAAATTCTTTTGTCGTGCCTGTGGGTTCAAAATGCTCACAGGAGCATTGCTGCTGAGCTCAGTACTGTCCATCGAGATATCAGTCAGCGGCTCTGTACCTCTACACGGACAGCTGCATGTGCGCTGCTGTGTGACAGTCACAACACACATTTGTCCATGCAGCCGCGAGACATGCAGGTGCAGCGCCGAACAGCTGATTATCGGGAGCGCTCCAGGTATCCGGGTTCCTGATGCAGCCGGTAATCGCTATAGTTTCCGATTAATGATGGATACGACGATTGTTCGCTAAACTCTACTGCCAAGTTCCTTTAATACTTATTTCCATTGTAACAGAATTTTTTTGTCTGCTAGAAACATCCAAGGCCACTACCTATCGATAACTCCTCAAGTATTGATAAGTTCTGAACATCTTAATTTGAGTAATTCCAGCTTATGTGCCAATGGCTAGGAAAAAAATTGCACCAGCAAGTAAGGGAAGTAATGCTCTTTTAGCCCTTTCCGACTTTGCTGCTGTGCATTTTTTTCCAGTTAAAGAAAAGCCAGCACTCTGTTCTTCTTGAGAAAATTCTGTATTTATGTAATTTTATTCCATACGTGCTTGTCACTGAACACAGGTCATAAAAATCGGATGCGTTTTCGGAAGTTGACTTCTTACTCATGCCGCTATGAATAGTGGA
>JARQOD010000004.1:422077532-422223836 GCA_033576555.1 Oophaga sylvatica | reverse complement strand
CCTTAGGACGTAGGGTCCTGCAGGCGGCTGTAGTTTAAAGTTCTAGTTAACTTGTATTTGGCGCCTGTTGCGCATTTTATCAAGGTTGTTGGGATTCTGCCTCTTTTGGTTTTTTCCCACCCTTAATTTTTGGACTGCTTTGGGACGTCCCACTAGTAATGTCTAGTGTGTCTCCCTTCCTTCATCTGCAGCTGAAAGACGGATTTTGGTAAGAACTTACCTGTAAAATCCTTTTCAGCGAAGAAGGAAGGGAGACACACATCCCTCCCATGGCAGAAGTGTGTTGTTGTTTTTTCAGATGCGGCGTGACCCTTCTCTGATAGCGATTATCTGGGCTGAGGTCGACGCGCTAAGGCTCTGTTCCAGCATCGCCAGCTCATCGCAGTGGTCAGGTCATAGAATCATAGAATGGTAGAGTTGGAAGGGACCTCCTGGGCCTTCTGGTCCAACCCCCTGCTCAAAGCAGAATTCTCTAAATCATCCCAGACAGATGTCTATCCAGCCTCTGTTTGAAGACTTCCATTGAAGGAGAACTCACCACCTCTTGTGGCAGCCTGTTCCACTCATTGATCACCCTAACTGTCAAAAAGTTTTTTCTAATATCTAATCTGTGTCTCCTCCCATTCAGTTTCATCCCATTGCTTCTAGTCTTTCCTTGTGCAAATGAGAATAAAGATGATCCTTCTACAATGTGACAGCCCTTGAGATATTTGTAGACAGCTATTAAGTCTCCTCTCAGTCTTCTTTTTTGCAAGCTAAACATTCCCAAATCCTGCAACCGTTCCTCATAGGACATGGTTTGCAGACCGGTCACCATTCTGGTGGCTCTTCTCTGAACTTGCTCCAGTTTGTTGATGTCTTTTTTAAAATGTGATGCCCAAAACTGGACACAGTATTCCAGATGAGGTCTGACCAAAGAGGAGTAGAGGGCAATAATGACCTCACGTGATCTAGACTGTATGCTTCTGTTGATACATCCTAGAATTGCATTTGCCTTTTTTGCTGCTGCATCACACTGTTGACTCATGTTAAGTCTGTGATCAATTAGTATACCCAAGTCTTTTTCACATGTGCTGTTACTTAGCCCTATTCCTCCCATTTTGTATATGCTTTTTTCATTTTTATTGCCCAGATGTAGTACTTTGCATTTTTCCCTGTTAAAATCCATTCTGTTAGTTGCTGCCCACTGCTCCAGTTTATGTATATCTTTTTGAATCCTCTCTCTCTTCTCTAGTATTAGCTACCCCTCCTAGCTTTGTGTCATCAGCAAATTTGATCAGTTTACCCTCAATTCCTTCATCTAAATCATTGATAAAGATGCTGAACAATACAGGGCCCAAAACAGAGCCTTGTGGTACCCCACTTGAGACATTCTTCCAACTGGATGTGCAGCCATTTACAACCACTCTTTGGGTCCGATCACTAAGCCAGTTATGAATCCACCTAACAGTTGCCTTGTCCATTCCATACTTAGTCATTTTTTCAATAAGGATTGTGTGAGATACTTTGTCAAATGCTTTGCTGTAGTCAAGATATACTATATCTACAGCATTTCCCTGATCCACCCAGTCAGTGATTCTGTCCTAGAAGGAAATTAAGTTAGTCTGACATGACTTATTAGTTACAAACCCATGCTGACTCTGTTTAGTCACTTCATTCTTATCCAGGTACTTGCATACATGTTCTTTAATAATTTGTTCAAAGATCTTTCCTGGTATAGAAGTCAGACTCACCGGCCTGTAGTTCCCTGGGTCCACCTTCTTCCCCTTTTTGAAGATAGGAACAACATTTGCTCTTCTCCAGTCTTCTGGGACTTCTCCTGTTCTCCAAGAATTTTCAAAGATTTATGGACAGTGGTTCAAGAATTTCTTCTGCTATCTCCTTTAGTACCCTGGGGTGTAATTCATCTGGACCTGGAGACTTGAATTCATTTATGTTAGCTAAGTGTTTCCTCACTGTCTTTCTGTTTATAGATATCCTGGATTCTTCTATTCCTTTAACAGGACAGTGAAGATCAGTTGATGTTACATTTCCTTTCTGAGAGAAAACAGATGCAAAATAGGAATTTAAAAGTTCAGCCTTCTCAACATCCTGACTTACCATTTCATCATTTTCATCCTGTAAAAATCCTATAGCATCTTTGACTTTTCTTTTACTTTTGACGTATCCCCAAAATCCTTTTTTGTTGCTTTTGACGTCACTTGCAAGCCTTAATTCATTTTCAGCTTTAGATAATCTGATTTGTGCCCTGCAGGTTCTGCAGACGGCATTATATTCTTCTTTAGATATGCCTCCCTCTTTCCATTTGATAAACATTTCTTTCTTCCTTTTTAGCATGTGTTTAAGTTCTATGTTCATCCATCCTGGTTTCCTTAAATGCTTCCCATTCTTCCCTCTTTTCGGAATTGTTAACGATTGTGCTTTGAGAATCTCATTTTTCAAGATTTTCCATCCTTCCTGGACATTTTTGTCCTTAAGGATATCCAGCCATTGGATCCCTCCAATTCTCTTTCTGAGTTCCTTAAAATCTGCCTTTCTGAAATCTAACCTTGACGTCTGAGTGTTCACAGGTCTTCCTCCTCTTGTTATCCAAAATTCTAAAATAGCATGGTCACTACCTCCTAGAGTCCCAGCCACTCTTACCTCCTCCACCATTTCCTCCCTGTTTATGAGGATTAGATCCAAGGTAGCAGATCCCCTTGTTTTCTCCATTACCTTTTGGAAGATAAAGTTGTCAGCAAGAGAGGATAAGAATTTCCTGGACCTGTTAGTTTTGCCTGAGAGAGATTCCCAAGGTCCCGTGAGTAGTACCTGGAACTGTGTAGTTTTTGCCTACATGCATGCATAACCTGTATTTTTGTGTCTTATTCTCTGAAGTCCTTCAGAAGGGGTTATGTTGCTCCGCTGGTGATATTGCTCTTCCTTAAGCTTGGTACAACTGGAGAGCTGAGTAGGAGGAGCCCGAGCTGGAGGGGCCGGTCAACACTCTTTTTAATCTGAGGTGTCTATCTCATCTGGGCTCCGCCTACCCACTAGTAATGTCTAGTGTGTCTCCCTTCCTTCTTCGCTGAATAGGATTTTACAGGTAAGTTCTTACCAAAATCCGTCTTTTGCGATCTTTTTTTTTCTTTTGTGATCGTTTTTTTTATGTCGCTAGTAGCTTCCACGGTGGGCGATCTCATTGACGACGCATAAGTGGTTAGCGATCTCTTTAGCGACTTTGGTATTGCGATATACAATTCAGCGCAATATGTTAGCGATCTCGTTGACGTTCTTGTTTAATGTGGCATACCTTTGAACACTGTCCTGCAGCTGTTACCTCATAAGAGGCACCTGCGGCTCGCACACCCTTTTCATTAAACAAGGGTTGTGGAGAGTCTGCGACTTTAACCCCTTCTTTGGCGGTTAACCCTTTATTAAAGCTGGGGTATTTAAAGCTGGGGTAGCTCTCTATTTAAGAGCTTTAACCCTTCAGCGTTCATTTTGCCTTTGAAAACCACACTGTTCTGGTTGCTGACAGGTTTTTACCTGCCATATACTGTGTGAGGGCATGTCGGATCAGGGTCCAGGAGCAGACCGTCTCCCAGATCCGCTACAGGATCAGTCTCGCGTATCTGACACGCAGACCTCGACGGCGTCAAGCGCAGCGGTCGGAGGTTACAGTGACGCCAAAATGGACGCCCTCGCTCGTTCTATTGATGGCCTGTCTGACCTTCTAGGTTATTGGGTGTCAGCTAGATCCTCTCATGGTAGGAAGCGACACAGGCCGGTGCCATCTTTCTCGCGTAGCGACTCAGAGATTTCTGATATGGAGGGCTCCCCTCCAAGCTCGGATGGTGAGATATCCGATTCGGATAAGGAGGATCGGCAGGGGCAATCTGCCTCTCTTTTGAGCCGTACAGAGGCTTTTATTGGAGCCATGAGGGAGGCGTTACAGTTACCGGAGGAGGTAACTAGACGTCCTGGTAAGTCGGCCCGGATGTTTCAGGAGTCGCATAGGTCGCGATCAACCTTACCATCTCTGGATGAGCTTAATGAGGCAGTGGAGAAGGAACGCCTGTGTCCAGATAAACGTTTTCAGGGGACACGGTTTTTTGAGACACTGTATCCGTGTACTACGGAGTTGAGTGCTAATTGGATTCCTTCTCCTGAAGTGGATGTCCCTTTATCCCAGCTTAGCAAATCCTCATTACTTCCTGTTAAAGGAAAGGCGAGTCTGCAGGATCCGCTGGACAGAAAAACTGAGATGGCGGCAAAATCCATCTACGAGGCCGTGGGTCATGGATTAAGAGCTGTGCTAGGATCCATGTGTGCTTGTAAAGCCTCCTTGAGCTGGTTAGACCGTCTACGGATGGCGTGGCAAGATGGATCCCCACTATCCGAGGTAGAGGGGCTTTTCAAGTCATTGGAGGATGCAGCTCGATATGGCAGTGATGCAGGTTTGGATACTGCCTCCATGCTGTCCAGGGCACAATCCTCGGCGATCACAGTCAGGAGAGCTCTGTGGCTTAGACAGTGGACCGGAGACGCAGTTTCCAAGCAAGGTTTGCTTTCTTTAGCTTACAAAGGTGGTCAGCTATTTGGATCTGACCTCACTGAGCTGATTGCCAAAGCAAAGGCAAAAGAAACGGCTTTACCGCAACGAAGAGCTGTGGTCTCTGCGTCTAGCAGGCATAGTGCCGGTGGTAGTCGGCGGTCCTTTCGGTCTAGGGGACGGTTTGGTCAGCCCTCTTGGGGATCGGGTCGTCCCTCTTTTTCAGGAAAAAAGAGCGCTCAGAAATCTCGCACTCCCTGGAAACAGAGCTTCCGCCAAGACAAGCGGGAAACTGACAAAAAGCCCGCTAAGGCGGACTGACGCCAGGGTCTCACTCGAGGGCTCTCGAGTGGGAGGTCGCCTGCTCCAATTCAAGCCGACTTGGGCTTCCCGCGTGTCGGACACCTGGGTGACGCGGGTTGTGTCGGCAGGCTACTTCATAGAGTTTCTTTCTCGACCCCCAGACAGTTTTTGCCAATCCCGCATTCCGTCAGAGCCCGGGCTAATTGCCGCTCTACTGCGGGAGGTCGATTCCCTTCTACAGAAAGGTGTGGTGGTACCAGTTCCACCGGAGGACCAAGGGAGAGGGTTTTTATTCCAACCTCTTTGTAGTCCCCAAAAAGGAGGACAAATTTCGTCCAATTCTGGATCTCAAAAGATTGAATCGACATGTCCGCACCCGAAAATTCCGCATGGAGTCACTTCGCTCAGTTGTGGCAGCCTTGTCGCAGAACGATTTTTTGGTGTCAATCGACATTCGCTACGCTTATTTGCATGTCCCCATCGGAAGGGCCCACCAACGCTTCCTGCGTTTTGCCATAGGTCAGGACCATTACCAGTTTGTGGCCCTGCCATTCGGTCTGGCCTCAGCACCCAGAGTTTTTACAAAAATTCTGGCTCCTCTCATGGCGATTCTGCGAAGACAGGGGGTTACGATTCTTCCCTATCTGGACGACCTTTTGATTGTGGCGTCCTCAAAGGAGGAGGCGGTGACGGCTCGCGATTTATCCCTTCAGCTCCTGGAGGACTTCGGGTGGCTGATCAATTGGGAGAAGTCGTCCCTGGAACCGTCGCAGTCAATCCTGTTTTTGGGAATGCAGTTCGACACGGTACGAGCAGTGGTTTCTCTGCCCTCAGACAAGCAAGCGAGTCTTCTTCACCATGTGCAGGGTATGAATTCTGCAACAGCAATGTCCCTTCGAAGGTGTATGCGCCTTCTGGGTTTGATGGTGGCGTCAATGGAAGCAATTCCGTTTGCCCAATTTCATTCCAGGGCTCTCCAAATGCTCATCTTGAACCGTTGGGATCGATCACGGTTTTCACTGGATTGCAGTGTCTTCATCTCCCACAGGGTGAGAGAGTCGCTAGAATGGTGGTTACGTCCGGAAGCGTTATCCCTGGGGAAGTCCTTCCTTCCTCCGAGGTGGTCGATCATAACCACCGATGCCAGCCTGACGGGCTGGGGGGCGTCTGGAACGGTCTCTGGATTCAGGGAGTATGGTCGTTGGAAGAGTCTGTCCTGACGATCAACATCCTGGAATTGAGGGCAATTTTTCTTTGCCTCCAACACTGGACGGTCCCTCTAAGCGGTCTACCAGTCCGAGTGCAGACAGACAACGCGACGGCGGTCGCGTATATCAACCATCAAGGTGGAACGAGGAGCTTCAGGCTCATGATGGAAGTGTCTCGAATCCTGGTATGGGCTGAGGCCAGGGTGCCAGCCATCTCTGCGATTCACATTCCAGGAGTTCAGAATTTCACAGCAGACTTCCTGAGTCGCGAAAAGATGGATCCCGGAGAATGGAGTCTTCATCCGGAAATGTTTGCGCTGCTGTGCTCCCGTTGGGGAACTCCCCAAGTGGATGTGATGGCATCCAGGTTCAATGCCAAGTTACCGACATTCATGTCCAGGTACAAGGACTCGAAGGCTGTGGCGGTGGATGCTCTGGTGGCTCCTTGGGACCATTTCGAGCTAATTTATGTGTTCCCACCGATATCCTTACTTCCTCTGGTTTTGGTCGGATCAGACTGGAGAGAGTCCCGGCTATGTTGATAGCCCCAGATTGGCCAAAGAGGACGTGGTTCTCGACACTGGTGTCACTTCTGGCAGCGCCTCCACTTCCACTCCCCCTTCGCCCGGACCTGTTAACCCAAGGGCCCGTTCGTCACCCGGACCTGAAGTCTCTGCGTTTGACGGCGTGGCTCTTGAGACCGAAATCTTGACCCGTCAAGGTTTTTCAGCCGAAGTCATTGCCACTCTGCGAGCTTCTAGAGGTCCGGCTACCACTAGAATTTATCATAAGACTTGGGAAGCCTTCTTTTCGTGGTGTTCGGGTTCTTCTAGGAACCCGAGGAGTTTTTCCATTCCCAATTTGTTGGCCTTTTTGCAATACGGGCTGGACAGGGGTTTGGCAGTTAGCACTCTGAAGGGGCAAGTTTCTGCTCTGTCCTTGCTATTTCGGAAGGCTATCGCTTCGCGTAGGGACGTACGTTCCTTTTTTCGCGGAGTAACCCGTCAGTTTCCGCCGCGGAAGGCGCCTGTGTCTCCCTGGCGGCTTAATCTTGTCTTGGAGGCTCTTCAACATGGGCCTTTTGAGCCTATGGATTCTGTTAGCCTTTCTTCGCTTTCTTGGAAGGTTGCCTTCTTAGTGGCGGTCACTTCTTTGAAAAGGGTTTCTGAGTTGGCGGCTCTCTTGCTCGCCTCCTTTTCTGGAGTTTCTCCCAGATCGCGTAGTGCTTTGCACACGTGGCGACTTTCTACCTAAAGTAGTGTCACAGTTTCATGTTAACCAGGATATTGTGTTGCCCTCGCTCTGTCCGGAGCCAAGGAATGCGAAAGAACGAGCCTTGCACACATTGGATTTGGTGCGGGCTTTAAAGTTCTATTTGTCTATTACTCAAAGTTTTTGGAAGTCTGATTCTCTGTTTGTGATTCCAGCAGGTCGTAGACGTGGGCAACGAGCTTCCAAGGATTCTATAGCTCGTTGGATTCGGTCGGCCATTTTAGAGGCTTACCGACTTAAGGGCGAACCTTGCCCGATTAAGATTCGAGCTCACTCCACAAGGGCTGTGGGTTCATCGTGGGCCTTTCATCAAGGAGCCTCGGCAGCTCAGCTCTGCCGAGCGGCGACCTGGCGTTCCGTCCACCCATTTACGAAATTTTATAAGGTGGACGTCAGTGCTTCCGCTGATGCGGCCTTAGGACGTAGGGTCCTGCAGGCGGCTGTAGTTTAAAAGTTCTTGTGAACTTGTAGTTGGCGCTATTTGCGCATTTATCTAGGTTGTGGATATCTGCCTTTTTTTGCTTTTCTGCCCACCCTTATTTTTGGACTGCTTTGGGACGTCCCACTAGTAATGACTGTGTCTCCCTTCCTTCATCTGCAGCTGAAACACGGATTTTGGTAAGAACTTACCTGTAAAATCCTTTTCAGCGAAGAAGGAAGGGAGACACATCCCTCCCATGGCAGAAGTGTGTTGCTGTGTTTTCAGATGCGGCGTGACCCTTCTCTGATAGCGATTATCTGGGCTGAGGTCGGCGCGCTAAGGCTCTGTTCCAGCATTGCCAGCTCATCGCAGTGGTCAGGTTCAGTGAGTAGTACCTGGACTGTGTGGTTGTTTCGGCTATATGCATAACCTGTTTTTTTGTTTTTTCTCTGAAGTCCTTCAGAAGGGGTTATGTTACTACGCTGGTGATATTTGCTCTTCCTTAAGCTTGGGTACGACTGGAGAGCTGGAGTAGGAGGAGCCCTATATAGCTGGAGGGGCCGGTCAACACTTTTTTAATCTGAGGTGTGTTTATCCTATGTGGGCTCCGCCTACCCACTAGTAATGACTGTGTCTCCCTTCCTTCTTCGCTGAAAAGGATTTTACAGGTAAGTTCTTACCAAAATCCGTATTTCTAGACCGCAGCATGTCTATCTTGCGGAGACGCTCAGTCTCCTCAAGATAAATATCCCGTACAATGTATTGGACGCGGTGATTCCGTACCGTTCAATGAACACATGGGAATCACCTGTGTTCAAAAGCCGGCGCTTTGGACGGAGCGGACATGTGCTGTGTCCAAAGCGCTGCTGGTTATGGAACGTGGAAACATACCCTTAGGCTATGGGCGCACGTTCAGGATTTTTTGCTGTTTTTTCCTTGATTTTCCGCAGCAAAAACGCTTTAAAAACGCATGCAGTAAGCATCCTATTCAGAATGCATTCTGCAATTTTTGTGCACATGTTGTGTTTTTTTCCGAGCAAAAAACGCATTGCGGTAAAAAACGTAGCATGTTCATTATTTTCGCGGTAAATTTGCGTATTTCCCGCTATATTATTGACCTAGAATGTTCAGGAAAAATCGCTGTAAAAACGCGATAAAAACGCATGCTGATTTCCTGGGAAAAAGTCAGTTTTTTTTCAGGAAATTTTTGCAAGGTTTCCTGAACGTGTGCACATAGCCTTTAACAGCTGATCTTTCACTCTGAATTCACTGGTGAGGTCCATCTCCAGAGAAGAGTTTTCAGCTTCATGTAGGGCCCTTTCTCACAGCGGTTTTGTCCATGTTTGTTGGTCACTTTGGGGCCTGCTTCTGAACCAACCTCTGGCACAAAATGGGATTCGGAGCCTTGGACCTTACTGGAGGCGGACACTCAGACGGAGTCTGCTATGTCTGGATGTTGTCCACCCCCAGTAGATGTATACACCCGAAAATGATGCACGACCGAGCACACGTTGACTCTTTCGCATCATTATAGTCTATGGTTCTGTCAGCGCATATGTCTGAATCATGTTTTGCGGGGGGTAGGGGAGGGTTGGACGCAAGACCAATGAATGTGGACATTGACGTGTGAACAGGCCCTTAGAGATCAGGTTGCTTCAGCACATAACTTTCCTTTGCTGAAGAAGAGGAGGTATACTTTCTGCTAAGTTTTCTCTCTCCAGGACTGGATGCATTGCTCAGTTGTGTAATAATCTCCGTGCTACATCGGATGGTGTGCAGAGATAGGGGAGCAGGACACTCTCATGTTCTTGTGTACGATGTGTGGCAGCCAATATCCCCCCAACACCTACAGTAGCTTGTGAATAACTGGCAACTAAAGTCTATAGAGGGGAAAACTGATAAGTCATGCCCAAGTCAGATCATGGGGAAAAATAATCTTGCTCATGTCATGACAGATTATTTTAAAAAGGCACTTAGGCTACTTTCACACTTGCGTTTTATCGCGCAGCGCATCGTGCACTATCGGTCGCATGCGCAATCTTCCCCTATCTTTAACATGGCGGGCGCAGGGTCTAGCGCTTGCATGCATTCATCTGCGTTTGTCGTGCGCTGCGCATTTTCCAGGTGTGCGCCCATGCGCGCTAGACGCTACATGTTGCATTTTTTTTCCACCCAACCACTTTAAAAAAGCGCATGCGCAAATAACATTACAGACTGGGGGCGCTGGCGTGCGCATGGCTGTGCGCTCGTCAGCGCTTTTGCGCGCAAGCGATTTTTGAGTAAATAATGTCTACACACTTGTTTAAACAACCCCCTACACAAGCAACATTGTGAGGAGTGTAGATATAAAGAAGGTGATAGAGACAGAGATGATAGATGATAGAGACAGATATGATAGATAGAGACAGAGATGATAGATGACAGAGATGATAGATGACAGAGACAGAGATGACAGACAGAGATGATAGAGATGTGACACGTAGACAACCCATGCACCGAAAAAACGCAAACGCATGCAAAAACGTTTGAAATCGCATACAATCGCTTCCAAACGCTGCGTTTTTTTTTGTCGTAATGCGCACGCTTATGCGACTAAATATTGCAGCGTTTACAAGCGTTTGCATGCGTTTTTTAATGCGTTTGATGTGCGCTCGAAACGCATCGCAAAAAAACATAAGTGTGAAAGTAGCCTTAGAGAGACAAGGAAATATTAATACATGAAAAGATATCTTCACTCACCACCACCACAATGTCTCCACTACCAGATATTAAAATACAGAGGTGCAGCAAGCCCGTCAGTGAATGCAGGCAAATAATCCACAAACGGGGGGAGAGCTGGTAACTCCACAAAACAGCTTTATTCAATTTCCACTAAAAGATCGTCATAGCAGGATAGTGAGCGATGTTGGCGCGTTTTGACTATCCAGTCTTAATCGTAACAATGCTCACTATCCTGCTAGAACGCTCTTTTAATGGAATTTGAACAGAGTTACCGTTTGGGGAGCTGCCAGCTCTATTTTTTTTTTTGTTTGTGACACTTTAATACAATTGTGCCAGAAAAATGACTAATAGTGATTGCATCGGTTTTTTGCTCTTGGCAATCTCTAAATCGGCTTTGCAGGGAAAAATGTTGGTAAAATATTTATTAAAATCCTCTAAGCACCTTTACGACTTTTACATGCTTTCCAACATTTAGAAAGAAAAGTAGTAAACGTAAAATTTGTACCTAGTGACAAGTACCGTAAGTCGTAGTTAGTTGGTTGTTGCTAATAATTGTACAACTTGTTTGCTGTTTTGCAGCATTGACCTGTGCTGATGCCATTACCCTCATTTAATTATCCCCGGTGTTAATCCTCATGTGTTTTTCCTTCTAGAAACACCATTCCATTTTACTCTACCAAAGGAAGGAGACCTAATCCAGCCAATAAGCAGTGTTACGCCTCCTATGATTGGCCAGCTGAAGCGGGGGCCACGAAGGCATAGTACCCCAATTGGTGAGACTCGCTTATGTTCATTCACAAATAATTTAATGTTCTTTGGTTATCAAAATCCATTCAGCTTGCAGTCCCAGTTGGTAGAACGTTATCCCATGTATCACATTTTGTAAAGTACACCTTTTTGCTTTAGGCTGTCTGTAGCCCAACAATCCAAGTTTCATGTGTGGGGATAATTGCAGTAGTAGTTGCCTTGAATTGTAGTGTAGTATTAAATGCAGCACGCACACTTCTCACGCTTTCCAGAACAGTTTCAAAAGTTGTAAACTATTTGTTTTTACTCCAGCATCACCATCATTTTAATAAGTTGGAGAAGCTTAGCGAGGCGGGGGCAAGGCCAAGTGATGTTCACAAATTATTATAATTTATACTAATAAAATGGTGTAAATGATGACGGAAATGTACTCTAGTGTCTAATCTTAGACTGGAGTTCATTTCTTACGATGGCGTGCGGCACCTCAAATTCTTTAAGAGGCATACTACTCTAAAGAATTCGGCCATAAACAAGAGTCCAATGAAGTCTGTGCAGATATGTAGT
Source organism: Oophaga sylvatica (assembly GCA_033576555.1). NCBI lineage: Eukaryota > Metazoa > Chordata > Amphibia > Anura > Dendrobatidae > Oophaga > Oophaga sylvatica. The sequence continues at coordinate 422,212,066 of JARQOD010000004.1, read as the reverse complement.
AAACGGCCTTATGGGTGCTGTCACATCGTGTTGTGTGTCCCCGTCAGGGCATATTTCTGGACGTATGTGCCGACGGGGCCATAGACTGCAGTGGTGACGGCCGAGTGAACGTGCGCTCTGTCGTGCACTTTTTTCGGGAGAGTACGGCTACAGGAGACGGACACTCGGACATAGTAGACTGGTCACAGCTCTCCTGTGGCAATTAGTTGTTAAACAGGTTCTCAGGAATATATCTATCTATCAGTCTGACTGGAAGGTGCGTCAGAAGTTGGACCTCCAACAGCCTTAATTCTACAGCAAGGATGGGCCATCAATATTAAACTCCAGGAATTTTCCATTAATTTTGTCTCTTGCAATGCAACAGCATTAAAAGGTTGTGTGTAAATTCCAATGTGAAACAAACGAAGCGCCTCTCGCCTCCCAAGAGGTCTTTGTGCACGATCCTGCACGCTGCTGCACAATAAAGGGGTAGTCCAGGCTTGGGGGTTCAAATCTGCAGTCACTCGATGCCTCCCAGCACTTCTCTGGTGCCGGGAGCTTGCCTGCAACTATGTGATTTGCATACATGTGATCATTTGCCGATAGACGTGCGGTCTCGCTCAATACAAGTGAATTGAGAGAGGCTGGACACGTCTAGTTGGAATGTGGTCGGAAGTATACAAATTGCATACTTATAACATGACCACTCGCTTCCGGCACTGAAGAATCCTGACCTACGCCCACTTTGCATGCTGGGCATCCCCTTTTATTAAGCAACTTAACGTCCCTTAATCAGTTTTTCTCTCCCCTTCTCCAATACGGAAGTGATATTCTCTGTACTTCACTTCTTCCCTTCTTAAAATCTAAAAATTACCTCGGAGCATAAGCCTTCTATTTTCTTTCCTAATCAGGAAATGTGTTTTGGTGATTGTCCTGAGTATTGGATTTCTGCCGTTTCAGTTGTTGGAGGCTGTCCAGACAGCACCCTGGCCACCAGTGATGTCACTGCAGAGAGCAATGTAGCAAGCAACGATGTTACCGTGGAGAGCGCCATGGTAACAACAGATGTGTCTGAGGAAAGCGACAAGGGAAATTCTGCCTCTGCCTCTGATGCTGACGGCAAGCTGTGCCTGAGAATGAAACTTATTACACCCGTAAATGAGGAGAGCCAAAGTGCGCCACAGTTTAGCCTGGAAAGTAAGATTGCCACACAAATGACGATGGAGTGCAGGACTGAGTGCTGTGATGTAAATGGAATGGCTGCAATACATCTTAGTTCATGCATTTGTATCATCGGACATGTGACTGTCCAGTTTTATGTTGTCATTGCTGTTGGTCTGATTTCCTAGTAATATACAAGCTGACCAATGTGAACCCGTCGGGAAAAGATGTCAGGCTTTTTACATACATGTCAGATGATGTCTTAGGCTATGTTCACACGTTCAGTATTTGGTCAGTATTTTACCTCAGTATCTGTAAGCCAAACCAGGAGAGGAACAATCAGATGAAAAGTATAACAGAAACACGTCACCACTTCTGTATTTATCACCCACTCCTGGTTTAGACTTACAAATACTGAGGTAAAATACCGTATATACTCGTGTATAAGCCGAGATTTTCAGCACTTTTTTTCGTGCTGAAAATGCCCCCCCGGCTTATACACGAGTCATAGGGCAGAAACCAGCGGGGGAGGGGATGCCGCGGCAGGAGCCGGTGGCTGGGACATCATACTCACCCCTCCCGTGCCATCGCTGAACGTCCCTGCAATCCTGCGTTCTCCCCGGCTTCCTGCAGCTCTCCAGCGCTGAGCGGTGACGTAATACCCGCTCATTAAGGTCATGTAATATGGACGCGACGCCACTCCCATAGGCGTGGCGTCCATTTTCATGGCCTTAATGAGCGGTATTACGTCACCGCTCAGCGCTGGAGAGCTGCAGGAAGCCGGGGAGAACGCAGGATTGCAGGGACGTTCAGCGATGGCACGGGGAGGGGTGAGTATGATGGAGGAGAGGACAAGGAGCACGGAGCAGGACGGGGGGGGGGGAACGGTGGACGGGGGAAGCATGGAGGACGGAGGGGAGAACGGAGGACGGGGGAAGCATGGAGCAGGACGGGGGGGAGAACGGTGGATGGGGGAAGCATGGAGGAGGACGGGGGGGAGAACGGAGGACGGGGGAAGCATGGAGCAGGACGGGGGGGGAGAACGGTGGACGGGGGAAGCATGGAGGAGGACAATGAGCACGGAGCAGGACGGGGGAGGATGGAGGGCACAGAGGAGCACGGAGCAGGACGGGGGGAGAGGATGGAGGGCACAGAGGAGCACGGAGCAGGACGGGGGGGGCACAGGAGGACGGAGAAGGAATGGGGGAGCACAGCGGAGGACGGAGCAGGAGGGGGGGAGTACAGAGGAGAATGGGGGAGCATAGAGCTGGATGGGGGAGCAAGGAGCAGGATGGGGGCAGCACAGAGCAGGAGGGCAGTTTATACACCCGGCTTATACACGAGTCAATAAGTTTTCCCAGTTTTTTGTGGCAAAATTAGGGGGGTCGGCTTATACACGGGTCGGCTTATACACGAGTATATACGATACTGACCAAATACTGGATGTGTGTATGTGGCCTTAGCCTTAACCCCTTAGTGACAGAGCCAATTTGGTACTTAATGACCAGGCCAATTTTTACAATTCTGACAACTGTCACTTTGTGAGGATGTAATTCTGGAACGCTTCAACGTATCTCACTGACTCTCAGATTGTGTTTTTTTGTGACATATTGTACTTCATGTTATTGGTAAGTTTTCTTCGATATGACTTGTGCTTATTTATGAAAAAAACAGGAATATTGCAAATTTTTTACATTTTGCAATTTTCAAACTCTTAATTTTTATGCCCTTAAATCAGAGAGATATGTCACACAAAATACTTAATAAATAACATTTCCCACATGTCTACTTTACAACAGAATAGTCTGCGGGCGTCATGTTGCGTTTGCAGAGCCCCTGATGTGCCTAAACAGTAGAAACCCCCCACAAGTGACCCCATTTTGGAAACTAGTGCCCCCAAAGAACTTATCTAGATGTGTTGTGAGAACTTTGAACCCCCAAGTGCTTCACAGAAGTTTATAACGTAGAGCCGTGAAAATAAAAAAAAACAAGATTTTGGTTGCTTATCGTAAACTCTGTTTCTCGGAGCCTTCATTGGGGGACACAGGAAACCATGGGTGTATGCTGCTGCCACTAGGAGGCTGACACTATGCAGAAAAAAAGTTAGCTCCTCCTCCGCAGTGTACACTCCTCCGACTGGAACTGGGGGATTCAGTTAGTGAGAAAGCAGTAGGAGAAGCAATCTATAAAGGAGATAGAAAATACGAACTCAAACTATAACAGTATAGTAAGCAGAGCTGTTCAACCTGGGTGGGTGCTGTGTCCCCCAATGAAGGCTCCGAGAAACAGATTTTACGGTAAGCAACCAAAATCTTGTTTTCTTTACCGCTTCATTGGGGGACACAGGAAACCATGGGATGTCCCAAAGCAGTATCCAAGGGGAGGGAACAGCAGAAAACTCTAATCAGGTCGGAGAACTCCCCTCCGTAACCTGCAAGGGCTTACTAGCTAAGCCGGTATCCGCCAGAGCAATACATGGACTCTGGAGAATCCTATAATTTAAGGAAGAAGATCCTTCCCTATGACGACATTGTCGATCCTACATGTCCTTGCCCCTTGAAGTGGGGAGAAGATTGTAGTGTGTAGACCCACTTACCCAAGTATGAGACATCACACCACTGAAGATACTAGTGAAAAAGATACGAATCCTGCTGACGGAAGAAACGTGTTATCATCAAACTCTTCATTGAATACAGGCCTGGAGCAGTGTTCGTCACTGGTTGAAGCGTGAGCAGAGTGAGATCCAATTCTTGTCTAAGGTGGGAGAACCTGATGCTGCCACCCTCGGAAATAAATTCCTGGATTTGCTTGAGGCTTTATCCTGTGCCTGTAGAAAGAAGAGGTAAGTAACGACATATAGATAGGGAGCTCTGGTATTGAGGTAGCTCAAAAGGCCCCTAGGGCAGAACCGAGAACGGTCTTCTATGCTGGGAGTAACACACTGGAACTAAGGATAACTTGAAGAACCCTGTAACTGACCTACGGATAGTCAGTGCTAAGTCCGAATGGTCAAATGGTGAAGACAGGTCCCTGGTGATCAACCAGCAAAAAGGGCCCAGTGCGTGGTCGAAGAAAAACCTGCGACCATCAGGTACCTGATACCGGCGTGTCTGACCTACCAGAAAATGGTGTGGCCAGTCATGCTGCCGCTGAAAACCACGTTATGGTATAGAGCTCCTTCCTGTGGTACGTGCAGATTTTCTGTAACTAAACCGCAGATGTTAATGATCGAGAAAAAACACACACAGCAGACAAAAACCTGAAAGCAGACTGAAAACCGCTGTTGCAGCCAACCAGATGTAATGAACACCGGGCGACTCTCACTGAGCGGTGAACAGAAGAGAGCCTGGGCAGATGTTGCAAAAGACCCTGAGGTATGAGAAAGAGGGCATTCCTGACTCACCGACTAGAACAGAAGAGCAGGACCGATGCAGCACTTGATCTCAGCACATCTGAACCACTGGAAAAAAACGTCTGGAATCGACTAAAAGTGCCTGATGGATGACCCCGTAAATCCTGGATAGCGGCTAGAGTACTGCTGCAACAGAACGCAGGGAACATCTGACTCACCTGATACAGCACGGAATACCAGTACCACGGCAACAGTCCACTCAAGACTCGTCTGATCCATTGAAAATACATCAGTTTCAAACGGCTCTTCTGTGCCTGGTGGGCGGTGCGCAGAAACCTGGAAACCGGATAGAGTATTGCTGCGATTGGCTCTCCGTATCCTGCAACTACAATCGTTCGGAGAGAACACTGGAGACGGGTACGGGAGAGAGCCGATTCTGTGTTGCGGTCTAGGTCTGGACACCTGATGGCATTAGTATAATGGAATTGCTTGTGGTAAACCGCCTCACAAAGTCTGGTCAGAGCTCATCTGGAATACTGTGTCCAGCTTTGGGCTGTCACATTGTAGAAGGATTATCTTTATTCTCATTGCACACGGAAAGACCAGAAGCAATGGGATGAAACTGGAAGGAGATACAGATTAGATATTAGAAAAAAACTCTTTGACAGTTAAGGTACTGTCACACTAGGCGAGATCGCCAGCGATATCGCTTAAGCGACACCGATTTTATGACGTCCTTTATAAACGGCGAGCGACCGCATTGGCGACTCATGTCAGCGGCGCAGGTGGGACTAGGTTTTCCTTTATGAGATCTTCCTGTTTTGGAAGCTAACTAGCGACCATATAGCGATGTACAAACGATCTCTGCCAGGTCGTGTTGTAGTCGTGATCGCTGGTGCGATCGCTTAGTGTGACAGTACCTTTAGAGTGATCAACGAGTGGAACAGGCTGCCACGAGAAGTGGCGAGCTCCCCCCCAACGCAAGTCCCCAAACAAAGGCTGGACACACATCTGTCTGGGATGATATAGTGAATCCTGCTTTGAACAGGGGGTTTGACCAGATGACCCAGGAGGTCCCTTCCAACTCTACCATTCTATAATTCTAGATATAACCCGTACAGTTATTTGTCCTGACGGAAGAACAGTAGTCTTGGAAGCAGAGGGAGAATAAAGTCTACTCCCTATTGTGCACCTGGGTTTCGACCCTTGGGCCTGCGATTGGTGGTCAGCTTCTTTGTCCATTGAGCCACAGCAAACATGCTGGAGAAACCCCTCTCTCTATAGAGTATCTCCATGAACTCAGATGCGAGGCAAAGACCTTGGAAGGTGGTCTGGACAGACTAAACGAAACCGCCTGATCTGCGGATTCCCTAGCGGTATCTTGATGCCTAAGGTCTGATTGACTGCAACAATCAGGCTCTGCACCATATCCGTCCAGCTGGAGGCCTGTTCTGAATCCAGGTTCGCCTTATCTTCCGAAAGCGCGTCAGAAGCCTGATCCCGGAGAAGAGGACGCTAGAGAGGGATCACGCCTTGAGAGATCGTCTGGTGAGGCGGAGAGGGAAGAGGACCTAGAATGGTGCTCCAGTCTAGGTCTCTTACAGCCTGGGTTGGAAGGACCGGGCTGAGAGCCTTGTGACCCGCTGGCGACTGCGGAAGTCAAAAGGGGCAATCTGTCTAATACGGACACTGGGTCTGTGTTACCCTGGTGAGGTCCGCCACGGATTGTAACAGAGAAGAAGCCCATTCCGTGGTAGGGGTCTCAGAATCACCCGGGACAGAAGAGGGTTCCTGGCTGGTGGTGGAGGGCGAGCAGGCTCTCCCTTGTGAGCGGTCCCCTAACTGATGCCAGAATGTTGGAGGACAGAAAAAAAGACAGAGGAGAGTGTCAGGTCTGCAGGGCAGAGCACTCACGAGTCCTGTATTGCTGTTCAGATGTGATGAACACCGAGGCTTCTCCAGGAGACGTCCTGCGCACCAGAACTCGTGCCTGCCATCGCCCGATGATGGAGTCTCCCTTGCTGGAGATAAATGCCGGGTCCAGGAGCAAAATGGTGGCGGCTCCCGCCCACAGTAGCGTTGCCTGGCAGAGGGGAGAGTGGTGGGTGGAGCCTAAGGCCCCACTAGTGGAAGGACGGGCAGGAAAAAAGCCCGCCCAGAAGCTATGGGAAATGGGGGCGGAGCCGACGTAAAACTAGGCCCAAAGTGGAGCCGGGGCCTCGAGTAAAGTCTGCGGCCGCGGCGGGGTGGAGGAGGCCATGAAACTAGGCACAAAGTGCAGCCGCTGGCGGAGGGGGACGGAGGCCACCCAAAACGCCCTAATAAAAAGGGGGCCCACAAGAAGCTAGGAGCGGTGGCACCCAGCAATCAGGCTCCCGGAGCTGCCAAGGTGTCTCGGAAGAAAAACAGTATGGGCACCTGGAGCTGCAGGACATAAGGGGGAATCCTCAGGGAGACAAGGCACCTGGAGAGGTACAGGGAGGAAAGCTTAGAGGGCCTTTCACATGATCACTATATTTTTTTTTTTTTGTCTTTGAATCTTCTCTTTTCTTCTTTTCTTCTGTCTCTATGGAGGGAAGAGGGACAGTACCTCAGACAAGAGTCGGACATCCGGAACCAAGTTGTAGGACGTCCACGTCTCCTCAACTGACAGGCTCTGGTGGGCGAGTAGGTGGGAGACGGAGGCAGGCCCGGGTCATCTTCTTTTACCTTGATCGCCTAAACACATGTCCGTGTTAGGGATATTTGGGGTCCTGCCAAAATAGTAGACATATGAGGATACGTGGTGGCAGTACACGCCGTACTCATAGTCTCTGTGTGGGAGTACAGTAGTGACCGTTCACACTGTATCCTCTGGAAGGCTGAAAAGGAACGACGCACATTAGGTAGATATGGGTCTCCAGAGAGATCCGTGTCCACGTCCTACTGACACTAAGCTAAAACTGAATTCCCCAGTTCCTGTCGGAGGGGTGTACACTGCGGAGGAGGAGCTAACTTTTTTTCTGCATAGTGTCAGCCTCCTAGTGGTAGCAGCATACACCCATGGTTTCCTGTGTCCCCCAATGAAGCGGTAGAGAAATCACATTTTTTCCACAAAAATGATTGTCGTCCCCAAATTTTTTTTTTTGGGAGGGTTACAGGAGAAATTAGACCCCCAGAGTTATTGTGCAATCTGTCTTGAGCACGCCGATACTCCATATGTGGGTTAAACCACTGTTTGGGCGCACGGCAGAGCTCGGAAGGGAAGAAGCACCGTTTGACTTTCTCAATGTAAAATTGGCTGGAATTGAGATTGGACGCCATGTCGCGTTTGGAGAGCCCTGATGTGCCTAAGCAGTGGAAACCCTCCAATTGTTACTACAACTCTAACCCCAACACACCCCTAATCCCAACCCTAACCACAACCCTAACCCCAACACACTCCTAACCCTAATCCCAACCCTAAACCTAACTTTAGCCCTAACCCTAGCTTTAACCCTAACCTTAGCTTCAGCCCTAACCCTAACTTTAGCCCAACTCACTTTAGTCCAACTCTAACCCTAATGGGAAAATGGAAATAAATACATTTTTTTTATTTTATTACTTTTCCCTAACTAAGGGGGTGATAAAGTGGGGTTTGATTTACTATTTTTTATTTTGATCACTGTGATAGGGTCTATCACAGTGACCAAAATGAACCAATAGGAAAAATCTCCTATTGATGCCGGCCGGCAGACCTCGGCGGGCGCACTGCTCATGCGCCCGCCATTTTGTCACCGGAAGAAGATGGCAGCGGCCGTGGGGGGAAGCTGAAAGGCCCAGGGATACCGGGGGGGGGATCGGGGACCCTATTTCTCTCTCCTCTGATGTGCGATCACATCAGAGGAGAGAGAAATTAAATGGCAAATCGGACTTTTTTTTTTTTTTTTTGTCGCCGTTCTACCGTTACTAATGGCGATCGCAACACCGAGGTTGGTAAAAACTGACCCGAATCATGTTCTCTGGGGTCTCGGCTACCCCTGGCAGCCGAGACCACGGATATATTCCGACTCTGCGGGGCGCTACACATTTTTTTCCTGTGGTGGCTGTGGTTGAAGTACCCTTACCTGCTGCCGTTAAAAGGCATATCGTCAGTCGTTAAGGGGTTAATCAGCTTTTCAGATCCTATGTTCACACTGCGTTTTTTTATGCATTTTTTGTTCTGCAGGTAAAACTTCTCTCCCTCTCCGTTTTTGTCAAGGTACATTTTCTGTTGTGCATGCTAAGTAAGTTTAGTGCATAAAAAAAAATCTGATTCTACTTAATCAAGTTTTGGCACCAAAAACACAGCAAAAACTGATACCTGTGTTTTTTTTTTCAGTGTTTTTTGCACCACCCATTGCTTTTAATGGGTGAAAAACGCTGAAAAAACTCTTGAAAGTGAAATGCTGCATTTTGCAAAAACCAAGGTATTGCATAAAATACTGAGGACAACAAAATCAAACTGTGTGCGTGAGATTTCTGAAATCTCATAGACTTTGCTGGTACTGTAAAACGCAGGTGAAACGTTGCATAAAAAAGCTGAAGAAACGCAATGTGTGACATAGCCATAATGTGTTTTTGTTTTCTTTATTCTTGTGCAGAACCTCCTGTTGCTGAGAGAACAAACGGAGCGGCCGCGGTGGAGGGGGGGATCGACAGGTGATACGATTCTTGTTGCTTTTTAGAGCTGTATGAAAGTCATTTCTCCAAATAACTTGATTATAAAAATATTTTAATCATGCACAAATGTAGATGTGGATGCAGCGTTTGACATCTATTTGCATGTAAAAGACGCTGAGTTATGGTTCACTCAGACAAGCGCCGATAGCCTGGCAAACTAGCACTGGTATATAGCCTATTACCCAGGATGATGGTAACAGAATGGTCGTTATTATGATTGCTCTGTCCCCACACAGGGCAATATTCTGCTGATCATGTCGAGTTTTATACTCGCATAAAAGATTCAATCACCCAACGATTGAGAGTTTTGCTCATTTGTCAGGTGATCACCGTCAAGCTTATACAGACTGGAAAATTTGGATGGACATTTCTGCCAATTATTTGGTCGTGTAGATGCACCATTTTAAGCATGCTTTAGTCTCACTTTAACCCCTTAGTGGCAGAGCCAATTTGGTACCTAATGACCAAGCCAATTTTTACAATTCTGACCACTGTCACTTTATGAGGTTATAGCTCTGGAACGCTTCAACATATCCCACTGATTCTGAGATTGTTTTTTTGTAACATATTGTACTTCATGTTAGTGGCAAAATTTATTCGATATAACTTGCGTTTATTTATGAAAAAAAAACGGAAATTTGGCAAATTTTGAAAATTTTGCAATTTTCAAACTTAATTTTTGTACCCTTAAATCAGAGTGTTGTCACACAAAATGGTTAATAAATAACATTTCCCACATGTCAACTTTACATCAGCACAATTTTGGAAACATTAATTCTTTTTTTGTTAGGATGTTATAAGGGTTAAAAGTTGACCAGCGATTTCTCATTTTTTCCCAAAAAAATTTACAAAACCACTTTTTTTTTAGGGATCACCTCACATTTGAAGTGAGTTTCGGGGCTCAATATGACAGAAAATACCCAAAAGGAACACCATTCTAAAAACTGCACCCCTCAAGGTGCGCAAAACCACATTCAAGAAGTTTATTAACCTTTCAGGTGCTTCACGAAAACTAAAGCAATGTGGAAGGAAAAAATGAACATTTTACTTTTTTCACAAAGTATTTACTTTGGAACCACATTTTTTTATTTTCTCAAGGGTATCAGGAGAAAATGGACCATACCCCATATGAAGGGGAAAGCCACTGTTTGTGCGCATGGCAGGGCTCAGAAGGAAGGGAGCACCGTTTGACTTTTTGAACGCAAAATTGGCTGGAATCATTGGTGGCGCCATGTCGCGCTTGGAGACCCCCTGATGTCCCTAAGCAGTGGAGCCCCCCCCCAATTCTAACTCCAACCTTAACCCCAACACACCCCTAATCCCAACCATAAACCTAAACACAACCCTAACCCCAACACCTCCCTAACCCTAATGCCAACCCTAACTGTAATCCCAACCATAACCACAACACTAACCCTAATTTTAGCCTAATTCTAACGCTAATGGAAAAATGAAAATAAATATATATTTTTTTATTTTATTATTTTTACCTAACTAAGGGGGTGATAAAGGGGGGTTTGATTTACTATTTTTTTTTATTTTGATCACTGTGATAGGGTCTATCACAGTGATCAAAATGAACCAATAGGAAAAATTTCCTATTGTTGCCGGGTGCCGGCCGGCAGATCTTGGCGGGTGCACTGCGCCTGCGTCCGCCATTTTCTTCCCGGAACAAGATGCTGGCGGCCCGGGGGACTTTACAGGGGGTTGCAGAGAATAACGGTGATCGCAACACTGGGGTCGGTAAAAACCAACTCGAATCGTTACCCCTGTAGCCGAGACCCCAGAGAAATTCCGACTCTGGAGAGGCGCTATACCCATATTCCTCAGCGGTGCTGAGGCATAAGTACCCTTAACTGCCGCCATTAAAAGGCGTATCGGAGGTCGTTAAGGGGTTAAAGGATAGTACTAGAAGCTTGTCATGTCTCCAAATGATATTAAACTGCGGATATGGGATTAATCTGCAGATTAATAGATTTCTAATTCTGTGCAGTACTGAAAGCCCGGCTACCGGAAGAAATGAGCTTTATTCCTCCCGTCAACCTCTGATTTTAAGTTATAGAGGTGCTGCTTTAGATACTGCTCAGTACATAATGTGCAGCGGCTGTAAGCAATGATAGTCTTCTCCGCACTGGTATGCTGCAGAGACGGCTGTCAGTCAGTGCTGGGGCGTGTTTACCGCTGCTGCTCACTGTGTACTGAGCTGTGATTGGAGCCTCACTAGCATTCCTCTGTGACTGAAAGCCCAAGGCTGCCGGGACGAATAAAGCAGATTTCTTCCTGGTAGCCAAGCTTTCAGTTCGGTGGCCACAAAGATTATTTCAGAGTAACACCATATCTGAAGGTTAATAGCTTTTTCTTTATCGCTTCATTGGGGGACACAGGTAACCATGGGTGTATGCTGCTGTTGCTAGGAGGCTGACACTATGCAAAAAAAAGGAAAAGATGGCTCCTCCCCCGGCAGTATACACCCACCGACAGGCACTGAGCACCTCAGTTTGTGCTTAGTGTCTGTAGGAGGCGGACCTGGATCTCAGATCCGCAGCTAATCCTTTTCCCTTTTCAGGTTTTGTGTGTATTATTAATCTTTTCTCTTTGTTTTTCAGATACAGCTAACAGGGAATCGGGGTGTAATTTCTCACCCTGCCTTCCCATTATGCGGCTGAGCGAGCAGTGTGGTGTCACCCACATCGCAACTCTCAGGCCTGTCACCCTCACAGGTGCTCCAAGGTTGATTTCGGTGGCTGGTCCTTGCCATTTCGCTCCTCACCACCCTCCTCGGAGAGGGCTGAGAGGAAGACGGCGGCCACCGGCGGTGACCTTCCCCCTTTTCCACAAGGGGTTGAGGCCGTCTTCTACACCGCCCAGGATACGGTGTGGGAAGGAGGATTATTGTCTCCAGCGCCCCTCTTCTCAAGGGACCCTGAGCAATCCTCACCTTCGCGGCAACTGGAGTCATGGATAACAGGTACCCTGGACCCTGCGAGCAAGTCCACAAATCGGACCTCCAGCGGCACGCCGCCCGGTGCTTTCTCATGCTCGCATCCTCCTGCAGTCCCGCTCTCCTCTCTCATCACTAGCGTTTTTTTCACTTTTGAATTTCGCGCCTATCCACGCCGGCCTCTCCCAGAGCCGCTCCGTCTGTGTGTGCGGCTACCTCGGCCCCTCTCCCCGGTATCTCGCCGTGGTAAGGGCAGCCTCGCCGGCCCCACACGTCCCAGCTCTGTAATATATGTGCGTGTGTTCCCTTATCGCCGGGCATGCTGACCGGCACTTTCGCTTTCACTTCCCGCTCTCCTCGACAGGCTCTGTCACTCCCTCCTCCTTGAGCGCGCTCTCTCGGCGCCCTTTTTTCCTACCAATCGGGCGCTGTTTCTGTTGGTGTTCACGCCCCTCCTTGCCGTCTAGCCTATCACAGGGGCGTCTTCTTTGCTCGGGCCTCACAGCCCCCACCACCCTTTTTGGGAAGTAGCCTGTAAACGCTCTGCAATCAGGCCCCTCCCTCCGTGTCACATCACGAGGGTCCCTGCACTACGCAATCTTGGGACGCAGCTCAGCATGTCTCCTAACTTGGACGCCTTCTCGGCCGGGTGTCACAGCTAACTTCTGCGGCAGCTCGGGGTACTGGTAGGCTCTGCACCCTATTTATCTCTCCTCGTAGCTGACAGGGCCCGGCGGGAACTGCAGCGCATGACGCTCCCAGCTCCATAGCACAGCTGATCAGCGCCCTTCCAGGCGCAGCGGGAACCGCACCGCACGACGCTTCCAGCGCCATAGGACAGGGGATAGGCGCCGCATCAGCAGCCATCCAGGGACAATGAGGACCGCGCCCCCAGCGCCCGGACGCGGAGTACACGTGCCGCATACGGCACCCGGTATACAGCGCCCCCACAACAATGGCAGCTCATATACCACATGGCGTCCAAACACTCCCCTAGCCTGGTTTCCACTTCCTGCGTGCTTTTGAATTTTCACGCTCCTTTCCAGCAAGACGAAACCGCAGTATCCCCATCGATACTCCTATTGCCATAGCGCAGCAGCTCTCAACTCCCCTGGGCCCTACCTATGTCCACCTCCGCTGGGGCCTCTTACTCTAAGCCCACGGTGACCCAATGCGCCTGCGCACGTTGTAAGAAAAATGGACGTCAGGCCAGTCGTCACCTTTCTGCCCGTCCTGCGGTCCTTCCAATGTCGCACCCCAGGAGCACTCCGATTCCCGGGATGAGAGCACTCCCCCTCCCCGAGTGGGCCGTTGCCATGTCTCAGTCGGTCGCACACCTGTCTAAGGTGTCCCCGTCCCTGGTCCAGGTCCTTGAACAGCCACCAGTGCTCCGAACGTGCACGCACCTGACCTTGACCTTCAAGGGGACAGAACTGTGAGAAGTTCTAGAAAGAGGGCTCTGTCCGGTCCCTCAGCAGCATCCAAGCTGCTATCCTCCACCCATTTCCCCTCTTCAGTGGAGGACCTTGGGCCGGACATAGACTCTCAATCGGGTCTCACTCGGATTCAGTCCAGACCTCCAAGACGCAGGTCATGGCGGATAGCCTTATCTCAGCTATCTCTCAAACTCTCAAGCTAAAGGAGGACGAGGCTTCTGCCCAGAATTCCTCTGTCTCATTTAAACGGGTCAAGCGTCCTTCACACACCATCCCAAGCCACTAACAGTTTGAGTCTACCCTGTCTAAGCACTGGGAACATCCCGAAAAACACGTCCCAGGCAGGAAGCATTTACACGCCAAGTGGGCAGAGTCCCCTAGGGTGGATCCACCTGTTTCTCGTCTCTTCCCCTAAGATGATCCTGTCCTTGCCGGATGGCGCGTCTCTCAAAGACGCTACGGACAGGCAGAGCGATTCTCTGCCCAAATCAGCCTTTGAGGCACCTGGCGCTTCCCTTTGTCCCAGCTTCACTTCTACCTGGGTGGCCATCTCCGCATGGGCCAAGATGCTTCGCAGGGGCATCTTTTTTAAATCAAATAAGTTTTTATTAAATCGTATTACGAAATCATACAACCATATTCAATAAAATGTATGTATAATACATACATTGGACTACTCTGTTTTTTACCCTCCATCCCTTTCCCCTCCAGCAGCCCCCCCCCCAGCAGCAACCTTAGAACTTCCCAATCTTTATTACAGCAGAAGATGTAGATGGTGATCTTTCGATTCCAAACAATCCATGGGTATTACGCTAATACACATACATCTTGAGACATAAATTGTATAATAAAGAAGCCTGCATGTTAGAGGTCTCATCTCTCACGCTCCGTTATGGAGCAGCCAGGGCATCCAAACCTTTTCATATATATTCAATGTACCTCGTTTTTCATAAATATTTTTTTCCAATCGTATAAGATACTTTATCCTACCCGTTAATTCGGCTATCGATGGAGGCTCCGGATTAGTCCAGTTTCTTGCAATTAGCTTTCTAGCACAGTAAAGCAATCTAGCAATAGCAAGTTTACCGTAGTTAGTAGTTAGAACTTCTTCCACATATCCCAGCAAACATGTAATAGGGTCTCCCGAAATTTCACAACCATACGCCCTTTCAATCATATCAATTACTTCGGACCAGAACGTTGAAAGCCTAGGACATTCCCACATCATATGAAATATACCCGCCATATCCATATTGCATCTCGGGCATTCCGAATTTCCCCTTAGACCCATTTTGTACAAGATTAATGGTGACCTATATACCCTATGAACCACATAAAGATGTGATAGTCTTGCAGGTTCGCTCATGGAGAGTTTAGGTATATATTCCAGTATAGTTTCCCAGACATCATCCTCCATATTCCCCACTTCTTCTTCCCATCTGAATCTAGCTTTTAATGGAAACCTCAAAAGAAAAGTATGCATCAAATCTTTATAAGTATTGGATATCACCCCTCTAGTGATACCTTCTTGACAAATATATTCCAAGACTAAATCAGATTCCACTACCAATTTCTGTTGTACTTTTTGGGCTCTTATTGCGTGTTTAACCTGTCCATATCTATACCATTCCGTATTTGGCAGTAAGAATTCAGTTTGCAACTGCAGAAAGGATTTAAGATCTTCCCCCTCCATTATTTGAGACATATACTTTATCCCTCTGTCTTTCCAATTCGGCATTTCTCCTATTTTCTCTATCTCTAAGAGGGTTCTATTATTCCATATGGGTGTGAATTTAGTTATTCCCCTTACTCCTCTCACCTTTTTTATTGCACTCCAAATTTTCCCTAGAAGTTCGAACGTAGGCATTTTCCCCCTAGTTTTTTAATGTTACCATTCTCCAACCCTTCTATTACCGGGCTATCCCCTGTGGAATATTCCAACAGTGTTTTAACCGAATCGCCTGCCCCACTTTTTGATCACCCTCTAAAATGCTGACTTTGAGCAGCTAGGAAATAGATTTCTGGGTTTGGCAATGCCATTCCTCCTTCATCCTTGGGCCTCTGAAGAATTTCCAAGTTTATTCTCGCCGGTTTCTTTCCCCATACCAACATTCTAACCATCACATTAATCTTTTTTTCGGGATCCATATAGGCGCATTGTGCAAAATATAAAGGATTTTAGGCATCAGAATCATTTTAAAAAGATTTATCCTACCCACCACTGTTAAATGCAATTTATTCCATATCTCTATTTTAGTTTTAAGTTTCTGAAGTAGTGGCACCAGATTAATATTGAGGTACTCTGAAATTGGTAGGGATATCTGTATTCCAAGGTATTAAAAAAGGACTCTCTACATTGTAATTTATTAATTTCAGTATCCTTTTCAGTCCATTCCACCTCCTTATCTACTTTAAACAGCACAGATTTGGACCAATTAATCCTCAGCCCAGATATGTCCCCAAACCTTTCGATTGTCTGCATGGCACAGCTCAACGACTCAGACGGATCCCCAAGAACAATAATAAATCGTCCGCATACAAAGCAACCTTTTCCTCCATATTCCCATATTTGAATCCTTGAATTCCTGGATTCTTCCTAATAGCAGCAGCCAATGGTTCAATTGCTATCGCAAAGAGGAGTGGCGATAGCGGACAGCCCTGTCTGGTTCCTATGTTAAGAGGAAAAGACGGGGAAATCGCTCCATTAACTCTGACCTTAGCAGTGGGTTTAGAGTATAATAATTGTACCCATTCTATAAATTGCGGCCCAAATCCAAATTTTTGCATAACTCTCCAGAGATAATCCCATTGTATACTGTCAAATGCCTTTTGGGCATCTAAAGAAGCAATCACTCTGGGAGCCGAATTATCTGCCTGCATTTGAAGATTAAGGTATAGCCTCCTTATATTGCCAGCCGTAGATCTGTTGGGCATGAATCCCGCCTGGTCTGGGAGTATCAGAGAAGAAATGACCCCAGTCAGCCGATTAGCCAAAACTTTCGCTAAAATTTAAATGTCTGCTGTTAATAATGAGATTGGTCTATACGATTCGGGTACTCTGTTGTCCTTTCCCTCCTTCGGAATCACTACTATCATTGCTTCTCTCATAGAGGTCGGCAATAGCTTTTTCTCCCTTGCTTCTTCAAATACCGACAGCAATCTAGGCAACAGCAGTTCTGCAAATTGCTTATAAATTTCCAACGGTAAACAGTCTAACCCTGGGGATTTCTCATTGGCCATACCATGCAGCGCAATCTCCATTTCTTCTATCGTAATGGGAGAGTCCAACATATCTTTATTTTCTATACTTAGCTTAGGGAGCGACCCTTCCTTCAAGAATACCTCTACTTCTTCATTTCCAGCACTCTCCCTAATGAATATAGGTTTTTATAGAAATCAAAACACACCTAAGTATATCCCCTTATATGGCCATGAGGTAAATACATAAAACACCAAAAGCAAAAACCTCATAACAAGCCAAGTATGAGAAAGCACATAATCTTTATTGAAGCATAATACAAACAACAATTAAAATTGGCAATACCACAAGTACAGGAAACAAGTGGGACTCAACCGGGTAACTTCCAATAAATAATGCATACCAAAATCTTCATCTCAAGGTAGTCATAATTAAGCACCAAAATATATCACTTAATGGCTCCAATGCTAGTTCAGCACAACTCACATTACAGAAGATGTGAACGTTTTAATGTACACACATATCACCAAGCTATTTTAAGTAATAACATATGGCAGATAATAATGGTGCATATTAAACATGGTACATTATCTATAAACAAAATAAAGGCATAGTTACCAAAATAAGAAGGAGACCGGGAGACCCACCACACACCCGATGTGCGTTTCGCTCTGAAATGCTTCGTCCAGATTTTTTTTTTTTTTTATAGAAATCACTAAAAATATTCAATATTCCTTCCAAATCATTTACTGTCTTCCCTTGGCCATCTAACATATTATATATAAATGAATTACTTCTTTGTGCCGAAGCAATAACAGATAAAAGATGTCCCACTTTCTCCCCTTCAGCGTAAAATCTATCCTTTTGAAACGCCTGTCTTCTAGTCGTTTTTTCAATTAAGACACAATTAATCTGCTCCTGGGCTTCCTTCAGGCCCTGTTGTGCTTCAGGTGTATTACAATGTATAGCCTCCTCCTCTGCTCTCGCTAGTGCTTCTAATTTTTCAACCTCCTCCTTTTTCGTCTGCGTTTTACGCCTACAGATGTCCCTAAATAACAACCCTCTAAGAAAGGCCTTCATGGCATCCCACTCCACAAGTTTATCTGTACTTCCTTCATTATGAATGAAAAATTCCTCCAACTCTCTCCTAATCCCTTGAACATTAAGGTATTGTATCCAAACTGGGTGTATCTTCCATCCTACCCTAACCACCCCGTCTTGTGATCCATAACCCATATTCACCATAATCGGACTATGGTCCGAAATTACTCTAGGAAGATATTGCACCTCTCTTATCATGGCATCCGCTAGCCCATCTGCCAATATCAAGTCAATACGTGACAACGTGCCATGTGATGTAGAGTGACAGGAGTAGCATTGTTTCCCTTCGTTTCTAACCCTCCATACATCAATTAAACCAATTTCTTTAATAAGATTACCAAATACTGTAATGGTGCTACCTTGCACATTCGCCAGCCTTTTATTCCTGTCCCAAAAACTATCAACAACGTTATTGAAATCACCCATCATTAGTACTGGCATTCCTTCACCTTTTTCAGCATACTCCCTCATCAATCTAATCTTAGTACTTGAATAAGGAGGTGGAATATGAAGTGCTATGAGACATAAGGGTTTACCAAAGAACCTTCCTTTAACTGCTACCCCTTGTCCCTCTGGGTCAATATACACATCTACTTCCTCAAACGGAGTGGACCTATTAATTAATATAGAAACTCCTCTGGAGTAATTAGAGTACGTAGAGTGAAACGCCTTTTGAATCCATCTTCTATTGGTAATGTGAGTTGTTTCTTTCTGTAAATGAGTTTCCAAAAGGCACATCACTGCCGCCCCTGGTCCTGCATACACTCAAATATTGTCGCTCTTCTATTTCAGCTGCAGATGAAGAAGAATCCATCAGTATTCATTTAACTGCATGTAGGCGAAAGCCCCAATCAGATGTTCCTCATGATCAAAGACGTGATGACTGGCTTCCCCCCAACCGGCCTCCCCTCTCCTCCATCTAAGATTTGAGGTCCAGAGGATGTCACGCTTATGCGCTCTCAGAGATTTTATATATTTCTATTCGACCGGAACTTTCACTAGTTGGTTCTAAGTGATCTCAGGTCTATCACGCTGCTTACCCCAACCATGTCCTCGTCCCTTGGCGTATCTGTATTTACTCAAAGTCCTTGCAGAATCTTGCCGGCCCACTGGGGGTATGAAAGTAACTATTCTCTGCGACCGTTCGCAAACAACACGTGCGGTACTCGTTCTTCGTCCCTGGGAGGAAAGATGGGCACGCCAAAAATCTTAGGTCCTTGTAGCCGTTGGCTGGTAGTTACTCCAACAAATTTATAATAATTTGCTGAGAGTGCTTGCGTCTGAATGTGCAGGACGCTATTACTAATTGTTCAGTCATGCTCACGCTGTGGTGACAAGACTTACATATTAAGTCCATTGCTCAGCGCGCTGTGACACGCTACTACAATTATGCAGTATGCTTCAGCGCTGTCTGTGACAGCGCTACATACATGTATTGTCCATATGCTTCAGCGCTGCTGTGACAGCGCTACAACTGTAATGTCAGTATGCTTCAGCGCTGCTGTGACAGCGCTACTACATGTAATGTCAGTATGCTTCAGCGCTGCTGTGACAGCGCTACTACATGTAATGTCAGTATGCTTCAGCGCTGCTGTGACAGCGCTACTACATGTAATGTCAGTATGCTTCAGCGCTGCTGTGACAGCGCTGTTACAAGAAGATGTGGTGATTTTTTGTCCGCAGGCAGATAGCTGCAGGACAGAGAGGGAGCAGGAGCGGGGAGAGTTCGCGCTCATTATTTGAGCTAGCAGGGGGCGTGGCCTATCTATCCCGGTCTTTTGAGCAGGAAGACGCGCGCTCTGGCTTTTCTCCTGCGACCCCCTCACTGTGGCGGCCATTACTCAGGCTCCTGGGCTCCTCGGACCGCTCCTCTCCTCATATAGACACCACGGCCAGCTGGGTGAGTGCTGATTCCTCACCCCGCAGCGCAGCGATCGCTATCCTGCAGCTGCAGTCTCATCAGAGACATAAAGATTGGCTGGGGCTCACAAATATATATATATTTTGGTGAGTTTGCAATATTAACCCCTTTGAGGGTTATTTCTACCAGCTAAATTTGCTGACTGAATACCGCTGGGGTAACTCTGCTTGGTGGAGCGTTAACCCTTCAGCGTTTGGAAAAAAAAAAAAAAAAAAAAAACCGCATAGTTTTTTTGCTGGTATTACCGCTTTGACCTGCTCATACAGGTGAGACATGTCTGAACAGAGTTCAGATGCGCGGATCACGTCCCAGTGCCATTGCGGCAATCAGATACGCAGACCTCCACAGCGTCTAGCGCTGCGGTCGACAGCGGTGGAAAATTGGATGATATCGCTCGATCGATTAATAACTTATCTGACCTTTTAGGTCAATATGTGTCTGCTAATTCCTCTCAGAGGAAGCGACGCAGGCCGTTACCGGCTTCTACACGGAGCGAGTCAGATGTATCTGATATTGGGCAGAGTTCCCCTTTAAATTCGGATGGAGAAATATCCGATTCAGATGCGGACGAGCCGCAGGGGCGTTCCTCTATGACGAAGCGTACGGAGGCATTAATTGAAGCCATGAGAGATATACTACAGTTACCGGAGGAGGTAACTAGTCGTCCTGGTAAATCAGCACGCATTTTCCAGGAGTCCCGTGCTTCGCGCACAACATTGCCAGCTCTGGATGAGCTTAATGGTGTAATAGAGGAGGAACGTCTATGTCCAGATAAGCGTTTTCATGGAACGCATTTCTTTGATACACTTTATCCTTGCTCTACGGAGTTAAAGGCTAATTGGACTTCTGCTCCTGAAGTGGATGTGTCTTTGTCTCAGCTTAGTAAATCCTCTCTACTCCCTATTAAGGGAAAAGCGAGCTTACAGGAGCCTTTGGATAGAAAGGCAGAATTGGCGGCAAAAGCAAGCTATGAGGCTGCGGGTCATGGATTTCGAGCAGTGCTAGGATCCATGTGTGCTGCTAGAGCTTCTCTAAGCTGGTTGGCACGTCTGAAGACGGAGTTGCAAATGAATCTCCGTTATCTGAGATACGGGAAACTTGTGAATGGTTAGAAACGGCAGCCTGTTATATCTTTGATGCCGGTCTGGATACGGCATCTCTGCTGGCCAAAGCGCAAGCTTCAGCGGTCACAGTCAGAAGAGCTTTATGGCTCAGACAGTGGGCCGGGGACGCAGTTTCCAAACAAGGGTTGTTGGCCTTACCTTACAAGGGTGGCCATCTTTTTGGATCCGACCTCACAGAGCTGATTTCCAAGGCTAAGGCGAAGGAATCAGCATTACCACAGCGAAGGGCCATGGCCTCGGTGTCCAGTAAGCCTGGTGTTTATAGTGGTCGGCGGTCCTTTCGGGGCCGAGGACGATCTAGTCACTCCTCGTGGGGATCGGGTCGTCCTTCTTTCTCAGGAAAGAAATCCTCTCAGAAAACTCGTACTCCCTGGAAGCAGAGTTTCCGCCAGAACAAGCGGGAACTTGACAAGAAACCCGCAAAGTCGGATTGACGCCAGGGGTCCACTCGAGGATTCTCGAGTGGGGGGTCGCCTGCTTCTTTTCAAGGAGACTTGGATGGCTCGCGTTCCAGATTCCTGGGTAACGCGGATAGTGTCGGCAGGCTATTTCATAGAGTTTGCTTCTCAACCCCCAAATGTTTTTTGTCAATCTCGCGTTCCGTCGGAACCCGAGCTTGTTGTCGCTCTACAGCGAGAGGTCGAATCGCTACTACAAAAGGGTGTAGTGATACCGGTTCCGTCAGAGGACCGAGGGAAAGGTTTTTTATTCCAACCTTTTTATAGTTCCCAAAAAGGAGAACAAATTTCGCCCGATTCTGGATCTCAAGCGATTAAACCGGCATGTCCATGCCCGGAAATTTCGCATGGAGTCGCTTCGTTCCGTTGTGGCAGCTCTGTCACAGAACGATTTTCTGGTGTCAATCGACATTCGCGACGCCTATTTGCATATTCCCATCGGAAAGGCTCATCAGCGCTTTCTTCGATTTGCCATAGGTCAGAATCATTACCAGTTCGTGGCTCTGCCGTTCGGCTTAGCCTCAGCGCCAAGGGTCTTTACAAAAATTCTGGCGCCCTCATGGCACTCCTTCGAAGACAGGGGATTACGATTCTCCTTATCTGGACGATCTTTTGATCGTGGCTTCCTCGGAGGAGGAGGCGTTGACGGCTCGGGATTTGTCTCTTCAGTTTCTGAAAGACTTCGGTTGGCTGGTCAATTGGGAGAAGTCGTCCCTGGAACCATCGAGGACAATTCTCTTTTTGGGAATGCATCTCGACACGTTTCGGTCGGTAGTTTCCCTACCACCAGACAAACAGTCATGTCTTCTTCGACATGTACAGATTATGACATCCTCAACGGCAATGTCCCTACGGAAGTGTATGCGTCTTCTGGGACTGATGGTGGCGTCCATGGAGGCAATTCCTTTTGCCCAGTTCCACTCCAGGACTCTTCAAAGGTTCATCTTGAGTCGATGGAATCAGTCGCAATCGCTGGATTGCAGTGTCACCATTTCTCGCGCGGTGCGGGATTCTCTAGAATGGTGGTTACGTCCAGGGGCATTTCCCTGGGGAAGTCTTTCCTCCCTCTGAAGTGGTCGGTCATAACCACCGATGCCAGCCTGACGGGCTGGGGGGGTGTTTGGAACAATCTCTGGATTCAGGGGGTATGGTCACCGGAAGAGTCTGTGCTTCCGATCAACATCCTGGAATTGAGGGCGATTTTCTTTGCCTCCAACATTGGACGGTCCCTTTGAGCGGTCTGCCAGTCCGTGTGCAGACAGACAATGCGACGGCTGTCGCGTATATCAATCACCAAGGTGGACAAGGAGTTCCAGACTCTGGTAGAGGTGTCCCGAATTCTGATTTGGGCAGAGGCCAATGTACCAGCCATTTCGGCGATTCACATTCCAGGGGTTCAGAATATTACAGCGGACTTTCTCAGTCGCAGAAGGATGGATCCCGGGGAATGGAGCCTCCACCCGGAAGTCTTTGCACTACTGTGCTCTCGCTGGGGAACCCCCCAAGTGGATTTGATGGCATCCAGGTCCAATGCCAAGTTACCGACATTCATGTCCAGGTACAAGGACCCGAAGGCGGTGGCGGTGGATGCTCTAGTGGCTCAGTGGGATCAGTTCGAGCTGATCTATGTATTCCCGCCGATATCCTTACTTCCTCTAGTGCTGCGTCGGATCAGACTAGAGAGAATTCCAGCTATTCTGATAGCTCCAGACTGGCCAAGAAGGGTGTGGTTCTCGACAATAATGTCGCTGTTGGCGGCACCTCCGTTTCCACTCCCTCTTCAACCGGACTTGTTGACTCAGGGGCCCGTTTGTCATCGGACTTGATGTCCCTGCGTTTGACGGCGTGGCTCTTGAGACCGAAATCTTGACCCGTAGAGGTTTTTCAGCCGAGGTCATTGCTACCCTTCGTGCTGCAAGATGTCCGGCTACTTCTAGGATTTACCACAAAATTGGGAAACCTTCTTTTCGTGGTGTTTGGGGTCTTCTCGGAACCCGAGAAAATTTTCCATTCCCAACCTGTTGGCTTTTCTGCAGCATGGGCTAGACAAGGGTTTGGCAGTTAGCACTCTGAAAGGTCAGATTTCTGCTCTGTCCTTATTGTTCCGGAGAACCATTGCTTCGAATAGAGACGTGCTCTCCTTTTTCCGAGGTATCTCTCGTAAGTTTCCGCCGCGGAAGGCACCCGTGTCTCCTTGGCGGCTCAACCTTGTTTTGGAGGCTCTTCAGCATAAACCTTTTGAACCTATGGTTTCTGCTAGCCTTTCTTTACTTTCTTGGAAGTGGCTTTCCTTGTTGCAGTCACTTCCTTGAGGAGAGTTTCTGAATTGGCAGCTCTTTCTTGTTCGCCTCCTTTTCTGGAGTTTTTTCCGGATCGTGTAGTGCTTCGCACTCGGGGTGATTTTTTGCCTAAAGTGGTGTCACAATTTCATGTTAACCAGGATATTGTGTTGCCTTCACTCTGTCCGGATCCGAAGAATACGAAAGAGCGAGATTTACACACATTGGATTTAGTGCGGGCCTTGAAGTTTTATCTATCTATTACTCAAGGTTTTCGTAAGACGGACTCCCTGTTTGTGGTTCCGGCAGGTCGTCGGCGTGGTCAACGAGCTTCCAAGGGTTCTATAGCTCGTTGGATCCGGTCAGCTATTTTGGAAGCTTACCGTCTTCGGGGTGAATCTTGCCCGATTAAGATTCGAGCCCATTCCACGAGAGCTGTGGCTTCATCGTGGGCTTTTCATCAAGGTGCTTCGGCAGTGCAGCTTTGCCGAGCGGCGACTTGGCGTTCTGTCCACACGTTTTATAAGGTTTTATAAAGTGGACGTCAGTGCTTCCGCTGATGCAGCCCTCGGACGTAGGGTCCTGCAGGCAGCTGTAGTTTAAAGTTCTGGATGAACTTGTGTTTAGCGCTGGTTGCGCTTTGTTGTTAAGGTTGTTGGGTTTCTGCCTTTTGTTGTTTTTTTCCCACCCTTATTTTTGAACTGCTTTGGGACGTCCCATCAGTTTAAAGAATACTGTGGCTCTCTTCCTTCATCTGCAGCTGAAACACGGATTTTGGTAAAGACTTACCTGTAAAATCCTTTTCAGCGAAGGAAGGAAGAGAGACACAGCACCCTCCACGGCAGAAGTGTGTTGATGTTTTCAGATGCAGCGCGACCCTTATCTGATAGCGATTATCTGGGCTGAGGTCAGCGCGCTAAGGCTCTGTTCCAGCATCGCCAGCTCATCGCAGTAGTCAGGTTCCGTGAGTAGTACCTGGAACTCTGTGGTTTTTGGCTTTCTTTGCATGCATAACCTGTATCCTTGTGTTTTTTCTCTGAAGTTCCTTCAGAAGGGGTTATGTTGCTCCGCTGGTGATCTTGGCTCTTTTCCTAAAAGCTTGGTACGACTGGAGCTGAGTAGGAGGAGCCCGAGCTGGAGGGGCCAGCCAGTCATCACTCTTTTGATCTGAGGTAACATCCTGATCTGGGGCTCCGCCTACCATCAGTAATGAATACTGTGTCTCTCTTCCTTCCTTCGCTGAAAAGGATTTTACAGGTAAGTCTTTACCAAAATCCGTGTTTTTTTCCGATAAGCCCCTATCATTCCAGCTTATCATTTTAAAGCTACCCATCATATAGGACAAAACTCATTCTCATCTTTCTGCCATTTCTTACAGTAACTATCACAAACTTTCCCCCCTAACAACCCAACTCCACCCTTCTTCCTCCACTCCTTGAATGCTCTCTAAGGACCATGGGATTTCCACACTTGATCCGGCCTTCCAGAGACCGTTCCCCTTATCACTCAACCTTTTGCCACCGCCCAACCTTTCCAGTTGTTCGCTGTACTCTCCCTTTCCTCTCCCTCTCCCACCGCGCACATCAATATTTCTCTCCAACACAAATTGGTCTATCTGTCAAGTGCAAACAAACAGTTAAGACATAAATGATGTACTTTAACATAACATATCAAACATTACAAAACATTGCTTGTCCCGCCGCCTCCACCGCCAGGGCTGTGCATAAAAGTAAACTATTTTGTATCGATTCCTCTCTGCTCCAATGAACTAGAACTAGTTCACTCTAATTGCTGAGATCATCCTAGGAAAAAAAAAAGTCAAAACATTCATATAATCAACATTATAAGCGTTTCGATCACAGTTTATCCATACAGGATATCAGTTGTTTCTTGTAACCTAGAAGAGAATCTTCTTACTAAATGTCGTCAGCCGACCGCTCTTTCAAGCAGAATTATTAAGTTCCATGTCCGTCGCTCAGTCTGTGGGACCCAAAGACTTAGCATTAATTTCAATCCACTTTGTGGCCTCCTCAGGATCTGTGAAGAAAAAAAACTTTATCCATAGCCGCCACACGTAGTTTAGCAGGAAACATCATGGAGTATTTAGCTCCCAATTCTCTCAAGCGCCTTTTAACCCCTCCAAACTGCATTCTCTGCTTCTGCATGGCTACCGAATAGTCAGGGTATATACCAATGCTTTGGCCATTCACTGTAATCTCCTCTGATTCACGTGCCTTCCGAATAATGACATCTCTGTCCTTATAGTGTAATAATTTTGCAATAATAACTCTTAGAGCACTCCCCGGGGGTAGAGGCTGCATTAGGACTCTATGAGCCCACTCCACTGCAAAGAATTTAGTGAGAGAGTCCACTCCAATTTGGTCTTTGAGCCATTTTTCAATAAAGTCAGTAGGGTCCCTCCCCTCCGTCTTTTCCAGGAGCCCCACGATCCGAATATTGTTCCTTCTGGAGCTATTCTCCAGGTCATCATTTTTTGTCATGACATCAGAGATTTGTTTCCTAAGTTGTTTTTTCCGTCTTTTTGAATTTATCAATCCAAACTTCCGCCTCTCCCACTCTGTTCTCCGCTTCTCTCATCCTGGTATTAACTTTATGAATATCCTTCTTAATAGAAGCTACTTTAGATTGCACTCCCAGGACTTGCTGGGTTAACGTTCTTAGTGCTTGCTTACGGAAAGACACCACTGTAAATACGTCTTTTATAGTGGGATTTTCTTGAACCTCTCCCTCTTCCTGTGCTGCAGTCACCGCCATTTTCTCCCCCTCTGAGGTGTAGTGCTCCCCGGAGTTTCCCGCCTTCCTCCTCCTGCGCCTCCATTCCTTCATCCCCACCATCCTCCTCCTCTCCCTCCGATCCTTGCTGCAACATACCATTTTCAATGCGTGCAAATTTCTCCAGCTTCGCTGCAGCGCTCATACGGCGCTGACATGCAGCGTTCTGCCTGCCCGCCTCCTACCTCCTGTCGGCACCATCTTGGGAGCTAACTGACTCCGTCCCCAGGTCCTTCTGCCTCTTACCCCGGGTCATCTCGGCTCACCTCCGGTCTTTTGCTGCGGTCCCGGTATGCACAACACACTCCACCTCCTGTCAGTCGGCTGAGGCTGGCAGTGGATCGGAGGAAACAGCTCTATACTGTGTGCAGCGGCGGGAGAGCTCAAGAGGACGTCTACCTACATCGCCGTCAAGCTCCGCCCCCTCGCAGGGGCATCTTCGCTTCTCCTTCCCCATATGAACTGGGAGACCAAAATGGCCATGCTGGCATATACAGTGCCTACAAGTAGTATTCAACCCCTGCAGATTTAGCTGGTTGACACATGCGGAATTAACTTGGCATTGTGACATTTGTACTGTAGATCAGCCTGGAAGTGGGAAATGCACTGCAGCAAAAATTTTTGTTTTAATTTTTTTTTTTTTTTTAAAAACGTTAAAAGTTAATTCAGAGTGTCATTTATTATTCAACCCCTCAAACCACAAGAATTCTGTTTGGTCCCCCTAGAGTATTAAGAAGTAGTTCAGGCACCAAGATAATGAGATTCACATGTGTGGATTAATGATCTCTTTTGCCAGCCTTTTCTGACTATTTAAGACCCTCCCAAACTTGTGAACAGCACTCATACATGGTCAACATGGGAAAGACAAAGGAGTGTCCAAGGCCATCAGAGACAAGATCGTGGAGGGTCACAAGGCTGGCAAGGGGTACAAAACCCTTCCAAGGAGTTGGCCCTACCTGTCTCCACTGTTGGGAGCATCATCCGTAAGTGGAAGGCTTATGGAACTACTGTTAGCCTTACACGGCCTGGACAGCCTTTGAAAGTTTCCTCCGTGCCGAGGCCAGGCTTGTCCGAAGAGTCAAGGCTAACCCAAGGACAACAAGGAAGGAGCTCCGGGAAGATCTCATGGCAGTGGGGTCATTGGTTTCAGTCAATACCATAAGTAACGTACTCCACCGCAATGGTCTCCGTTCCAGACGAGCCCGTAAGGTACCTTTACTTTCAAAGCGTCATGTCAAGGCTCGTCTACAGTTTGCTCATGATCACTTGGAGGACTCTGAGACAGACTGGTTCAAGGTTCTATGGTCTGATGAGACCAAGATCGAGATCTTGGTGCCAACCACACACGTGACGTTTGGAGACTGGATGGCACTGCATACGACCCCA
The DNA here is from genome assembly GCA_033576555.1 of Oophaga sylvatica. Classification (NCBI taxonomy): domain Eukaryota; kingdom Metazoa; phylum Chordata; class Amphibia; order Anura; family Dendrobatidae; genus Oophaga; species Oophaga sylvatica. Next base: position 422,184,256 of record JARQOD010000004.1, on the reverse strand, counting down.
AGAATACCATCCCTACAGTCAAGCATGGTGGTGGCAGCATCATGCTGTGGGGCTGTTTTTCAGCCAAGGGGCCTGGCCATCTGGTCCGCATCCATGGGAGGATGGATAGCACGGCCTACCTGGAGATTTTGGCCAAGAACCTCCGCTCCTCCATCAAGGATCTTAAGATGGGTCGTAATTTCATCTTCCAACAAGACAACGACCCAAAGCACACAGCCAAGAAAACCAAGGCCTGGTTCAAGAGGAAAAAGTCAAGGTGTTGGAGTGGCCTAGTCAGTCTCCTGACCTTAACCCAATTGAAAACTTGTGGAAGGAGCTCAAGATTAAAGTCCACATGAGACACCCAAAGAACCTAGATAACTTGGAGAAGATCTGCATGGAGGAGTGGGCCAAGATAACTCCACAGACCTGTGCCGGCCTGATCAGGTCTTATAAAAGACGATTATTAGCTGTAATTGCAAACAAGGGTTATTCCACGAAATATTAAACATAGGGGTTGTATAATAATTGACCCACACTTTTATGTTTAAAATTTATTAAAATTCAACTGAGCAACATAACTTTTTGTTTTGTAAGATTTATGCTTCTGTTAATAAATCCTACTCTCGTTTGCAGTTTGAAGGCTCTAACTTATTTGCATCTTATCAAACCAGCTAAATCTGCAGGGGGTTGAATACTACTTGTAGGCACTGTACATTCTGGCTGCCTCCTTGGACTTGGCAGGTTTTTTCCGCTACAGCAAGCAGCAACAGCGTGGCTATTCGCCGCATCCTTTGGTTGAAGGCGTGGACTACAGATTCTACTTCCAAAAGGCCCTCTCACCAGCCTAGTCTTCGAGGGCTCCAGGCTCTTTGGGGCTAGGCTGGACCAGATAACTTCGGACGCTACTGGAGGCAAGAGCAACTCTCTCCCTCAATCCAGATCTAAGCGTCCTTTTAACGGGAAGGACCCTCGACCCTTTAGGTCTTTTCGCCTCTTCTCAGCTTCAGAATCCTCTTCACAGCAGGAGCATCTCTCTGCTTCAGGAGAGCGGAGGAGATCTTCTCTCAAGCCTTCTCCTCACTGGAATCCAAAGGGCCGTTCTTCTAAGCCCTCTGGGCCCTGATCAAACAGGTTTCGTTCCAGATGAGGGGTCTCCCCCACCTGGAAGGCTTTCCAGGGTGTGAGGCAGACTTCTTTTCTTCAGGGACGTTTGGCTGTAGATGGTCAGCGATACCTGGGTCAGGGAGATCGTTACCTTCGGTTACAAGATCGAGTCCCCCCCCCCCCCCCAGGAAGGCGTTTTTCTTTCTCGCCCTACAAGGCAGCCGTCCCAGACCCCAGGCTTTCTCTCCAGCCCGTCTCTTCCCTTCTGGCCGCTGGAGTAGTCATTCCCTATCCTTCAAACGAACGCTTTTCGGGGTTCTACTCGAATTTTTTCGTAGCCATAAAAAAAAAAAGTAAAAAAAGACGGTTCTCTTCGTGCAATCCTGGACCTCAAACTGCTGAATCGTCACGTTCGGATCCGTCACTTCAGAATGGAGTCCTTCGTTCAGTGATCGCTGCGATGGAGCCGGGAGGAATTCCTCTGCCCCGTAGACATTCAGGATGCGTACCGTCCCATCCTTATTTGTCTGCGGCACCAGCAATTTCTTTGGTTTGCGATCCAGGAAGATCACTACCATTTCACGGCCCTCCCCTTCGGTCTGGCCTCTGCCACAGCGTCTTTACGAAGGTAATGGCGGCGGTCATGGCCATTCTTTGCTCCAGGGGGATTCTCATAATCCCTTACCTGGACGACCGGCTAATCAAGGGTTCGTCCCGCCGAGACTGTACTCAGAGTCTTCAAGTCACTCTGAACACCCTGACTCGTCTGGGCTAGATTATCAGCAGGGAGAAGTCCTCTCCAACTCCTTCTCAGCATCTGACCTCGACACATATTATCCCCGGTGTTCCTCCTGAAAGACAAGTTCTCGGCTCTCTGCAAGGGAGTTGATCCCTAAGGCGTCCAGTTCCCCTTTCTCTTCGATCCTGCAGGAGTGTCCTGGGTAAGAGGGTTGCCTCCATGAAAGCCGGGCCCTTCGGCCAGTTCCACACTCGCCCTCTTCTTCCCATCAATCTTCTGGAGATCAAGGCAATTTTCCTTGTCCTCCTACTCTGGAAGCCTCTTCTGGCAGGCAGGCCGTTTTGCATTCACTCAGACAACGCCACGGCCGTGGCGTACGTAAACAATCAGGGTGGGACCCACAGCAAACAGGTGATGGCAGTATTGACAAAGAATTCTGCGTTGGGCGGAACGTCCTGTTCCGGCCCTATCGGCCGTTCATATTCCGGGGGTCAAAAATTGGGCAGCCGATTTTCTCAGTCCCCAGGGCATTGCATCAAGCAAGTGGTCCCTCCATTCCTCATTATTCAATCACACTTGTCAGCGTTGGTGTTCTCCGGACGTCGATCTCAGAGCGTCTCGGATGCTACGACGCCTTGGTGATTCCGTGGTCTCAGCTTCAGTTTCCTTACCTGTTTTTTCCTCTTCCCTTACTCCCAAGGGTCGTAAAGATAAAAGCGGAAGGCATTCCGGTTATCCGGGTAGCGCCAGACTGGCTAAGGCGCCCTTGGTATGCGGAACTGGTAAACATGCTCGTTTCCCGACCGTCTGGATCTCCTCTTGCAGGGCCTCCTCTTCCACCAGAGTTCTCAGTCTCTGAGTTTTAAGGCATGGCCGTTGAGGCCGCGGTCCTAAGGGAATCGGGATTCTCTCACCAGGTCATCCAAACCATGATCAGAGCCAGTAAACCAGCTTCTTCCCGCATTTACCACAGGTACTGGAAGGCTTTCTTCAGTGGTACTGGAAGGTTTTCTTCAGTAGGACTTGATTCGGGTCTATCCCTGTCCATCTTCCAAAGGGATCTGTCTTCCTTGCCTCAAGTGCAGACCTTCAGGGGGTTGCCCATCTGGATCCTCCTTCCGTTCTCCTTTGGACCCCTGGGACCTTAACCTGGTACTGAGCGCTCTCCAGTCTGCGCCCTTCAAGCCTCTTCAGGACATCTCCTTTTCCTTCCTTTCTTGGCTAGTGGCCTTTCTGATTGCTATCACGTCAATTATGAGAGTCTCTGAGTTGGCGGCTTTTTCAGCTGCAGATGGAAGGGAGGGAGACACAGTACTTCATTACTGATGGGTAGGCGGAGCCCAGACGGGATAGTCACCTCAGATTAAAAAGTGTGCTGACCGGCCCCTCCAGCTCGGGCTCCTCCTACTCAGCTTACTCAGTTTACAATTTGAGGTCTCAGAGGATGGTCGCTGCTGGAAGCAGCTCCTCAGAAGATTTTATTATTTTATATCGGACAAGAGACTTGGATCACCAAATGTGGTCTAGGGGTCTCAGCGCTGCTGGACTCCCACCTCTCCCTTGGCGGATCTGTATTACCCTGAGGGTGGTCCCTGCAGAAACCTGCCGGCCCGGGGGATGAGGATGGCTTCCCTGGCGGGGACGCACACCCGCCTCAGGGGTCACTGCGATCTCCGCCCTGGGGGGAAGCATGGGCACGCGCCAGAAACCCCTGGGGGTCCCTGTGGCGCATAACGGGGTGAGTACTCCACATGTTTATCAGTGTGTTGAGTGATTCACCGGCTGCTGCGGCAGCCGCTGGTACAGTTTCATGTGGTGATTTTGTGTATTTTGTCCGCAGGTGGATGCCTGCAGGACGGGGATCGCGGTACCGGAGAAGGGGAGTCCCGCGCTTTTTTTTTTGAAGGCGGGGGCGTGGCTTCGCGTCTCCCGGGCAGGAAGCGCTCTCTGAGCGCGCTTTCCTGCTTCCTTCTCTTCCGGCTGCCTCCTCAGTGCGGCGGCCATTACAGCGCACCGGGCTCCTCTTCCTCTCTGCTCTCCTGCACAAGTGAAGAACACAGCACCGCAAAACTGTGAGTCGCTTCTGCCCAATCGGGGCAGAAGCTTAGAGAATCTTTTTCTCTCCCCCGTAGCGCAGGTTGCCACACGCTGAGTTTAGCGACGCTATTTGGGTCGCTGGAGGTCTTTGCGATACAAAATTGATCGCAAATTTTTAGCGATTTAAGTGTGGTATTTTTTTGAGACGTTTTTTCTGTCTCTGCCTGCTGCCTCATTGAGGCTCCTGGAACTCGCACATCTGTCACTTGAATACAGGTTGTGAAGAGTTTTGTGATTTTAACCCCTTATCAAGCGGTTAAATCTTAATGGTGGCTGGGGTAACCTTTTTTCTTTAAGAGTTAACCCTTCAGCGTCTGGTTAAAAGGTTTTTTTCCTAAAACCACATTTTTTCGTGTTACTATCAGTGTAACCTGTCATTGTACTGAGTAAGACATGTCAGATCAGGGCACAGGTGCGGATCATCATCCAGCTCCGTTACGAGATCAGTCTCGCATATCTGACACACAGACCTCGACATCGAGTGCAGCGGTCGGAGGACCCAGTGACGCAAAAATGGAGGCTCTTACTCGTTCGATTGATAGCCAGTCTAACCTTATAGGTTGTTGGGTGTCAGCCAAACCCCCTCATAGCAGGAAGCGTCATAGGCCGGTGTCTTTTCGCTCGTATAGCGACTCAGAGAGTTCTGACGTGGAGGGTTCCCCTTTAAGTTCAGAGGGGATATCCGAATCGGATAGAGAGGATCGGCAAATGCACTCTGCTTTTTGCTGGGGTCGTGTAGAGGCTTTAATTGAGGCAATGAGGGAGGCGTTACAGTTACAGGAGGATGTAACTACTCGCCCTGGTAAGTCGGCCAGGATGTTCCAGGAGTCGCATAAGTCAGTCGCGACTTTGCCATCGATGATTGAGTTCAACCAGGCAGTGGAGAAGGAGCGCCTGTGCCCAGACAAGCGTTTTTCAGGGGACTCGTCTTTTGGAGTCACTGTATCCGTGTACTACGGAATCTAATGATTGTTGGATTCAGTCTCCCGAGGTGGATGTCTCCTTATCTCAGCTTAGCAAATCTTCTTTGCTACCTATTAAAGGGAAGGCGAGTTTGCAGGACCCGCTAGACAGAAGAGCAGAGTCAGCGGCAAAGTCCATTTATGAAGCCACGGGTTATGGCTTCAGAGCAATGTTAGGCTCCATGTGTGTTTATAAAGCTGCCCTGGTCTGGTTGGGCAGTTTACGGAGGAAATGTGAACCTCAAGTACCTGAGGTGGATGGACTGTTTGAATTGTTAGAAAGTGCCTTACAATATGGACATGATGCAAACCTGGACACGGTGTCACTGCTGTCCAGGGCTCAATCCTCGGCGGTCTTAGTCAGGAGGGCACTGTGGCTTAGACAGTGGACCGGTGATGCGGTTTCTAAACATGGTTTGCTAGCCTTAGCTTACAAAGGCGGTCAGTTATTTGGATCTGACCTTACGGAACTGATTGCCAAAGCAAAGGCAAGGGAGACAGCTTTACCACAGCGAAGAACTGTGGCTTCTACGTCTGGCAGGCCTGGTACCAATAGTGGTCGACGGTCCTTTCGTTCCAGGGGGCGATTCGGTCAGCCCTCATGGGGGTCGGGTCGTCCCTCTTTTTCGGGAAAAAAGACAAATCAGAGATCCCGCGCTTCCTGGAAACAGAGTTTCCGTCAAGATAAAAGGGAATCTGACAAAAAGCCCACTAAGGCAGATTGACGCCAGGGTCCCGCTCGAGGGCTCTCGAGTGGGGGGTCGCCTGCTCCAATTCAAATTGACTTGGGTTTCCCGTGTCCCAGACTCCTGGGTGACACGGGTTGTGTCAGCAGGCTATTTCATAGAGTTTTCTTCCCGACCCCCGAACAGTTATTGCCAGTCTCGCATGCCATCAGAGCCCGGGCTATGTGCCGCTTTACTGCAGGAAGTGAGTTTCTTCTGCAGAAGGGTGTGGTGGTTCCGGTTCCACCAGAAGACAGGGGAAGAGGTTTTTATTCCAACCTCTTTGTAGTCCCCAAAAAGGAGGGAAAGTTTCGCCCCGTCCTGGATCTCAAAAGGTTGAATCTGCATGCCCACGCCCGAAGGTTTCGCATGGAGTCGCTTCGCTCCGTAGTGGCAGCATTGTCACAGAACGATTTTTTGGTGTCAATCGACATACGCGACGCCTATTTGCACGTTCCAATCGGAGGGGCTCACCAGCGTTATCTTCGCTTTGCCATAGGTCAGGATCATTACCAATTTGTGGCTCTACCATTCGGTTTGGCCTCGGCACCCAGAGTCTTTACAAAGATTCTGGCACCTCTCATAGCTATACTTCGAAGGCAGGGAGTCACGATCCTCCCCTATCTGGACGATCTTTTGATTGTGGCATCCTCGAAGGAGGAGGCGGTGACGGCTCGCAATCTATCCCTTCAGCTCCTGGAGGACTTCGGGTGGCTGGTCAATTGGGAGAAGTCGTCTCTGGAACCGTCACAATCAATCCTGTTTCTGGGGATGCATTTCGACACAGTACGAGCAGTGGTGTCTCTTCCTCCAGACAAGCAAGCATGTCTTATCCGACATACGCAGGTGATGAGGTCTTCAGTGACAATGTCTCTTCGAAGATGAATGCGTCTTCTGGGGTTGATGGTGGCTTCAATGGAGGCTCTTCCGTTTGCCCAGTTTCATTCCAGGGCGCTCCAAGGGTTCATTCTAAATCGCTGGGATCGGTCGCAGACCTCACTGGATTGCAGTGTGGTTATCTCCCGCAAGGTACGAGAGTCTCTGGGATGGTGGATCCTTTCGACAGAATTGTCTCGGGGGAAGTCCTTTCTTCCTCTGAAGTGGTCAGTCATAACCACCGATGCCAGCCTGACGGGCTGGGGGGGCGTTTGGAACGATCTCTGGGTTCAGGGAGTATGGTCGCCAGAGGAGTCTGTCTTGCCGATCAACATCCTCGAATTGAGGGCAATTTTCCTTTGCCTCCAACACTGGACGGTCCCTTTACACGGTCTGCCTGTCCGAGTGCAGACAGACAATGCGACGGCGGTCGCTTATATCAATCACCAAGGCGGAACGAGGAGTTCCAGGCTTATGGTGGAGGTATCTCGGATCCTGATATGGGCAGAGTCCAGGGTCCCAGCCATCTCTGCGATCCACATCCCAGGAGTTCAGAATATCACGGCGGACTTTCTAAGTCGAGAGAGGATGGATCCCGGAGAATGGAGTCTCCATCCGGACATTTTTGCACTGCTGTGCTCCCGTTGGGGAACTCCTCAGGTGGATCTGATGGCATCCAGGGCCAATGCCAAGTTACCGACATTCGTGTCCAGGTACAGGGATCCGAAGGCTGTAGCGGTGGATGATCTGGTGGCCCCGTTGGACCAATTCAATCTAATCTATGTGTTCCCGCCGATTTCTATGCTACCTCTGGTACTCCGTCGGATCAGGCTGGAGAGGATCTCAGCTATTTTGATAGCTCCAGATTGGCCAAGGAGGACGTGGTTCTCGACACTGGTGTCGCTTCTAGCGGCACCGCCATTTTCACTTCCTCTTCGTCCGGACCTGTTAACCCAAGGGCCCGTCCGTCATCCAGACCTGAAGTCTCTGCGTTTGACGGCGTGGCTCTTGAAACCGAAATTTTGACCAGTAGAGGTTTTTCAGCCGAAGTCATTGCTACTCTGCGTGCTGCTAGAGGTCCAGCTACTACTAGGATTTACCACAGGACTTGGGAAGCCTTCTTTTTGTGGTGTTCGAGTTCTTCAAAGAACCCGAGAAAATTTTCTATTCCCAATTTGTTGGCTTTTATGCAACACGGGTTGGACAAAGGTTTGGCCATTAGCACCCTGAGGGGTCAGGTTTCGGCTCTGTCTTTACTGTTTCGGAGGGCTATCGCCTCGCGCAGGGACGTGCGTTCCTTTTTTCGTGGAATAACCCGTCAGTTTCCACCGCGGAGAACTCTTGTATCTCCTTGGCGGCTCAATCTTGTTTTGGAGGCTCTTCAACATCAGCCTTTTGAGCCTATGGATTCGGTTAGCCTTTATTTACTTTCTTGGAAGGTGGCCTTCCTAGTGGCAGTTACCTCTTTGAGGAGGGTTTCGGAGTTGGCGGCTCTTTCTTGCTCGCCTCCCTTCTTGGAGTTTCACCCGGATCGTGTGGTGCTTCGCACTCGGGGCGACTTCCTACCTAAGGTGGTGTCGCGATTTCATGTTAACCAGGATATTGTGTTGCCTTCTCTTTGTCCGAGGCCAAGGACTGTGAAGGAACGGGCCTTGCACACATTGGATTTGGTGCGGGCTTTGAAATTCTACTTGAATGTTACTCAAGGATTTCGGAAATCAGACTCTCTGTTTGTTATTCCAGCAGGTCGTCGACGTGGTCAGCGAGCTTCCAAGGATTCTATAGCTCGCTGGATTCGGTCGGCCATTTTGGAGGCTTACCGACTTAAGGGCGAACCTTGCCCGATTAAACTTCGAGCTCACTCCACGAGGGCTGTGAGCTCATCGTGGGCCTTTCATCAAGGGCCTCGGCGGCTCAGCTCTGCCGGGCGGCGACCTGGCGCTCCGTTCACACTTTTACAAAATTTTATAAGGTGGACGTTAGTGCTTCCGCTGATGCAGCCTTGGGACGTAGGGTCCTGCAGGCAGCTGTAGTTTAAGAAGTCTATTTAACTTGTTTGGCGCCTGTTGCGCTTTTATTCAGGTTGTTGGGTTTCTGCCTATTCTGGTTTTGTTTCCCACCCTAATGTTTTGAACTGCTTTGGGACGTCCCATCAGTAATGAAGTACTGTGTCTCCCTCCCTTCCATCTGCAGCTGAAAGACGGATTTTGGTAAGAACTTACCTGTAAAATCCTTTTCAGCGAAGGAAGGGAGGGAGACACAGATCCCTCCCATGGCAGAAGTGTGTTGTTAATTTACAGAAGCAGCGTGGCCCTTCTCTGATAGCGAGTTCTGGGCTGAGGTCGACGCGCTACGGCTCTGTTCCAGCATTGCCAGCTCATCGCAGTGGTCAGGTTCCGTGAGTAGTACCTGGAACTGTGTGGTTTTTTGCCTATCTGCATGCATAACCTGTATTCTTGTGTTTTTGTCTCTGAAGTTCTTCAGAAGGGGTTATGTTGCTCCGCTGGTGATATTGCTCTTCCTTAAGCTTGTGTACAACTGAGTAAGCTGAGTAGGAGGAGCCCGAGCTGGAGGGGCCGGTCAGCACACTCTTTTTAATCTGAGGTGACTATCCCGTCTGGGCTCTGCCTACCCATCAGTAATGAAGTACTGTGTCTCCCTCCCTTCCTTCGCTGAAAAGGATTTTACAGGTAAGTTCTTACCAAAATCCGTCTATCCTGTCCTTTCCCATTCCTGATTCTTCATCAGGACAAGGCAGTTCTCAGACCCGTTCCTTCATTCCTTCCTATGGGATGTCCTCCTTCCACATCAATGAGGACATCGTTCTCCTTCCCCGGTTCATCCTCTGGTGAAGTCTCTTCACAAGCTGGATGTTGTAAGAGTCATCCGGGTCTATCTTACTAGGACTGCCCCCTCTTCGTCAATCCTATTCTCTGTTTATCACCTCTGGAGGTCGCCGGAAAGGTCTCCCGACCTCTTAAGTCCACGATCACTCGTTGGATTTGTTCTGCGATACTAGTAGCGTACCGGGTTCATAAGAACCGGCCCTGGTGGTCGGGGTTTCTTGGGATGTCCGTCACCAAGCTTCGGCACTACAGATCTGCTACTTGGTCATCCTTGCACACTTTTGCGAGGTTCTACAGGGTTCATACCCAGGCCTCGTTCGATGCAGGCTTAGATAGGAAGGTTCTGCAGGCGGCGGTGGCTCACCGGCCGTCCTAGGTCCTTTCTCGCGTCGCCTAAGTTATTTCCCACCCTTGGGACTGCTTTTGGACGTCCCATGGTTACCTGTGTCCCCCAATGAAGCGATAAAGAAAGAGGGATTTTTGGTACTCACCCTAAAATCTTTCTTGGAGCCTTCATTGGGGGACACAGCACCCCCCTGTTTCTTAGTTGTACCATGTTGGGCTTAAGAGCCGTTTGTTTGATTGGTACATATGTTTGAGCTCTTGTTACTGCTCCTACTGCTTTTTGCACCAACTGAGGTACTCGATGCAAGTCGGTGGGTGTATACTGCCGGGGGATGAGCCATCTTTTTCTTTTTGCATAGTGTCAGCCTCCTAGCAACAGCAGTATACACCCATGGTTACCTGTGTCGCCCAATGAAGGCTCCAAGAAAGAGATTTTACGGTGAGTACCAAAAATCCCTCTTTCAGCTGCAGATGAAGGAAGAGAGCCACAGTAATTCATTACTGATGGGTAGGCGGAGCCCCAGATCAGGATGTTACCTCAGATCAAAAGAGTGATGACTGGCTGGCCCCTCCAGCTCGGGCTCCTCCTACTCAGCTCCAGTCTAAGATTTGAGGTCCCAGAGGATGGTCGCTGCTAATGCAGCTCCTCAGAAGATTTTATTATTTTAATATTCGGACAGGAGACTTGGATCACTAGTTGGTCTAGAGGTCTCAGGGGTATCAGCGCTGCTGTACCCCAACCTCTCCTTGGCGGATCTGTATTTACTCAAAGTCCCTGCAGAATCCTTGCCGGCCCTGGGGGATGAGGAGAGCTTCTCTGGCGGGAACGCAAACCACACGTGCGGTCACTGCGTTCTTCGCCCTGGAGGGAAGCATGGGCACTGCGCCAGAAACCCCTGAGGGTCCCTGTGGCGCCTTGGCTGGTGAGTACTCCACACAAATTTTAATAATAATTATGTGTGAGTGCTTTAGCGTCTGAAGGAGCAGCGCTATTACTAATGGACTGCGCTACTACATGTAATGTCTGCTAATTCCTCTCAGAGGAAGCGACGCAGGCCGTTACCGGCCTCTACACGGAGCGAGTCAGATGTATCTGATATTGGGCAGAGTTCCCCTTTAAATTCGGATGGTGAAATATCCGATTCAGATGCGGACGAGCCGCAGGGGCGTTCCTCTATGACGAAGCGTACGGAGGCATTATTTGAAGCCATGAGAGATATACTACAGTTACCGGAGGAGGTAACTAGTCGTCCTGGTAAATCAGCACGCATTTTCCAGGAGTCCCGTGCTTCGCGCACAACATTGCCAGCTCTGGATGAGCTTAATGGTGTAATAGAGGAGGAACGTCTATGTCCAGATAAGCGTTTTCATGGAACGCATTTCTTTGATACACTTTATCCTTGCTCTACGGAGTTAAAGGCTAATTGGACTTCTGCTCCTGAAGTGGATGTGTCTTTGTCTCAGCTTAGTAAATCCTCTCTACTCCCTATTAAGGGAAAAGCGAGCTTACAGGAGCCTTTGGATAGAAAGGCAGAATTGGCGGCAAATGCAAGCTATGAGGCTGCGGGTCATGGATTTCGAGCAGTGCTAGGATCCATGTGTGCTGCTAGAGCTTCTCTAAGCTGGTTGGCACGTCTGAAGACGGAGTTGCAAAATGAATCTCCGTTATCTGAGATACGGGAGGCAACCTGTTATATCTTTGATGCCGGTCTGGATACGGCATCTCTGCTGGCCAAAGCGCAAGCTTCAGCGGTCACAGTCAGAAGAGCTTTATGGCTCAGACAGTGGGCCAGGGACGCAGTTTCCAAACAAGGGTTGTTGGCCTTACCTTACAAGGGTGGCCATCTTTTTGGATCCGACCTCACAGAGCTGATTTCCAAGGCTAAGGCGAAGGAATCAGCATTACCACAGCGAAGGGCCATGGCCTCGGTGTCCAGTAAGCCTGGTGTTTATAGTGGTCGGCGGTCCTTTCGGGGCCGAGGACGATCTAGTCACTCCTCGTGGGATCGGGTCGTCCTTCTTTCTCAGGAAAGAAATCCTCTCAGAAAACTCGTACTCCCTGGAAGCAGAGTTTCCGCCAGAACAAGCGGGAACTTGACAAGAAAACCGCAAAGTCGGATTGACGCCAGGGGTCCACTCGAGGATTCTCGAGTGGGGGGTCGCCTGCTTCTTTTCAAGGAGACTTGGATGGCTCGCGTTCCAGATTCCTGGGTAACGCGGATAGTGTCGGCAGGCTATTTCATAGAGTTTGCTTCTCAACCCCCAAATGTTTTTTGTCAGTCTCGCGTTCCGTCAGAACCCGAGCTTGTTGTCGCTCTACAGCGAGAGGTCGAATCGCTACTACAAAAGGGTGTAGTGATACCGGTTCCGTCAGAGGACCGAGGGAAAGGTTTTTATTCCAACCTTTTTATAGTTCCCAAAAAGGAGAACAAATTTCGCCCGATTCTGGATCTCAAGCGATTGAACCGGCATGTCCATGCCCGGAAATTTCGCATGGAGTCGCTTCGTTCCGTTGTGGCAGCTCTGTCACAGAACGATTTTCTGGTGTCAATCGACATTCGCGACGCCTATTTGCATATTCCCATCGGAAAGGCTCATCAGCGCTTTCTTCGATTTGCCATAGGTCAGAATCATTACCAGTTCGTGGCTCTGCCGTTCGGCTTAGCCTCAGCGCCAAGGGTCTTTACAAAAATTCTGGCGCCCCTCATGGCACTCCTTCGAAGACAGGGGATTACGATTCTCCCTTATCTGGACGATCTTTTGATCGTGGCTTCCTCGGAGGAGGAGGCGTTGACGGCTCGGGATTTGTCTCTTCAGTTTCTGAAAGACTTCGGTTGGCTGGTCAATTGGGAGAAGTCGTCCCTGGAACCATCGAGGACAATTCTCTTTTTGGGAATGCATCTCGACGCGTTTCGGTCGGTAGTTTCCCTACCACCAGACAAACAGTCATGTCTTCTTCGACATGTACAGATTATGACATCCTCAACGGCAATGTCCCTACGGAAGTGTATGCGTCTTCTGGGACTGATGGTGGCGTCCATGGAGGCAATTCCTTTTGCCCAGTTCCACTCCAGGACTCTTCAAAGGTTCATCGTGAGTCGATGGAATCAGTCGCAATCGCTGGATTGCAGTGTCACCATTTCTCGCGCGGTGCGGGATTCTCTAGAATGGTGGTTACGGCCAGGGGCATTCTCCCTGGGGAAGTCTTTCCTCCCTCTGCAGTGGTCAGTCATAACCACCGATGCCAGCCTGACGGGCTGGGGGGGTGTTTGGAACAATCTCTGGATTCAGGGGGTATGGTCACCGGAAGAGTCTGTGCTTCCGATCAACATCCTGGAATTGAGGGCGATTTTCCTTTGCCTCCAACATTGGACGGTCCCTTTGAGCGGTCTGCCAGTCCGTGTGCAGACAGACAATGCGACGGCTGTCGCGTATATCAATCACCAAGGTGGGACAAGGAGTTCCAGACTCTTGGTAGAGGTGTCCCGAATTCTGATTTGGGCAGAGGCCAATGTACCAGCCATTTCGGCGATTCACATTCCAGGGGTTCAGAATATTACAGCGAACTTTCTCAGTCGCAGAAGGATGGATCCCGGGGAATGGAGCCTCCACCCGGAAGTCTTTGCACTACTGTGCTCTCGCTGGGGAACCCCCCCAAGTGGGTTTGATGGCATCCAGGTCCAATGCCAAGTTACCGACATTCATGTCCAGGTACAAGGACCCGAAGGCGGTGGCGGTGGATGCTCTAGTGGCTCAGTGGGATCAGTTCGAGCTGATCTATGTATTCCCGCCAATATCCATTTGTCATCCGGACTTGATGTCCCTGCGTTTGACGGCGTGGCTCTTGAGACCAAAATCTTGACCCGTAGAGGTTTTTCAGCCGAGGTCATTGCTACCCTTCGTGCTGCAAGATGTCCCGCTACTTCTAGGATTTACCACAAAATTTGGGAAACCTTCTTTTCGTGGTGTTTGGGGTCTTCTCGGAACCCGAGAAAATTTTCCATTCCCAACCTGTTGGCTTTTCTGCAGCATGGGCTAGACAAGGGTTTGGCAGTTAGCACTCTGAAAGGTCAGATTTCTGCTCTGTCCTTATTGTTCCGGAGAACCATTGCTTCGAATAGAGACGTGCTCTCTTTTTTCCGAGGTATCTCTCGTAAGTTTCCGCCGCGGAAGGCACCCGTGTCTCCTTGGCGGCTCAACCTTGTTTTGGAGGCTCTTCAGCATAAACCTTTTGGACCTATGGTTTCTGCTAGCCTTTCTTTACTTTCTTGGAAGGTGGCTTTCCTTGTTGCAGTCACTTCCTTGAGGAGAGTTTCTGAATTGGCAGCTCTTTCTTGCTCGCCTCCTTTTTCTGGAGTTTTTTCCGGATCGTGTAGTGCTTCGCACTCGGGGTGATTTTTTGCCTAAAGTGGTGTCACAATTTCATGTTAACCAGAATATTGTGTTGCCTTCACTCTGTCCGGATCCGAAGAATACGAAAGAGCGAGATTTACACACATTGGATTTAGTGCGGGCCTTGAAGTTTTATCTATCTATTACTCAAGGTTTTCGTAAGACGGACTCTCTGTTTGTGGTTCCGGCAGGTTGTCGGCGTGGTCAACGAGCTTCCAAGGGTTCTATAGCTCGTTGGATCCGGTCAGCTATTTTGGAAGCTTACCGTCTTCGGGGTGAATCTTGCCCGATTAAGATTCGAGCCCATTCCACGAGAGCTGTGGCTTCATTGTGGGCTTTTCATCAAGGTGCTTCGGCAGTGCAGCTTTGCCGAGCGGCGACTTGGCGCTCTGTCCACACGTTTACAAGATTTTATAAAGTGGACGTCAGTGCTTCCGCTGATGCAGCCCTCGGACGTAGTGTCCTGCAGGCAGCTGTAGTTTAAAGTTCTGGATGAACTTGTGTTTAGCGCTGGTTGCGCTTTGTTGTTAAGGTTGTTGGGTTTCTGCCTTTTGTTGGTTTTTTCCCACCCTTATTTTTGAACTGCTTTGGGACGTCCCATCAGTAATGAATTACTGTGGCTCTCTTCCTTCATCTGCAGCTGAAACACGGATTTTGGTAAAGACTTACCTGTAAAATCCTTTTCAGCGAAGGAAGGAAGAGAGACACAGCACCCTCCCACGGCAGAAGTGTGTTGATGTTTTCAGATGCAGCGCGACCCTTATCTGATAGCGATTATCTGGGCTGAGGTCAGCGCGCTAAGGCTCTGTTCCAGCATCGCCAGCTCATCGCAGTAGTCAGGTTCCGTGAGTAGTACCTGGAACTCTGTGGTTTTTGGCTTTCTTTGCATGCATAACCTGTATCCTTGTGTTTTTTCTCTGAAGTTCCTTCAGAAGGGGTTATGTTGCTCCGCTGGTGATCTTGGCTCTTTTCCTAAAAGCTTTGATACGACTGGAGCTGAGTAGGAGGAGCCCGAGCTGGAGGGGCCAGCCAGTCATCACTCTTTTGATCTGAGGTAACATCCTGATCTGGGGCTCCGCCTACCCATCAGTAATGAATTACTGTGTCTCTCTTCCTTCCTTCGCTGAAAAGGATTTTACAGGTAAGTCTTTACCAAAATCCGTGTTTTGGACATGACAGGTTAACTTTTAGTAATGTGGTGCAGTGAGGCACATAAATAAATTGGATGGATAAGTGATGTAATCCATGGCTAAATCCTTTCCTTCTTTGTGCTTCTGTATATAAGCCCATAGGCCAGCGTGCCCTATTATTGCTACCTTTATTTGTCCATGTGCCATTGTTACTCATCATCTCCTCAATTTCTGTAACATTCATTAACTTTAGATCCATGGTTACTAATAAGGCTTATTTTCTTTTTTACAGTAGTACAGAGGACTCCCCATCTGTATTTATACGTGTTTGTGAAGTCCATCGTGAAGAAGAGTCCAGAAGTCTTCAGATGCCCACTACACCTGTCAGGTAAATGTCATAAAACTTAGGACTGGACTCTTCAGTTTGGAATCTTGCTATTGGTTTTCATAAAATATTAGGAATAGATTTGATTGTAAATTGGTTTTGTCCAAGTGAAAAAAAACATTATGGCTGTAGTGTAGTGGCTCCTTCAGAATAAATTATTGTTTGTGTCTTTTTTTCTCGACTTTTTTTTCTTATGCTCCTCTGCTTCCCCTCTCCTCTTCATAGACTTTTTTTTAGGCAGCAGTTGTAATTTAATCCCTCAATGAGGAACAATATGAGCCTCTTTTTCTTCATAGTGAATGATCATTGCAGGAACACTAACAGTAACTGATATGTGGGAGAAAATGACATTATTTTCTAATAAGATATAATGCAAAATTTCTTCTCTTGTGTTGAATTTTGGGAAAAAAGTAGTGTAGATACTATTTTCAAAGTGATCCTAACATGACAGGTACCCGGTTTCTTAAAATGTCAGGGGCTGGAAACAGTCAATACCTTTTTGTTATATTTGTGAAAATTGCAGTAGCAGCTAAAGCAGCTTCCATGCCGATAGTGAAGAATTATGCGATTATTATTTATAGTACTTTATACTTTGTTCACACTCGAGAAAACTGGCACTTCGTCTTTTTAAAACCATAGAATTTTTTTTTTAAAGTCCTGAAAAGCACAGGTATTCACAGATATACAGATAGCTGACTGTTTTGGAATTAAGCTTCCTTATTCATGGCTGTCTAAGAAAAAACATTACTTTTTAATGGTGAACAAACACCCTCTTCATATTCGGCTGTCACCTCCTACACCCAATCAACAGGTAAGTCCATAGCTGAATGCTAATAAATGAGATAAACCCCAACCTCTGAAAGCAGAGAAAGAAAACATTAAATAGTATAGTTACAGTCAGTCATATACGGTGTAGATGCAGCATGTCATGAGAACATTTTAATAATATTACATCTTAATCATGTCATAGGTATAAATTATGTGGATATCTCGTCAAGGTTTAAACCTATGACCTGATTAAATTATCATTTTTATTTTTTTTTTTGCTTTTTAATGGTGAACAATATTTCTCTACCGCTTCATTGGGGGACACAGGAAACCATGGGTGTATGCTGCTGCCACTAGGAGGCTGACACTATGCCGAAAAAAAGTTAGCTCCTCCGCAGTGTACACCCTTCCGACAGGAACTAGGGAATTCAGTTTTAGCTTAGTGTCAGTAGGAGGTGGACACGGGTCTCTCTGGAGACCCATATCTACCTATTGTACTGTCGTTCTTTTTCAGGTTTCCGGAGGGATACAGTGTGAACGGTCACTACTGTACTCCCACACAGAGACTGAGTACGGCGTGTACTGCCACCCCATATCCTCATATGTCTGTTACCTCGGCAGGACCCCTATATTCCCTAACACGGTCGTGTGTTTAGGTGACCACGGAAGAGAAGAAGACCCGGGCCTGCCTCCCGTCTCCCACCTACTCGCCCACCAGAGCCTGTCAGTGAAGGAGACACGGACGTCCCGCATCTGGATCCCGGACGTCCGAAGATCTTCAGAGGTACTGTCCCTCTTTCCTCCATAGCAGAGAAGACAGAAGAAAAGAAGACAAGAAACAAAAAAAAAAAAAAAGGGGGACAGAGTTTAGGCCATGTAGCGACCCGCTCCCGGGGTCTCCTCATTCCGGGCTCATACCTGCGGATCAGATGCCGCTTTTTGGGCCCCCCTGAGTCTTCCCCTTCCCAGGTCACCTGCAACCTTAGGTGCCTGGTTGCGCCGCAAACCGCTGCTTGGGGGCCTCCTTTTTAATACCGCTCACTTCTTGTGGGGCACCCCCTTTGTTTATACGTTTCGGGGCCTCCGCGCCGTCCCCACCACCCCCCAAACGCCGGCCACAGACTTTAATTGAGGCCCCGGCTTCATTTCGGTCCTAGTCTTGGTGCCGGCTCCGCCCCTTTCTCCCAGACTTCCGGGTGTGCTTTTCTCCCGCCCATCCTTCCCAGTGCTGCTTTAGGCTCCGCCCACCTCCTGTGTTACTGTGGGCTGGAGCTGCAGCCATTTGCCTCCAGATAATGGCGCTTAGCTCCGCCCCCCCCCCTCCACTGGCGGCCGCAGGTCCTACCCGAGGCCCCGGCTTCACTTTGGGCCTAGTTTTTGTCGACTCCGTCCACCTCTCCCCTCCTCTGCCAGGCAGCGTTTCTGTGGGCTGGAGTCGGCGTCATGGGTCAGGGAGGTTTATTGCTCTGATCCCAGCGCTTTTTCCCTGTGGTCAGCGTGCCCTTAATCTCCAGCCAGGTCCTCAGGGAGTGCCAACTGGCTGCCATCTTGCCCCAGATGACGGCGTTTTGGCTCCCCCCTCCCTCTTCGTCACTAAGAGGGTTTTTTATCGCAGCAGCGCACGCTTTTTTCCTTCTGGATCCTCTGCCTGACGCCATCTTCGCTCCAGGAACAGGACGACTTCTCCAGAGCCTCTGCTACCGCTCACACCTAAGGGCAGCGTTCAGGAACCGTGAGCTGGGAGCACATCTTCGGCTCGTGGACAGATAGTCTCGGGGGAGCAGCACTCAGGATTCTGTGAGTAGCTCTGCACTGCAGAGCTAACACTCTCCTCTTTCTCTTTTTGGTCCTCCATCCTTCTGGCACCAGTTAGTGGGAGCCCTTTTCGGCCCAAGGTGATTTTGAGACCCCTACCCCCGAGTGGGCTATGTCTCTGTCACAATCTGTGGCGGGGAGTCTCCGACCCTTGTGTCCGTATTAGACAGGTTGCCCTTTTCAGCACCCGTACTCGCCAACGGACCACAAGTCTCCCATTCCGGTCTGTCCAATCCAGGCCGTAAGAAAACTAGACTGGAGCACCGTTCTAGATCTTCTCCCCAGATGACCTTTCACAGCATCTAGCATCCTCTTCTCCGGGATTAGGCGAGGCGTCTTCGGACGCGCTTTTGGAAGATGAGGCGAACCTGGTTTCAGAACAGGCCTCCAGCTGGACGGATATGGTGCAGAGCCTGATTGTTGCAATGAGACCTTAGGCATCAAAGATACCGCTACGGAATCCGCAGATCAGGCGGTTTCGTTTAGTCAGTCCAGACCACCTTCCAAGGTCTTTGCCTCGCATCTGAGTTCATGGAGATACTCTATAGAGAGAGGGTTTTCTCCGGCTTGTTTGCTGTGGCTCAGTGGACAAAGAAGCTGACCACCAATCGCAGGCCCAAGGGTCTTAACCCAGGTGCACAACAGGGAGTAGAGTTTATTCTCCCTCTGATTCCAAGTCTACTGTTCTTCCATCAAGACAAATGACTGTACGGGTTATATCTAGAATCATAGAATGGTAGAGTTGGAAGGGACCTCCTGGGTCACCTGGTCCAACCCCTGCTCAAAGCAGGATTCACTATATCATCCCAGACAGATGTGTGTCCAGCCTCTGGGGACTTCCGTTGGGGGGCAGCTCGCCACCTCTAGTGGCGGCCTGTTCCACTCGTTAATCACTCTAAGGGGACTGTCACACTAAGCGATCGCACCAGCGACACGACCTGGCAGAGATCGTTTGTACATCGCTATATGGTCGCTAGTTAGCTTCCAAACAGGAAGATCTCATAAAACCTAGTCCCGCCTGCGCCGCTGACATATGAGTCACCAATGAGGTCGCTCGCCGTTCATAAAGGGCGTCATAAAATTGGTGTCGCTTAAGCGATATCGCTGGCGATCTCGCCTAGTGTGACAGTACCTTAACTGTCAAAAAGTTTTTTCTAATATCTAATCTGTATCTCCTTCCATTCAGTTTCATCCCATTGCTTCTGGTCTTTCCGTGTGCAAATGAGAATAAAGATAATCTTTCTACAATGTGACAGCCTAAAACTGGACACAGTATTCCAGATGAGGTCTGACCAGACTTCGTGGGGCGGTTTACCACAAGCAAGTCCGTTATACCTAATGCCGTCAGTGTCCAGACCTAGACCGCAACACAGAATCTGCTCTCTCCATAACCCGTCTCCAGGGTTCTATCTGCACAATTGTAGTCGCAGGATACTGAGAGCCAATCGCAGCAATACTCTATCTGGTTTCCAGGTTTCTGCGCACCGCCCACCAGGTACTGTAGAGCCTTTTGAAACTTGTATTTTTAGTGGATCAAACGAGTCTTGAGTGGACTGCTGCCGTAGTACTGGTATTCCGTGCTGTATCAGGCGAGTCAGATGTTCCCTGCGTTCTGTTGCAGCAGTACTCTAGCCGCTATCCAGGATTTATGGGGGTCATCCACCGGGCACTTTTAGTCGATCCCAGACGTTTTTTTCCAGTGGTTCAGATGTGCTGAGATCAAGTGCTGCATCGGTCCTGCTCTTCTGTTCTAGTCGGTGAGTCAGGAATGCCCTCTTTCTCATACCTCAGGGTCTTTTGCAACATCTGCCCAGGCTCTCTTCTGTTCACCGCTCAGTGAGAGACGCCCGGTGTTCATTACATCTGGTTGGCTGCAACAGCGGTTTTCAGTCCGCTTTCAGGTTTTTGTCTGCTGTGTGTGTTTTTTCTCGATCATTAACATCTGCGGTTTAGTTACAGAAAATCTGCACGTACCACAGGAAGGAGCTCTATACCATAACGTGGTTTTCAGCGGCAGCATGACTGGCCACACCATTTTCTGGTAGGTCAGACACGCCGGTATCAGGTACCTGATGGTCGCAGATTTTTCTTCGACCACGCACTGGGCCCTGTTTTCTGTTTGATCACCTTGATCATTCGGACCTAGCAATGACTTTCCGTAGGTCAGTTACATGGTTCTTCAAGTTATCCTTAGTTCCAGTGCGTTACTCCCAGCATAGAAGACCGTTCTCGGTTCTGCCCTAGGGGCCTTTTGAGCTATCTCAATACCAGAACTCCCTATCTATATGTCGTTACTTACCTTTTCTTTCTACAGGCACAGGATGAAGCCTCGAGCAGCTCCGGGATTTTATTTCCGAGGGTGGCAGCATCAGGTTCTCCCACCTTAGACAAGAATTGGATCTCACTCTGCACATGCATCAACCAGTGACGAACACTGCTCCAAGCCTGTATTCAATGAAGAGTCTGATGATAACACGTTCCTTCCATCAGCAGAATTCGTATCTTTTTCACTAGTATCTTCAGTGGTGTGATGTCTCATACTTGGGTAAGTGGGTTAACACACTACAATCTTCTCCCCGCTTCAAGGGGCCAGGACATATAGGATCGACAATGTCGTCATAGGGAAGGATCTTCTTCCTTAAATTATAAGATTCTCCAGAGTCCATTTATTGCTCTGGCGGATACCGGCTTAGCTAGTAAGCCCTTGCAGGTTACGGAGGGGAGTTCTCCAACCTGATTAGAGTTTTCTGCTGTTCCCTCCCCTTGGGTACTGCTTTGGGACGTCCCATGGTTTCCTGTGTCCCCAATGAAGCGGTAGAGAAAACAAGATTTTGGTTGCTTACTGTAAAATCTGTTTCTCGGAGCCTTCATTGGGGGACACAGCACCCACCCAGGTTGAACAGCTCTGCTTACTATACTGTTACAGTTTGTTTGTGTTTTCTCTCTCCTTTATAGATTGCTTCTCCTACTGCTTTCTCACTAACTGAATTCCCTAGTTCCTGTCGGAAGGGTGTACACTGAGGAGGAGGAGCTAACTTTTTTAACTTTTTTTCTGCATAGTGTGAGCCTCCTAGTGGCAGCAGCATACACCCATGGTTTCCTGTGTCCCCCAATGAAGGCTCCGAGAAACAAATTTTACGGTAAGCAACCAAAATCTTGTTTTATTTTCTAACACCTACAGTGGTGGCCAAAAGTATTGGCACCCCTGCAATTCTGTCAGATAATAGTTTCTTCCTGAAAATGATTGCAATCACAAATAATTTGCTTTTTTTATCTTCATTTAATTTGCTTGCAAGGAAAAAACACAAAAGAGAATGAAGCAAAAATCAAATCCTTGATCATTTCACACAAAACTCCAAAAATGGGCTGGACAAAAGTATTGGCACCCTCAGCCTAATACTTGGTTGCACAACCTTTAGCCAAAATAACTGCGAACAACGCTTCCGGTAACCAAACCATCAATGAGTTTCTTACAATGCTCTGCTGGAATTGTAGACCATTCTTCTTTGGCAAACTGCTCCAGGTCCCTGATATTTGAAGGGTGTCTTCTCCAAAGTGCCATTTTGAGATCTCTCCACAGGTGTTCTATGGGATTCAAGTCTGGACTCATTGCTGGCCACCTTAGAAGTCTCCAGTGCTTTCTCTCAAACCATTTTATAGTGCTTTTGGAAGTGTGTTTTGGGTCATTGTCCTGCTGGAAGATCCATGACCTCTGAGGGAGACCCAGCTTTCTCACACTGGGCCCTACATTATGCTGCAAAATTTGTGGGTAGTTTTCAGACTTCATAATGCCATGCACACGGTCAAGCAGTCCAGTGCCAGAGGCAGCAATGCAACCCCAAAACATCAGGGAACCTCCGCCATGTTTGACTGTAGGGACCGTGTTCTTTTCTTTGAATGCCTCTTTTTTTTCCTGTACACTCTATGTTGATGGTTTTTCCCAAAAAGCTCGACTTTTGTCTCATCTGACCAGAGAACATTCTTCCAAAACGTTTTAGGCTTTCTCAGGTAAGTTTTGGCAAACTCCAGCCTGGCTTTTTTATGTCTCGGGGTAAGAAGTGGGGTCTTCCTGGGTATCCTACCATACAGTCCCTTTTCATTCAGACGCCGACGGATAGCACGGGTTGACACTGTTGTACCCTCGGACTGCAGGGCAGCTTGAACTTGTTTGGATGTTAGTCGAGGTTCTTTATCCACCATCTGCACAATATTGCGTTGACATCTCTCGTCAATTTTTCTTTTCCTTCCACATCTAGGGAGGTTAGCCACAGTGCCATGGGCTTTAAACTTCTTGATGACACTGCACACGGAAGACACAAGAACATTCAGGTCTTTGGAGATGGACTTGTAGCCTTGAGATTGCTCATGCTTCCTCACAATTTGGTTTCTCAAGTCCTCAGACAGTTCTTTGGTCTTCTTTCTTTTCTCCATGCTCAATGTGGTACACACAAGGACACAGGACAGAGGTTGAGTCAACTTTAATCCATGTTAACTGGCAGCAAGTGTGATTTAGTTATTGCCAACACCTGTTAGGTGCCACAGGTAAGTTACAGGTGCTGGTGATTACACGAATTAGAGAAGCATCACATGATTTTTTTAGGTTTGGTGTGGAATTATATCCAATTTGGCTTTAGGTAAATTCTTTGTGTTTTTTCATTGAAGACAAATTAAATGAAGATAATAATACCAAAGAATTTGTGCTTGCAATCATTTTCAGGAAGAAACTGAGTATTATCTGACAGAATTGCAGGGGTGCCAATACTTTTGGTCACCACTGTATGAATAAGGAAATTCAGATCGGAAGTGCATCAGATGTTTATATATCTGTGTATACTTTTTGAAGAAATAAAGGAGATACTTTTTTAATGAAGACAGAGTGCCGATTTTCTAAAAGTTTGATCTTTGCTACTTCGCTCCATTTGTCAGGCACCTGAGGAAGAAAATTTGCAGGTGTGGTGAGCTATTTTCTTACTACTATCCCTGTGTCACAAGACAGCAGAGATGTTTGTAGACAAAATCGGATGCACCTCCATAAATATGTTTAATTACAGGGTGCCTTACCTTGTTTGAGTAAACATAATGCATAAACAAGAAGAGAAACAGACCAAACAAAAATTGGCGCGCACACCTGATATAATGCAAATAGAAAAAGATATAAATTTTATTAGGAACCCAAAACTGACAAATTTAAAATCATTTAAAATCAAATATACAACATGATGATCATAGCACACCCCCAGAAAAACATGTATCTACATGGGACAATAAATATATGGAGCTCCATTAACATGCAAAAGTAGCATGTGCTGCACAATTCTTGCTTTAAAATAATACAATAACAACAGATGCAATCAATGGAAATAACCACTAGCTAATAACAGTATCTGGCAGAATACACTTAATGCAATCACAAGTGAAATAAATCCCTGCCTATTCAACATATCAAAGACCAATGGAGAGATAACTAAATAGTCAGTGTAAAGGACATTCAATAACAGAATGAAGATTGCATGGTATGAACATAGCTGGAATAGAGTGGAAAAAAAAGAGCCAGAGGGAAACAATTACCCATGTCTAATGAAATAACCAAAGAAGCACTAAGTGTTCTAATAAGAGCAAAGGCTGCCATGAGCAAAAATAAATTAGAGCTCCCATCAACCCAAATGGGAAATAAGTACTTCGAAGCTGTCCTGTACAGCGATATGCGTGGGGTCTCCCCACAACCCCTGCTCATGAGGACTTATTTCCCATTTGAGTTGATGGGAGCTCTTATTTATTTTTGCTGATGGCAGCCTTTGCTCTTATTAGAACACTTAGTGATTCCTTGGTTATTTCAGTAGACATGGGTAATTGTTTCCCTCTGGCTCTTTTTTTCATTGATTGCATATGTTGTTATTATTTTAACCCCTTACTGACAGAGCCAATTTGCAGCTTAATGACCGGGCCAATTTTTACAATTCTGACCACTGTCACTTTATGAGGTTATAACTCTGGAACGCTTTAACGGATCCTGCTGATTCTGACATTGTTTTTTCGTAACATATTGTACTTCACGATAGTGGTAAAAATTTTTTTATATGACTTGCGTTTATTTATGAAAAAAACGGAAATATGGCGAAAATTTTGAAAATTTAGCAATTTTCAAACTTTAATTTTTTATGCCCATAAATCAGAGATATATATCACACAAATTTCTTAATAAATTACATTTCCCACATGTCTACTTTACATCAGCACAATTTTGGGAACAAAATTTTTTTTTTGTTACGAAGTTATAAGGGTTAAAGGTTGACCAGCGATTTCTCATTTTTACAACACCATTTTTTTTTAGGGACCACATCACATTTGAAGTCACTTTGAGGGGTCTATATGATAGAAAATACCCAAAAGTGACACCATTCTAAAAACTGCACCCCTCAAGGTGCTCAAAACCATATTCAAGAAGTTTATTAACCCTTTACGTTCTTCACAAACTGAAGCAATGTGTAAGGAAAAAATTAACATTTAACTTTCAGCAGCAGAATGGAAGGAAAGGAGACACACTAGTAATGACTAGTGGGTAGGCGGAGCCCAGATAGGATTGACACCTCAGATTAAAAAGAGTGTTGACCGGCCCCTCCAGCTCGGGCTCCTCCTACTCCTGCTTCTCCAGTCTAAAATTTGAGGTCCAGAGGATGGTCGCTGCTGGAAGCAGCTCCTCAGAAAACTTTATTATTTTTATCGGACAAGAGACTTGGATCACCAAATGTGGTCTAGAGGTCTCAGGGGTCTCAGCGCTGCTGGACCCCCACCTCTCCCTTGGCGATCTGTAATACCCTGTATGGTGGTCCCTGCAGTTTCATTCCGGCCCTGGGGGATGAGGATTGCTTCCCTGGCGGGGACGCAAACCGCACATCGGGGGTCACTGCGTTCCCCGCCCGGGGGGGGAAGCGATGGGCACAGCGCCACAAACCCCTGGGGGTCCCTGTGGCGCTCGGCTGGTGAGTACCGCATTTTTTATGTGAATGTGTGTGTGCTCCCAGCGGCTGCTGCGGCAGCCGCTGGTACATGTATTAGATGACATGTTTGGTGACTGTATTTTATGTCCGCAGGCAGATACCTGCAGGACAGAGGAGAGCAGAGAGCGAGGAGTTCGCTTCTTTTTTGAAGCCGGAGGGGGGCGTGGCTTCACGCTTCCCGCTCTTTTTGTGACAGGAATCGCTCTGAGGAGACTGCAGCTTCACTGTCCTTCTCTTCCGGCTTCTCTCAGCGCGGCGGCCATTACAGAGGCTCCGGGCTCCTCATGCTCCGCTTCTCCTGTTTAAGGTATACTTTCACCGAGGCCAGCTGGGTGAGTGAATATCATCACCCCACAGCGCAGAACCTATCTGTGTTCCAAGTGACAGATTGCGTTTATCTGCAGCCGCGTTCTCTTATAGAGACCTGGGACTCGCACACTCCTTTTATTTTATATAGGGAGTTGTGGGGAGTTGGCGGCATTAACCCCTATGAAGGGTTAACCCTTTCAGCAATAACCGCCGCAGGTTCTACCCGGTAGGGATCAGAACGCAGGAGGTTATTTATATACTGAGAGATAGCTGGGGTAACTCTCTTCTTTAAGAGCTTTAACCCTTCAGCGTACTTGCTCAGTCGGCTTAGTAACCACACTGTTTCCAGTTACTAACAGGGTTTTGACCTGCCATTTACTGCTGACATGTCGGTTCAGGGTCCGGAAGGTGCGGACCATCTGCCAGATCCGCTACAGGATCAGTCGCAAGTATCTGATACGCAGACTTCGACGGCATCAAGCGCTGCGATTTACAGCGATACCAAATTAGATGCCATCGCTCAGTCAATTAATGGCTTGTCTGACCTTTTAGGTCAGTGGGTGTCAGCTAGATCCTCTCATGACAGGAAGCGGCGCAGGCCGGTGCCATCTTTTCCGCGTAGCGAATCAGAGGTATCTGATATGGAATGCGGACAGGGTTCTCCTTCAAACTCAGAAGGGGAGTTATCCGATTCGGATAAGGAGGATCGGCAGGGACATTCTTTCTCTCTTGTGAGCCGAACAGAGGCTTTAATTGAAGCTATGAGAGAGGCGTTACAGTTACCGGAGGAGGTAACTACACGGCCTGGTAAGTCGGGCCGCATGTACCAGGAGTACCATAAGTCGCGGTCAACATTACCGGCTCTGGAAGAGCTTAATACGGTAGTGGAGAAGGAACGTCTGTGTCCAGATAAACGTTTTCAAGGGACACGGTTCTTTGAAGCATTATATCCGTGTTCAACGGAATTGACGGATAATTGGATTCCTTCTCCTGAAGTGGATGTTCCTTTATCCCAGCTTAGTAAATCCTCATTGCTTCCGGTTAAAGGGAAAGCGAGTCTGCAAGAGCCGCTGGACAGAAAAACGGAGATGGCGGCGAAATCCATCTATGAAGCTGCAGGTCATGGATTCAGAGCAGTACTAGGATCCATGTGTGCTTCTAAGGCTTCCCTGTGCTGGTTGGTCCGTTTACGGAAGGCGTTGCAAAATAGATCTCCATTATCCGAGATAGATGGACTTCTCGATTTATTGGAGACTGCAGCCCGATATAGCTGTGATGCAGGTCTGGATACTGCGTCATTATTATCCAGGACGCAATCCTCAGCGGTCACAGTCAGAAGAGCACTGTGGCTTAGACAGTGGACGGGGACGCGGTTTCCAAGCAGGGTTTACTGTCTTTAGCCTACAAGGGTGGTCAGCTATTTGGATCTGATCTCACAGAGCTGATTGCCAAGGCAAAGGCTAAAGAAGCGGCTTTACCACAGCGAAGGGCTATGGCTTCTACGTCTGGCAGACCTAGTGCCGGTAATGGTCGGCGGTATTTTCGGTCTAGGGGACGATCAAGTCAGTCTTCTTGGGGATCGGGTCGTCCCTCTTTTTCGGGAAAGAAGTCTTCTCAGAAATCCCGCACCCCTTGGAAACAAAGTTTCCGTCAAGACAAGCGGGAAACTGACAAGAAGCCCGCCAAGGCAGACTGACGCCAGGTCCTCACTCGAGGGCTCTCGAGTGGGGGGTCGCCTGCTCCAATTCAAGGCGAATTGGATTTCCCGCGTTCCGGATTCCTGGGTAACGCGAGTTGTGTCGGCAGGCTACTTCATAGAGTTTTCTTCTCGACCCCCGGACAGTTTTTGCCAGTCTCGCATTCCGTCAGAGCCCGAGCTATTTGCCGCTCTGCTGCGAGAGGTGGAATTCCTTCTGCAGAAGGGTGTAGTAATACCGGTTCCGACAGAGGACCGGGGAAAAGGTTTTTATTCAAATCTCTTTGTGGTCCCCAAAAAAGAGGACAAATTTCGTCCTATTCTGGATCTCAAAAGATTGAATCAGCATGTCCACACCCAAAAATTCCGCATGGAGTCACTTCGCTCCGTTGTGGCAACCCTGTCGCAGAACGACTTTCTGGTGTCAATCGACATTCGCGACGCTTATTTGCATGTTCCCGTCGGAAGGGCTCACCAGCGCTTCCTTCGTTTTGCCATAGGTCAGGACCATTACCAATTTGTGGCCCTGCCATTCGGCTTGGCTTCAGCGCCCAGAGTTTTTACAAAAATTCTAGCGCCTCTCATGGCAATTCTTCGAAGACAGGGAGTCACGATTATTCCCTATCTGGACGACCTTTTGATTGTGGCGTCCTCAAAGTAGGAGGCGGTGACGGCTCGCAATCTATCCCTTCAGCTCCTGGAGGACTTCGGGTGGCTGGTCAATTGGGAGAAGTCGTCTCTGGAACCGTCGCAGTCAATCCTGTTTTTGGGGATGCATTTCGATACGGTACTGGCAGTGGTGTCCCTACCTTCAGACAAGCGGGCATGTCTCCTTCGACATGTACAGACTATGAAGTCTTCGACAGCAATGTCCCTTCGGAAGTGTATGCGCCTTTTAGGTCTGATGGTGGCTTCCATGGAAGCACTTCCGTTTGCCCAGTTTCATTCCAGAGCTCTCCAAAGGCTCATTCTGAGTCATTGGGATCGATCGCAGATTGCACTGGATCGCAGTATCCTCATCTCTCGCAGGGTGCGAGAGTCCCTAAGTTGGTGGTCACGTCCAGGAACGTTATCACTGGGGAAGTCTTTCCTTCCTCCGAGGTGGTCGGTCATAACCACCGATGCCAGCCTGACGGGCTGGGGGGGTGTCTGGAACGATCTCTGGGTTCAGGGAGTATGGTCATCGGAAGAGTCTGTTCTACCGATCAACATCTTGGAATTGAGGGCAATTTTCCTTTGCCTCCAACACTGGACGGTCCCTTTGAGCGGTCTACCAGTCCGAGTGCAGACAGACAACGCAACGGCGGTCGCGTATATCAACCACCAAGGCGGGACGAGGAGTTCCAGGCTCATGGTGGAAGTGTCTCGGATCCTGAATTGGGCCGAGGACAGAGTACCAGCCATCTCTGCGATTCACATTCCAGGAGTTCAGAATACCACGGCGGACTTCCTCAGTCGAGAGAAGATGGATCCCGGAGAATGGAGTCTTCATCCGGAGATCTTTGCACTGCTATGCTCCCTTTGGGGAGTTCCCCAAGTGGATTTGATGGCATCCAGGTCCAATGCCAAGTTGCCGACCTTCATGTCCAGGTACAAGGACCCGAAGGCTGTGGCGGTGGATGCTCTGGTGGCCCCGTGGGACCGATTCGAGCTAATCTATGTGTTTCCGCCGATATCTTTACTTCCTCTGGTGCTGCGTCGGATCAGACTGGAGAGAATCCCGGCTATGTTGATAGCCCCAGATTGGCCAAGGAGGACGTGGTTCTCGACACTGGTGTCGCTTTTGGCAGCACCGCCATTTCCACTTCCTCTTCGCCCGGACCTGTTAACCCAGGGTCCTGTCCGTCATCCGGACTTGAAGTCTCTGCGTTTGACGGCGTGGCTCTTGAGACCGAAATACTGACCCGTAGAGGTTTTTCAGCCGAAGTCATTGCCACTCTGCGAGCTGCCAGAGGTCCGGCTACTACTAGAATTTACCACAAGACCTGGGAAGCCTTCTTCTCGTGGTGTTTGGGTTCTTCAAGGAACCCGAGGATTTTTTCCATTCCCAATCTGTTGGCTTTTCTACAGTACGGGCTGGACAAGGGTTTGGCAGTTAGCACCCTGAGGGGTCAGGTTTCTGCCCTGTCCCTGTTGTTCCGGAAAGTTATCGCCTCGCGTAGGGACGTGCGCTCCTTTTTTCGCGGGGTAACCCGTCAGTTTCCGCCGCGGAAGGCACCTGTGTCTCCTTGGCGGCTCAACCTTGTCCTGGAGGCTCTTCAGCATGGGCCTTTTGAGCCAATGGATTCTGCTAACCTTTCTTTGCTTTCTTGGAAGGTTGCCTTTCTAGTCGCAGTCACTTCTTTGAGAAGGGTTTCTGAGTTGGCGGCTCTTTCTTGCTCGCCTCCTTTCCTGGAATTTTACCCGGATCGAGTAGTGCTTCGCACACGGGGCGACTTTCTACCTAAGGTAGTGTCGCAATTCCATGTTAACCAGGATATTGTTTTGCCTTCACTTTGCCCGGGCCCGAGGAATGCAAAGGAACGGGTTTTGCACACATTGGATTTAGTGCGGGCCTTGAAGTTCTATTTGTCGGTTACTCAAGGTTTTAGGAAGTCAGACTCCTTGTTTGTGATTCCAGCAGGTCGTCGACGTGGTCAACAAGCTTCCAAGGACTCTATAGCTCGTTGGATTCGGTCAGCCATTTTGGAGGCTTACCGACTTAAAGGCGAACCTTGCCCGATTAAGATTCGTGCTCATTCCACGAGGGCTGTGGCCTCATCGTGGGCCTTTCATCAAGGGGCTTCGGCAGCTCAGCTCTGCCGAGCGGCGACTTGGCGCTCCGTCCACACGTTTACAAAGTTTTATAAGGTGGACGTCAGTGCTTCCGCTGATGCGGCCTTAGGACGCAGGGTCCTACAGGCGGCTGTAGTGTAAAGTTCTAGTTAACTTGTATTTGGCGCCTGTTGCGCATTTACCAAGGTTGTTGGGATTCTGCCTGTTTTTTCTTGGTTATATTCCCACCCTTAATTTTTGGACTGCTTTGGGACGTCCCACTAGTCATTACTAGTGTGTCTCCTTTCCTTCCATTCTGCTGCTGAAAGACGGATTTTGGTAAGAACTTACCTGTAAAATCCTTTTCAGCGAAGGAAGGAAAGGAGACACAGCACCCGCCCATGGCAGAAGTGTGTTGATGTGTTTTCAGATGCGGCGTGACCCTCTTCTGATAGCGATTATCTGGACTGAGGTTGACGCGCTACGGCTCCTTTCCAGCATTGCCAGCTCATCGCGGTGGTCAGGTCTAGTGAGTAGTACCTGGAACTGTGTGGTTTTTTTGCCTACATGCATGCATAACCTGTATTCTTGCTTTTTCTCTGAAGTCCTTCAGAAGGGGTTATGTTGCTCCGCTGGTGATATTTGCTCTTCCTAAGCTTTTGTAGGACTGAAGAAGCAGGAGTAGGAGGAGCCCGAGCTGGAGGGGCCGGTCAACACTCTTTTTAATCTGAGGTGTCAATCCTACCTGGGCTCCGCCTACCCACTAGTCATTACTAGTGTGTCTCCTTTCCTTCCTTCGCTGAAAAGGATTTTACAGGTAAGTTCTTACCAAAATCCATCTTTTTTTTGCAAAAACTTTACTTCGGAACCAATTTTTTTTTATTTTCACAATTGTTAAAAAAAAAAAATGAACCACAAAATTTGTTGTGCAATTTCTTCTGAATACGCCGATACCCCGTATGTGGGGGTAAACCACTTTTTGGGCGCACGGCAGAGGTCACAAGGGAAGGCGGGCCGTTTGACTTTTTCAACGCAGAATTGGCTGGACGCCATGTTGCGTTTAGAGAGCCCCTGATGTGCCTAAACAGTGGAAACCCCCAACAAGTGACCCCATTTTGGAAACTAGACCCCTTAAGGAACTTATCTAGATGTATGGTGAGCACTTTGATCCTCCAAGTGCTTCACAGAAGTTTAAAACATAGAGCCGTGAAAATAAAAAATCATTTTTTCCACAAAAACTATCTTTTCACCCCAATTTTTATTTTCCCAAGGGTAACAAGACCCCAAAAGTTTTTGTGCAACTTGTCCTGAGCATGCTGATACCCCATATGTGGGGTTAAACCACTGTTTGGGTGCATGGCAGAGCTTGGAAGGGAAGGAGCGCCGTTTGACTTTTTCAACACAGAATTGACGCCATGTCGCGTTTGTAGAGGCCCTGATGTGTCTAAACAGTGGAAACCCCCCACAAGTGACCCCATTTTGGAAACTAGACCCACTAAGGAACTTATCTAATGTGTGGTGAGCACTTTGAACCCCTAAGTGCTTCACAGAAGTTTATAACGCCCGGGTGTGAAAAAAAAAAATCATATTTTTTCCACAAACCTGATCGTTTAGACCCCAATTTTTTTC
Organism: Oophaga sylvatica; assembly: GCA_033576555.1. Taxonomy (NCBI): domain Eukaryota; kingdom Metazoa; phylum Chordata; class Amphibia; order Anura; family Dendrobatidae; genus Oophaga; species Oophaga sylvatica. Next base: position 422,152,704 of record JARQOD010000004.1, on the reverse strand, counting down.
CTCAAAAATGATTCTTTAGCCCGCTATTTTTTTATTTTCCCAAGGGTAACAGGAGAAATTGGACCCCAAAAGTTGTTGTGCAATTTTTCCTGAGTACTCTGATACCCCATATGTGGGGTGGAACCACTGTTTGGGCGCATGGGAGAGCTTGGAAGGGAAGGAGCGCCATTTTGTAATGCAGCCTTTGATGAAATGTTCTGCGGGCGTCATCTTGTGTTTGCAGAGCCCTTGATGTGCCTAAACAGTAGAAACCCCCTGCAAATGACACCATTTTGGAAACTAGACCCCCAAGGAGCTTATCTAGATGTGTGGTGAGCACTTTGAACCCCAAGTCCTTCACAGAAATTTATAAACGCAGAGCCGTGAAAATAAAAAATCATTTTTTTTCCTCAAAAATCATTTTTTTAGCCAGCTATTTTTTATTTTCCTAAGGGTAACAGGAGAAATTTGAACACCCAGAATTGATGTACAATTTGTCCTGAGTACGCTGATACCCCATATGTTGGGGTAAACCACTGTTTGGGCGCACGGCAGGGCTCGGAAGGGAGGGAGCGCCATTTGACTTTTTGAACGCCATGTCATGTTTGGAGACCCCCTGATGTGCCTAAATAGTGAAAACCCCTCAATTCTAGCTCCAACCCTAACCCCAACACACCCCTAATCCTAACCCTAATCCCAACCCTAATTGTAACCCTAACCCTAATTGTAACCCTGACCCTAATTGTAACCCTAACCCTAATTGTAACCCTAACCCTAATTCCAACCCTAACCCTAATTATAACCCTAAGGCTAGGTTCATTTTGCGTTTTACCAGCCCGTTCAACACATAGCGTTGACAGGCTGGTAACGGTATAGCATAACGCGATCGCGTTATGCTATACCCGCTAGCGCAGAGGAATCAGCAGATGATTCATCTGCGCTAGCGGTGAGGGAGCCCAGACGCTGCAGCCGCGTCCGAGGCTCCGTCACTGAATGACGGCACATTGCGAACGCATGCCGCTTTACGGCATGCGTCGCAATGCGCCCTCAAATGGGGGTGAATGGCAGCGTTAACGGACTGCCATAAGGCAGTATGAACCCAGCCTAACCCTAAGGCTAACCCTAATTGTAACCCTAACCCTAATTCCAAAATTAACTCTAATTATAACCCTAACGGAAAAATAAAAATAAAATTTCTTTATTTTATTATATGTCCCTAACTAAGGGGGTGATAAATGGGGGGTTTATGTACTGTTTTCTTTTTAGTTTGATCACTGTGATAGTTTATCACAGTGATCAAAATGAACTTTCATTCATTCCGTTTTTGAATCTGCCGCCAGGCCTCTTCAGGATGAAGAGGCCGGAGCTGCAGGAGCTGCCGGCGGACAGAGGGGACACCGGGAGGTACAGGGGGGGGGGTGATCGGGTGTACTGGGGACCCTAATTCTCACCCCTCTGATGTGCGATCACATCAGAAGGGAGAGAAATCATTTTTTTTTTGTTGCGGTCGCCGTTATACTGTTATAACGGCGATCGCAACACAGTGGTCGGTAAATACCGACCCGGATCATGTTCTCTGGGGTCTCGGCTGCCGGAGAAAATCTGACTGCTGGGTCGCTACTCACATTTTTAATTAACGGCGCTGTGGTTTAAGTACCCTTAATGACCGCCGTTAAAAGGCATGTCGGCGTTCGTTGAGGGGTTAAAACCAGGATTGCGCAGCACATGCTACTTTTGCATGTTAATGGAGCTCCATATATTTATTGTCCCATGTAGATACATGTTTTTCTGGGGGTGTGCTATGATCATCATGTTGTATATTTGGTTTTAAATGTTTTTAAATTTGTCTGTTTTGGGTTCCTAAAAAAATTTATATATTTTTCTACTTGCGTTATATCAGGTGTGCACGCCAATTTTTGTTTGGTCTGTTTCTCTTCTTGTTTATACAAGACTCTGCTATCCCTAATATTGGACATAAAGTTGTCATTTGCAAGGGACTACTTCCCTACTGAACATTGTTGCACTGGAGAAAATCTGGGTCATGGAAACCTGGTGCTGTGAATATGTAATTATATACTTTCATTGTTTTCTGCATGCCGTTGTGGCGTTAAAAAAATCTTCAGTCTGGAGGCACAGGATAGATATGTGCTTGAATATTACAGAGATGAACACATTGTGGAGAAGTTGCCTCAAGATGTTAAATGGAAACTGCCAGGCGACCATCCCGGGCAGCTTGAATGACAGTCCAGCTGCCATGTATATTATTCCCTGAAATACCAGAGCCTATACTTTGAAGATCGATCCTCCCAGCACTGCTGCATGTGATGGATCTCTCCCTCACGTGTACATAGGGAGAGACCTGTCAATTAGCTGCAGCACAGTTGGACTAATCTGATCCCGGCTGGATCTTCTAAGTATACAGTGGGGGAAATAAGTATTTGATCCCTTGCTGGTTTTGCAAGTTTGCCCACTGACAAAGACATGAACTGTCTGTAATTTTAAGGGAAGGTTAATTTCAACATTGAGAGATAGAATATCAAACATAACATCCAGAAAATCACTTTGTATAAATTATATAAATTTATTTGCATTTTGCAGTGAGAAATAAGTATTTGATTCCTCTGGAAACAAGACTTAATATTTGGTGGCAAAACCCTTGTTGGCAAGCACAGCAGTCAGACGTTTTTTGTAGTTGATGATGAGGTTTGCGCTCATGTCAGGAGGAATTTTGGTTCACTCCTCTTTGCAGATCATCTCTAAATCGTTAAGATTTTGAGGATGTCGCTTGGCAACTTGGAGCTTCAACTCCCTCCATAAGTTTTCTGTGGGATTAAGGTCTGGAGACGGGCTAGGCCACTACATGACCTTAATGTGCTTCTTTTTGAGCCACTCCTTTATTGCCTCGGCTGTATGTTTTGGGTCATTGTCTTTCTGGAAGACTCAGCCACAACCCATTTTTAGGCTAAGTGCACACATCAGGAATTTTCGCGTTTTTTTCACGTTTTTTCCCCCGGCAAAAACGCGAAAAAAATGCAAGCATTAAGCATCCTATTCATTTAAATGGATTCCGCAATTTTTGTGCACATGCAGCGTTTTTTTCCACGAAAAAAAACGCTTTGCGGAAAAAAAAGCAACATGTTCATTAATTTCGCATAATCGCGGCAATTCCGCCGCCATAGGAATGCATTGAACCGCTTACTTTCCGCATGTGGCTATGCCCACCATGCGCAATGCAAGCGGTTCTTGTGCGGATGGTACCCAGGGTCTGGAGGAGAGGAGACTCTCCTCCATGCCCTGTGTACCATATCCCTGGTAAAACAATAATTAAAATAAAAAATAATGATAGTCTCACCTTCCGGCGGCCCCCGCAGCTTTCCCGCCTCTCAGCGACACTCCTGGCCAATCCCGTTCCCAGTAATGCATTGCGAGAATCACCCCAGATGACGTAGTGGTCTTGCGTGATGCTACGTCATCTTGGGTCTGTCGCAATGCATCCTTGGGAACGGGATTGGCCGGGAGCGTCGCTGAGAGGCGGGAAAGCTGCGGGGGATGCCGGAAGGTGAGAATAGCACGATTTATAATTTTTTTTGTTATTTTTACATTAGATCTTTTTACTATTGATGCGGCATAGGCAGCATCAATAGTAAAAAGTTGGTCACACGCGTCAAACACTATGTGTGACTTGTGTGACCAACCTGCCAATCAGTTTTCCAAGCGATGCTACAGATCGCTAGGAAAACGCTAGCATTCTGCAAGCTAATTACGCTTGCAAAACTCTAGTTTCTGGCGGGAATACGCATACCAAAAAAAATGCGTATTTCCCGCGGCAGAGAAGTGCGGGATTGCCGCGGCAATTCCGCAACGTGTGAACTTAGCCTTAATGTTCTGGCGGAGGGAAGAAGGTTGTCACTCAGGATTTTAATGTACATGGCTCCATCCATTCTCCCATTGATGCGGTGAAGTAGTCCTGTGCCCTTAGCAGAGAAACACCCCCAAAACATAATGTTTCCACCTCCATGCTTGACAGTGGGGACGGTGTTATTTGGGTCATAGGCAGCATTTCTCTTCTTCCAAACACGACGAGTTGCGTATTAATGCCAAAGACCTCAATTTTTGTCTCATCTGATCACAGCACCTTCTCCCAATCACTCACAGAATCATCTAAGTGTTCATTGGCAAATTTTAGGGAGCCTGTACGTTTCTTCTTGAGCAGGGGGACCTTGCGAGCACTGCAGGATTTTAAACCTTTACTGTGTTAAGCCTGGGTCTCACATAGCAATACACCAGCGATCCCGACAACGATCAGGATCGCTGGTGTATCGCTACATTATCGCCTCTGAGCTGCCAAATAGGCAGCTCAGGCAGCGATCAGTACAAGCGACACTGCGGGTAACATCGCTTAGTTACCCGCAGTGTACCTTGGATACCAGCGCCCTGATGCAGGGAGCTGGTAACCAAGGTACACATCGGGTTTCCAGGCGCTGCGCGGTGCCTGGAAACCCGCTGTGTACCTTGGTTACCAGCTCCCTGCATCAGGGCGCTGGCATCCAAGGTACACAGCGGGTTTCTAGGCACAGCCCCGCGCCTGGAAACCCGCTGTGTACCTTGGTTACCAGCGGATCGCTGGTCTCCCGCCTGTCACAGCAGCGATGCGTGCCTGTCAGCGGGAGACCAGCGATCAAAAAAATGTCCAGGACATTCAGCGACGATCAGCGATACCCGGCAGGGGGGCTGATCGTCGCTGAATGTCACACACAGCGATATCGCTGGTGAGCTCGCTGCTGCGTCACAAAACTAGTGACTCAGCAGCGATCTCGCTAGCGAGATCGCTGTGTGAGACGGGGGCTTTATGTGTTAGCAATGGTTTTCTTGGTGACTGTGGTCCCAGCTGCTTTGAGATCATTATCAAGTTCCCCCTGTGTAGTTTTAGGTTGATCTCACCTTCCTCATGATTAAGGCTACCCCATGAGGTGAGATTTTGCATGGTGCCCCAGATCGATGTTGATTGTCAGTCATTTTGTATTTCTTCCACTTTCTTACTATTGCACCAACAGTTGTCTCCTTCTCACCCAGCTTCTTACTTATGGTTTTGTAGCCCATTCCAGCTTTGTGCAGATCTGTGATCTTGTCCCTGACATCTTTAGAAAGCTCTTTGGTCTTTCCCATGTTGTAGAGGTTAGAGTCTGACTGATTAAATCTGTGGACCAGAGTCTTTTATAAAGGTGACTATGTAAGACAGCTGTCTTTAATTCAGGTAAAGAGTTGATTAAGGAGCGTCTAACCGGTCTGTAGGAGCCAAAACTCTTAATGGTCGGTAGGGGATCAAATACTTATTTCTCACTGCAAACTGCAAATACATTTATATAATTTATACAAAGTGATTTTCTGGATGTTATTTCTGATATTCTCTCTCTCCATGTTAAAATTAAACTACCCTTAAAATTATAGACTGTTCATGTCTTTGTCAGTGGCCAAACTTACACAATCAGCAAGGGATCAAATACTTATTTCCTCCACTGTATGTTCTCTGAAATGCCGGAGCGCCAAGTGAAAAATATACCTGGCTGCAATTATAAAGCCAGACTGCGGATTTATGCTGTCTGCAGTTTGGGCAGCATGATTCACATGACAAGTTCCCTTTAAGCATCAATATGTATATATATCAGTAAATGACAAACAACTGTGTTAAAATAATTGAGGGGATCAGGGATTACCCTCCTGGCAGTCAGGTTCTGCTTTCAATATTTGTAATAATTAAAAATGTTTCCTTACTTTTGTATATGTGTCTGATGCTTTTTTTTGTGGCAAATGTAACAAGTTCCAAAGTACACTCGTTTGAAATTAACACAATTCCAAATTACTATATAATTTCTTACTTATACCCACAAAATTGTGTCTGCACACTGCGGGTGTTCAGTCTTGTGCTCAAGTGTTTCTATTCAGTAATTCTCCAATCATTCTGCTAAACACTCTATAATGTTGTATGTTTGCAGGGTTATCTACTGCTGGACAACCCTGCCTAATCGCTTCAAGGCTCCATTTAATATAAAAACAATGGCTACTTATCCCCTGCTGCCAGACCCTTTCCACTAATGTCAACTCCGCTATTCCTGGTGGACCACATAAAATTATTGTACCGGGTCTGTGGCCGCTGATTGGCTGCAGCTCATTAATGTTTTGTCAAAGTGATTGTCACCTTTGACTAAATAGTAAAGGCTGTAGCCAATCAGTAACCTATGATTAGCTGCAACAAATCTGTGACAACATGTGACCCACTGATTTATCAAATACCCAAGAGCCTCCAAGATAATCGTGCATAACTTCCTAGCACCCCATTGTAAAAAAAAAAATAGATCATACTATAATATATAATTATATATATATATATATATATATATATATATATTATATATATATATATATAATAGTTGGAAGGGACCTCCTGGGTCATCTTGTCCAATAAATATTATACATTCACATTCATAAGATATTACAATTCCCACATCCCTAAGTGTTTGTTCTATCAAAATATATATTTAATTAACCCATAGAGTAAAAAAAACTTACAGTATAAAATCAATACACCCCCATTGTGTTTTCTCCATCGCCTCATTGGGAGACACAGACCATATGCTGCTGCCACTAGGAGGACACTAAGCTAATACACAAAGAAATTGGCTCCTCCTCTGCAGTATACACCCTCTGCTGGCTCTAGCCTGAACCAGTTCTTGCTTAGTGTCTGTAGGAGGCACTAGGTTCTGGCTTCAGACCCCACGTTATTATTTTCATTTTTACTTTTTTGCTTTTTTCTACGGAATCAAGGGGCGACGGGGCCTTTCAAGATCCCGATCTCCCAAAACTACCAACAGGCAGGCACGTGGAGTGTCGTCTCCCCGTATCCCCTCCTGCAACCTCAATGCGGCCTGAGCTCTCCTCAGGGGCGACGGATTCCTTCAATGGGTCTGCTCTCCCCACACCACCAACATACAGGAACATGGGGTGTCGCCCCCAAGTACCCCCTTCTGGAGCCAGGTTCTTCAGCCGGACATGCCAGCCCGCCTCATCAATCCTGACAAGAAAATTTACCTCAGGTAACATGCAGAGGCTACATGCGGCGACCGTGCGGCCCCACTGCACCACCACTGCCAGAAAGCGGATGGTGACTGGAGGCAAAAGAGACCTCTCCACCTCCCTATCAAAGGAATGGTTGATTGAGGATGGATGGCGTGCATCGCTCCCGACTCGGCTACATACCGGCGATGTGAGTACAGCCACTGGTTGGCACATTACCGCCATGAAAAGCGCCCGGTACATGAGAAATTAACCCTCTCCGCCTCCCTATCAAAGGGATGATGGATTGAGGATGGACGGCGCGCAGCGCTCCCGACTCTGCTACATCCCGGCGACGTGAGTACAGCCACTGGTTGGCACATTACCGCCATGAAAAGTGCGCAGTGCATGAGAAATTAACCTTCTCCGCCTCCCTGAGATGGCGGATTGAGGTGGCATGACCGCATATGCCGCTGGCTCCCACCGCAGTGAGTACCCAAACGCTGCTGCGCTTTTTTTCATGGCAGCTGCTGATGCATCCTCCCACCAGCTGCCGACTGCTGCGACTGCCGCCGCGGCCTGCGCAATCACCACCACTGCGGTCTGCGCCACACTGCTGCCGCAGCCTGTTCCAAAGCTACGCTGTGGCCTTCTCATTGGAGTCGCAGCCGCGGCCTCTCTCAGGAACCGCAGCCGCCGTGGCTTCCTCTGGAGCCGCTGCCGCCCTCTCAACCGCTGCGGCCTCCTCATATGAACCGCCGCTGCGGCTTCCTCAAAGGAGCCGCCGCCGCGGTCTTAATCACCAGAGTCGCTCCTGCGCCTCACCTCCGCGCCGCTGCGAGTCTCCGCCGCAGCCGTCCAGCAGGGCCGCGGCCTTCTCCAACTGCTGCAGCTGCCTCTCTAATTTAGTCCCCGGCTTTTGGCCGGGTAGGCCTCAGTTCCGCCCTCCCGGGCAGCTCCGCCCACAGTTTTTTGGCACCCTCCCTGCTTCTCGGCCCCTCGGCATGCCTCCTCCCACCTGTTCTGGCGCTTCTCGTCAAAAGCTAGAAGCGCCAACTCAGTCCCGGCCGCCATTTCTCCCTTCAACGCCGCATCTCCTGAGTAGGGGAAAAGCTATCCCGGTGTCTGACAGACGAAGATGGACAGGACACAGGACCCTGGGTAAGCTTTAACAGCGCTTAACCCCTTCCCTGCAAGTCTCCATGCTCTATTAATATCTGAAGCGCCATGCGGCGTCCCTGCGGCCCCACTATATCACCACTGCCCAAAGGTGGATGGTGACTGGAGGCTAACAAAACCTCTCCATCTCTCTATCAAAGGGATGGTGGATTGAGCAGATAATCAGTGCGGATGGCGAGTGGTTTACATGTGACCTTCGTTACTCGTCTGTCACTGCTACGTAGTCTGCCGTCTCTGGCGGCACGGACATATGACCTGGGAGCACTGACTGATAAAACGCACGCTTACGCTAGTGTACTACGTGTAATGCCCCATTACCGCGAAGGCTATCCACTGCAATCTGTGCAGTTTGCATCTTCTCACAGGAGCCCAACGAATGGGCAACGTCTCCGGCTTCAGTTTACCTTACGACGAAGGCACTCTGCCCTTCGAGTCTTCAGACGGGCTGACAGCAGCAAAGAATGCCCAATTTTCTAACTAACGTCTCACAGGCATTCTGCTGTTTTGGTGTACGCATGCTCCCTTTCCAGCTCCCCCGTCCCAGGGGATTGCAGCAAACACGACTCAGGATATGAGTCTCATGTGGCCGTATATCCGAATTCGCCAGACTACCAGGAATCCTTAGATGCCCTCATCTATCCGCTTAATAGAGCCCTGAGAGCCGAACTATGTCAAAAATTAGTCTTTATCTCACTGAGACCTTCAAAGGGACCAAACGTCCTCACAGGGTTTTTTTTACTAATCTCTCTGAGTTGCTGACATAGGTCAGAGATATAGTAGTTGCCGGACAAATGATTCTCTGAGCTAAAGCCGTTTAATCACGGTGCCCTTTTGTCCACGCTCTAAAAAGAGAGTGGACGGAGTCTCCAACAATGGATCCTATATTATGTCTCGCTTACTAACCTCTACTGTCTTTGACTGATGGCTTGTCTATTAAAATCCCCCCTGACCGTCCAATTGGCCTGCGGTCAGTCTTTTGAGTTTTCTGGGGCAACTCTCTTCCCTTCTCTCGCCGTCACCTAGGTGGCCACACCATGATGGTTCGGACTAGGGCCCTAGCCAAGATCAGTCAAGACAATAGCTTGCCTCACTAGGTGGTTAGTCTGGATTACCAAAAATTGCCTGGGCCAGGGATTATGGGTACATGCATCCCTAGATACAGCGGACGGCGACGCTCTTATAGCTCCAACGCCATTACCATCAGCAGAGCTGTTGTGAATGTGTTAGAAATGAATTCTGAGCAGAAGCCCCCTTGGTGGTTACAAACAGTACGGAACTATTCAATGAAGATTGTGAAGATTGGCAATCAGGTGTTACAGACTGGTCTTATATAAGGGAGGTTCCCTCCCATCAGGGTTGCCGGTGATCAATTGTTCTTGTCTCAACTTTTGTTCCTGGTTCACTTGGAAGTTTGCTGTGTCTTGCCTGCATCTTCTGCTAACAGATAAGATATTTTCTGCTTTTATTTTTGTGCTTGCTTTTTGCATTTTGCCCTGCACTTCTGTGGAGGTCAGCCAGGTCCCCTCCGGGGGCTTGTGCTCCTCTCAGTTTATCTGAGCCACTGTTATTTGTTAATTTGCCTTTTCCAGTTTTTTCAGTGGCTGCTGCTTAGTTTTGTTACACCAGAGAACTAATTTAGGTGGTAGAGGTCGTGTGATCTCAGGTGTTTTTGCAATTAGTGAGTTGGTATTTTTTTAGGGTTTTTTGGATTGCAGTAAGTGTCCTTCCTATCCTTTTCTTTCTAGGAAGATTGGGCCCCAACGTTTGCTCATACTATTTTCTGTCTGTATTTCCTCTTGTCTAACCGCCATTACATGTTTGGGGGCTTCCTATGTTCTTTGGGGATCTGCTCGGGGCAGATAGTTTAACTCTTTCTATCTTTAGGTGTAGTTAGCTTCTCAGGCTGTGACGAGGCGTCTAAGACCAAAGTAGGTACGCTCCACGGCTGCCTTTAGTTGTGGTGGTTAGTCAGGGTACTGCAATCCAGTAGATTCCAACCTCTCTGGTGCATTGCCTTTTTTGCCTGCTCTCCTCAGCTACCAAATCATAACAGTATCACCGGCCAAACTGAAAATTATATGGTACTCACAGAAGGGAAAGATAGTGTAAAAAAAAAAAGTGTTGTCAGAGTTGCCAGAGATAGATGGATATATATATATAGATATATATATATATAGATAGATAGATATATATCTATCTATATATCTATATATAGATATATAGATAGATATATCTATCTATCTATATATATATATATCTATATATATATAGATAGATATATATATATATATAGATATATAGATTTTTTTTTTTTTTTCCCTCTTTTTCTCTGGGTGCTGAGGATTTTTTTTTTCTCTCAATGGAGTTTGCACAGTTGTCTGGCCGTGTGGATTAGCTTGCCACTGAAGTTCGGAGTATTGCTACCTATCTTGCAGGGTTGCCAGTTGTGGAACCTAGGATCCCCATGCCAGATTTGTTTTTAGGGGATCGAGCTAAATTTCTGGATTTCAAAAATAACTGTAAGTTGTTTTTTGCCTTAAAACCTAAGTGCTCAGGGAACGCAGCACAGCAGTTTCAAATTGTCATCTCTCTCCTGCGCGGCGATCCTCAGTATTGGGCTTTTTCCCTGACACCTGGGGATCCTGTTTTGAGTAATGTTGATGCATTTTTTCTGGCTCTGGGGTTATTGTACGATGAACCTAATGTCACTGATCAAGCTGAAAAAGCCTTGTTGGCATTAAATCAGGGGCTTGAGGACGCTGAGTTATACTGTCAGAGATTCCGAAGGTGGGCAGTCCTGACCAAATGGAATGATGATGCTTTGGCAGCCCTTTTTCGGAAGGGTCTGTGAGAGAATGTAAAAGATGTTATGGTGGGTTTCCCTGGTCTCAATGATTCTATGTCATTAGTGATTCAAATTAACAGACGTTTGCGTGAGCGTAGAGGTATGCGTGGAATAGTGTTGCCTTGTGAACCAGCTTCTGAACCCATGCAGTGTGATAGAGTGGCTTCTGGGGCACAGCGTCATGAGTTTCGAAAACGCAATGGGTTATGTTTTTACTGTGGTGACGCCTCTCATGCTATTTCAGTCTGCCCTAAGCGGGGAAGACGTTTTGCACTCTCAGTTGTCTTGGGTAGTGTTCAGACTAAATTTCTGTTGACTGTTACCCTGATTTGCTCCCTGTCCACATTTTCTGCTCAGGATTTTGTTGATTCGGGAGCAGCTATTAACCTGATGGATTTTGATTTTGCTAAACGTTGTGGGTTTCCCTTGATACCCCTACTGAAGTCTATTCCCCTACTGGGGATTGATTCTACCCCTTTGGCTGAGAATAAACCCCAGTTCTCTACTCAGGTGATAATGAGGTTTGAACCTGATCATCAGGAGAGTTGCAAATTTTTGGTGCTGTATAATCTGCATGACATTATTGTACTAGGTTTCCCTTGGTTACAGTCTCATAATCCTGTTTTGGATTGGGAATCTGTGTCTGTAACCAGTTGGGGCTGCCAATGTGTTAATGCCAACACTCCTGTTTGTTCTGCCTCTCCCCAGGCTCAGGATGTTCCTGACTTTTTGACTGATTTTTCTGATGTGTTTAGCAAAAGTAAATCTGCATCCTTGCCCCCCCATAGGAGTTATGACTGTGCTATTGAATTAGTGCCTGGTAGTAAATTCCTAAAGGTCGCCTTTTTAACTTGTCTGTACCTGAACATGACGCTATGCGGTCTTATATCAAGGAGTCATTGGAGAAGGGTCATATCAGACCATCCTCTTCACCCTTGGGTGCCGGTTTTTTCTTTGTGGCCAAAAAGGATGGTTCATTAAGGCCGTGTATTGATTATCGTCTCTTGAACAATATCACTGTGAAATATCAATATCCGTTACCCTTGATTTCTGACCTGTTTTCCAGGGTGAAAAGTGCTACTTGGTTTACCAAGCTTGACCTCAGGGGGGCGTATAACCTTATTCGCATTAAGCACGGGGATGAATGGAAGACGGCATTTAATACCCCAGAGGGGCATTTTGATTACCTAGTGATGCTCTTTGGGCTCACTAATGCTCCTTCCGTCTTCCAGTCCTTCATGAATGACATTTTCAGGGATTTTGTGGATAAATTTCTGATTGTTTATTTGGATGATATCTTGATTTTTTCCAATGACTGGGACTCTCATGTGAAACATGTTCGGACTGTGTTCCAGATTTTGAGAGAGAATGCTCTGTATGTGAAGGGATCAAAGTGTCTTTTTGGCGTACAGAGGATCTCATTTCTGGGATTCATTTTGTCCCCATCTGTTATTGAAATGGACCCGTCAAGGTTCAGGCCATCTGTGATTGGGTCCAACCTACTTCATTGAAGGCTCTTCAGAGATTCTTGGGTTTTGCCAATTTTTATCGTAAATTTATTGGTAATTTCCCTGTTATTGTTAAACCATTGACTGATTTGACCAAGAAGGGTTCTGATGTGGTGAATTGGCCTCCTGAGGCAGTCTCTGCGTTTCAGGAACTTAAGCAGAGATTCACTTCTGCTCCTGTTCTACGGCAGCCTGATGTTTCTCTGCCATTTCAGGTGGAGGTTGATGCCTCTGAAATTGGGGCAGGTGCCGTTTTGTCCCAAAGAGATCCAGAGACCTCTAAAAGTAACCCTTGTGCCTTTTTCCTCTCGAAAATTTTCTCCAACTGAATGTAATTATGACGTGGGTAATCGGGAGTTATTGGCCATGAAGTGGGCTTTTGAAGAGTGGAGACATTGGCTGGAGGGAGCCAAACATCAGGTGGTGGTCCTTATGGACCATAAGAATCTGTTTAATCTGGAATCAGCCAAGCGACTTAATCCTAGACAGGCCAGGTGGGCCTTGTTTTTCACACGTTTTAATTTTGTGGTTTCCTTTCTTCCTGGCACTAAGAATGTTAAGGCGGATGCCCTCTCGAGGAGTTTCCTTGCGGACTCTCCTGAGCTATCTGATCCTGCTGTTATTTTGAAAGAGGGTGTAGTTCTTTCCGCCATCTCGCCCAATTTGAGATTGGCTCTGGAAGGGTGTCAGGAGGATAAACCCGAGCTCTGCCCTATTGGGAAATTGTTTGTCCCAGACCGGTGGAAAAAGAGTGTGTTGTCTGAGATTCATTGTTCCGCGTTGGCCAGTCATCCCGGAATTTTTGGTACCAGAGACTTGGTTAGTCGGTCCTTTTGGTGGCCTACTTTGTCTCGTGACGTCAGGGAATTTGTGCAGTCCTGTGGGACTTGCTCTCGCTCCAAGCCTTGCTCTCGCTCTAGTGGTTTGTTGATGCCATTGCCTGTGCCCAAGAGACCATGGACCCATATCTCTATGGATTTCATTTCCGACCTCCCTGTTTCTCAGAGAATGACCGTTATCTGTGTGATTTGTTATAGGTTTTCCAAAATGATACATCTTGTGCCATTACCTAAGTTGCCTTCCTCCTCCGAATTGGTGCCTTTGTTCCTTCAGTACGTGGTTCGGTTACACGGCATTCCTGAGAACATTGTGTCTGACAGAGGAGTCCAGTTTGTTTCCAGATTTTGGAGGACTTTTTGTTCTAAACTTGGTGTTCAATTGTCTTTCTCCTCGGCTTTTCATCCTCAGACCAATGGACAAACTGAGAGAACAAACCAGACATTGGAGACTTATCTGAGATGCTTTGTGTCTGCTGATCAGGATGACTGGGTCTCTTTTTTGCCTTTGGCTGAGTTTGCTCTTAATAATAGGGCTAGCTCTGCCACTTTGTCTCCATTTTTCTGCAATTTTGGGTTTCACCCTCGATTTTCTTCGGGACAGACGGAGGCTTCTGTCTGTCCAGGTGTTGACTCTGTTGTGCAGCAGATTTGGGACCAGGTAGTGGAGAGGTTGTCCCTCTCTCAGGAGAGGGCCCAGCGGTTTGCCAACCGGCATAGGACTGATGGTCCTCTGTTTGAAGTGGGGGACTTGGTCTGGTTGTCCTCAAGAAATATCCCTATGAGAGTTGCATCTCCTAAGTTTAAGCCTAGGTTCATAGGACCTTATAAGATCATGGAGATTCTTAATCCTGTTTCCTTTCGTTTACTTCTTCCAGGGACATTTAAGATCCATAACGTGTTCCACAAGTCCTTATTGAAGAGGTTTGTCGAGCCAGTGGTTCCTATGGCTGCGCCTCCTGACCCTGTTTTGGTTGAGGGCAATCTGGAGTATGTGGTTGAGAAAATATTGGATTCTCTTTTTTCTAGACGGAAACTCCAGTATTTGGTTAAGTGGAGAGGTTATGGTCAGGAGGACAATTCTTGGGTGTTTGCTTCGGACATCCATGCTAGGAGACTGATCCGTGCGTATCACAGAGCTCATCCTGACCGACCTGGTTGCCCAAATGAGGGTTCGGTGACCCCTCCTCAAGGGGGGGGTACTGTTGTGAATGTGTTAGAAATGAATTCTGAGCAGACGCTCCCTCTGGTGGTTACGAACAGTACTGAACTATTCAATGAAGATTGTGAAGATTGGCAATCAGGTGTTACAGACTGGTCTTATATAAGGGAGGTTCCCTCCCATTAGGGTTGCCGGTGATCAATTGTTCTTGTCTCAACTTTTGTTCCTGGTTCACTTGGAAGTTTGCTGTGTCTTGCCTGCATCTTCTGCTAACAGATAAGATATTTTCTGCTTTTATTTTTGTGCTTGCTTTTTGCATTTTGACCTGCACTTCTGTGGAGGTCAGCCAGGTCCCCTCCGGGGGCTTGTGCTCCTCTCAGTTTATCTGAGCCACTGTTATTTGTTAATTTGCCTTTTCCAGTTTTTTCAGTGGCTGCTGCTTAGTTTTGTTACACCAGAGAACTAATTTAGGTGGTAGAGGTCGTGTGATCTCAAGTGTTTTTGCAATTAGTGAGTTGGTATTTTTTTAGGGTTTTTTTGGATTGCAGTAAGTGTCCTTCCTGTCCTTTTCTTTCTAGGAAGATTGGGCCCCAACGTTTGCTCATACTATTTTCTGTCTGTGTCTGTATTTCCTCTAGTCTAACCGCCATTACATGTTTGGGGGCTTCCTATGTTCTTTGGGGATCTGCTCCGGGGCAGATAGTTTTCCTCTTTCTATCTTTAGGTGTAGTTAGCTTCTCAGGCTGTGACGAGGCGTCTAGGACCAACGTAGGTACGCTCCACGGCTTTCTTTAGTTGTGGTGGTTAGTCAGGGTACTGCAATCCAGTAGATTCCAACCTCTCTGGTGCATTGCCTTTTTTGCCTGCTCTCCTCAGCTACCAAATCATAACACAGAGCCCTATGGCTTAGAGAGTGGCAAGCAGATTCCCCTTCGAAGAAATCTCTAACTTCCTTAAGCTATTCCATTCCTGGGAACGCAGACCCTCACGGTCCAAACTCAAGGGTACCCCTTCCCACAAGTTTCTCTGCTCAATGACTCATTGCAGTATCTGCAAGACTCGGACAGGGTAGGCATCCATCTACTCCTGCTTTACCAGGTCAGACTGGCGGGTATTCTCGACCATGGGTCTGAAATCTAGTGGTTTCCAGATACGGACATAGAATTCCTGTTCCCCTCGCCAACTCATTTCCTCCGGTCCCGTCTTTTAAGGACAAAAGGAACAAGCGGCCCCACCTTATTAGGCCATTTCATGTACTCCGCATCTATGGAACCATTCTCACGCTCCCACACACAGACAGGTTCAAACGGTCTTACCCAAACCTGTTCGTCGTTCCAAAGAAGGACCGAACCGTGTGTCCCATCCTAGAAGTAAAACTGACGAACAAGTTTGTCAGGGTGCGTCATTTCAAAATGGAATTTTTCCTATTTTATCACCTCTCATTCCAATCCTTCCCAGCCCGACAAGGATTTCTCCGCTTCGCAATCGCAGACAACCATTTTCAGTTCACAGCTTTAACCTTCTGTCTCGCCTCTACTCCTAGGCTGTTCTCCAAGGTCATGGCAGTCGTTATTTCTATTTCGTGCTCTCGGGGCATAGTGATTCTACTCTACCCAGACGACCTCCTTTTCAAGAGATCGCACGTTCAAGCCTGTGCAGACAGGGTCAGCATCACCATGGACACTCTCACTGGTCTAGGTCGGTTAGAGAACTTGCGCAATTCCTTTTCATCCCATCTCAGAGGATCCTCGTTTCAGGCCTGGACACTTCCTGAGTGTTGATAATTCCCCCTTCAGAAAAGATTTTCACTGATCCAGGAAGCCCAGAAGTTTCCTCTCGGCCATCCCCTTTTCCTGCAGTCTGGAACGCAGGTCTAAAAAAAAAAAAAAAAAAATGGTGCATGAAATCCATCAGTACCATTCCCTCGACTACATCTCCGTTGTCTGTAGCAGACATTGCTACCAGCTTGGGACGGATATCCATCCTCTCTGGACCGCTATTTTTCGCCAGTCCCTCCGGATCAGACGGTCTCTGAGGTAGTGGACGTTGTTGTCCTTAATGATTCAGATAAAGTACCTTCTTCCTGTTCCCGCGCTGGTGTTGACCACTGACGCCAGTCACCTAAGTTGGAGAGTGCTCACCCGCCTCCACACGGTCCAGGGACGCTTGCCCTTTGGGAATCAGGTCTCCAGATCAATTTTCTTGAGATCCGGGCAATCAGAATAGTCATCCAATTTCTGCCTGCTTCCCGATGGTCATTCCCCCCGGATCCAATCAGTCCACGCCACGGCTGTGGCATACATCTGTGGTCAGGAGAGCTCACGAACCACAGGAGCTATGCTTGACGTAGCTCGCAGTCTGCAAAAGGCCGATACAAACTGTGATGATACTGCAAGCTTCATTTCTTGTGCTGTTTCCAGAACTTTCCCCATAGTACTACAACCCCCACCGTTTGCTAGCACAGGGCAAAGTTACCCCTCCCTCCTTTTCTCTGCGGCTCACGCTTCCCTTCCCCCCCCCCAACCTGCAGTCAAGCTCAGTGTAACCTGAGCTACCAGTGCTGGAAGTTTTGCCGCTTCACCGCAGGGGTCCCTATTGTCAGCAACATGTGCTGTCCCTACCCTAGCAGCCATTTTGGTTCATTCTGTTTTGGTTATAACACGGTGGGGATTTGCGTCAGAAACACGAAAGTTACTGTTTTGAAGCCTGTGTCCATGGGCATCGTTCCCGTGGTACTGGTGAACCCGTAACCCCAACAGAACCCGAGAAATGGAATTCTCGGATTCCCCATGAACTAGCTCAGCCAAGTTAGGACTCATTTGAACTGTCATTTTAAAGTAAGATCATTGATAGGTCTGCCATTATTCTGCTAGAGTTCCCCGCTGAGTTATGGTCCTTATGACTTTCCAGAGCTTCAAACCAGACTTCCATCCCTGGGGAGGTGGCCAGAAACCCAGCCCCTTTTCGTGAGGTCAGCAGCCCCAGGTATAAGTCTGGCAGTGAGCCCCCCTAGTCATTCCTTGCTGTGATGTCCTGACTAAGAGATCTGCAAATGAACTATGACGTGTGGCTCCTTCCCCCCAGCCTGGCTTGCCTGTAAATGATCTAACAACCATGTGAGTGATTTTCATCTTTAATCCTATTTTATTTTATAACTGCCTTTGTACATAACGATATTGTCTCAGTTTGTTCCATCTTTTTATATTGTATAAGCACTGCCTGTCTTTTTAAGGAATAAACCTATAAATTTATTAGTTTGTTTCTCCTGCTCTATAAACGAATTTGCACGCGCCTGAAGTACTACGCTACTGTTTTGGGGTTGCTACGGACCCTCTTGATAAATTGTTCCAAGTAAACCGTGGCTGGTGGCAGCTATAAAGAAGGGGTGTAAAGTGTTGACCTATGGGGTGGCGTTGGCGGTGACGGAGTGGGTTTTATAAGTGTATTACCCGGCTGCGGCTCGGAGTAATTATAATTCCCTCACTGCAGCGTGCCCAATAGCCAGCACACATCCAAGTGACCCGTCTGGCGACTAATTATCCTAGGTGCAGTTCCCTGACTGACCTGAGGGTAAGGGGGGCGCCAGAGAGCTGCACGTTCCTAAGTGGAAGTGGGATAATTATAAATCCCTGCAGTTTACTGGGTCGGACGGCGGCAGCCGTCGTGTGTGTGCACCGTTTCATCACATATTGGTGGCAGCGGTGGGATTATAGAGCATTAGTGATCTGGTCTGAGCAATCATTCCTCTCACTAAAAAACTTGCACGGTTCTTCAAGGACCCTGCATCTAAAGTTTTGGAGAACAGACTCAGTGTTTATTAGTCCTGAGACAATTGTGTGTACTTGCGGTTACCCCTCCCTTCTCTTTGTTTTTCTATCCTATCTTTTATTTGGCAAACATGGCTACCATAGGAGCAAGTTGGTTCGAAAAGCAGAGCAAGGACACTCTTGTGGGAATCTGCAAGTACCACGGCCTTGTCCACACGAACCGAACCAAAGGCCAACTGGTCCTGGCCCTGAAGGAGCTGGGCGAGCATCGGAGCGTGGCGGGCGCAGGAGCCGGCCCAAGCCAAGGTGGTGCCGCAGGAGCAGAGGCCCAACCCCTGACTGCTTACACCCAGGGCGGGATGGACCCTTACCTGCAGGCGGCCCTGGAGGGACTCCCCACCGACGACCGGGAGGAGCCCTGAAGCTGATCCAGCAATACCAGCAGGAGGCCCGAGCCGAGCGCCAAGCCCAGCGGGAGGCTGAGAGAGCCGAGCGGGAGGCTGAGAGAGCCGAGCGGGAAGCTCAGAGAGCCCATGAACTGGAGCTGCTCAGACAAGGGGCAATGCCCTCCACAGCCCAGAGCAGTGTGCCCAGCAGCGCTCAGAGTCCCAAGCCCCGGCCGGAGCACTTTCCCGTGATGGAAAAGGACGGAGACTTGGACACTTTTCTGCGGGCCTTTGAAAAAGTCTACAGACAGTACCGGCTGCCTGACAACCAATGGGCCAGGTACTTGACTCCCGGGCTAAAGGGCAAAGCTCTGGAGGCGTTTGCTTCACTCACGCCGGATCAAGATGACAACTATCAGGCCATCAAGCAGGCCCTGATCGCCAAGTACCAGCTAACCCCTGAGGTATACCGAAAGAAGTTCCGGAACCTCCAACGTGGCCCACACGACAGTTATAGCGATGTGGTGCAAGGACTCAGGAACCACTTTGACCAGTGGATCCATGGACTGTCAGTTGACACCTTTGAGAACCTTAGGGACCTGATGATCAAAGACCAGTTCCTGCATCTGTGCCCAGCTGAGGTCCGACAGTTCATCCTGGACCGAGAACCGGAGGACACGGTCAGAACAGCACGGATCGCCGACAGCTATGAGGCCAACCGGAAAACCGAGGTGCGGAAGCCCGTCACCACCCGCTGGGGAGGGGGTAAGCCTGCAACCAACCCAAGTGCCCCTGCCAGCCGTCCCTCTGGAGGCACTATCCCCTTTGCCAGCGCCCGGCCTACATCAGACCCCTGCCAGTGTTTCTCCTGTAAAAGGACTGGACACATCAGCGCCACCTGTCCGGAGAGGCAGAAGAACCCACCAGCCAAGGCCTCCGGGCCCAACGCCTCTGTTCTTTTGGTGGGTGGTGTGGTGGGGAGGGTTGATGACAACGTGCAGCCCGTCCGCGTGGGGGCCCGTCTTGCTACAGGCCTCAAGGACACCGGGGCTGAACGAACCCTCATCCGACCCGAACTGGCGGCCCCTGAAGAGTTGATTCCGGGGAAAACCTTAACTGTCACAGGGATTGGGGGCGTCCACTACCCCTTGCCGATAGCCCGAGTTTTCATTGACTGGGGTGCCGGGAGCGGGGTGAAGGAAGTGGGGGTGTCCGAAAACCTGCCCACTGATGTTTTATTGGGGACTGATCTGGGGAGGATGGTGGCGTACTATGTCCCTGACACCCCTCCCCAATCTGATGATAAGGTTAACGTTAACCATGATGTTGATGTTGATGATGATGGGAAACTGATTGTGTTACCTGCTAATGCTTTGATGATGCAACTGATAACCTTTCTTTCCCTAGGAATGATGTTGATAGTGATGTATCTGTGCCATCTGAATCTGTTAACCCTTTCTCTGAAGTGGTAGATGTGTCCACAGGTACCGGAGCGTTCAGTCCCGTCGCTCTGCGGAGTGAGACGGCTGAGGAACCCCTAGCAGGAGCAAGCGACAGTGCTCAAGGAAATGGGGAGATGCATGGGAACCGGGAGGAAGGTGACGCCATGACACTGACCAGTGCCACCGAGGAAGGTAACTGGCCCATAAGTAGCACTGCTCCTGAAGTGTTGGGGGTGGATGGGGAGGTAGAGCCCATAGCAGCGCAGGCTGATGGGTCTATAGAAACCCCCGGGGAGACGGCATATGTAGCTGCTGTCACCCGCAGTCAGAGTGCCCGGATCGCAGGTAGCGCCCTACCATCTGGACCCTCCTCCGCTACAGGAGAGACTGAACCAGAGTTGGACCCAGAGTCGGTCCCAGAGGGTCCCAGTGAGGAAGGAACCCTGACGTCACTTCTGGCTGCCTCCAGCCAGGAGTTCCAGGCCGCTCTGCACTCAGATGCGAGCCTGGAGAACTTGAGGCACCTCGCCGAGACGCCCACCTCCGTGACTGATAAGGAGAGGGTGTTCTGGGAACGAGGAAGGTTGTACCGGGAGACAGTAGCCGGAGATTCCCAAAAGGAGTGGTTGAGGGAAAAACAGCTGGTCGTCCCGCACCAGTTCCGAGGTGAGTTGTTGAGGATTGCCCATGAGATTCCACTCGCTGGACACTTGGGGATCAGCAAAACTAAGGCACGGCTGTCTCAACACTTCTATTGGCCCAAGATGGGGACAGATGTGACTAACTACTGCCGCTCCTGTATCACCTGTCAGAGTGGGGAAGGCGGGGCCTGCTCTTAAGGCTCCCCTGATCCCGTTGCCAGTGATAGAGGAGCCTTTCCAGAGGATCGCGGTGGACATTGTGGGCCCGCTGGCCGTCCCCAGCCGCTCTGGAAAGCAATACATCCTTACTGTGGTAGACTACGCTACCCGGTACCCGGAGGCAGTAGCTCTGTCCTCAACTAAGGCAGATAAGGTGGCGGATGCACTGGTGACCATCTTTTCACGGGTAGGATTTCCCAGGGAGATGCTTACCGATCGAGGGACCCAATTTATGTCTCGCCTAATGAAGGCTCTCTGCAGCAAAATGCAGGTGACGCGTATGGTATCGAGTGCATATCACCCACAGACCAATGGTTTGTGTGAGCGCTTTAACGGTACCCTCAAACAGATGCTCCGCATGCTGGTTGAGACCCAGGGACGTGATTGGGAGCGGTACCTCCCACACCTGCTGTTTGCCTACAGAGAAGTCCCGCAGGCCTCGACGGGGTTCTCCCCTTCGAGCTCCTGTATGGTAGGCGAGTCCGGGGACCCCTTGGGTTGATAAGAGAATCCTGGGAAGATGAGCCAAACCCCACGGAAGTGTCCATCGTGGATTATGTCATGCGCTTCCGCGACAAGATGCAGACCTTGACGCAGTTGGTGCATGACAACATGACGCAGGCTCAGGCTGACCAGAAGCACTGGTACGACCAGAACGCCCGGGAGCGGACCTACCAGGTGGGTCAAAAGGTGTGGGTGCTGGTCCCCGTACCAAAGGATAAGCTTCAGGCAGCCTGGGAAGGCCCGTACGTCGTGCACCAACGGCTCAACCCAGTCACCTACATGGTCACGCTTGACCACACTCGGGGTAGGCGCAAGGCCTTTCACGTCAACATGATGAAGGCCCATCACGAACGTGAAGCCTGCGTCCTACCGGTCTGCAATCTGCCCGAGGACGGGGAAGAGGATCCCCTCCTGGACATGCTGGCCCAAGCCCAGGCCAATGGGTCCATTGAGGACATGGAGGTAAATGCCTCGCTAACCGTCTCCCAGCGGTTGCAGTTGCTGACCACTCTGGAACCCTTCCGGGCCGAGTTCACAAACCGACCCGGAAGGACCAAGTTGGCAGTCCACGAGGTGGACACCGGGAATCGCGCCCCGTTACGGCGGACACCTTATCGGATCTCTGAGGAAGTGCAGCAGATTATGCGCCAGGAGATCCAGGAGATGTTGCAGCTGGGGGTGATCCGGCCGTCCAAAAGCGCGTGGGCCTCACCTGTAGTTCTCGTGCCAAAAAAGGATCGGACCACCCGGTTCTGCGTGGACTACAGGGGGCTCAACGCCATCACTACCTCTGATGCGCAACCAATGCCACGCATCGAGGATCTGCTGGAGCGGTTGGCGAATGCCAAGTACATATCCATCATGGATTTGAGCCGGGGATACTGGCAGATTCCCCTGAGCCCTGCGGCGCAGGAGAAATCCGCCTTTATCACCCCTTTTGGACTGTACGAGTCCACGGTCATGCCTTTCGGCATGAAGAATGCCCCTGCCACTTTTCAGCGGATGGTCAACCACCTGCTTCAGGGACTGGAGGAGTACGCTGTGGTGTACCTGGACGACATTGCCGTCTTCAGTTCCACCTGGGAGGAACACCTTCAGCATCTCCAGGAGGTGCTCAAGCGTATTCACCAGGCAGGTCTGACCATCAAGCCGGGAAAATGCCAGATGGGCATGAGGGAGGTCCACTACCTGGGGCACCGGGTAGGTGGGGGTTCCATGAGTCCAGAGCCCGAGAAAGTGGACGCGATCGTGTCCTGGCCCACCCCCAGGACCAAAAAGCAGGTGAAGTCCTTCCTGGGCGCTGCAGGGTACTATAGGCGTTTCGTACCGAACTATAGCGCCATTGCAAAACCCTTGACGGACCTCACCAAGGGCGGTCTACCCCAAACAGTCAGCTGGACAGATGGCTGTGAGGCGGCATTCCGAGCTTTGAAAACAGCCCTGTGCAGCTCTCCGGTGTTGAGAGCCGTCGACAGCAGTCGGCCCTTCCTGGTACAGACTGACGCCAGCGAATTTGGCCTCGGTGCTGTACTCAGCCAGGTTGATTCGGGGAACCAGGAGCACCCCGTGTTGTATCTGAGCCGGAAACTTCTGCCAAGGGAAGTGGCATACTCCACCATCGAGAAGGAGTGCCTGGCCATGGTCTGGGCACTGCAACGTTTGCAGCCCTACCTGTACGGGCGCACCTTCAAGGTGGTCACCGACCACAACCCTCTGAGCTGGCTGCACACAGTGTCCGGAACCAATGGTAGGTTGCTACGCTGGAGCCTTGCCCTGCAGCAGTATGATTTTGCCGTACAACACAAGAAAGGCAGTGATCATGGGAATGCTGATGGGTTGTCCCGACGTGGCGAACCCGCTGAGGTGCGCATGGCTGATTACCGAGAGGTCATGCCTCCGTAGCGCCCTCTAAGGGGGGGGTGTGATGATACTGCAAGCTTCATTTCTTGTGCTGTTTCCAGAACTTTCCCCATAGTACTACAACCCCCACCGTTTGCAAGCACAGGGCAAAGTTACCCCTCCCTCCTTTTCTCTGCAGCTCACGCTTCCCTTCCCCCCCCCCCCCCCCCAACCTGCAGTCAAGCTCAGTGTAACCTGAGCTACCAGTGCTGGAAGTTTTGCCGCTTCACCGCAGGGGTCCCTATTGTCAGCAACATGTGCTGTCCCTACCCTAGCAGCCATTTTGGAGACTTCATTCTGTTTTGGTTATAACACGGTGGGGATTTGCGTCAGAAACACGAAAGTTACTGTTTTGAAGCCTGTGTCCATGGGCATCGTTCCCGTGGTACTGGTGAACCCGTAACCCAACAGAACCCGAGAAATGGAATTCTCGGATTCCCCATGAACTAGCTCAGCCAAGTTTGGACTCATTTGAACTGTCATTTTAAAGTAAGATCATTGATAGGTCTGCCATTATTCTGCTAGAGTTCCCCGCTGAGTTATGGTCCTTATGACTTTCCAGAGCTTCAAACCAGACTTCCATCCCTGGGGAGGTGGCCAGAAACCCAGCCCCTTTTCGTGAGGTCAGCAGCCCCAGGTATAAGTCTGGCAGTGAGCCCCCCTAGTCATTCCTTGCTGTGATGTCCTGACTAAGAGATCTGCAAATGAACTATGACGTGTGGCTCCTTCCCCCAGCCTGGCTTGACTGTAAATGATCTAACAACCATGTGAGTGATTTTCATCTTTAATCCTATTTTATTTTATAACTGCCTTTGTACATAACGATATTGTCTCAGTTTGTTCCATCTTTTTATATTGTATAAGCACTGCCTGTCTTTTTAAGGAATAAACCTATAAATTTATTAGTTTGTTTCTCCTGCTCTATAAACGAATTTGCACACGCCTGAAGTACTACGCTACTGTTTTGGGGTTGCTACGGACCCTCTTGATAAATTGTTCCAAGTAAACCGTGGCTGGTGGCAGCTATAAAGAAGGGGTGTAAAGTGTTGACCTATGGGGTGGCGTTGGCGGTGACGGAGCGGGTTTTATAAGTGTATTACCCGGCTGCGGCTCGGAGTAATTATAATTCCCTCACTGCAGCGTGCCCAATAGCCAGCACACATCCAAGTGACCCGTCTGGCGACTAATTATCCTAGGTGCAGTTCCCTGACTGACCTGAGGGTAAGGGGGGCGCCAGAGAGCTGCAAGTTCCTAAGTGGAAGTGGGATAATTATAAATCCCTGCAGTTTACTGGGTCGGACGGCAGCAGCCGTCGTGTGTGTGCACCGTTTCATCACACAAACCATTTACCTTTTTTGTTGGCAGCTCACGTTCTAGGGGTAGGAAATTGGGCGCATGTTTTTTTCTCAGCTGCCAGGGCCTGATCCCAGGACACTTATTCATTTCCCTGGAAGCCTTTTAGCACGGTTGGCAATGCTGGGTAACGCTGCATATAGACATCAATGGCCTCTACGCTAAGCGCCAAAGTCCCGGCATTTCTAGATCTGTTCTGTGACCCAATTGTCCTCTGGTCAGATGACCTGGTGCTTCCGTGGCATCAGTTTTTCTCTTCCAATACTTTTTCTCTGTCTCTTCTGCTAATTCCAAGTGTCTTCCAGAAGTTCAAGGCGGAGGAAATCCAACTGTTTTGTTTTTTTTTTGTCACACCAGTCTGAATACGACGAGCGTGGTACGTGGTTCTAGTGCATCTAGACCCCTACCTCTGCGGTTACCAAACTGTCCAGATCTTCTTTTTCCAGAGCGCCAGGACTCGAGTGGGCTGGGCTTAACGACCTGAGCATTGACCGCCACACGTAGCGTTCGCCGTTATCGTCAATGTCCAGAAATTTACTCTCAGGCGTATTTACCATCGTATTCGAGAAAGCTTTGTTCCCTTGGTGATTTTAACAACCACGTTTGTTTCCCACTTGTGTTTGCCATTTCGTCCATATTGGAGTTCCTCCAAAAGGTTTCCATTCAAACCTGGCACTTTTTTCTCTCAATGCTATCCACCCTGTTTTCATCTGATCTCCGGTGCTTTACAAGTGGTCTTCTTCAAACTCCTGTAAGATGTATCTATTACTCTTCCTTCTTGGAAAGCTCCCTTTCTGGTGGCTGTAACAAACACTTCCAGAACAGCGCCTTTCTCCAAATAGGATTTTTTCTCTGTTCCAGAGCGACACAGAAAAGGCCTACCTGCCTTTTTAAAAAAAAACCTGCAGTAGCCAGATATATCTACTCTCCAATTTAAGAAGCTTTCCGAGTCTGAGGTCTCCTATCCCTGCGAACCTCAGAGTAAACTCCACTACGTCAGTACAGGCGTCCTGGGTCATTCGGCCCCAGACGTCGATACAGCAAGGTTGCAGGGCTGCAACTTGGTCCAGTCTTCTCACTTTAGTTAACCATTACACTTAAGCCTTTTCAGAGGCTACCCTTAGCAGAGAAATTCTGCAATCGACAGCAGCGCATCTGTAGACCAGATTATTCGCTGCGTATATTAAGGTTTCGGCTGTCGTGCTGTTTCCCACCCATGGACTGCTTTAGGACGTCCCATGGTCTGTCTCTCCCAATGAGGCGATGGAGAAACAGGGATTTTTGTGTACTCACCGTAAAATCCTTTTCTCCAAGACGCTCATTGAGAGACACCGCACCCACCCTTTGTAGTCTAACGACTTCTGCTTGTCTCTTTCAGCCGATGTGGTGATCACTAATATTATGTGAATGATCGTACCTTGGTATGATGTTAACCTTCTCCTACTGCTTTTGCACCGAACTGGTTCAGGCTAGAGCCAGCAGAGGGTGTATACTGTGGAGGAGGAGCCAATTTCTATTGTGTATTAGCTTAGTGTCCTCCTAGTGGCAGCAGCATAACACCCATGGTCTTTGTCTCCCAATGAGCGTCTCGGAGAAAAGTATTTTACGGTGAGTACACAAAAATCCCTGTTTTCGGCCACCAGGCTTCTCTAAAGAAAAAAATATATATAGTAAGAAGCAATCAAACTAACTTCACATCCAACCCCTAAATGTTATCCATAAAACTTGTTAGGTCACCATGCAAAAAACAAGCCCTCATAGAGCTCCATCAGCAGAAGCGTAAAAACTTTGTCTCAGAAAATTACGAAGAAAACCACTTTTTTTTTTTACCTCCTGAAAAAAAAAAAATACACAAGTTTACTATCATATCATACTATCAATAATCAAATTGACCTGAAGAATAATATTACCAGGTTATTGCAATGAACTCCGTAAACGCAAAACAGTGACAATTTTTTTTTGCAAATGCACTGCATTTTGGAATTTTGTTCCCCTTTTTTCAGTAACTTTAAATGGTAGAAAGAATAGCATCATTCAAAAGCAACAGAAAAATAGCAAAGTTTTATGCCTCTTTGAAGAAGGGGAGGAAAAAAAATAATTGCCCAGCATTAATTTGCCATTAATATACAGAGCATAAAGTGCAACATTGAAAAAGATGCTTTGTACATTGATGAAGATGATCATGGATGCTGTGAACGCTTTATTTCCCTAAGATTGCACGTGGGATTGAAGACTTTTTTATTTTTAATGTGCATCCGACGTAAGGTTGTGCTGTCCTATGTCTGATTGAATTTTTATTTCTCAAATCTGGATTTATAGTGCTATCATTGAACTTACATTTGCATTCTCTTATGCCTTAGATGTGTGCGGTCTTTGTTTTGTTTTTTGCTCTGGATTTTTGCTGCCTGCCTTCAATTGTCCATCAGCCAAATTAGCCATTGGGCTTAGACAATTGGTCACAATTGCCACTTCTGTTCTACTTCTACACCACCATCCAAACGTGCAGATACCTGCCCGTAGAGTCTGATAAATGATCTGGTGTCCGTATCACTTGTCTGTCAAAGATGTTAAAAACCAAGAGTTGCTTTGACTTGTATTTCAATAATGACTTTGGCACTGAAGAAAGTAACTAGATACTACTCCTACTTGGGTTTCATGTAGAACATATAACCGATGAATTGCTAATATTCCACATTGTGCTGTTTGCAGAGGAAGTCCATTCCAGTTCTCCAGCAAAGAAAATGAGGGAACATCTCTTGCTTCACAAAACTTGAAAGAAATCTGCAATGATCAGGTCCCGGATAATCACACGGTACCAGAAAGTTCTGCCAAAGACTTCTCCGGTGATCAGGAGGAGGCCATGGAAACAGAGCATAGTCTGGAAGAAAATCAACAATGCCCTGAAAAAGAGGCTCCATCCGCTTCACCTCCTGTCCAGCAATTGGAGGCAGAGGATCATTTATCTTTAGGTTTTAGACACAAAGAAGTTCAGACTGTGAATGTAGTAGAACCTCAAGCTGTAGTTGTATCATCTTCAACCCAGACAGACACTGTGTCTAGCCCAGCAGCAAAGGCTGGTGAAGGGTCTGGTCTACAAAATCAAAAAGAAGTGACTCAAAATGAAAAATCAGAAGCCACACAAAAACAGGGAGATGACACTGAGTCTGTGCACAGTCAGGTAATATTTGCTGCACTATTCTGCATGGGGAAAAATGTTTTAGTACCTTTCTCTGGTGTAGTGATTTTTATATTTTTTGAGTAGTATGGCTTTTTTTATTCAAATAGATTACCTGGATGAGCAGATCCGCTAGAGTCTGGCTACTGGTGTGTGCCATGGTAGACATCACCGCTAAATGCCCTAATAAATCAAACAAAAAGGTTTTGTCTTCATGTTTTCTTGCCAGGGACTCAGTTTTTTTTTGTTTTATTTTTGCTTTTCTCTGATTTCTGTTGAACATCCCTTTTGTCACTTCACCTTACAGTGGATATAAAACATCCACACACCACTGTTAAATCATCACGTTTTTATCAGGTCCAAAAAAGAAAAAAAATACCAAGAAGAAATAGTTCAGAATTTTTTCCACATTTTTAAATGTAAACTATAATCTGGAATCTTATTTGATGAAGATAAAAAAGCTAAAATAATGAGGTTGAATAAATCTGCACACCTTGAACAAAATAATTCTGTTGAAGTACCCTTTGAATTCATGACAGCACTCAGTCTTTTTGGGTAGAAGTCTATCGGCATGGCACATCTAAAATTGACAATCTTTGCCCACTTTTCTTTGCAGTAGCTCTTCAAATCTGTCAGATTAGGAGGACATCTCCTGGGTACATTATCAAAAAAGAACTTGGCACTCAACTTTTGTGAAACGAAAATTTTTTTTATTGCAGTCAAAAACAACGTTTCGGTCCTATTCGGACCTTCATCAAAGTACTGCAGAAAATAAAAATTGGTATAATATATTATTGACAAATCATTAGATGAAATAGTAATGTAACCAGAGAGGAAAAACAAAACAGAATATGTAATATAGAAAAATATTTGAAATATGAACATAATATGATCTAAAGTCTAAGTATAAATGAGATACTAACATGAAAAAAATTATTATCAAAGAACGCCTACCCGACTGCTTGTAGAATGGTACTCTTATAGGTAGGTAAAGTAATGTCCAGAATACTCTTTACATGATCTACAGGAGATCTATGAACTAATAAAGTATGTTAGATTCATCAGCAAGGACAAAAGCAAAAGAGCAAAAAAAATACATGTTGGAATGCAAATACCATACCTATGGTGGAAATGAGATTCGTATCAGTGTTAATTAAGATCCCAAATATACCTGTATATAAGAAAATGTGTCTCAGATAGGGCGGTATGTGCCATAAAGTACATTTCTTATCTATACAATATATATTACCTGATATATATTTCTTGATGTATATTTTTTGTATTAGTAGGTATAGCCAGTATCCACTGGAAAAACAAGCAACCGGATGTCAGGACTGGATTATGACACCCGAATAGCTGTGGAAATATGATAAAAACTGAATGCAATGATGATATATTAGAGATACAAAAGTGATCGCTATAGGGTAGAGAGATGCTTCCTAGCTGTGATGCTGTTATACTAAAGATGCAAAAAAAGATCACTATGAAAAATCTAGGTAGCGTGGTGCGTCCTGGATTGTGACCCTAATAGGATCGTGAAATGTGACAATCACTAGAATACCGTTACTCTGTTAGGAGATGTGGATTGGATCACTAAATGTGACCGTTATAATAGTTAAATTGGATAGTGATCCAAAAGGATCGTGAAAGTATAGCAAACACTGAAATAACGCTATGTTAGGAGATGTGGATTGGATCACTAAATGTGACCGTTATAATAGTTAAATTGGATAGTGATCCAAAAGGATCGTGAAAGTATAGCAAACACTGAAATAACGCTATGTTAGGAGGTGCGAATTTAGTCGCTAACATAAAAATATCTTACCAATGGAGATGAGAATAGAGAGACAGGTCCTCACTGAACGCGGTGTCCGCCGCTTGTTCAAGTGGGCCTCTGATTCAAAATAACCGCCATTATATGTGCTAGAGGCGGGACTATGATCGTGACGTTGAACCGGAACAGCGTCACCGGAAGTGACGTTACATATGGTCTCGAGCCAAAAATATTTAGCGTTGCATATAGTGACGCTCACAGGAAGTGCGACACCAAATGTGACGCTAACAAATGCGATCAAAATTCTCATGTTTGCGATCCAAAAAGGATCTCTAATGTAGAGAATAGAAAAAAGAGGCACGTGTGAGCCAATTTGCATTCCAACCGTAAGATATTGCGTATCAGACGTCTTAAAAGATCAATGGGAAGCATATTCATTTGCATCATATATTTATTAATGAGAAAAAATATATATATTAATGAGAAAAAATATATAAGCAGTCGAGTAGGTTAATTACGTCCAAAGGTTAGGTAGGAGGAGGGTTCACTTTATTTATTTTCAATACAGACGACTCTATGGAAGAAATAACAGAGTTAGTGAACATAGTATGTTGTTAGAAAGTCACCATTAAAATGTCAAACGAATCTCACTATTAGTATACCAGCACCATCAAATCTACTGTACACAGGATTTTATATGAAAGAATGCAAATCATATTCCCTGTTTAAGCCCCGGGGAGATAAAGTCTGTAATTGGTGAATCCAAAATGATTCCCTTTTCTTCAAATTTAGGACACGGTCACCACCTCGTCTAGATGGTGTAATTAGTTCGATGACCTGAAACTTAAGTTGTGCTATTGTGTGTCCCTTAGTGATGAAGTGAAATGGTATCGGTAACAACATATTTTTACAACGGATAGTCGACTTATGTTTGGAAATTCTATCCTTGATAGGCTGGGTAGTTTCCCCTATATACAATAAGCCACAGGGACATTTAATTAAATAAACGGCATAAGAGGAATCACATGTTGCAAAATCCTTGATTTGGTATTTTTTACCCAAATGTGGGTGGAGAAATGTGTCTCCTTTTATAACATTGTTACATTGTGAACAATGCAAACATGGATATGTGCCGGTTTTTGGTTTCTGCAGAAACCTCTGTCCTTTAGACCGTCCAGTTGTACCCAGATCAGCTCTAACCAGTGAATCCCTAATGTTATGGGGACGTTTATAACACGGTAGAAAGGGGTTATTAAACTCCTTAACATTAGGATATGCTGTCTTGAGGATGCCCCAGTGTTTCCGTATATGATGATGAAGAATATGTACATATGGGTGAAATGTATGTACTAATGGAATACGGTTCTGCACCGATTTGCGTGGGCACTGTGTAGGATCTTTAGCTTGATCTAATATCATACGTGGATATCCTCGTTCCTCAAATTTTGTGTGCATTTCCTCTATCCTGTGGTTGCTCATAACAGGATCTGAGACAATTTTCCGAACTCGATGAAATTGTGATCTAGGTATAGCTTTTTTGGTGGACGGGGGATGGAGACTATTGTAGTGTAAGAGACTATTTCTATCCGTGGGCTTGGTGTATAAGTCCGTTGAAAGACTACCTGATGCATTTTTAATCACCAGGGTATCCAGGAAGTTAACCTTTCCAAACTGGAAGTAATAGTAAAAGATAATCCAGGCCAAGCTTGGTTAAGAACCCCAAAAAATTGGTTTAGAGATTCAGCTGTGCCAGTCCATATACAGAAAATGTCATCTATATATCTTTTCCAGATTAAGCTATGGGATCTGAATAACGGGTGTGTGTAGACTACCTCCTCCTCAAAACGTGCCATGTAGCTGTTGGCGTATGGAGGAGCCACGTTAGAGCCCATGGCTGTGCCTTTCGTTTGAAGATAAAATTTATCTTGAAACATAAAAAAGTTCTTGGTGAGAACTAATGTTAGAAGTTGGACACAAAGGTCAATAATTTCTGGAGGTTTCTGGAAAGATGTGAGAAGTTGGCGTACACATGTAATGCCTTCTTGGTGAGGAATTGACGTATATAAATCCTTCACATCAAAGGAGACCAATATGGCTGAATCTGGTATTGGGCCTAGATTATGGATGGTTTGTAGAAAATGTCCAGTGTCAAGTAAATATGATGGAGCCTGTCGTGTCAATGGTGTAAGAATTTTTTCCAAAAATATGGAAAGAGGTGACAGTATTGATTCAGTGGAAGCCACTATCGGTCTTCCCGGTGGGTTGTCTAAACTTTTATGGATCTTTGGTAAGACATAAAATACTGGTATTATGGGTTTTTTTTGGTTAGAAATTCCATGGTTTTAGAGTCAATCACCCCGTGGGAAACAAAATATGTTAATGTGTCATTTATCAATTTCCTCAATTCACTAGTGGGATTATTGCTAAGTACAGTGTAAACTGTCTCGTCATTTAACTGCCGTAGAACTTCTACGGTGTATGTTGATCTGTCCATTACCACAATGGCGCTTCCCTTATCTGCTGGTTTTATGATGATTTGGTCATCATGTCGGAGGGACTGTAATGCTTGGAAATCAGAGGAAGACAAATTAGACTGATAATGAAGTTTCCCACTCTCTATGTCCTGTCTCAATTTATGGAAGGCTAAATCAATAAAATCAACAAAAGTTTCCACTGCATGTGAGTTCTGTGGAGGTCTATAAGAACTCTTGTTGCGTAAATCAAGGTCAGAAATAGAAAGTAATGGTTTTTGCACAGCTGAATCGACAGCTATAATGTCAGGCACTGTTGCAAAATGAACTGAAAGCCTTAAACGACGGTAGAACCTATGTAAGTCCATGTCCATTGTGAAGGTATCAAACTTATAGGACGGGCAATAAGAAAGGCCCTTCTGTAATAAGTTATACTCTGTGATACTGAGTGTCCGAGAAGAAATATTAATTACCAGCGGGTAATTACCTGCGAGCGTGTGATCCGGGAAAGATCTGTGTCCCTTCTGTCCATGGCCTCTGCGGGTCCTCTTCGTCTTGGTCGACGTCTTGGTCCTAAAAAATGTCCTTGTCTGGATACAGGGTCACGCCTTTCAGATTCAGATCCTGAAGTGGAAGGGTCATTAGAAGAGTGAAAATCAGATCTTGCATTATAAGGTCTAGAGTAAGATTTATATTGCCATTGATAAACCCGATTGTTATCATAATCATCAGTATCTCTTCTAAATTTCAGCCTCTTCCTATTTTCAGTATCACGTTTATGTTGGTCAATGTTATTCTTGATCTTATCCTTCATGCTGGTCAGTTCTTCAGATGTGCCTGCTGATGACAATTGTGTTTCTATGTTACTGATCCTTTCCTTAGTTAGGGTGATAGCACCTTGTAGATGTTCGGCCGTCAAAGTCATAATGTCTAGAGAACACTTGTTTAGTATCTGTTCGAATTTCTGACAAAATTCAGGAGAGTCACTAAATAAGGTCGGGCGGAGATTCACTCTCAGACCTCGTGGTATCATGTTGACACGTAAGTACTCTGACAAGGTGGCATAATGTAATTCATAGTTGACTTGGTGACGCAATTCCCTCTCCAGGTCCCTTCCTCTGGCCTCTCGTGGGGGGGTCTTCAGGAAATCGCTGGGGAGATGTAACTTAGACAAAATATTAATCCTCTCGTCAGGGTTATAGGAGAAGATATTAGATGTCATAGTGACAGTGTGCAACACGCAAGGGTGAGTATAATAGAATAATATAGCGTGGCACTACTGTGAAGGTGCTCAAGTAGGAACCCAATCCTAATGTTAAGGAGTTTAATAACCCCTTTCTACCGTGTTATAAACGTCCCCATAACATTAGGGATTCACTGGTTAGAGCTGATCTGGGTACAACTGGACGGTCTAAAGGACAGAGGTTTCTGCAGAAACCAAAAACCGGCACATATCCATGTTTGCATTGTTCACAATGTAACAATGTTATAAAAGGAGACACATTTCTCCACCCACATTTGGGTAAAAATACCAAATCAAGGATTTTGCAACATGTGATTCCTCTTATGCCGTTTATTTAATTAAATGTCCCTGTGGCTTATTGTATATAGGGGAAACTACCCAGCCTATCAAGGATAGAATTTCCAAACATAAGTCGACTATCCGTTGTAAAAATATGTTGTTACCGATACCATTTCACTTCATCACTAAGGGACACACAATAGCACAACTTAAGTTTCAGGTCATCGAACTAATTACACCATCTAGACGAGGTGGTGACCGTGTCCTAAATTTGAAGAAAAGGGAATCATTTTGGATTCACCAATTACAGACTTTATCTCCCCGGGGCTTAAACAGGGAATATGATTTGCATTCTTTCATATAAAATCCTGTGTACAGTAGATTTGATGGTGCTGGTATACTAATAGTGAGATTCGTTTGACATTTTAATGGTGACTTTCTAACAACATACTATGTTCACTAACTCTGTTATTTCTTCCATAGAGTCGTCTGTATTGAAAATAAATAAAGTGAACCCTCCTCCTACCTAACCTTTGGACGTAATTAACCTACTCGACTGCTTATATATTTTTTCTCATTAATATATATATTTTTTCTCATTAATAAATATATGATGCAAATGAATATGCTTCCCATTGATCTTTTAAGACGTCTGATACGCAATATCTTACGGTTGGAATGCAAATTGGCTCACACGTGCCTCTTTTTTCTATTCTCTACATTAGAGATCCTTTTTGGATCGCAAACATGAGAATTTTGATCGCATTTGTTAGCGTCACATTTGGTGTCGCACTTCCTGTGAGCGTCACTATATGCAACGCTAAATATTTTTGGCTCGAGACCATGTGTAACGTCACTTCCGGTGACGCTGTTCCGGTTCAACGTCACGATCATAGTCCCGCCTCTAGCACATATAATGGCGGTTATTTTGAATCAGAGGCCCACTTGAACAAGCGGCGGACACCGCGTTCAGTGAGGACCTGTCTCTCTATTCTCATCTCCATTGGTAAGATATTTTTATGTTAGCGACTAAATTCGCACCTCCTAACATAGCGTTATTTCAGTGTTTGCTATACTTTCACGATCCTTTTTGGATCACTATCCAATTTAACTATTATAACGGTCACATTTAGTGATCCAATCCACATCTCCTAACATAGCGTTATTTCAGTGTTTGCTATACTTTCACGATCCTTTTGGATCACTATCCAATTTAACTATTATAACGGTCACATTTAGTGATCCAATCCACATCTCCTAACAGAGTAACGGTATTCTAGTGATTGTCACATTTCACGATCCTATTAGGGTCACAATCCAGGACGCACCACGCTACCTAGATTTTTCATAGTGATCTTTTTTTGCATCTTTAGTATAACAGCATCACAGCTAGGAAGCATCTCTCTACCCTATAGCGATCACTTTTGTATCTCTAATATATCATCATTGCATTCAGTTTTTATCATATTTCCACAGCTATTCGGGTGTCATAATCCAGTCCTGACATCCGGTTGCTTGTTTTTCCAGTGGATACTGGCTATACCTACTAATACAAAAAATATACATCAAGAAATATATATCAGGTAATATATATTGTATAGATAAGAAATGTACTTTATGGCACATACTGCCCTATCTGAGACACATTTTCTTATATACAGGTATATTTGGGATCTTAATTAACACTGATACGAATCTCATTTCCACCATAGGTATGGTATTTGCATTCCAACATGTATTTTTTTTGCTCTTTTGCTTTTGTCCTTGCTGATGAATCTAACATACTTTATTAGTTCATAGATCTCCTGTAGATCATGTAAAGAGTATTCTGGACATTACTTTACCTACCTATAAGAGTACCATTCTACAAGCAGTCGGGTAGGCGTTCTTTGATAATAATTTTTTTCATGTTAGTATCTCATTTATACTTAGACTTTAGATCATATTATGTTCATATTTCAAATATTTTTCTATATTACATATTCTGTTTTGTTTTTCCTCTCTGGTTACATTACTATTTCATCTAATGATTTGTCAATAATATACCAATTTTTATTTTCTGCAGTACTTTGATGAAGGTCCGAATAGGACCGAAACGTTGTTTTTGACTGCAATAAAAAAAATTTTCGTTTCACAAAAGTTGAGTGCCAAGTTCTTTTTTGATATTGCACTGGGTTGGGTTCCTACTTGAGCACCTTCACAGTAGTGCCACGCTATATTATTCTATCTCCTGGGTACAGCCCCCTTCAGGTCAATCTACAGATTTTGAATTGATTTTAAATCTGAGCTTTGTCTGGGCTATTCCAGAACTCAATATTCTTCTGGCTAAGCCATTCTTTTGTTGATTTGGAGGTATGCTTGGATTGTTGTGCTGAAAGGTGAAATTAATCTTAAACTTTTTAGCAAAGGCCTGAAGGTTTTGATGAAAAATTGACTGATATTTGGAACTTTTCATAATTCCCTACAACCTGACTAAAGCCCCAGTTCCAGCTGCCAAAAAACAGTCCAAAATCATAATGCTGTCACTGCCATGCTTCACATCTGGCCACCTGCCCCCTGTCCCACAGACAAGACATATGAAGAATGTGAGTGAATGTTGTCACATGCAGTACGCTACCGGTACTCGCCAGAAATTCCTGCAGCTCTTTTAATGTTGCTGTAGGCCTCTTGGCAGCCTCCTAGACCAATTTTCTTCTTGTCTTTTATCATTAACTTTTTAGGGAGTTCCATTTTTTTGTGCCAAATTGAAGCCACTTCTTGCTGACCGTCTTCACACTGTTCGATGGTATCTTGCAAATTTTATTTATACCCTTCTCCTGAAAACTTTTAGCAATTGGATCCCTTTTCTATGTTGTTAGCTGGTTATATGGGCCATGGCTGTTGCTTAAAAATGCAACTAAGAAAATGTCAGAGAAATCCTACTAGAAAAGCTAAACGTTATATGGTGTTAATCAGAATCACTTTAAAAGATGGCAGCTGTGTACTGACTACTAAATAACAATAGTTTATATGTGATTAACTAATTCTAAACACAATCACATCCCCAATTGTAAGAGGTTGTTCACACTACATTTTTTTTTTTTAAGATTATTTTTATTTTCCCCCTTCAACATCATTTTAGTTTGCTTTTCAATAGATTTGTATGGAGAACATTAAAGGTAGAAAAAGTTCAGAAATCATTCTTCTTGGTATGATTTTTTTTCTACATGACAGAAACCTGGTATTTTAATAGGTGTGTAGACTTTTTTTTTTCTTTTCATATGCACTATTCAGTTTATGGAAATCTCTTCTGACTCAGCCGAGCATGCACTTTTATACACACACAAAAAGTTATGGATACTTGACTTTTGGGCAAAATTTCAGGCTGAACTTAAAATGCACTCTAACCTTTTCGGGTGAACTTAATGTGACCTTCTCTAAACTTTTGAATACACACGTCCAACTGTTCAGTATTTCAGTACTATTTGCACAACTTGCTGTTCTCGAACGAGCTTAATGGCAAAATTTGCAGCAGGTGTTTGAATGAATCAGCCAATAAATTTCAGGGTTCAATTAGAATTGGCGTTTAAACAGTCCTCATCATGCTGTTCACATTTTGACATCATGAGACCAAGACTGCACCTAAGAATTGAACTACCGTACAGCAGGATGTTGTCAGATGGAAGTGGCCACTGAGCTTAGAGTGTCATCAGCAGGTTGCTACAGAGAGACTGGAACAGTCACAGAAAGGCAGACAAGTGAAAGACCTTTGGCCACATCACACATTGATGACCGCTTCATTGTGAACAGTGCCCTTTGTAACCGGATGATAAATGCCATATAACTCCAAGCTCATTTAAGGGAGGTGAGAGACACCCAAGTGTCACGTCAGAACATTAAAACAGTTTACATTAGCGTCATCTACGTGCTAGATGACCTGCAAGGGTACCTGACCACACCACTAGGCATCGTCTTGCCTGGGCCAGGGAGCATCTTCGCTGGACGAGGGACCAGCGGGCCTCAGTGCTGTTCACTGATGAAAGTCGATTCATGCTGAGAAGAAATGATGGCCTCCAACAATGTTGAAGATGTCAAGAAGAGCGCTATGCATCAGCCACTGTTGTCACCAGACGAGCCTTTGGTGGTGTTATAGTGTGGGCAGGTGGTCTAGTCAATACTGAACTGCCTTACACTTTGTGAATTGTACAGTGACAAGCCCCTACTACTTGAATAGCATCATTAATCCAGTCATTATGCCCCTTCACAAACAACACAGGCCTAATTTCATCTTCATGGACGACGATGCTCCAGCTCATCGCATCATTAAGGAACGGCTGCTGGATACTGGGGACTTTCTTCAGATGTGAATCCCATTGAAAACCTACGGGATCCGCTGTATCGCCATGTAGAAGCTCGTAACTCTGTACCCCAGAACCTCAATGACCTGAGATCCGCCATTCAAGAAGAGTGGGGATGCCATGACTCAGCAGACACTAACTCAACTTGTGGACAGCATGAGATGTTGTCAAGCTGTAATTGATGCTCAAGGCCACGTGACGAGTTATTGACACATTTGACATTTTTTTGTTGAGGTATACTCACCACTGTTACCTTTTTTTCAATAAATGATTTGAGATGAGGAAATCACCATTACATGCTTCTACTTAAAGGAGTTTTCCCACTAACAAAGTACACTTTTTTACCAATGGATCTTTTGAATAAAAATAAATTCCACAATTGGATGTTTTTAAAAGAAAAAAAAATTCCTGTGCTGAGTTCTTATAAATGTGCCCCTGCTGTGTACTGTGTAATGGCTGTGTCTGACAGTGCAGGAACATGGTCTAATCAAGCCACAGCTCCTGGCCAGCAGAGGAAGCAAAAGAGAATACAGACATTACAGCACAGGATCACAGCTGATTCTTTTTACAAGGTAAAACATTTCCCTACCTGGTTTTAAGAAATATCTTGCCTCAAAGAAAGAATCAGCTGTGATCCCATGCTGTAATGTCTGTAAACTCTTTTGCTTCCTCCCCTGCCCAGGTGCTGTGGTATGATCAGACCCTATTCCTGCATGGTCAGACACAGCCATAACACAATACACAGCAGGGACAAATTTATAAGAGTGTCAGAACAGGGACATTTTTTAAACCCATCCAATTGTGGAACTTACATTAATCAATAGATCTTTGAATAATAATATTGATTAAAATTAACTTTGGGGGAAACACCTGTAAATGCCCAAGTTTCATGGTATAATATCACTGTAGCGTGAATATTTTAAGATTTCCATAAATTTTGTCCAAAAGCCAAATATCCCAGCTTTTTTGTGAGTAGTGTATACATACATATACATACAGTGGGTACAGAAAGTATTCAGACCCCATTACATTTTTCACTCTTTGTTTCATTGCAGCCATTTGGTAAATTCAAAAAAGTTCATTTTTTTTCTCATTAACACTAGAAGTCCCAGAAATTTCGAGCTCCCCCCTGAAGTCCCGAAAAAGGGTCAAATGACCCGTAGTCCAAACTGACAACTCTGATGGCTCAAATTAGCATCCTTTCATTTGTAAATGTGGCCATTGCCTGAGGAATCTGCAGAATACAGAACAAAAGACGGTGTTTATAGGATGTTAGCTAAAATCCTTCAGATCATTCGACCCGTCTCTGGGTTCCAAAGGTAGAAATGTTAAATGACCCCTCTCTGGGACTTCTAGTGTTAATGTACACTCTGCACCCCATCTTGACTGAAAAAAAACAGAAATGTAGACATTTTTGCAAATTTATTAATGAAAAACTGAAATATCACATGGTCCTAAGTATTCAGACCCTTTGCTCAGACACTCATATTTAAGTCACATGCTGTCCATTTCCTTGTGATCCTCCTTGAGATGGTTCTACTCCTTCATTGAAGTCCAGCTGTAGTTAAACTGATAGGCGTGTGCCTTTACAAATCAAGTCCTGTCTATATAAGACCTCACAGCTCACAATGCATGTCAGACCAAATGAGACTCATGACGTCAAAGGAACTGGCCAAGGAGCTCAGAGACAGAATTGTGGCAAAGCACAGATTTGGCCAAGGTTACAAAAGAATGTCTGCAGTATTCAAGGTTCCTAAGAGGACAGTGGCCTCCATAATCCTTAAATGGAAGAAGTTTGGGACAACTAGAAGTCTTCCTAGACCTGGCCATCCAGCCAAACTGAGCAATCGTGGGTGAAGAGCCTTGGTGAGAGAGGTAAAGAAGAACCCCAAGATCACTGTGACTGAGCTCCACAGATGCAGTAGGGAGATGGGAGAAAGTTCCACAAAGTCAAATATCACTGCAGTCCTCCACCAGTCGGGCCTTTATGGCAGAGTGGCCCGACGGAAACCTCTCCTCAGTGCAAGACATATGAAAGCCCGCATAGAGTTTGCTAAAAAAAAAAAAAAAACACATGAAGGACTCCCAGACTATGAGAAATAAGATTCTATGGTCTGATGAGACGAAGATAGAACTTTTTGGTGATAATTCTAAGCGGTATGTTTGGAGAAAACCAGGCACTGCTCATCACCTGCCCAATACAATTCCAACAGTTACACGTGGTGTCAGCATCATGCTAAGGGGGTGTTTTTCAGCTACAGGGACGACTGGTTGCAATTGAAGGCAACATGAATGCGGCTAAGTACAGAGATATCCTGAATGAAAACCTCTTCCAGAGTGCTCTGGACCTCAGACTTGGCTGAAGGTTCGGTTCACCTTCCAACAAGACAATGACTCTAAGCACACAGCTAAAATAACAAAGGAGTGGCTTCAGAACAATTCTGACCATTCTTGACTGGCCCAGCCAGAGCCCTGACCTAAACCCAATTGAGCATCTCTGGAGAGACCTGAAAATGGCTGTCCACCAACGTTCATCATCCAACCTGACGGAACTGGAGAGCATCTGCAAGGAAGAATGGCAGAGGATCCCCAAATCCAGGTGTGAAAAACTTGTTGCATCATTCCCAAGAAGACTCATGGCTGTATTGGCTCAAAAGGGTGTTTCTACTCAATACTGAGCAAAGGGTCTGAATATTTATGACCATGTGATATTTCAGTTTTTCATTTTTAATTTGCGAAAATTTCTACATATGTTTTTTTTTCCATCAAGATGGGGTGTAGACACTGCAGAGTGTACATTAATGAGAAAAAAAAATGAACTTTTTTGTATTTACTAAATGGCTTCAGTGACACAAAGAGTGAAAAATGTAAAGGGGTCTGAATACTTTCCGTACCCACTGTACATTTATTTCTGATTGTTCACCGTTGGATTACAGTATAGAAAAATGACGCAACAGAAGAATCACAGAATTTGTAAAAACTTGTTGGTGAATTGACATTGAAACGATTGTAAATATAAGACGGTTATAAAAGCTCCTAATTATTTTATTCCCTCTTAAGGGTGAGGATGACTTTGAACTACCTCGCCCTCCTACTGGCCGCAGTGTTCATCGGCACGTTCGGACAGTTCGAGAAGTACGCACCGTGGTCACTCGTGTTATCACAGATGTGTATTACGTGGATGGTGCAGAAGTGGAGCGCAAGGTTTTGGAGGTAAACCTTTGTAGTGTGTAGAAAGGTGGAATGTGCTGTGTCTCTGACAAGACCATGTGTTGTGGTCCTCCTTTATTGCCCCTTGTTACCATAGGCGGAATAGTGGCATACTGCACTTACTATACACATGCAGCAGTGATGTTAGCAGAGCTTCCCTAAATACAACTGATTATACTCTATA
The DNA here is from genome assembly GCA_033576555.1 of Oophaga sylvatica. Taxonomy (NCBI): domain Eukaryota; kingdom Metazoa; phylum Chordata; class Amphibia; order Anura; family Dendrobatidae; genus Oophaga; species Oophaga sylvatica. The sequence continues at coordinate 422,111,261 of JARQOD010000004.1, read as the reverse complement.
AGGCTACTTTCACACTTGCGTTTTTTTGCGCAGCGCATCTTGCGCTATCGGACGCATGCGCAATGTTCCCCTATCTTTAACATGGCGGGCGCAGGGTCTAGCGCTTGCACGCGTTCATGTGCGTTTGTCGTGCACTGCGCATTTTCCCGGTGTGCGCCCATACGCGCCAGACGCTACATGTTGCATTTTTTTTTCCGCCCAACGTGCTATGCGCAAAAAATAACATTGCAGTCTATGGGGGCGCTGGTGTGCACATGGCTTTGCGCTCGTCAGCGCTTTTGCACGCACGCGATTTTTCTGTAAATAATGGAGCCAGAGATGATGGAGCCAGAGATGATGGAGCCAGAGATGATGGAGCCAGAGATGATGGAGCCAGAGATGATGGAGGCAGAGATGATGGAGGCAGAGATGATGGAGGCAGAGATGATGGAGCCAGAGATGATGGAGGCAGAGATGATGGAGCCAGAGATGATGGAGGCAGAGATGATGGAGGCAGAGATGATGGAGGCAGAGATGATGGAGGCAGAGATGATGGAGGCAGAGATGATAGAGCCAGAGATGATAGAGCCAGAGATGATAAAGCCAGAGATGATAGAGCCAGAGATGATGGAGGCAGAGATGATGGAGACAGAGATGATAGAACCAGAAATGATGGAGGCAGAGATGATGGAGACAGATGATGGAGACAGATGATGGAGCCAGAGATGATGGAGCCAGAGATGATGGAGCCAGAGATGATGGAGACAGAGATGATGGAGACAGAGATGATGGAGACAGAGATGATGGAGACAGAGATGATGAGCAGTGTAGAGATGATGGAGCAGAGATGATGGAGGCAGAGATGATGAAGGCAGAGATGATGGAGACAGATGATGGAGCAGATGATGGAGGACAGAGATGATAGAGCCAGAGATGATGGAGGCAGAGATGATGGAGCCAGAGATGATGGAGCCAGAGATGATGGAGACAGCTGATGGAGGCAGAGATGATGGAGGCAGAGATGATGGAGGCAGAGATGATGGAGGCAGAGATGATGGAGGGCAGAGATGATGGAGACAGAGATGATAGAACAGAAATGATGGAGGCAGAGATGATGGAGACAGATGATGGAGCAGAGATGATGGAGCCAGAGATGATGGAGCCAGAGATGATGAGAGCCAGAGATGATGGAGACCAGAGATGATGGAGCAGAGATGATGGAGGCAGAGATGATGGAGGCAGAGATGATGGAGGCAGAGATGATGGAGGCAGAGATGATGGAGGCAGAGATGATGGAGACAGATGATGGAGACAGCTGATGGAGACAGAGATGATAGAGCCAGAGATGATGGAGCCAGAGATGATGGAGCCAGAGATGATGGAGGCAGAGATGATGGAGGCAGAGATGATGGAGGCAGAGATGATGGAGGCAGAGATGATGGAGGCAGAGATGATGGAGGCAGAGATGATGGAGGCAGAGATGATGGAGGCAGAGATGATGGAGGCAGAGATGATGGAGCCAGAGATGATGGAGGCAGAGATGATGGAGGCAGAGATGATGGAGCCAGAGATGATGGAGACAGATGATGGAGGCAGAGATGATGGAGGCAGAGATGATGGAGGCAGAGATGATGGAGGCAGAGATGATGGAGGCAGAGATGATGGAGGCAGAGATGATGGAGCCAGAGATGATGGAGCCAGAGATGATGGAGCAGAGATGATGGAGCCAGAGATGATGGAGCCAGAATGATGGAGGCAGAGATGATGGAGGCAGAGATGATGGAGGCAGAGATGATGGAGGCAGAGATGATGGAGGCAGAGATGATGGAGACAGAGATGATGGAGACAGATGATGGAGACAGATGATGGAGACAGAGATGATGGAGACAGAGATGATGGAGACAGAGATGATGGAGACAGATGATGGAGGACAGAGATGATGGAGGCAGAGATGATGGAGGCAGAGATGATGGAGGCAGAGATGATGGAGCCAGAGATGATGGAGCCAGAGATGATGGAGCCAGATGATGGAGGCAGAGATGATGGAGGCAGAGATGATGGAGGCAGAGATGATGGAGACAGAGATGATGGAGACAGATGATGGAGACAGAGATGATGGAGACAGAGATGATGGAGACAGAGATGATGGAGACAGAGATGATGGAGACAGAGATGATGGAGACAGAGATGATGGAGGCAGAGATGATGGAGGCAGAGATGATGGAGGCAGAGATGATGGAGCCAGAGATGATAATGTGACAAATAGAAAACGCATGCGCCAAAAAAACGCAAACGCATGCAAAAACGCATGAAATCGCAGACAAACGCTGCGTTTTTTTATCGAAATGCGCATGCTGATGCGACTAAAGATTGCAGCGTTTACAAGCGTTTGCATGCGTTTTTTTAATGCGCTTCATGTGCGCTCGAAACGCAGCGCAAAAAAACGCAAGTGTGAAAGTAGCCTAACACCCATCTTTGCACTTTAAGCAGAGTAAAGCAACCCTCCACACCACAGTATAAATTTCACAATAAATGCATACTTAAAATACATAATGCCCACTTTCTGTAATATTTCGGGTGCATTTACTCTGATTCACAGTTCACTGTTTACACGTAACGCCAGCACCCAATTAGCGCTGGTATCTCTGTCTCCACCTTCGTACGAACTGAACATAAAGAGGAAACCAGGATTCAGCTGCAGCCCGGACTTCCTCTTCATGTTCAGTTTGTCCGAAGGCGTAGACAGTGACGCCAGCGCTGATTCCAACGCATCACAGCACTGGGACCTCGACTGCCAACACTGCTGGAACTGAGTCGGCACAGGAGGGGGGGAGTACAGGCTTTATTTTATGGGGGCTGAACATTTAGTTTAAGAAAACAGGATTTTAGTACTTACCGTAAAATCTGTTTCTCGGAGCGTTCATTGGGGGACACAGGAACCATGGGTGTATGCTGCTGACACTATGCATATCAAAAAAGGTTGGCTCCTCCTCTGCAGTATACACCCCGACTGGCACCAAGCTAATCAGTTAGTGAGAAAGCAGTCTGAGAACAACATGACAGAACCAAACAACAAAACAGACAACTCAATCATAACAATAACAATCAGAAGATAGGACAAGAGTTGTAAACATATGGGAGGGTGCTGTGTCCCCCAATGAACGCTTCGAGAAACAGATTTTACAGTAAGTATCAAAATCCTGTTTTCTCTATCGCTTCATTGGGGACACAGGAACCATGGGACGTCCCAAAGCAGTCCCTGGGGTGGGAAAAAAAATAGCAGGAAACTCCATTCAGGTCGGCGAAGTCCCCAATGCCGCCTGCAAGATCCTTCTGCCTAGGCTGGCGTCCACCGAAGCGTAGGTGTGGACCTTGTAAAATTTGGCAAACGTGTGGATGGAAGACCAGGTTGCCGCTTTGCAAAGTTGGATGCCCCATGGTAAACCGCCCAGGAGTTGCCTACTGCCTGGGTGGAATGAGCCTTAATCCCAGGGGGGGCACTCTGTTCTTAACCCGGTAAGCCTCCAATATTGCAGTCCTAATCCAACGCGCAATCGTAGCCTGTGGATACCACCTTGGGGAGAAAGGAAGGCGGAGGTCGCAACACTACCTTATCCTGATGAAGAACCAGGAAAGGGGGGCGACAGGACAGCCGCTAATTCTGAAACTCGTCTGATGGAAGTGATTGCCACGAGAAATGCCACTTTCCAGGACAAAACAGAATCTTTATGAGAGGTTCAAAGGGAGCACACCTCATAACCTCCAAAATGAGATTGAGGTCCCAGGGGTCCACAGGATTCCGGTACGGGGGAGCCGTATGCGCCACTCCCTGAAGGAAAGTCTTGACTTGAGAACGAGATGCCAAGGATTTTTGAAAGAGGATAGAAAGGGCTGACACTTGCCCTTTTAGAGTGCCAAGAGAGAGTCCAGAATCCAGTCCCGCTTGGAGAAAAGCCAAGATAGCTGGGAGCGACAACTTCATTTGCGGGGTGACGTTGGACTCACACCAGCGAAAATAGGCCTTCCAGGTTCGATAGTAGACCCTAGAGGACAACGGTTTTCTGGCCTGAATCATGGTGCGAATCACCCGATTGGAGAACCCGGATGCTCTCAATACCGCGGTCTCAACAGCCACGCGTCAAATTGAGCGACCGAGAACTCAGGTGGCAGATCGGACCCTGTGACAAAAGATCTGGCCTGTCTGGGAGTCTCCAGGGGGCGTCCGCCAGGAGATTGACAATGTCTGCGAACCAAGACCTCCTGGGCCAATCTGGAGTGATCAGAATGACCGGCACCCCTTCTGCTTTGATCTTCAGCAGTATGGGAAGAAGGGGAAGGGGCAGGAACAGGTAGGGAAGAGTGAATTGTGACCAGGGAATGGCCAGAGCATCGGCGTCCAACACGAGAGGGTCGCGGGAGCTAGAGATGAACCGTGGAACCTTCCTGTTCCTGTCCATGAGGTCCACGTCCGGAGTTCCCCATCGAAGACAGATCTGATGGAAGACCTCCTGATGCAGGGACCATTCTCCTGCCGTGAGACCCTCCCAGCTGAGGAAGTCGGCGGCCCAGTTGTCTACGCCGGGAATATGCACAGGGGATATTGCCAGAACCGTCGCCTCCGCACAGTGAAGGATCCTGGATACCTCGGCCATCCCCAGGGAACTTCTGGTCCCTCCTTGGTGATTGACGTACGCCACCGCTGTGGCATTGTCCGTCTGAATTCTGACCGGCAGGCCCCTGAGAAGCAATTCCAAGTGAAGGAGGGAGAGAAAGATAGCCCTGATCTCGAGGATGTTGATCGGTAGAGAGGATTCCTGTGCCGATCAACGACCCTGAGCTGTCAGGTGGCGAAAAACTGCCCCCCAGCCCAGGAGGCTGGCGTCCGTCGTTATCACCTGCCAGTGGACTGGGAGGAAGGACCAGCCCTGGAGGATGAGGAGGGATGACAGCCACCAGTTGAGAGACTGCTTGACTCAGAGGGAGACGAAGCGGACGATCAAACGACAGGACAGACCTGTCCCACTGAGACAGGATAGCCCACTGAAGAGGTCTCAGGTGGAACTGTGCAAAGGGAATTGTCTCTGAGGCTTCAACCATTCTGTCCAGCACCTTCATTGCTGACCGGAGGGAAGGAAGCTGAGGGCCCTGCAGAGACCGAACTCCCTGCTGAAGAACTGCTCTTTTCTCCTTGGGGAGAAAAACCTTCGTCTGACGGGTGTCGAACAGCATGACCAGGAAGACCAGGCGCTGGGATGGAACAAGGCAGGACTTCTTCCTGTTGACGATCCACCTGAACCGAGCCAGGGTGTCGAGAACGATGGACAGGCTTTCTTGGGCCTGAGGGAGGGACGGAGCCTTGATGAGGATGTCGTCGAGGTATGGAATGAGAACCAGGCCCCTGATTCTCATGATGGCCATCACTGCTGCTATGATCTTTGTAAAGACCCTGGGAGCGGTCGCAAGGCTGAACGGCAGGGCGACAAATTGAAAGTGGTTCTGCTGTACTGCAAATCGCAAGAACCTCTGATGAGCTGGGCAAATCGGAACGTGGAGGTAGGCGTCCTGAATGTCTGGAGCACAGAAATTCCTGTGTCTCCATGGAAGAAATTTCGGAGCGAAGAGACTCCATCCTGAAGTGACGCAGGCGGACTCTCCTGTTCAGCAACTTGAGATCCAGAATGGGCCGAACCGCGCCGTCCTTTTTCGGCACAACAAACAGGTTTGAATAGAAACCTGTGAAGCGTTCTTGCTCTGGATCGGGATGATAACCCCGGAGCTGAGAAGGGAGTCGATGGATGCAAAGTAACCCGGGACCAAAGTAGGATCCCTTGGGGGGCAGGATTCGAAGAACCGATCTCAGGGATGGGAAGTGAACTCTATTTTGTATCCTGAGGATACAACCTCCCTGATCCATGCGTCTTCCACCAAGTCGAGCCAAACGTCTCTGAACAGCAGGAGACGACCACCCAGCTTGGGAGAAACGCTGGGCCCTGGATCTGAGTCATGCCAAGGAAAATCTGCCAGGTCTTGCCCTGGTGGATCTACCATGGGAGTTATGGGAACGCCAGGAAGGAGTTGGCCTGAAGGAAGCCTTCTTCTTGACCTGGTGATTCTGCGGCCTGCACTGACCGGAAGAATCCTCCTACGCCGGGAAACGGCGAAAGGGCCGAAAGGAGCGGAACTGCCGCCTTTGAACGGGTCTGCGAGGTTTGGACTGAGGGAGGAGGGAACTCATGCCTCCCGTCGCCTCTTAAATGATCTGATCCAACCTAGAGCTGAACAGACGGTCTCCCTGGAAGGGGGAGGCCTTTGAGCGACTTCTTTGACGAGAGATCAGCTTGCCATGCTTTTAGCCAAATGTTCCTCCGGATGGCTACAGAATTGCTGGATGCCTGAGCAGCGCAGGACGCGGCGTCCAGTGAGACCGATACTAAATATCGCCCGGCATGGGAAATTTGGTCTGCCAGCTCCGCAAGCTCTCTCGGAGGAGCTCCAGCCGTGATGCCCTTGCGGAGTTGTTTGACCCATCTGGCTATGGCCTTTGAGACCCAAGTAGAGGCAAAGGCCGGGCATAAGGTAGAAGCGGCCGCTTCAAAAGCTGGTTTTGCCAGCGATTCTATAATTCTATCGTTGGCATCCTTGAGGGAAGCTGCATTAGAAAGTGGGAGGACCGTATTGGTGGACAGTCTAGAGACCGGTGAGTCCACTGTAGGGGAAATCGTCCAGTTAGTGGTAAGATCCCGGGGGATGGGATATAGGATGCCGAGGCGCTTCCCTCTTTGAAAGCGCCTGGTTGGATTCTCCCTCTCCCTCTTGAGTATCTCCACGAAGTCAGTATGTGAGGCAAAGACCTTGGAAGGTGGTTTGGACCGTCTGAACAAAACCGCCTGTTCTGCGGATTCCGTAGCGGTATCTTTGATGCCTAAGGTCTAATTGACTGCAACAATCAGTCTCTGTACCATATTAGTCATGCTGGAGGCCTGTTCTGAATCCAGGTCCGACTCATCTTCCGAAAGCACGTCCGAAGACGCTTCGCCTGACTCTGGAGAGGAGGGCGCTAGAGAGGGATCACGCCATGAAAGGTCGTCTGGTGAGGTGGAGCGGGAAGAGGACCTAGAACGGTGCTCCAGTCTAGGTCTCTTACGGCCTGGGTTGGAAGGTCCGGGCTGAGAGTCTTGTGACCATCTGGCGACTGCCGGAGTCGAAAGGGGCAATCTGTCTAATGAGGACACTAGGGTCTGTGACACCCTGGTGAGGTCCGCCACAGATTGTGACAGAGAAGAAGCCCATTCCGGGGTAGGGGTCTCAGAATCGCCCGGGGCAGAAGGGGTTCCTGGGTGGGTACCTTTGGATCGCTGCAGGCCTGGCAGAGGGGAGATGACTGACCTGAAGGGAGTCTGCCATTACAAGAAGAGCATACAAAGTGTCTGACTAGAGTGGAGCAGGAAGAGGAAGGTGGGGGCGAGCAAGCTCTCCCTTGTGCTTAGGCATAGTGAGCAGTCCTACTAACTGATGCCGGAAGGTTGGGGGACAGAAAAAGAGACAGAGGAGAGTGTCAGCTCTGCAGGGCAGAGCACTCACGGTGTCCTGTATGCTGCTGCTCAGATGTGACGAGAGTCTTGCTGCCGGATGAAAACCGAGGCTTCTACCAGGAGATGTCCTGCGCACCAGCCGATGATGGCGTCTCCCTGAGGACCCGGCTGGAGATGAATGCGTGCTGCTGAGAGGAGAGCAAAAAAAGCCAGGTTCAGTAGCAATATGGCGGCGGCTCCAGCCCACAGTAACGCTGAGTGGTGGGCGGAGCCTAAGGCTGCGCTAGTAGGAAGGACGCAGAGGCCACCCAAAGCGCCCTAAAAAAAAGGGGGGCCCCACAAGAAGCCAGGAGCGGTGCAAACCAGGCACCTGGAGCTGCAAAGGTGCCTCGGAAGAAGCTCATCATGGGCATCTGGAGCTGCAGTACACGATGGGGGCTCCCCAGGGAGACAAGGCACCTGGAGAGGTGCGAGCCCGGAATGAAGGGGGGAAAGCGTAGAGGGACTCTCACATGATCGCTATTTTCCCCCCATCTCTGTCCTCTTTTTTTTAAATATTTTCTTGTCTTTTGTCTTATCTAGGAGGGAAGAGCGACAGTACCTCTGACAAGAGTAGGACGTCCGGAATCACGTTGTAGGACGTCCACGTCTCCTCAACTGACAGGCTCTGGTGGGCGAGTAGGTGGGAGACAGAGGCAGGCCCAGATCATCCTTCTCTTCCATTGATCACCTGAACACACGTCCGTGTTAGGGATATTTGGGGTCCTGCCAAAATAACAGACGTATGAGGATATGGGGTGGCAGCACACGCCGTACTCATAGTCTCTGCGTGGGAGTACAGTAGTGACTGTTCACACTGTATCCCTCCGGAAAAACCTGAAAAGAAACTACGCACAATAGGTAGATATGGGTCTCAATAGAGACCCGTGTCCACCTCTTACTGACACTAAGCTAAAACTGATTAGCTTGGTGCCAGTCGGTGGTGTGTATACTGCAGAGGAGGAGCCAACCTTTTTTGATATGCATAGTGTCAGCCTCCTAGTGGCAGCAGCATACACCCATGGTTCCTGTGTCCCCCAATGAAGCGATCGAGAAAGGGTTGTCCTAATAGTAGACAACCCATTTAAAGGAAAAATGCATAAAAAGTACAGTCGACATTATTAAGCAGGCAACAGGTTTCAAGCAGTATGCCAAAGAACACAGTGTGTTAAATAAATTAAAAAATAAATTAAAGCAAGAAAAAAAAAACAACAAAAAAATACTGCCAGCCCAAATCGGTTTTGTTTTTTTTAGCCCCGACCCTGTTGAGAAAAGAAAAGATCCAATGTATAAATAGTGCTACAGAAAAGGGAACTCCAATTTAAAATGTTTTTTTCAGCAGTATTTTGTGGTCATAAAAAAGTGAAAAATCACTATTTCCTATTCTTCTTTACATTTTCTCCTGGTTATAGCCAAAAAGCAAAAAAGCACTCTAAAAATGACATAGAATGAAGCCCCATGTATGGCAAATAAATTATTTGAATATCTGAACTAGAGAAAATTGTAGAGACATTTAAAAGCGCATGTATAATGAAACCTGTCAGCTTAGGAAAGGGGGAAAATGGTCCAATCTGGAACTGAGTGTATTTCTAAATCTTATGGTTGACCTGACAACTTGACTACTGGCTTCCTCAGTAACTTTTTATTTCTGATTTTTTTTTGTTTCCTGTTCTAGGAAGCTGAGGAGCCGGTAATAGAATGTCATGAATATGAAAATGAAGTGTCTCCTTCCAGAACAGTTGTCTCCTCTCTTACTTCTGGAGATCTTGCAGATATTAGTTCTTTCTCATCAAAAGCTTCAAGTCTTCAGCGCACCTCTAGTGGCGCAAGCAGTGGCCTTTCTGTTGGGCAGAGCACTAGCGGTAGTAGTTCTGACCGAGGAAGATCAGCTGCAACCAAAGGAAAAAGTGGCCAGCTAGATGCCGGAGACTTCGCCATACCAAGTGGACGAGGAAATCTTGGAAAACTAAGGTACTTGTCTGGTACAGGGACAATTTTTATTTTTTATTTCTATTTTTATCTTCATGAATCCCAACTTCATTACACAGGCATAGCATAAATTGGCCATTATTTCTTCTTTGTAGTCCTAGAAAAGTGGTCAACCAGTCAGGATCATCACCACGACCAGGTAGACAAATGGGAATGCAAGTGAGTGAGGATGATGCAGATGCACCACTTGGAAACAGACCTGGGGCCAAAGCTCCACTTACACCCCGTGGAAAAGGAAGGAGGGGACGTCCTCCTTTTCGAGTCTCTGGCTCAAGGTAGAAACGTCTCTTATGTTGCTTGTAAAATATTTCTATGTACCGTTGTTTATTTCCATAACACAAAAACACTAGGTAGTTCCAACTTCTAGATCCTGCTGCAGAACGTCCCACCTGGTGCGTATACAAATATATCACTCTGTGTACTTATGTTTATAGCATTTTTTTAGGGGTCACTGAAAATACTGGCATTTTGATTATTTTTTGTTTAGTGGCATGTACTGTAGGGCATTTTTTTTTTTTTTTTGATTGACCTGACTATTATGGATACGTTGATACCAACTATGTTTTTTGTTTATTTATTTTTTTAATTCGTTATTATTAATGGGGAAGACATATGACTATTCTAATTGCCCACTGAACATTGGCTGAGCTCTGTTATTTTGGTGTAGCCGCTGCCTCTTTCCTTCCTGAACACGAGTTGAACATGCAGAATGCAGTAACTGGTGACAATCCTCTGTGAAGCTGCCCTTTACAGAGGCAGCAGTTATACTGAGAAAGCAAAGTAACTATGATGATTTGACTGCTGAGCTCTAATGACTGTAAATGGTGGTGAAAACAGGTCAGCAAGTCTACCATTGTACTACTAATTCCAGAGTATCAACCTGTTTTCACCACTTGAATAAGTCACTGCAGCAGCACTGGTGTCCGAACCTGCTGTAACCGCTATTTACAATGATCAGAATGCAGCAGTCGCTGAGAATCGGTCCGGGCATCAAGGCTGCGGCTGGGATCTATTCCAGCAGTGAGAACATCCGGTAGCCCGGCATTAGTAATACAGCGATAGGCTGGCCAACCTGTTCTCACTGCTGCTGCTGCCACCAGGCCCGGACCTGTTCTCGCAACTGCTACCCTTTTGTCTATACCGGTTCTCGTGGCTGCTTTTCCTATAAATAGGAAACATGCAATATTTCCTAAATCTAAGATTAGTCAAGATTTATAACCTGTTTTTTAGGGAGTTTAGTCTTTGCCACCCAATAATACCCTGGGGATGAATAAATGGCACTACTGATCAAGGCAACATATACATTGCTCAAAAAAATAAAGGGAACACTTAGGGCCCCGTCTCACATAGCGACACACCAGCGATCTCGACAACGATCAGGATCGCTGGTGTGTCGCTACATGATCGCTGCTGAGCTGCCAAACAGGCAGCTCAGGCAGCGATCAGGACAGCGACACTGCGGGTAACGTCGCCTAGTTACCTGCAGTGTACGTTGGATACCAGCGCACTGATGCAGGGAGCTGGTAACCAAGGTACACGTCGGGTTTCCGGGCGCTGCGCGGTGCCTGGAAACCCGACGTGTATCTTGGTTACCAGCTCCCCTGTAGCAGCGCGCTGGTATCCAACGTACACGTCGGGTTTCCAGGCACAGCCCCGCGCCTGGAAACCCAATGTGTACCTTGGTTACCAGTAGATCGCTGGTCTCCTGCCTGTCACGCAGCGATGCGTGCTGGCCAGCGGGAGACCAGCGATCAAAAAAAAAAGTCCTGGCCTTTCGGACACGACGAGCGATTCAAAGCAGGGGCCTGATCGCTGGTACGTGTCAGACATAGCGAGATCGCTGCTGAGATCGCTGTTTAGCAGCAATCTCGTTAGCGATCTCGCTATGTGAGACGGGGCCCTTAAACAGAATATTAACTCCAAGTAAATAAAACTTCTGTGAAATCAAACTGTCCACTTAGGAAGCAACACTGATTAACAATCAATTTCACATGCTGTTGTGCAAATGGAATAGACAACAGATGGAAATTATTGGCAATTATCAAGACACACTCAATAAAGGAGTGGTTCTGCAGGTGGGGACCACAGACCACATCTCAGTACCAATGCTTTCTGGATGATGTTTTGGTCACTTTTGAAAGTTGGTTGTGCTTTCACACTCGTGGTTGCATGAGACGGACTCTGCAACTCACACAAGTGGCTCAGGTAGTGCAGCTTATCCAGGATGGCACATCAATGTGAGCTGTGGCAAGAAGGTTTGCTGTGTCTGTCAGCGTAGTGTCCAGAGGCTGAAGGCGCTACCAGGAGACAGGTCAGGACACGAGGAGACGTGGAGGGGGCCGTAGGAGGGTAACAACCCAGCAGCAGGACCGCTACCTCCACCTTCGTGCAAGGAGGAACAGGAGGAGCACTGCCAGAGCCCTGCAAAATGACCTCCAGCAGGCCACAAATGTGCATGTGTCTGCACAAACGGTTAGAAACCGACTCCATGAGGATGGTCTGAGTGTCCAACGTCCACACATGGAGGTTATGCATACAGCCCAACACCGTGCAGGACGCTTGGCCTTTGCCACAGAACACCAGGATTGGCAAATTCGCCACTGGCGCCCTGTGCTCTTCACAGATCAAAGAAGGTTCACACTGAGCACATGTGACAGACGTGACAGAGTCTGGAGATGCCGTGGAGAGCGATCTGCCGCCTGCAACATCCTTCAGCATGACCAGTTTGGCAGTGGGTCAGTAAGGCTGTGTTTCCATGGTCCGGAAACACAGCGCTTTGGACGGAGCGGAAAGTCCGCTCCGCCCAAAGCCCCACCCCCCTTTTGAACGCGCGCTCATTCCGGATGTGTTCAGGAACACATCCGGAATGACCGCAGGGCTACATAGCCCTGTGTTATTTCCCTTGCGGCGGCGCAGCGTCGCCGCAAGGGAATAGGACATGCTGCGATCTGAAAAGACGCGCCTCATGTCCGGAAACGCAGGTCTTCCGCCTTCATGTTTTGCAGCATAGTGGAGACGGGATTTCTTGAAATCCCCTCCACTATGCTCTAACATCTGGACGCTGCGTGTTTGACGCTGCGCCAACGCACAGCGTCAAACACGCAGCTAATCCGGACTGTTTCCGGACCGTGGAAACATACCCTAATGGTGTGGGGTGGCATTTCTTTGGAGGGCCGCTCAGCCCTCCATGTGCTCACCAGAGGTAGCCTGACTGCCATTAGGTACCGAGATGAGATCGTCGGACCCCTTGTGAGACCATATGCTGGTGCGGTTGGCCCTGGGTTCCTCCTAATGCAGGACAATGCCAGACCTCATGTGGCAGGAGTGTGTTAGCAGTTCCTGCAAGATGAAGGCATTGAAGCTATGGACTGGGCCGCCCGTTCCCCAGACCTGAATCCGATTGAGAACATCTGGGACATCATGTCTTGCTCCATCAACCAACGTCACGTTGCACCACAAACTGTCCAGGAGTTGGCGGATGCTTTACTCCAGGTCTGGGAGGAGATCACTCAGGAGACCATCCGCCACCTCATCAGGAGCATGCCCAGGCGTAGTAGGGAGGTCATACAGGCACGCGGAGTCCACACACACTACTGAGCATCATTTTGACTTGTTTTAAGGACATTACATTCCACTTTAATTTTGTGGGTGACTCCAAATCCAGGCCTCCATTGGTTAATAAATTTGATTTCCATTGATGATATTTGTGTGATTTTGTTGTCGGCACATTCAACTTTGTACAGAACAAAGTATTCAATGAGAATATTTCATTCATTCAGATCTAGGATGTGTTATTTGAGTGTTCTCTTTATTTTTTGAGCAATGTAGATGTACCATGCTACAGCCATACCAGACCTGCTTTCTTTACTATTTATTCATTCTGGATTGTCTAGATTTATCGACCAGGCTGTCAGAAACGTGTGGTGCCGCAAGTAGCACCATGTAAAAAATCTAAACGCTGTATGTAGATTGTTGTACATTGTTTTTCTCGATTTCAGGGATACTGGTACAGCGGCTAATACACATGGGGAAGACTCCACTGCTGCTGCGATTCCAGATGAAGAACGCTTTACCCGCATAGATATCAGTCATCCAGAAGCCCGTGACAAATCAAGCCCTGGGACACCCATAATGCGACGCAGTGACTCTCCTGAAATCCCATATCAAACTCCATCAAGAAATGAAAGCTCGGACTCCACATCTGGCAATAGTTTTGTGGGGCTTAGGGTAGTTGCCAAATGGTCCTCCAACGGCTATTTTTATTCGGGTACAATTACCCGAGACGTGGGAGGAGGGAAATACAAGCTGCTATTTGATGATGGATATGAATGTGATGTTCTAGGAAAAGACATTCTGCTGTGTGACCCAATTCCTTTGGATACAGAGGTGACGGCCCTCTCTGAGGATGAATATTTTAGTGCAGGTATGTATTCCAGTATTAATGTATCTGTATATAAACAGATTGTGTTTATATAGAGGAAGAAACTAGGAGGCCTCTTATTGTCATTTGGCGGGGACGGTTTACCATGTCTTTCCTTGCTGTATGACTGAATTCACACAATCTGTCGTAAGCACCATGGAGTTTATGGGCACTGTCCAGTGGCATACGTCATATGGAAGTACAGTATTCTTCATAACATACACTTGTCTACTCCTTCTTGCTTATGTCATGTTGCTCCATTTGCTTAAATAGGATGTCCAATGTAGAATTTTTTTATGGCAAGAATACAAGTTAATTAATAATGGGTGGCTTACTCCCCTTCCAGCGCCCCCTCAGATCCAGAATAGATGGGTCTGCACAGGCTCCAGAAGCAATTCCTGCTCTGCTTGGAAGTCAGACAACTGCTGCGGCCTGTGATTGGCTGCTGCAGTCAGGTGGCTAGAGGAGCATGTCATCAGAGAAACATCTGAGGATGTGCTCTTCTAGTCCCCTCACCACTGCAGACTATCCAAGGCTATGGCAATTATTTGACTTCCAAATGAAGCATGCATCGCTACTGGAGTCGGTGCGGACCTTCAGAGTTCTGTTCTGGGGCGATGCAAGGCAATTTTCTGTATCTGATAACCCCTTTAATTACTATAATGGGAAGAAACCGACAAGGTCCGGAATTTATGGCCCATTTTTAAGGTCACTCTATGTAAGTGAATCTTAATGTAATTGATTTGTTGCTTGTTTTTCAGGAGTGGTAAAGGCGCACAAGAGAGATTCAGGAGAACTGTATTACTGTATTGAAAAGGAAGGTCAGAGGAAATGGTACAAAAGGATGGCAGTCATACTTTCCCTAGACCAAGGAAATAAACTGCGTGAACAGTTTGGGCTCGGTCCTTATGAACCTTCAACACCATTAACAAAGGGATCGGACATAAGTCTTGGTATCTATTTCCTATTGACTTCTAAATGCTATAAAATTTTTATATAGAAATCTAAAAACTTCAAATATATTTTTTCTGGTTATTGTATGTGCTGAAAGAACTCTGCTGGACAAATCCCAGGTGTTTGGTGACCAATCCTTCCACAAATGTCTTTGCGTGAAATCACACGGGTCAAAAATGTTTGCCACGGTTACATTATGTGAAAGGGGCTTACACAGAGCCATGCTGTTGATGCAGAAAAACCCAGATAAATGAATGTACGTTATGTTCATTCACATAGATTGTTGCAAGAAATCTGCTGTGTAAATTCATCTTGATGACAACCAGACATTTTGAAGAGGAGCTGATCTGCAGTTCTTGGCAGCGGCAACTAAGCAGTGTTCGGAGCTGTGCTATCCACTCTGTACACCATTTCCATCTGGACACACGATTATTAATGTAAAAGTAGTGGACATACATTTCACATATATCCGAAAAAGAAGCTGGCTGTAGCCTGGCCACAAAGACCCCAGCTGATTAGGGCAAAGTGGCATTGTCCAGACCAGGTCTGGTCAGTGGTGCACTTGTACTTCTGTACAAGAATATAAATGTTTATTTGCAGATTACATTTGCTTTTATTTTATGCAGATTTTTAGAGTAGTTTGCCATTATATACAATTTGTGTGATAGTCTGGCGTCTATTTCAGATAATCTTGTGGAAGGGAAACGGAAACGAAGAAGTAATTTAAGTGTGTCGAGTACCATCACCACATCAATATCGTCCAGCACAAGTACACCTACTCGGAAAGGATTTGAGTCCCCTCGCAGCTCCCTGGGTCCACTGTCTGGTAAAAGGAAATTGATCAGTGGAGATGATGAAAAATCTCCAGCTAAACGTGGACGCAAATCAGTTGTAGTGAAGTCTGGTAAGAACGCCTTAGTTTGTTCTGATGGATTTGTTTGGAAATTACATTCGTTCAGTTTAACAGAGTTGTTTTCTTATGGACATATGGGCGTCATAGAGGAGGTGCCTAAGCTTTGGGGTTACTTTGTAAGGGCAGCTATTGTTCTACTAGACCCAGCTTATCTCTTACATGGTTGTCCATTCATTTGAGTGGTGAGATGTTGGGATACATTGATTTTCGATATCTAATCATATACCTTGCTCTTTGTCTCACACTGCCCTGTTTGCTAGCCGCCATCTATGTAGATCTTTTCTACTCCCAATTCTACAGTTCAATTTCAAGAGGATTGCATAATCGGCATTACCCTTAATGTTACTTTCTATGATGTTGCATTGGTTTTATAATCCTTGTCACATGGTACAGACACATAGCATCTAGATAGGAAGTACAAACATAAATTGTTCTTTATCAGCAGCAACACAGTTTAAGGTTGATCCTATAGAATATTAACAGGGGCTCTCCAACTTTTCTTTTTTTTTTTTTTAAACTGCAAAGGTATTGAAATAAGACACTTCTCAACTCTTTTTTTTCTCCACAGATCTGACACTGACAAGCTTTCAGTTCTGTAGAACTTTGATTGCAAGTGTTTAGCATATGCCTTCTGCATACGATGTGCTTTCTGCAGTCCTGTGCCGCACTACTGGCATGGTTCCCATCACTAAACGGTG
This sequence comes from Oophaga sylvatica, assembly GCA_033576555.1. NCBI lineage: Eukaryota > Metazoa > Chordata > Amphibia > Anura > Dendrobatidae > Oophaga > Oophaga sylvatica. The sequence continues at coordinate 422,094,737 of JARQOD010000004.1, read as the reverse complement.
ATGCCAGTACAGCAGCTGGTGACCTCTGTGGACAGTGATTGGCTGCAGCTGTCACATGCTAGACACTTGTAAACAAAGGCCGTGAGCACCGCTGAAGTGTCAGAAATTTACATTTGTAACTGTTGTGTGTTTTTTGTTTTTTTATAAACTACATAAAAAGTTGTGTAACTCCTTATATGCCGATGCTCATTATGTGTGCAGTGTATTGTACTGCTGGTATGAAATTGACATTTACAGCCGGTATTGGACACGGTCTTCATACTGATTGTATTTGTGTTTTAAAAGATGGTGCAAAAGGAGAATTTATGAGCCCCAATGAAAGTGGAGATATCAGTGACCAGACAGCCATTGAGGAGTCGCATGGACCACTACCCCAGAACAAGTTGCTATTTATGGGCTATTCAGTCCTACTGTCAAATGCCACATCCAGTGATAAGATCAGTAATCGCCTGATATCAACGGAAATCCCCTCCATCAGCAGTGAAGAGGAAGATGGTAAGCGCTATTGTGGTAGAAGTCACGGCGTACCTTTCCATTTATCTCCTTGAGAGGACGATCTGTTATTTCCTAGATTAGGACACCTGGCAAATGATTTACATGTCGTCTTATTGCAGAATATGTGGAGAGCACACCTTATAACCGCCAGTACACAGAGGCACAGATCCGGGCTGGGGGTGGTGAAATCTTGGCTAGTTTCAATGAAGCACTGGTAAGTGCCACATGTTTAGTGTGATGATTGGTAAACGCCATGTTTTCTGTCTTACAGTAATGAATGTTACTTAATGTAGATCTGTGTTATGCTCAGCAATTAATAATTTGCTACCATCACTAGACTAACTGCACAGCACATGGCCCTCTGAATGGCAGAGCAGTATAATTACGAGGGACCTGTCTGAGCACTGGGGCCCACACCGACCTAGAACAAAAGCCCACAGTCCTCTTACTACTAACGTGTGGCAGAGATGAAACTGCCAACTACTGTTCTGTGAAGTAGGCAAACCTGATCACTGGCAGCTGTAGCTATATACAGTGCTCAAAAAATAAAGGGAACACTCAAATCACACATCCTAGATCTGAGTGAATGAAATATTCTCATTGAATACTTTGTTCTGTACAAAGTTGAATGTGCTGACAACAAAATCACACAAATTTCATCAATGGAAATCAAATTTATCAAAATTAAAGTGGAATGTAATGTCCTTAAAACAAGTCAAAATGATGCTCAGTAGTGTGTGTGGCCTCCACGTGCCTGTATGACCTCCCAACTGTACAACGCCTGGGCATGCTCTTGATGAGGCGATGGATAGTCTCCTGAGAGATCTCCTCCCAGATCTGGAGTAAAGCATCCGCCAACTCCTGGACAGTCTGTGGTGCAACGTGAAGTTGATGGATGGAGCGAGACATGATGTCACAGATGTGCTCAGTCGGATTCAGCTCTGGAGAACGGCCGGGCCAGTAAATAGCTTCAATGCCTTCATCTTGCAGGAGCTGCTGACATACTCCAGCCACATGAGGTCTGGCATTGTCCTGCATTAGGAGGAACTCAGGGCCAACTGCCCCAGCATATGGTCTCACAAGGGGTCTGAGGATCTCATCTCGGTACCTAATGGCAGTCAGGCTACCTCTGGCGAGCACATGGAGGGCTGTGCGGCCCTCCAAAGAAATGCCACCCCACACCATTACTGACCCACTGCCAAACCGGTCATGCTGAAGGATGTTGCAGGCAGCAGATCGCTCTCTGCAGCGTCTCCAGACTCTTTCACGTCTGTCACATGTGCTCAGTGTGAACCTGCTTTCATCTGTGAAGAGCACAGGGCGCTAGTGGCGAATTTGCCAATTCTGGTGTTCTGTGGCAAATGCCAAGCGTCCTGCACTGTGTTGGGCTGTGAGCACAACCCCCATCTGTGGACGTCGGGCATTCAGACCATCCTCATGGCGTCAGTTTCTAACCGTTTGTGCAGACACATGCACATTTGTGGCCTGCTGGAGGTCATTTTGCAGGGCTCTGACATTGCTCATCCTGTTCCTCCTTGCACAAAGACCGAGGTAGCGGTTCTGCTGGGTTGTTGCCCTCCTACGGCCCCGTCCACGTCTCCTGGTGTACTGGCCTGTCTCCTGGTAGCGCCTCCAGCCTCTGGACACTACGCTGACAGACACAGCAAACCTTCTTGCCACAGCTCCCATTGATGTGCCATCCTGGATGAGCTGCACTACCTGAGCCACTTGTGTGGGTTGTAGAGTCCGTCTCATGCAACCTCGAGTGTGAAAGCCCAACCAACATTCAAAAGTGACCAAAACATCAGCCAGAAAGCATTGGTACTGAGATGTGGTCTGTGGTCCCCACCTGCAGAACCACTCCTTTATTGAGTGTATCTTGATAATTGCCAATAATTTCCATCTGTTGTCTATTCCATTTGCACAACAGCATGTAAAATTGATTGTCAATCAGTGTTGCTACCTAAGTGGACAGTTTAATTTCACTGAAATTTGATTTACTTAGAGATATATTCTGTTGTTTAAGTGTTCCCTTCATTATTTGAGCAGTGTATTTATTATATAATTCTTGTGTTCTAGATCAATTTTCACACGGGCTCCAAGTTAGGTCAGCCATCACCATTTTTTTTACCAAGTAAAAAAAGCCTGAGAAGCCATAGGGTCAAATAATGTATCTTTGTATTCATCTTCCCGATAGAGTAAAACGGGAACAAAATGTTTGCTGATTGCGAACCAGCACTGCCGAACCCAGAAGTATTTCCTGTGCCTTGCCAGTGGGATCCCCTGTGTGTCTCATATCTGGGTGCAAGACAGCTGTCATTCTAATGAGTTGCAGAATTTCCACAATTATCTTCTCCCGTCTGGATACAGCCTTCAAGAGGACAGGATCTTGGAATGGTAAAAAAAATTGTGTGTTTTTACATGTGGATTCCTGGCTTAATTTCTTAGGCCATTGCTTAATTAATTTGAGTACATTGGGGTTTTGCAGGCATGACTCCAGGCATCCTTTTCATGGTTTGCGTTTTCTTGTGGTGTCAGACCAGCAAGAAAACTTTTTGGAAATGTGGACAGAAATTGTAATGACTGGAGGGGCAGCATCTGCAAAACAGCATAACTCTACAGATACCGACAAAGGTATGTATGCACTTCTTCAGCATTCAGATACTCTGGCAATATTATGTGCATTTGCAGTATGTTTTGCCATAGCCCCGCCCTTTGTTTTTTTTTGCCCACCTCAGAGGTAAACTTTAGGAGGGCTTCCGAGGTACACCTCAGACAGAAGACTACAACATATACACTGTTTGATATACAGTGGGATGCGTTGCTCAGATTCACTACCTGCTAAACGATCATCAATTAGCCTCCTTACTTTATAGGGAGGAGGTTCAAAACGTATGATCGCTCATGTTGGTACCCTCACAATTGGTATTCCCAGTCATACATGGACAACTTGGTCACCTCCGGCAGCTTCTCTGCTGTGCTTTGCTCATCAACAGAGACTACAGGGCCTGTCTGGATGATTGTCCCATACATCTGCCACCTCACGTGATCGTTTCTAAATTGTCCAGCTTGACTGTGCATTACATCTATTATCAGGTTGCAGAACTGTGGAAATTCCCCAGCAGCCTGCCTGTCATAAAGGTTTGGAAAAAGACATTCGCATTAACCTTCTCTAGGTTGTCAAATCCATAATGATAGTCTATGGAGGGCTTGATGACAGGGCTTTTCTATCGGTTAGCACTGAGGCGAGATGACAAGTGTTGAAGCAGGGCATCTTGTTGTCCATGCTACAAAACTGCATGGGCTGTACCACTGGGAGCCAAACTCCTATCATAGTTACTGATGATAATTAGACTGCTTCTGTCAACAATAAATAATGTAGATGACCGTTCAGCATCCCTGACTGTATACATATAATCCGTCAGCATATTTAGGAGCCTATAGAAGAGAGGGTAATAACACTGTTCTTCCAGCAGGCAGAGATGACATTGGCTCTAGCTCCCCATGTCATGCTTTGCTGATGCAGCTTTTTCCCATTCACCGCAGCTTTTTCCCATTCACGTAGCATGAACCGATTTTTTTTAAATATTTTCAGCAGCATTCTATTTAAAAATGTGTCCGGTCTGTGCTCTGCTTACTAATCTTGATCACCCCTAATGTGTTATTGAATCCACCTCACTGTATAAGCAGTTTACTTTCCAGTGGACCAATCACCATCTTAGGTTTTTAATTGATTAAAAGTTAGACCAACAAAACAGGTTCTAAATACAACAAATAAAAAAATGTAAAATAAGGTGTTTGAAGTGAGCATGTGAATTATGCAAATTATCGACTCGCTGCCAGTCAATTTGTGCATCCTTTCTGGCCATTCCTGATCCTGCCTAATCCGCTAGTGTCACACTCCTGCAACTTAAATTTAATAGGGCTCCTGTATAGTGATCTGCGGTATTGGGTATGATGGGAGCCACCAGAAAGGATGCATGTGCTTGTCTGGAAGGGTATGTTCACACTAGCCTATATTCTCTCTGGCCAGTTATGTTAATGACACTCCGCTTTGCAGTAGATATTGTGTAATATGATGGGAACAGCATTTACTCCATGTACTAGTGAATGCCATTTGCAGTGCTTATTTGTGGCAAAACTTATAAATTCGCTAAACACTATGATACCATTCACTTACCTATACAGTAAATGCTGTTTATTAAAAATGCAATTTTATAGGGCGTCTATGAGCACAGAATGACTGTTCAAACCAAGAAAACATGCTCGGTGCCCCATAGCCTTGCCAAACATATAAGTGCACCTTACCGCCTAATTGTTTTCTATCTACCTCCACCCTCGGGCTCTATAAAGTCATAGCTGTATCAAAAAGAGCAGTGGAGATTGAGGGATAACAAGCAGGTGTAAAAAGGTGCATTTAACCCCTTAAATCCTAAATGACCGGAGGTATTTTTGGTTTTGCATTTTCAATTTTTTGCTACCATGCTTCCCAGAGCCATAACCTTTTCGTCAATATGGTCATGCAAGCCTTGTTTTTTGCTGGATGAGTTATACTTTTGAACAACATTGGTTTAACATATCGTGTCCTGGAAAATGGGAAAAAAATTCAATGTTCGATGAAATTGCAAAAAAGTGCAATTCCACAGTTATTTTTTGTTTTTTTTTTACTAGGTTCACTAAATGCTTAAACTTGACCTACCATTATGATTCATTGTGAGTTCATAGACACCAAACATGTCTAGGTTCTTTTTCAGCAGCAGAACGGAAGGAAAGGAGACACACTAGTCATAACTAGTGGGTAGGCGGAGCCCAGATGGATAGACACCTCAGATTAAAAAGAGTGTTGACCGGCCCCTCCAGCTCGGGCTCCTCCTACTCAGCTCTCCAGTTTTCAATTTGAGGTCTCAGAGGATAGTCGCTGCTGGAAGCAGCTCCTCAGAAGATTTTATTATTTTTTATCGGACAAGAGACTTGGATCACCAAATGTGGTCTAGAGGTCTCAGGGGTCTCAGCGCTGCTGGACCCCAACCTCTCCCTTGGCGGATCTGTATTACCCTATATGGTGGTCCCTGCAGAACCCTGCCGGCCCGGGGGGATGAGGATGGCTTCCCTGGCGGGGACGCAAACCGCGCTGCAGGGGTCACTGCGTTCCCCGCCCTGGGGGGAAGCATGGGCAAGCGCCAGAAACCCCTGGGGGTCCCTGTGGCGCTCGGCGGGGTGAGTACTCCACATTTTTATAATGTGTGTGAGTGATTCAGCGGCAGATGAAGGAAGGGTGACACACTAGGCATTACTAGTGGTAGGCAGAGCCCCAGATAGGATTGACACCTCAGATTAAAAAGAGTGTTGACCGGCCCCTCCAGCTCAGGCTCCTCCTACTCAGCACTTCAGTCTAAAATTTGAGGTCTCAGAGGATGGTCGCTGCTGGAAGCAGGCTCCTCAGAAGATTTTATTTTTTATCGGACAAGAGACTTGGATCACCAGAGTGGTCTAGAGGTCTCAGGGGTCTCAGCGCTGCTGGACCCCAACCTCTCCCTTGGCGGATCTGTATTACCCTAATGGTGGTCCCTGCAGAACCCTGCCGGCCCGGGGGGATGAGGATGGCTTCCCTGGCGGGGGCGCAAACCGCGCACAGGGGTCACTGCGTCCCCCGCCCTGGGGGGAAGCATGGGCAAGCGCCAGAAACCCCTGGGGGTCCCTGTGGCGCTCGGCTGGTGAGTACTCCACATTTTTATTAAAGATGTGTGTGAGTGATTTAGCGGTTGCTGCGGCAACCGCTGTACAGTATACATGCCGGTGACTCTGAGGAGAAGAGGAGTGCGTGCTTTTTTATTTTTGAATTTCGCGACCGCTCTGAGGGGAAGAGAGAGAGAGGAGTGCGCGCCTTTTTTATTTTTGAATTTCGCGCCGCTCTGAGCGCGCGCTTTACTGCAGCCTCCATTTTCGGCTCCTCTACATGGAGCACATCGGAGGCAGAGCGCGGCGGCCATTTCATGACAGGCTGAAATCGCTCCCCTCCCGGCAAGAACGTGACCAGCTGGGTGAGTCGCTTCTAGCCCGCGGGCAGAAGCTTAACCCCTTCACCCCCACAGCGCGGGCGCCGTCTGGGGCACTAATGAGTGACAGATTGCGCGGTCCTGCGGCTGTTATCGCATAAGGGGCTCGCACACTCTTTTCAATATTAATAAATAATAAAGAGGTTGTGGGGAGCCTGCGATATTATTATTATTGCCACTAACGTTTCCGCTAACGATCCTGATAACGACGCATACTAATGCGATCGTTTGTGTGATCTTTTTTTAATGTCGCTAGTAGCTGCCAATCTGAACATCGCATAAGTGGTTAGCGATCCCCTTAATGACTTTGGCGGTCATTGCGATATACAAAACAGCGCAATTTTTTAGCGATTTTGTGGAACGTTTTTTCTGTATAGTGTGGCATAACTGTCCTGTAGCTGCGACCTTATAAGAGGCGCTTGAGGCTCGCACACCCTTTTCATTATCAAGGTTGTGGGGAGTCTGCTACTTTAACCCCTTCTTAGGGGGGGACAGCTGGGGTAGCTCTCTCTTTAAGAGCTTTAACCCTTCAGCGTTTGTTTTTTCTTTAAGAAACATACTGTTCTGGTTACTGACAGGTTTAACCTGCCGTATACTATGCAAGGGCAGTCCATTTCCCAGATCCGCTACAGGATCAGTCTCGCGTATCTGACACGCAGACCTCGACTCATGCGCAGCGGTCGAAAGTTCCAGTGGTGTCAAAATGGAGGTCCTCACTAGTTTTTATTGATGGCCTGTCTGACCTTCTAGGTTATTGGGGTGTCAGCTACAGGAAGCGACACAAATCGGTGCCTTCCTTCTCGCGTAGCGAAGATGTCCGATTCGGACAAGGAAGATCGGCAGGGACACTCTGCCTCTCTCATGGGCCGTACTAAGATTTCTCCATGAGGGCGTTAGTTACCGGAGGAGGTAATTAGACGTCCTGGTAAGTCGGCCCGGATGTTTCAGGAGTCGCATGGGTTGCGACGGCTTTACACACTGTTTCCGTTTTTTTTTTTTTTTTTTTTTATGGAGTTGATTGTTAATTGGACCCCTTCTCCTGAAGTGAATATCCCTTTATCCCAGCTTATCAAATCTTCCTGGTAAAGGGAAGGCGAGTCTGCAACCCGCTGGACAGAAAAACGGAGATGGCAACAATATCCATCTGTGAGGCCGCAGGTCATGGATTCGGTATTAAGGATGTACTTGTAAAGTTTCCCTGAGCCGGTTGGACCGTCTAAGGACGGGATCCCCTCTTTCGGGGTAGATGGGCTTGTCAAGTTGAAGGATACTGCGTCACTGCTATCCAGGGCGCAATCCTCGGCAGTCACAGTCAGACTCTGTGGCTTGGACAGTGGACGCGGTTTCCAAGCAGGGTTTGCTATCTTTAGCTTAGGAAGTGGTCAGCTATTTGAATCTGACCTCACGGAGCTGATTGCCAAGGCAAAGGCAAAAGAAACAGCTTTACCGCAGCGCAGACCTGTGACTTCTGCGTCTGGCAGGACTAGTGCCGGTAGTTGTCGGCGGTCCTTTCGGTTCAAGGGATGATCCGGCAACCTTCTGGGGGTTTGGGTCGTCTCTCTCTTTTTTTTTTTTTAAAAAAAAAAAAAAAAAAAGGGGAATTCTCAGAAATTCCGCATACCCTGGAAACAGAACTTCTGTTAAGACAGAAGCTGGCAAAAAACCCACTAAGGCGCACTGTCGTCTGGGTCTCACTCGAGCGCTCTCGAGTGGGGGGTCGTTTACTCCAATTCAAACCGACTTGGGTTTCCCGTGTGTCGGACGCCTGGATGACACAGGTTGTGTTGGCAGGCTACTTCATAGAGTTTCTTTCTCGACCCCCGGACAGTTTTTGCCAATCTCGCATTCCGTCAGAGCCGAACTATTTGCCGTTCTACTACGAGAGGTCGATTCCCTTCTGCAGAAGGGTGTGGTGATACCGGTTCCGCAGAGGACCGGGGAAGAGGAATTTTATTCCAACCTCTTTGTGGTCCCCAAAAAGGAGGACAAATTTCGCCCTATTCTGGATCTCAAAGATTGAATCGACATGTCTACACCCGACAATTTCACATGGAGTCGTTTCGCTCCGTTGTGGCAGCCCTGTCGCAGAACGCTTCAGGACCATTGCCAGTTTGTGGCTCTGCCATTCGTCTTGGCCTCGGCGCCCAGAGTTTTTACAAAAATTCTGGTACCCCTCATGGCAATTCTTCAAAGACAGGGGGTTACGATTTTTCCCTACCTTGACGATCTCCTCAAAGGAGGAGGCGGTAACGACTCGCAATCTATCCCTTCAGCTCCTGGAGGATTTCGGGTGGCTGGTTCAATTGGGAGAAGTCGTCTCTGGAACCGTCGCAGTCATTCCTGTTTTTGGGAATGCATTTCGACACGGTACGGACGGTGGTGTCCCTTCTTTCCAGACAAGCGGGCATGTCTATTCCGACATGTACAAATTATGAAGTCTGCGACAGCAATGTCCCTTCGGAAGTGTATGCGCCTTCTGGGTTGATGGTGGCGTTCATGGAGACACTTCCGTTTGCCCAATTTCATTCCAGGGCCCTCCAAAGGCTCATTCTGAGTCGTTGGGATTGATCGCAAGTTTCTCTGGATTGCAACGTCATCATCTCTCACGGGTGCGAGAATCCCTAGGATGGTGGTTACGTCCAGGAGCGTTATCCCTGGGGAAATCTTTCTTTCCTCCGAGGTGGTCGGTCATAACCACCGATGCCAGCCTGACGGGCTGGGGGGGTGTCTGGAACGATCTTTGGATCCAGGGAGTATGGTCATCGGGAGAGTCTGTTCTACCGATCAACATCCTGGAATTGAGGGCAATTTTCCTTTGCCTCCATCACTGGACGGTTCCTTCAAGCGGTCTACCAGTCCGAGTGCAGACAGACAACGCGATGGCGGTTGCGTATATCAACCACCAAGGCGGGACAAGGAGCTCCAGGCTCTTGATGGAGGTGTCTCAAATTCTGTTATGGGCCGAGACCAAGGTTCCAGCTATCTCTGCGATGCACAGTCCAGGAGTCCAGAATACCACGGCGGACTTCCTCAGTCGCGAGAAGATGGATCCTGGAGTCTTCATCCGAAAATTTTTGAACTGCTGTGCTTCCGTTGGGGAACTCCCCAAGTGGATTTGATGGCATCCAGGTTCAATGCCAAACTACCGACCTTCATGTCCAGGTACAAGGACCCGAAGGCTATAGCGGTGGTTGCTCTGGTGGCTCCGTGGGACCATTTCGAGCTAGTCTATGTGTTTCCGCCGATATCTTTACTTCCTCTGGTGCTGCGTTGGATCAGACTGGAGAGAATTCCGGCTATGTTGATAGTCCTGGATTGGCCAAGGAGGACGTGGTTCTCGACACTGGTGTCGCTTTTGGCGGCACCGCCATTCCCACTTCCTCCTCGCCCGGACCTGTTAACCCAGGGGCCCGTTCGTCATCCGGACTTGAAGTCTCTGCATTTGACGGCGTGGCTCTTGAGACCGAAATATTGACCCGTAGAGGTTTTTTCAGCCGAAGTCATTGCCACTCTGCGAGCTGCCAGAGGTCCGGCTACTACTAAGATTTATCACAAGACTTGGGAAGCCTTCTTTTAGTGGTGTTTGGGTTCTTCAAGGAATCCGAGGATTTTTTTCCATTCCCAATTTGTTGGCTTTGCTGTAGTACGGGCTGGACAAAGGTTTGGCAGTTAGCACTCTGGAAGGTCAGGTTTCTGCCCTGTCCTTGCTGTTTCGGAAGGCTATCGCCTCGCGTAGGGACGTGCGTTCCTTTTTTTCAAGGAGTAACCCGTCAGCTTCCACCGCGGAATGCACCTGTGTCTCCTTGGCGCCTCAACCTTGTTTTAGAGGCTCTTCAGCATGTACCTTTTGAGCCTATGGGTTCTGCTAGATTTTCTTTACTTTCTTAGAAGGTTGCCTTCTTACTGGCGGTAACCTCTTTAAGAAGGGTTTCTGAGTTGGCAGTTTTTTCCTGCTCGCCTCCTTTCCTGGAGTTTTACCCGGATCGAGTAGTGCTTCGCACTCGGGGCGACTTTCTACCTAAGGGGTGTCGCAATTTCATGCTAACCAGGATATTGTGTTGCCTTTGCTTTGCCCGGGCCCAAGGAATGCAAAGGAACGGGACTTGCACAAATTGGATTTAGTGCGAGCCTTGAAGTTTTTTTTGTCTGTCATTCAAGGCTTTCGAAAGTCAGATTCCCTGTTTGTGATTACAGCAGGTCGTAGGCGTGGTCATCGAGCTTCCAAGGACCCTATAGCTCGTTGATTTTGGTCGGCCGTTTTGGAGGTTTACCGACTTAAAGGCGAACCTTGTCCGATTAAGATTCGAGTTCACTCCACGAGGGCTGTGGCTTCATCGTGGGCCTTTCACCAAGGGGCCTCGGCAGTTCAGCTCTGCCGAGCGACGACCTGGCGTTCTGTCCACACATTTACAAAGTTTTATAAGGTGGACGTCAGTGTTTCCGCTGATGCGGCCTTAAGACGTAGGGTCCTGCAGGCAGCGGTAATTTAAAGTTTTTAGTTAACTTGTATTTGGCGCCTGTGGCGCATTTATCTAGGTTGTTGGGTTTCTGCCTATTTTGTTTTTTTCCCACCCTAATTTTTGGACTGCTTTGGGACGTCCCACTAGTAATGCCTAGTGTGTCTCCCTTCCTTCATCTGCAGCTGAAAGACGGATTTTGGTAAGAACTTACCTGTAAAATCCTTTTCAGCGAAGAAGGAAGGGAGACACACATCCCTCCCATGGCAGAAGTGTGTTGTTGTATTTACAGATGCAGCGTGGCCCTTCTCTGATAGCGATTTTCTGAGCTGAGGTCGACGCGCTACGGCTCTGTTCCAGCATTGCCAGCTTATCGCAGTAGTCAGGTTCAGTGAGTAGTACCTGGAACTGTGTGTTTTTTTTTTTTTTTTCTTTGCCAAATGCATGCATAACCTGTACTTTTGTATTTTTCTCTGAAGTCCTTCAGAAGGGGTTATGTTGCTTCGCTGGTGATATTGTTCTTCCTTAAGCTTGGGTACGACTGAAGTGCTGAGTAGGAGGAGCCTGAGCTGGAGGGGCCGGTCAACACTTTTTAATCTGAGGTGTCAATCCTATCTGGGGCTCCGCCTACCACTAGTAATGCCTAGTGTGTCTCCCTTCCTTCTTCGCTGAAAAGGATTAAAATCCGTCTTTTGTCCGCAGGTGGATGCCTGCAGGATGGGGATCGCGGGACCGGAGAATGGAGGAGTCCCGCGCTTTTTTTTTAAGGCGGGGGGCGTGGCTTCCCGGGCAGGAAGCACTCACTGAGCGCGATTTTCCTCTGCTTTCTCTTCCGGCTGCCTCCTCAGTGCGGCGGCCATTGCAGCGCTCCGGGCTCCTCACTCTCCGTCCCTCCCGCACAAGAATAAAGAAGACAGCACCGCAAAGTTTCTGTGAGTCGCTTCTGCCTATCAGGGCAGAAGCTTAAAAACTTCTCTCCCCCGCAGTGCAGGGCACTGGTCTGCCACACTGAACGTCGCTAGGTTCAGGTTAGCGACGGTTTTTAAGTCGCATGAGTTTTTATGAGATGCGCAAAATAGCGCAATATTTTAGCGATTTTTTTTTTTTTCGTTTAGTGTGGCATTCCTTGAGGACTGTTCTGTCTGCACCTGCTACCTCATAAGAGGCACCTGGGGCTAGCACATCTGTCACATTAATACAGGTTGTGGAGAGCTTATAACTTTAACCCCTTATTAGGCGGTTAACCCTTAATGGTGGGACAGCTGGGGTAGCTCTCTCTTTAAGAGCTTAACCCTTCAGCGTTCGTTTTGTTTTTTCCCTTAGAAACCACACTGTTTCTAGTTACTGTCAGGTTTAACCTGTCATTGTACTGGGTAAAGACATGTCAGATCAGGGCCCAGGTGCGGACCATCTCCCGGCTCCGCTACGAGATCAGTCTCGCATATCTGACACACAGACCTCGACCACGTCGAGTGCAGCGGCCGGAGGTCCCAGTGATGTAAAAATGGAGGCTCTCACTCGTTCGATTGATAGCCTGTCTAACCTTATAGGTTATTGGGTGTCAGCCAAACCTTCTCAGGGCAGGAAGCGACACAGGCCGGTGACTTCTTTCACATATAGCGACTCAGAGAGCTCTGATGTGGAGGGTTCCCCTTTAAGTTCAGGGGGGATATCCGATTCGGATAAAGAAGATCGGCAAAGGCATTCTGCCTCGTTTTCGGGCCGTGTAGAAGCTTTTATTGAAGCTATGAGGGAGGCGTTACAGTTACAGGAGGAAGTAACTACTCGCCCTGGTAAGTCGGCCCGGATGTTTCAGGAGTCGCATAAGTCACTTTCGACTTTGCCATCCCTGATTGAGCTTAATCAAGCAGTGGAGAAGGAGCGTCTGTGTCCAGACAAACGTTTTCAGGGGACACGTCTATTTGAGTCACTGTATCCGTGTGCTACGGAATTGATTGATAATTGGATTCCTTCTCCTGAAGTGGATGTCCCTTTATCTCAGCTTAGCATATCTTCTTTACTTCCTATTAAAGGGAAGGCGAGTCTGCAGGACAGAAAAGCGGAGTCGGCGGCAAAATCCATTTACGAGGCCGCGGGTCATGGTTTCAGAGCAGTGCTAGGCTCCATGTGTGCTTATAAAGCTTCCCTGGTCTGGTTGGACCGTTTGCGGAGGAAGTGTGAACCTCAAGTACCTGAGGTGGACGAACTGTTCGAATTGTTAGAAAGTGCTTTTCAATATGGCCATGATGCAAGCTTGGATACTGTGTCACTGCTGTCCAGGACACAATCCTCGGCGGTCACAGTCAGGAGAGCACTGTGGCTTAGACAGTGGACCGGTGATGCGGTTTCCAAGCAAGGTTTACTATCTTTAGCTTACAAGGGCGGTCAGCTATTTGGATCTGACCTCACGGAGCTGATTGCCAAAGCAAAGGCAAAAGAAGCAGCTTTACCGCAGCGAAGAACTGTGGCTTCTACGCCTGGCACTCCCGCACTCCCTGGAAACAAAGTTTCCGTCAAGGCAAGAGGGAATCTGACAAAAAGCCCGCTAAGGCGGATTGACGCCAGGGTCCCGCTCGAGGGCTCTCGAGTGGGGGGTCGCCTTCTCCAATTCAAATTGACTTGGGTTTCCCGCGTCCCAGACACCTGACACCTGGGTGACGCGGGTTGTGTCGGCAGGCTATTTCATAGAATTTTCTTCCCGACCCCCGAACAGTTATTGCCAATCTCGCATCCCGTCAGAGCCCGAGCTATGTGCCGCTTTACTGCAAGAAGTCGAGTTTCTTCTGCAGAAGGGTGTGGTGGTACCGGTTCCACCAGAGAACAGGGGAGAGGGTTTTATTCCAATCTCTTAGTGGTCCCCAAAAAGGAGGACAAGTTTCGCCCCATCCTGGATCTCAAAAGATTGAATCGGCATGTCCACACCCGAAAGTTTCGCATGGAATCGCTTCGCTCCGTTGTGGCAGCCTTGTCGCAGAACGACTTTTGGTGTCAATCGGCATTCGCGACGCCTATTTACACGTTCCAATCGGAAGGGCTCACCAACGTTACCTTCGTTTTGCCATAGGACAGGACCATTACCAGTTTGTGGCCCTGCCATTCGGTTTGGCCTCAGCGCCCAGAGTTTTTACAAAAATTCTGGCGCCTCTCATGGCAATACTACAAAGACAGGAGTCACGATCCTTCCCTATCTGGACGACCTTTTGATTGTGGCGTCCTCAAAGGAGGAGGCGGTGACGGCTCGCGACCTATCACTTCAGCTCCTGGAGGACTTCGGGTGGCTGGTCAATTGGGAGAAGTCGTCTCTGGAACCGTCACAATCAATCCTGTTTTTGGGATGCATTTCGACACGGTACGAGCAGTGGTGTCCCTGCCCCCGGACAAGCAGGCATGTCTCCTTCGACATGCACGGGTGATGAAGTCTTCAACAACAATGTCCCTTCGAAGATGTATGCGCCTTCTGGGGTTGATGGTGGCTTCGATGGAGGCACTTCCATTTGCCCAATTTCATTCCAGGGCTCTCCAAAAGTTCATTCTGAGCCGTTGGGATCGGTCGCAGGCTTCACTGGATTGCAGTGTTATCATCTCCCACAAAGTACGAGAGTCCCTAGGATGGTGGATACGTCCGAAAGAGTTATCTCTGGGGAAGTCCTTCCTCCCTCAGAAGTGGTCGGTCATAACCACCGATGCCAGCCTGACAGGCTGGGGGGGTGTCTGGAACAATCTCTGGATTCAGGGAGTATGGTCGTCGGAAGAGTCTGTCTTGCCGATCAACATTCTCGAATTGAGGGCAATTTTCCTTTGCCTCCAACACTGGACGGTCCCTTTAAGCGGGTTGCCTGTCCGAGTGCAGACAGACAATGCGTCGGCGGTCGCATACATCAATCACCAAGGCGGGACGAGGAGTTCCAGACTCATAGTGGAGGTATCTCGGATCCTGATATGGGCAGAGACCAGAGTTCCAGCCATATCTGCGATCCACATTCCAGGAGTTCAGAATATCACGGCGGACTTCCTAAGTCGCGAGAAGATGGATCCCGGAGAATGGAGTCTTCATCCGGAGATTTTTGCACTGCTGTGGTCCCGTTGGGGAACTCCTCAAGTGGATCTGATGGCATCCAGGTTCAATGCCAAGTTACCGACATTCATGTCCAGATACAAGGATCCGAAGGCTGTAGCGCTGGATGCTCTAGTGGCTCCGTTGGACCAATTCAAACTAATCTATGTGTTCCCACCGATTTCTTTGCTACCTCTGGTACTCCGTCGGATCAGACTAGAGAGAATCTCTGCTATATTGATAGCTCCAGATTGGCCAAGGAGGACGTGGTTCTCGACACTGGTGTCACTCCTGGTGGCACCGCCATTTCAGCTGCAGATGAAGGAAGGGAGACACACTAGACATTACTAGTGGGTAGGCGGAGCCCAGATGAGATAGACACCTCAGATTAAAAAGAGTGTTGACCGGCCCCTCCAGCTCGGGCTCCTCCTACTCAGCTCTCCAGTTTTCAATTTGAGGTCAGAGAAGATAGTCGCTGCTGGAAGCAGCTCCTCAGAAGATTTTATTATTTTTTATCGGACAAGAGACTTGGATCACCAAATGTGGTCTAGAGGTCTCAGGGGTCTCAGCGCTGCTGGACCCTAACCTCTCCCTTGGCGGATCTGTATTACCCTATATGGTGGTCCCTGCAGAACCCTGCCGGCCCGGGGGGATGAGGATGGCTTCCCTGGCGGGGACGCAAACCGCGCTGCAGGGGTCACTGCGATCCCCGCCCTGGGGGGAAGCATGGGCACGCGCCAGAAACCCCTGGGGGTCTCTGTGGCGCTTTCGGCTGGTGAGTACTCCACATTTAATATGTGTTTGAGTGTTTTCAGCGACTGCTGCGGCAGTCGCTGTTACAATATACATGCGGTGACTGTGTGTTTTTGTCCGCAGGTGGATGCCTGCAGGACATAGGAACGGGGGAGAGAGAAGCTGCGCGCCTTTTTTATTTGAATTTCGCGCCGCTCTGAGCGCGCGCTTTACGGCAGTCTCCTTTTCCGGCTTCCCTCATGAAGCACACGGAGGCACAGCGCGGCGGCCATTAGCCGAGTAATGCTGACAGGCTGAAAGCTCCCTCGGACATCGCTCTCCTCCCCTCTCGACAGCGCTGCACCGCGACCAGCTGGGTGAGTCGCTTCTACCCGTCTAGGGCAGAAGCTTAACCCCTTCACCCCCACAGCGCGGGCACCTTTCTGAGGCACAAATGGGTGGCAGACTGCGCTGCCTGCAGGTGTTATCTCAAAGCTTGCACACCTTTTCAATATAAGAGGTTGTGGGGAGTCTGCTACAGTAATACTGCCACTATACGTTCCTGCTAACGACGACGCATACTATGCGATCGTTTGTGTGATCATTTTTAATGTCACTAGTAGCTGCCAATCTGGGCGATCTCATTAACAACGCATAGGCGGTTAGCGATCCCCTTAATGACTTTGGCGGTCATTGCGATTTACAAACAGTGCAATTTTTTAGCGATATTGTGAACGTTTCTTCTTAAGTGTGGCATAGCTGTCCTGTAGCTGCTGCCTTATAAGAGGCACTTGGGGCTCGCACACCCTTTTCATTATTAAGGTTGTGGGGAGTCTGCGACTTTAACCCCTTCTTAGGCGGTTAACTCTTAATGGGGGACAGCTGGGGTAGCTCTCTCCTTAAGAGCTTTAACCCTTCAGCGTGTTGTTTTTTCTTTAAGAAACCACACTTTCTAATTACTGACAGGTTTAACCTGCCATATACTGTGCAACCGTCTCCCAGATCCGCTACAGGATCAGTCTCGCGTATCTGACGCGCAGACCTGGACGGCGTCAAGCGCAGCGGTCGGAGGTTTCCAGTGGTGTCAGAATGGAGGCCCTCGCTAGTTTCTATTGATGGCCTGTCTGATTTTCTATTATTGAGTGTCAGCTAGATCCTCTCATGTCAGGAAGCGACACAAGCCGGTGCCTTCCTTCCCGCATAACGAAAATGTCCGATTCGGACAAGGAGGGTCGGCAGGGACACTCTGCCTCCCTTTTGGGCCGTAAAGAGTTTTTATTGGAGGCGTTACAGTTACCGAAGGAGGTATCTGGACGTCCTGGTAAGTCGGCCCGGATGTTTTCAATCTCGATCAAGCTTTACCATCACTGGATGAGCTTAATGGGGCAGTGGAGAAGGAACGCCTGTGTCC
>JARQOD010000004.1:422056220-422077432 GCA_033576555.1 Oophaga sylvatica | reverse complement strand
AGAGCCACGCATACAAAGATGGGAGGGGGGAGCAGAGCCATGCATACAAGATGGGACAGGGGAGCCATGCATACAAGGATGGGGAGCCGAGCCATGCATACAAGATGGGACAGGGGAGCCATGCATACAAGGATGGGGGGGGCCGAGCCATGCATACAAGATGGGACAGGGGAGCCATGCATACAAGTATGGGAAGGGGGAGCTGATCCATGCATACAAGATGGGACAGGGGAGCCATGCATACAAGGATGGGAGGGGAGCTGAGCCATGCATACAAGATGGGACCGGGGGAGCCATGCATACAAGGATGGGAGGGGGTAGCCGAGCCATGCATACAAGATGGGACAGGGGAGCCATGCATACAAAGAAGGGAGAGGGGAGTTGAGCCATGCATACAAGAAGGGACTGGGGGAGCCATGCTTACAAGGATGGGAGAGGAGGAGCAGAGCCATGCATACAAGATGGGACCGGGGGAGCCATGCATACAAGAATGGGAGGGGGAGCTGAGCCATGCATACAAGATGGGACAGGTGAGCCATGCATACAAGGATGGGAGGGGGAGCCGAGCCATGCATACAAGATGGGACAGGGGAGCCATGCATGCAAGGATGGGAGGGGGGGAGTACTCCAGTACAATTTTTTCTAAGTGCTCAATGCTCCATTTCCTTGTAGGTTCCAATCATCATCAGCAGTGACTGTCATCAGTAGCAGTAGCTATCTTTCAGCGTTAGGGGCCCACTATGCCTCCACCTCAAACCCTTGTAAAATGGAGTAAAGCCTATGGTGAGTTGAGTCACATTCACATTATAAATGTTATAATTAAATGATAAGTATGCACTACTAAACTACAACTCCGTCCATAGCCCCGCCCCTATATGACCAAAGCCCCACCCATGCCCCCACCTCCATCCCCGCCCTGCCGGGAAATGGAAGAATGGTCTTGCTTGAAGCCGGTCCTTGGTGCAAAAAAGGTTGGGGACCACTGCTCTAAGATGCTCTCCCTTCTCCATAAAGTTTCCTTATACTAATTGTAGCTCAGAACAGTATTATTTGAAAATAGAAGCTATTTGAATTAGCCCAGAAAAAGACTGTTTCTTTAAAGTTGCACAAGCAGATACTGTAACTCAATGAACCCTGCCTTAATGCCTGTAAGAAGCTAGCCCTATTCCAGCAGCTAAACCTGCACTAATTACAGCTAACAGGGTATTGTGAATTAGCCCTGAAAAGGACTGTTTGTTTAATCTTGCATCAGCAGATGCTCGAACACAAACACACTTTCCCTTCTCCAACAGCATCTCTCCCTACACTACCTCCAGATGCACTGTTTTCTACATGGGGTCACCGGGTCTTATATAGACCAGCCAATCACAGTAATTCAAGTAGCAAAGAAAGATGGCTATGGCATTACTGTGATTGTCAGGCAATCCCCCCATCTTTATTGGCTGAAAAACAGACTCAAAAAGTGCTGGGCGGGGAATCGAGCATGGCGGAGGAGTACCCAGATACTGTTACAAGTAATGGGTATCTCGAGTACCGTAATGGTCAAGCGAATAACGAGCAGTACCGAACTAGCGGTATTATGAGAGAATAGAAAATATTTGAATCGTCCCTGAAAGGATTTTTTCTTGAACGTGGCAGCAACAAAGTCTGTAACACAATCAAATGTGCCAAAATGTCTCTAAGGCCGGCGTCACACTGGCGATAAAATCGTACGACTGCAGTGCGATGAAATATTGCATTGCAGTCTGCCCTATGTTAATCTATGGAGCAGCTCCCAGTATCAGATTTTTTGTGGTCCATTTTAATCGTACGAGTGCAATCGCAGCATGCTGCAATTGTCACCGATTGTGGGTCGACTATCGCCAATGCAAGTCTATGGGTGCGATGAAAAATCGGATTACAAACGGCCCGCGCGTGTGAGTTGCGATTAAATCGCACCACTATTCCAGGTGCCAGGAAATTGCATCAGTAATTGTCAGGAAGGCTCCACATGCTAATGAGAGTACCTTAAATCAAATCAAAACAGGAAAACGCCTCCACGGAGTCAGAACCATGGGCACCAACATTAACGTTGAGATGTTAATTGTACTGGTCCAGGAGAGGCCTGAATTATGGGACCATCGCGATGCCAATTATTCAAACAGGTCGCGAAAGGAGGCAGCTTGGCGTCGAATCTGTGGGCAGATGTTCCCTGATTTTGGCGACCGATCTAGGGAGGACCAAGAGCGCATCAGTAAGTGAAATAATGCGAACGCTTACAAAATGTTATTACTACTCTGTATGTACCAACACCAATGTCATATGATGTCCCTCTACCCTTATATTGTCCCAAAGCTGAATTGTTATACAACACCTTAAAATGTTTATACACACAGAGTTATGTGACTACAAAATCAACATAACAATATTGACATCCATTAGTAATGGTCGACCATTTAGGCTGTAAAATGTTTATACACATAGAGTTATGTGACTACAGAATCAAGATAACAATATTGCCATCCATCAGTAATGGTCGACCATTTAGGCTGTAAAATGTTTGTACACACCTTGATCACACAAGAAATGTGTAGCTCATGTACTTAATGTGTGTCCCTTTTGTTAAGGCCATAGCTCTGTCCCAAAGTAATGGTCATTACTGTTACACATACCTCATACAGCTTTGTTTCTATGCATGTACCCTTCTACTGTACAGTACTATGATCTTGTTAGTTAGACAACATACTACTTTATGGGTGTTGTGTACACATAACAGCCCAAACAAATAGAATGTTGATGCTGATAGGTACTGATGTATAAAATCTATTAGAATGGCATATAATTGTTTTGTTTTTTTTTGTGGTGAATTTTTCAGTGATAGATGTGACAAGGCGGTGGTGCAGCTGTAGAGACTGCTACCGCAGAGAGGCAGCTGAGGGGGTGCAGTGGGGCAGCCGCTACAAGCAAAAAAAGAAAGTATGTCTACTTCGATAGACTCAATTTTCTAGCCCCAGTTATGGAACTGCGACTGTAAGTGCATGTCTGTAGAAAGCCTATTATTGCTTTGCCTCTAAAATATTAATACTGTTTTTTTGTCCTCTATAGCACCGAGTCTAACCTTACAGAGCGAGAGACTCCTTCGGACTCGGAGGCACTCATTGACCCCGTGGGGGATGTTGTTAAGGAGGCTGGACCTTCCTCGTCAGCCAGCGCATCAGCAGCAGTAGCAGCACCACCACCACCAGCAGAGGAGTTTGAAAGGTTGCCTCAAGAGGCACAAGACAATCCCCTGAGCAGCAGCCCTAGTAGGCCGCAGGATGTGTCTTCGCCTCCTGCCATAGTTTCAAGGCGAGCCAGGCGCAGAGGAGAAGGAGTTGGGTCTGGCACAAGGAGGCAGGTGGACAGAGGAGTTCTGGACTATTTGTCCAATGCTGCCCATGATGATGGGGATGAGGCCTTTGGACGCAGTCTTGCTCGGTACCTCAGGGGTATTCCCCGTGAGCACAGACTGCGGATCAGAGGTGAACTACAAATTGTTCTTGATGCAGGAACACCTCCAAATGATCCCAACACCGTATTAGGTTTTCTGGAAAGGTGGCAGATTTCCACAGAAAACCTACTACGGTTGTTGGGAAGCCAGCGGGGGGGGAGTCTGCATCTGCCTCTGATCCTCCTCCTCATCATCATGATCAAGCTCCTCCTCCACCTCCTCCTTGTCCACAGATACCAACTCCTCCTCCTCCACAAGCACCTTCCTACTAAGCTGTACCTCACAGGTACAACAGATGGGACAGAGTGGCCATTCCCAATATGCCCACTCTACCATACCCAATGTTGTTGGCTGGCCACAACATGGGTATGGTCGACATGGGCATATTGGGGGCTATTCTCAAAGTGGGCAGTCATATACATATGATTACCCACAACACTTTCCAATGTTCCCCTACCCAAACCCCCATCATGAGCCAGCCAGAAGCATCCAGCAAACTGGCCATTCAGCCACCACTCACGGTGACACAGTGGCTGGAGAGCAGTCTATCCAACCCCACAAGCTGGCCCTCCACATTCACCACCCCACACCTACCATAACTTATAGGTGTGATGTATGTACTAATTTGTTGTTATATTGGTAACCTGTTTGAATTTGTTACTGGTGCAAATTTTGCCGCCAACATTTTGTTTTGCTCTTTGGACACATTGGTCCATTTTGTTTTTCTCATTGCGACAAAAAACTTGCAACTATATAAAATTTTTGAAGTCGCATTGATTGTATGTCATTATTATTCTACCTGATGGGCTGCGTAACTTCTAAACAAATTGAGAGTCCAAACAGCACTACATAAACAATGAGGTGAAGCTAAATTTGTTTATGGCACAAAAAAACAAACACACTACATATATAACGCCTCCTCTTGCCAGGGAGTTGCACCCTCAGGGGACACAAATAATGAGTCAGCACATCACGTACTTTAAGGCCTGAAGGTGGACGAAGGGGATGGATGAGTGGTCGCATAGGCATATACACATTTGCAGACCCTATGTCAGCCACATCAGCTGTGGAGCATTCATGCATTTTACAGAAATTATGTAGGACCACACATGCTTTCACTACCACATTGACATTCTGTTCACTCAGTTGAATGGCTGATTGTAGCACAAAGAATTCCAAATGTGCACTCCACCAGGTGTCGTGCACGTGACAGGCGAAAATTAAAGATTCTACGGCGATGGTTAAGATTGCGACGGGGATATGGCCTCATAACATTACGTGTCAATTGAAACGCCTCATCCGCTACCATAACATAAGGCACAGGTTCTAGATTAGAGTCTGTAAGATGACTTGCTGGTGGTAGGTCCAATTGGTTATTGCGTACCCGCTGACCCATTATAGAAGTATTGAAGTCTCTGGAGTCTCCAGTCCTTCCATAGGCCCCAATGTCTACAATTATAAACATGTAGTTTGTGTCGACCAAGGCCAACAACACTACTGAAAAATATTGTTTATAATTGAAGAACTGGGAGCCTGAGTTGGGCGGCTTACGAACACGTATGTGCTTCCCGTCCAGTGCTCCTTACAGTGTGGAAACTGGCACGTTTCTTCAAATCCCCGTGCAATCCGCAACCAGTCACACATTTTTGGCTCAGGCATCACCTCTTGATGTAGTCTTGTCCAAATTTCAACACAAGTCGAGCGCACAAGGCCTGAAATTGTGGTTTTCCCAATTAAAAACTCTAAGTGCAGAGCAGCGTATGACAGGCCAGTGGAAAGGAATCTGCAACACACAAAAAAGAGAAAACATGTAGACATCAGCAACAAAAACAAGAGCAACAGCATTCTGAACACATAAAATGCCTCAGTTTGTAAAAGCATGCATGCAGTAAATGCTATTACAAGGCATGCCTTCTGTGGGTTAGGCACAAGCAAACCATTTTGATGGGTAAGCTTGAGAAAGACATTACTGACAATAAAAGAGTACAATAAGTGTGTTACAACACTTTCAAAGTAGCTATGTAGAGGCAAACATCATCAACATATCGGTGACACACATACCTTAACCCTTCATGACCCAGCCTATTTTGACCTAAATGACCTGGCCATTTTTTGCAATTCTGACCAGTGTCCCTTTATGAGGTAATAACTCAGGAACGCTTCAACGGATCCTAGCGATTCTGAGATTGTTTTTTCGTGACATATTGGGCTTCATGTTAGTGGTAAATTTAGGTCGATAATTTTTGCGTTTATTTGTGAAAAAAATGGAACTTTGGCCAAAATTTTGAAAATTTCGCAATTTTCAAATTTTTAATTTTTATTCTGTTAAACCAGAGAGTTATGTGACACAAAATAGTTAATAAATAACATTTCCCACATGTCTACTTTACATCAGCACAATTTTGGGAACAACATTTTTTTTTTGTTAGGAAGTTATAAGGGTTAAAAGTTGACCAGCGGTTTCTCATTTTTACAGCAAAATTTACAAAACCATTTTTTTTAGGGACCACCTCACATTTGAAGTCACTTTGAGGGGTCTATATGGCAGAAAATACCCAAAAGTGACACCATTATAAAAACTGCACCCCTCAAGCTATTCAAAACTACATTCAAGAAGATTATTAACCCTTCAGGTGCTTCACAGGAACTAAAGCAACGTGAAAGGAAAAAATGGACATTTTAATTTTTCCAACAAAATTTTTCTTTTAGCATCAATTTTTTCATTTTTGCATGGGCAACAGGATAAAATGGATCCTAAAATTTGTTGGGCAATTTCTTCTGAGTACACCGATACCTCATATGTGGTCATAAACCACTGTTTGGGCGCACGGCAGGGCTCAGAAGGGAAGGAGCGCCATTTGACTTTTTGAATGGAAAATATGCTGGAATATTTAGCGGTTGCCATGTCGCATTTGGAGAGTCATTGTGTGCCTAAACATTGGAGCTCCCACACAAGTGACCCCATTTTGGAAACTAGACCCCCAAAGAACTTATCTAGATGCAGAGTGAGCACTTTGAACCCCCAAGTGCTTCACAAATTGATCCGTAAAAAAAAGAAAGTACTTTTTTTTCACAAAAATTTTCTTTTAGCCTCAGTTTTTTCATTTTCACATGGGCAACAGTATAAATTGGATCCTAAAATTTGTTGGGCAATTTCTCCTGAGTACACAGATACCTCATATGTGGTCATAAACCACTGTTTGGGCTCACGGCATGGCTCAGAAGGGAAGGAGCGCCATTTGACTTTTTGAATGGAAAATTTGCTCCAGTCGTTAGCGGACACCATGTCAAGTTTGGAGAGCCCCTGTATGCCTAAACTTTGGAGCTCCCACAAATGACCCCATTTTGGAAACTAGACCCCCTAAGAAACTTATGCAGATGCACAGTGAGCACTTTGAACCCCCAGGTGCTTCCAAAAGTTTATAACGCAGAGCGTGAAATAAAAAATCATTTTTTTTTCTCAAAAATGATTATTTAGCCCCTATTTTTTATTTTCCAATGGTTACAGGAGAAATTGGACCCCAAAAGTTGTTGTCTAATTTGTCCTAAGTATGCTAGTACCTCAATGTGGGGGAGAACCACTGTTTGGGCACAGTCAGGGCTTGGAAGGGATGTAGTGACGCTTTGAAATGCCGACTTGATGGAATGGTCTGCGGGCGGGCAGAGCCCCTGATGTGCCTAAACAGTAGAAACCCCCACAAGTGACACATTTTGTAAACTAGACCCTCAAGGAACTTAACTAGATGTGTGGTGAGCACCTTGAACCCCCACGTGCTTCACAGAAGTTTGTAATGCAGAGCGTGAAAATAAAAAATCATTTTTTTCTCAAAAACTGATTTTTTTAACCCACAATCTTTTATTTTCACAAGGGTAAAGGAGAAATTGGACCACAAAAGTTGTTGTACAGTTTGTCCTGAGTACACTGGTACCCATATGTGGGGGGGAACCACTGTTTTGGCGCATGGGAGAGCACAGAAGGGAAGGAGCGCCATTTTGGAATGCAGACTTGATGGAATGTTCTGTGGGCGTTATGTTGCGTTTGCAGAGCCCTGATGTGCCTAAACAGTAGAAACCCCCACAAGTGACCCATTTTGGAAACTAGACCCCAAGGAGCTTATCTAGATGTGTAGTGAGCACTTTGAACCCCCAAGGGCTACACAGAAGTTTATACGCCGGGCCATGAAATAAAAAATCATATTTTTTCCACAACATGATCTTTTAGTCCCCAATTTTTTTATTTTTCCCAAGGGTAACAGGAGAAATTAGACCTCAAAAGTTGTTGTCCAATTTGTCCTGAGTACGCTGAATATCCCATATGTGGGAGAAAAAACTACTGTATGGGCACACTTCGGGGCTCGGAAGGGAAGTAGTGACATTTTGAAATGCGACTTGATGGAATGGTCTGCGGGCGTCATGTTACGTTTGCAGAGTCCCTGATGTGCTAAACAGTATAAATCCCCACAAGTGACCCATTTTGGAAATAGACCCGCAAGGAACTTATCTAGATGTGTGGTGAGCACTTTGAACCCCCAAGTTCTTCACAGAAGTTTATAACGCAGAGCCGTGAAAATAAAAAAATCATTTTTTTCCACAAAAATAACTTTTTTAGTCCCAATTTTTTTTTCCCAACAGTAACAGGAGAAATTAGACCCCCAAAGTTGTTGTGCAATTTTTCCCGAGTACGCTGATACCCATATGTGGGGGGTAAACCACTGTTTGGGCACACGTCGGGGCTTGGAATAAAGGGAGCACTGTTTGACTTTTTGAACGCAAAATTTGCAGGAATCAATGGTGGCGCCATGTCGCGTATGGAGACCCCTGATGTACCTAAATAGTGGAAACCCTCAATTCTAACTCCAACCCTAACCCCAACACACCCCTAACCCCAACCCTAACCCCTACACACCCCAACCCTAATACAAACCTAACCATAACCCTAACCCCAAACACCCCTAACCTAATCCCAACTCTAACCATTAAACCTAACCACAAGCCTAACCCTAATCCAACCCTAACCCCAAAACACCCTAACGCTTATCCCAACCCTAACCTAATTCCAACCTAACCCTAATTCCAACCTAACCCTAATTCCAACCCTTACCTAGTTCTAACCCTAACCTAGTTCTAACCTAAGGCTGGGTTCATATTGTGTTTTACCAGCCCGTTCAACACGTAGCGTTGACGGGCTGGTAACGGTATAGCATAACGCGATCGCGTTATGCTATACCCGCTAGTGCAGAGGAATCAGCGATGATTCATCTGTGCTAGCGGTGATGGAGCCCAGACGCTGCAGCCTGCGTCCAAGGCTCGTCACTGAATGACGACACGTCGCGAACGCATGCCGCTTCATGGCATGCGTTCCGATGCGCACACAAATGGGGTGAATGGCAGCGTTAACGGACTGCCATAATGCATATGAACCAGCCTGACCCTAAGGCCCCGTGCACACGTTGCGGATTCACTTGCGGATTTTTCTAAAATCGCAGGTAAAAACGACCTGCCTTTTACTGCGTATTTAGCGCGGATTTGCTGCGGTTTTTCTCTGCGGTTTTACGCCTATAATGGAATAGGTGTAAAATCGCTGCGGAATCTGCACAAGAATTGACATGCTGCGGATTTAAAACGCAGCAAATCTGCGCTGAAAAATCTGCAGCATGTGCACAGCGTTTTTTTTACCATGTATTTGCATTGTACTGTACATGGTTTCTGGATTGCTGTGGATCCGCATCGCCAAATCCGCTGCGGATCCGCAGCTAAATCAGCTGCGGATCAGCAGCGAAATCAGCTGCGGAATTAGCAGCGAAATCAGCTGCGGATCAGAGCGAAATCAGCTGCGGATCGCAGCAAAATCGCAACGTGTGCACAGGGATTATTTGTCCCTACTATGAAGGGGGGGTTCACTTTCTTCTGCGCCTTTGGGATCTGCAATCACAGGTATGGCTCCCCAAAACGTTGGATATAAACCCAATTGAACAGCACACGTCAGTTGGTACTAAATATCAGTCTGTCGCTCATGTTTCTGATATAGCTGCAAGAAAGCACTAAGCACAAGTAACCAAATTACACCAGTGCAAAGGTGGGAGAGTCACACCTGTTGCAGAGCCTTAAATATGGCTTGGCTGATGATTTAAATTTGTATCAGGCCTCAAAACCGTTATTGGTCCATTTTGGTAAGCTGCGACAAAAAAACGGTCGTCGGATGTAAATCGGATGTTACAAGTACGGCCACATGCGACTAAATCGCATCATTACGGAAAATCGGAGGTCAAACGGATGAGTGTTCATGACATTTTGCAGCGATCATCGACCGACTAAACGGTCAGATTTTTTAGTGGGTTGTGTGACGCGGGCCTTACATGCTAATACCTATTCCGCCAGATAACCCTAAATTATTTTCAGATATGAGTGGTGTTATTACAGAATAGAATTTTTTTAAAATTGTCCTGAAAGGATTTTTCTTGTAAGTGGCAGAGTAACAAACTCTGGACTCAATAAACCTGCCAAAATGTCTCTAACACACTAATCCCCACTCTGCCACTAACCCTAAATTATTTTCAGGTATGAGCAGCATTATTAAGAATATAATCTATTTTAATTGTACTGAAAGCAACAAACTCGTGAACGTGCTCAAACCTGCGAAATGCCTCTATATGCTAATCAGTAATCCCCCACCTATAGTATTTTCAGATATGATTAACATTACCAGGGAACAGAATCTATTTTTATTTGGCCTAAAAAGGGCTGTTAGTTTAACGTAGCAGCGTTAAGGACTGTTATCCAATCAACCTGCTCTATGTGTCCCTAATACACTCTTCTATAGCCGTTATCCTCCCTAAAATGCAGCTAACTGCAGCCAGAATAGAATACATTTGAAAAACGGCTGTTGGTTTAAAATTGGCACAATAGGTAAATAAACACTGTACAGCACACTGTCCCTTTTCTGCTATTTCTGGGTACAATGCGAGGAACATGGCATCACCAGGTCTTAATAACCCTATGAGTGCTATGTGGCAGCCAATCATCTCACTGTGCTTGGCAAACAATCTCCACATGTTTAGTAATTGAAAATAGGTGGCAACTGTGGGGCGGGAGAGAAATCTGGCATGGTGCCAGAGTACCCAGATACTTGATTGAGTGCTGAGCTACTTGAGCAGCAGGATGTCGATTAAGCCTCGAGCAGTGCAGAGTACGTTACTGTCAATAATGTTTTGCTATACACATATTTATTTCCTTTGTGTGTATTGTATTGAAACGACACAACCAAGAGAGAAAAGGGGAAAATTGGACTTAATTTCACACAAAACCCCAAAATAGGCCAGACAAAATTGGTGGCACCTCAAATTAATATTTTGTTTCACATCCTTTGTAATAAATAACTGCAATCATCGTTTTCTATAATGTCAACAAGCTTTTTAACCTCTCGACTTGAATTTTGGACATCTTCTTTTGCAAACTGCTCCAGGACTCTTATATTTGAAGGGTGCAATTTTAAGTTCTTCCACAGGTGTTCAATGGGATGAGATCCGTACTCATTGCTGGCGACTTCAGAACTCTCCAGCACTTTGTTTCCAAGCATTTCTGGTTTGCTTCTTAAAGTATGTTTGGGGTCACTGTCTGCTGGAAAAACCATGACAAGGAAGGCAAAACCAGCTTTTTGACACTGCAACTCATGAGACTCAAAATCCTTTGGTAACCTTAGATTTCATTGTGCCATGCTCACAGTCAAGGCACCAGTGCCATAGGCAGCAAAACAAAGTTAAAACATCTTTGATCCTCCACTTTGACTGTAGGTTCTTTTTTTGTAGGCTCATTCCAATTTCCGTAACCAGTAGAATAATATGCTTTAAAAATAAGTTCTTTTTGAAGTCATCTGTCCACAATTACTTTCTCAGAACGATTTTGGCTTACTCACATACATTTTGGCAAACTGCAGTCTAGCTTTTTTTGTTATGTGTCAGCAGAGGGTTTCCTACCTAGCATTTCATTTCTTCAAATGTCGACAGATAATTTGCGTGACATGATACTCATGAGCCTGCAAGACAGATTGCATTTCTTTATAACTTGATTGGGGGTGCTTAGGCCTCTTTCAATTTCGTTTTTCAGTTAGAAAAAATGGGATCCTGTGTAGATTGTTATAAAAAATGATGCGACGGATCCTGTTTTTTGAGATTTCATTGTACCTGACAGATTCTAGACACCTGTGCCACGATGCAGCAAAGCAGCCCAGAACATAACAGAGCCTCTCCATGTTTTACAGTAGGGACAGTGTTCTTTTCTTGATATGCTCATTTTTCCGTCTGTGAACATACAGTTAGGTCCATAAATATTTGGACGAGACAACATTTATCTAATTTTGGTTCTAGACATTACCACAATGAATTTGAAACAAAACAAATCAGATGAAGTTGAAGTTCAGACTTTCAGTTTTCATTTGAGGGTATCCACATTAAAATTGGATGAAGGGTTTAGGAGTTTCAGCTCCTTAACATGTGCCACCCTGTTTTTAAAGGGACCAAAGTAATTGGACAATTGACTCCAAGGCTATTTCATGGAAGGTGTGGGCAATCCCTTCATTATATCATTCTCAATTAAGCATAAAAGGGTGGTGTTGATTTGAGGTGTGGTGTTTGCATTTGGAAGGTTTAGCTGTGAAGGAAACATGCGGTCAAAGGAGCTCTCCTGCAGGTGAAACAAGCTATCCTTAAGCTGCAAAAACAGAAAAAAAACATCCGAGAAATTGCTACAACTTTAGGAGTGGCAAAATCTACAGTTTGGTACATTCTGAGAAAGAAAGAAAGCACTGGTGAACTCATCAATGCAAAAAGACCTGGGCGCCACGGAAGAAAACAGTGGTGGATGATCGCAGATACTCTCCATGGTGAAGAGAAACCCCTTCACAACAGCAACCAAGGTGAACAACACTCTCCAGGAGGTAGGCGTATCAAATCAAATTCCATAAGAGAAGACTGCATGAAATTAATTACAGAGGGTCACTGCCGGTGCAAGCCACTCATAAGAATCAAGAATAAAAAGGCTAGGCTGGACTTTGCTAAAAACATCTAAAAAAGCCAGCACAGTTCTGGAAGAACATTCTTTGGACAGTGGAACCAAGATCAACCCTACTAGATGATGGAAAGAGAAAAGTATGGCGAGGGTGGTAAGTCTGATCCAAAGCTTCAATCTCGTAAACTGGCGGAAGCAGTGTGATGGCTGGGCATGCATGGTGCCAGTGGATGGGTCACTGTGTTTTTTGATGATGTGACCAGGACGAAAAGCCGAATAATTCTGGGTATTCAGAGCCATACTGTGTGCTCAGATCGCCAATGCGCCAACTGATTGGTCGTTCGTTTATACTCAGATGGACAATGACCCAAAACAAAAAAGCCAAAGCAACCCGGAGTTTTTTTAAAGCAAAGAAGTGGATTTTCTTGAATGGCAAGTCAGTCACTGATCTAACCCAATTTGAACATGCTTTTTCATTGTTAAAGATAAATTCAACCGAAAGGCCCACAAACAAACAACAACTAAACCACCGCGGTGAAGGCCTGGCAGGCATAAAAGAAGGAACACAGTGTCTGGTGATGTCCTGAGTTCAGACTTCAGGCAGTCATTGTAACAAAGGGTTTTAACAGTATGAAATGAACATTTTTTTACAATTATTTATCTGCCAATTACTTTTGGTCCCTTTAAAAACAGGGTTGGCAATGTTAAGGGCTGAAACTCCTAAACCTTCTTCCAATTTAATTTGGATCCCTCAAAGAAAGTGAAAGTCTGAATTCAATGCATTGTTGTTTGTTTAAAATTCATTGTGGTAATGTCTAGAACCAAAATTAGTAAATGTTGTCTTGTCCAAATATGTATGGATAATGTAGAGTGATGCGCCTTGTCAAAAAGTTCCATTTTGCCTATCTTGCTTTTCAGAAGCTTTGTGGCTTGTCAAATGGTTTGGCAAATTCCAGTTGGCTTTTTTATGTTTTTTTTTTCAACAAGGTGCCTCTTTTTTGTCTCCCTGAAGTCCACTTTGGTCTACAACGAGGGGTGTGATCGACATGAGTTCCTTGACTGAAGTTCCCTTTAATTTAAAAGGGTTTTTGGGTTTTTTGTTACCTCCTATTTCCCCTTTTGATTTGTCATCAATTTTCCCGGGGCCCCACGTCCAGGGAGGTTGGTAAGCCCTGGAGCTTAAATTTCTGATAATTTGTACAAACTGTAGCAGGAAACATCAAGCGCTTGGGGTGGTTTATAATTTACCTTAAATGTTTGTGAATAATTTTTTTTAATCTCCGAGACAACTCTTTCCTTCGTTTCTTGGTCCATGTTGAGTGTGATACACCCATGTACCAAACAGCCAGGGTATCTGAGCCCTCGTCGGCCCACTCCGATTCCAAGATTGAGACACCTGTGATGTATTTGTGGCCCAAACCTTGATTTAAAATGTCCCTTTTGTCACTTATTTTCAGGGTTCGATAATTTTCTCCAGGCCTATTTAGAGTTTTTTTTTTTTTAAATTCTGTGGAAGCATGGTTGAAAAACAATGTCTGATTTCTTTGTTCATTTTATAGATTTTTGATTTACTATTACTTTTGTAGATTCAAACTTTCCATTTCCAGCATGTCCCCATCTAGCCAACTGACAAAATCTTATACGCGGGATCCCCAATTGCGGGAGCTGTGCTGTATGTGTCCTAATTATGCATACGAGGGCACCCTCTGATGGAAAAAAAACCTTTTAGAATTATTAAGCCTTGTCAAGGCTCTAGAAAACGTGCCCACATTTTGTTCCTAGAAAGTATAATGCCCTTGGGTGTCCCTTTGTGTCCCGTAACGGTTCCCTATAACAAAAGTTTAAGTTATAAGTGCCCTTACAGAGTATGATTCTTTCATAACACTATAATGTTCCTAACTGATAGAATTTAGAATGGTAGAGTTGGAAGGGCCCCTGGGCCTCTGGTCCAACCCCTGCTCAAAGTTTGTACCCCTCTCCAACGCATCTACCCTAGTGCCCTAAAATGTTTGATTGTCCCAACACTGTATAATGGCCCCCACAGTGTTCAAAGACCCACATTAGCTCCCCAAAATCTTCTGGCCCCCACTGTTGTGAACCCTCCAGTAATCCCCACACTGTATAATGGCTCCTAATAGCCTCCTTAGGTAATGCACCCTTAGTCCCATCAGTAAATTACTCCCCTAGGCCCAAACAGTATAATCACTCCCCAAGGCTCCTTTAGTTTAATTCACTTCCTTTGTTCCTCCGTTTAAGCCTCTCCTAGCCATTCATTTAGTATAATTCCTCCCCTGGCCCCTTGTATAATGCCTACCAGGCCTCCTTAGTTAATGCACCCCTGTAGCTCCTTATGTAAATGTATACCTGGTTCTTCCTTATGTTAATGCATCCCCATGGTTTCATGAAGTAATCACCTATAAAAAAAAAACTTCCTTCATTCATTCCCCCACTGCTTCGGTTCTGCAGGAGTTTCAGTGCCCGTTGTTCAGACAGAGGGACCATGTAGTGCAGAGGGCCTGTAGTGGTCTTCGCCCGCTGTGCTGAGATGCAGAGCTGAGGAAGAATGTGAAGGGGAGCATCAGCTGATGCCCTTTTTATCATTGTTTTCAACTGTTTCAGATCCGGATGGATAAAAGTTGAACTTGCGTGAGGGGCACCTGAGCAGTCACTTGGCGTGCGGGGATCGTTGCTCCCTTTTTCTGCCGCAAGGAGGTTTCTTGGGGATATGATCATTAAATAGATAGTTCCGGGGGGGCTTAGGCACGGGGCCCCCAGGGTGACCACGCCTTCTGCCCACCCCTTGGTAGTAAGCTTTGTTGCTGAGGAAAAAGTGGGTTTTTTATGCACTGCCAAATAGGAGTGTAAACGGATTGGATGATCTATTTCCTCGACTCTCCATTTGGCAAAGCTTACACTTAGGTAGGAAAAAAGGATCCCCACGCTGCCGCAAGAAGAATTCCAAAAATTGTAGAGGTTCAAGTGGTTTATTCTAGCGTTTCGGGTACAGGTGACCTTCATCGGAATACCACAAATTTGTACCATATTTGCATAGCGTTGCAGACTGCTTTCACTCTGTCATATTGTGATCGGTTTACGATACGCTAGGGGAGCTTTCTATCTGCGCTGCTGTGCGGACCCCGAAAACTGCAGGATCTAAGGGTCCGTCCAGAATGAGGCAATTGCTAATGATGGCTTAAGACATGCGTTAGCGTGGTCGGTTTGGGAGTGAATGGCCGTTAACGGGTGGTTAATGCGTTATGTCCGGTTTTTTTAACACTATCCATTAAAGGACCTGCGAAGCTATGTGAACCCCGCCTAAGAAAGTGAAAGAATGGGAGCGCAGGTGGTCGTTCTTCCTCCTTCCAGTGGATAACCATGGAACAAGGAGGTGGATAGATTCTGCAGGTGAAAAATGGCTCGTCGTGGTGCCCGTCAGCAAGGATTTGGATTTTGGGTCAGGGTGAATTCTAAAGTGGACTACTTGCTAGAGTGGGGTGCCACCTTACGAAGACTGGAAAACATGTAGTTGGAAGCGCCTCGCTACACTCACAAGGAAGCTTTAAACTAGAACAATGTGGGGAAGGGAAGCAAAAGGCCAGAAAAAGCCTAACCCGACAAAATATTGGATTCGCTTTAGAAGTGGAAAGGGAAAGGAACAAAGCAAAAAAATTAAATAAAAAAATATTGGAGAAAGAGAAACAATCACAAATTAAATGTTTCTTAGAATGCACAAAGCATGGGCAAAAACAAGAAGATTGGAATTACTAACGCAGGAAATAAATTGTGTCATTGGAATCCTGAAATTGGTGGGGGATAACTGTTGGAATACAAGGCTAGATGGATCAACTTTTTTGCAAGAAAAGACTTGATAAAACGGAGGAGGAGGGTCGCTTTGTATGTTAGAAATTGTTATATCGGCACAGAGATTGAGCTTCAGAGATGGGAGTTCTGGGGGAAACTGTTTGAGTAAGAATACAAGGAGGGGGGAACAACGGAAAGGACACCTTGTAGGCATTTACTAAGGCCGCCTGTGCAAGCTGAAGTTATGGATGAATCTTTATGCATCAAATGGCCAAGTTCTCCAAAAAATGCATAGTGGTCATGGGAGATTTTATTTCCCCCGGACATTTGTTGGGATTCTCCAGGGCAAAACTAAAGGTCCAGGAAATTTTATCCTCTCTGCTGAAACTTTATCTTCCAAAAGGTAAGGGAAAAAAGGGGTCTCTCCCATGGTTAATCCTTATAAGCAGGGAGGGGAAAAAGTTGGGGGGGGTAAAGGGTATGCCACACTAAACCACGCTAACGGGATCGCTAAAAAAGTCACTATTTAGCGTCCCGTTGCGTGTTGTTGTGTGCGGCGTGCAGCGACAGCTTCCTGCTGTTGATCCGTCGTCGTGGAATCGTTCGGACCCTATTTTGTCGTGGCGCCCGCTGGGTGTATTATCGCTAAGTTGGCACCTTTTTAGGATTTGCGGTATTTTTACCGCTAAAGCGTTTTAAGGAGATCGTAACCGCGATTGCGTCCAACGTTATCGCTAAAATAGGTAGCTACTGGATTAGAAAACAATCCCGCTAGGATCTCATTTGTATGCACGCTAAGAGATCGCTAGCGGGATTGTGTAGTGTGGCAGTACCTTAAGAGTGGGGGACAAAGGAGGTAGTGACCATGCTATTTTAGCATTTTGGATAACTAGGGAGTAAGACTGTGAAGTCAGATGTCAAGGTTGATTTCGAAGGTAGATTTTAAGGGATCAGAAAGAGGGATTGGGGGATCCAATGGCTGGGATTCTTAAGGACAAAAAGTCCAGGAAGGATGGGAGATTTGAAAAATGGATTTCAAAGCACAATGTTAACAATTCAAAAAGAGTGGAAGAATTTGAAGCTTTATTTAGTGATACAGTTTCTCTGATTTGGTTTTGATTACGTTTGTACACGAGATGAATTTTTTAATAAAAAAAATAATAAATGCTAACTCAAGCTATAATTTTTTCCCAGGCGATTGGTAGGGTCTGTGTCTTGTGGGAGAGATGTTTCCAATTTGCCTTTTATTTGAATACAGTTTTTTTTTATCAAGCTTTGTTTATATTGTGCGCAGAGATAAAAAAAGTTTTTACTGTGCAAAAAAAGTCAAATAAATTCTGGGATGTATTTAACAGAAGCATACAGTCTGATCCGGAAGTTTTATTGCCCTTACTCTTTTGGCGACCTCATCGGAATACTGGTCCAGTTTTGGGCACACATTTTAAAAAAAAATCAACAAATGGGCAAGTTCAGAGAAGAGCGACCATAATGGTGACTGTCTGCAAACCATGTCCTTGAGGAACGGTTGCAGGATTTGGGATTGTTTGCTTGCAAAAGAGAAGACTGAGAGGAAACTTAAAGCTGTATACAAATATTCAAGGACTGTCCATGTGAAGGATCATCTTTATTTCATTTGCACAAGGAAGGATGAAGAATGGGTAAAAATGAATGGGAGGAGAAAATTAGTATTAGAAAAAACTTTTTGACAGGGTGATCATGAGTGAAACAGGCGCCCCGAGAGGTGTGAGTTTTTTTTAATAGAAGTCTTCGCCAGAGGTGGAAGACATTGTAAATCCGCTTTGAGGGGGGGGTTGGGGGCCCGATCCCCCAAAAAATCCTTAAGTTACCTTTTTGTTTATGATCTTTCCCCTTAATTTCGCCTGACAAGAATTTTGTGTATTGTTTTCCAGCCTTTTATACGTATTAGATGAAACGAGGTGTTTAAAAAACCCCCCCTCTGCTTTTAAAAAAAAGTGTAGAGATCAGGTTGTTTATCATTCCGTCTACAGGAGAAGATGTTCTTCTGTTTTTCTGTGGACTTTTTTTCCCTCAAAGCCCCTTTTTTTTTTGGGGGGCAATGCTGTGATGGGGGAGCCCCCCCCTGTTGGGTCGACGTTTTCGCCGCACATTGTAAAATAGTTTGATTGGGGATCAGAACGTCCCCAAAAATCGAACCCAAAACCCCCTTCATTTGGGGGGGCCCGAAATCCAATGTTTCCCGCGTCATCTGTGTGACAACCAATAAAAATTGTCGATCTGCGTTTTCGCTAAGTTGTCAGCCTTAGTCATTTTTTCCCCCGGTTTTTAAGGGGTAAGCGTTTTTTATGCATGCTCAGCGAAACCCAGATGTAGCAGGTTGGGGAGTACAT
Source organism: Oophaga sylvatica (assembly GCA_033576555.1). Taxonomy (NCBI): domain Eukaryota; kingdom Metazoa; phylum Chordata; class Amphibia; order Anura; family Dendrobatidae; genus Oophaga; species Oophaga sylvatica. The sequence goes on along the minus strand of JARQOD010000004.1, from coordinate 422,058,790 downwards.
CTTTGGATGATAGGATTATTTCCATCGACAGGTGGAATATGGTGTTTTTTTATTGTTAATTTTTGAAAAAAAAGGGGTTTTTTAAAAAAGGGGTGGGGAGTTTTTTTTAAAAAAAAGGTTTTTTTTGGTTATGTATTTTTCATTGTTTTTGGAGTTGTAATGGGGTCTTTAGTGCCTCCCTTTTTCAAACCCCCGTGCTGATTACTCAATCTAATTTTATCCCCTTGCCCCGCCAAAGGAAGGGGGGAAAAAAAACAAAGTACCAGAATTGGGGCAGGTTTTTTTAGGCAGGGAGGTTGGCCCTTCAAAAACTGAAAACCCCACCAACCCCCCGCTGTCTGCTTTAGCTTGGCGGTGGCAAAAATGGGGGAAAACCAATGTTTTTTTTTAAATTATTTTTTAAAAAAATTAAAAAAAACGGCTTGGGGACCATCTTTTTGATAACTAGCCAATAGAAAGTGAAGCTGGGGGCTGCCCCCTGCGTGAAAACTTTCCCCTGCGCTGGTTAAAAAAAATTGGGGGGGAACCCCCATGTATTTTCAAAAAATTATTTTTTTTTGTTCAGGCGCGGTGTGAATTTTTCCCCCCAGTCAGGCTGCTGGTCACATGCTTATTGTGTGACAGGTGGAACCAAAGATTTGGGCCGGCGTAACAAATTTGCTAACAGTTTTCCGGGGGAGTTTTTGTGCGTCATAGTGTTGAGCGATACTTTCCGTATCCAAAGATGGAATGGAATGGTATCGCCGAATCCAAATATCGGCGATACCGCCCCGGAAAAAGTCCTGTAAGTTTTGGGAACAAAAATGCAACTAAAAAAACCCATTTTTTCCTTGTAAACACTAAATTACAAAAAGAATACATAATTTTTATATACAATGTCATTGTGACATATATATTTACATATAGTTGTTTATACACTTTACATAGTAAAATATTCTATGATTAAAATTCCCGGGTTTTTAAAGGGGTTCAGTAAAAAGGGCAAAACACCGAATAAAAGGGGCATTGGGGGGTAAAAAAGGGAACCAGTCTTTTAGCCTTTGTATCAATTTGCAAAACAATTAAATTTATGTTGAAAAATTTCACATGTGGGGTTAAAAAAAAGGTGAAAAATTGTTGTAAAAAAAAGGACTTTTTTGCTACGAAATTTTCACCCTTTTTTATCCCCCCTACAGGTGGGGAAAAAAATTTTTCACACGATTATTTTAAATTTTTGGAAAATTGTAGAAAGGGCATGAAAAGCCCCGGTTAACCTTTTGTACCCAAAATTTCTTTCTTTGGGTTCTGCTTTTTTAAAAAGCCGGAATTAATTAGCGGCTATTTATATGTAAAATTTTAGAACTAAATTAAATATATTTAAAAGTGTCAAAAATTAATGACATGTTATTTTTTATTATATGGGTGTAAAATTGTAAAAAAAAAACGGGGGCTCCCGCCCTTTTTGCAACCAGACAAAAACCGTGGGGGGGGCAGAAAATTTTTACCCGAGGGGCCCTTTTTTTTGCCCCCCGGGGACAACATCCCCCCCGCACCCCGGAAAGCAAAATTTAAAAAGATTCCCCTTTTTTTTTGGATTTGCCCGTTTTTCCCTTGCCTGTAGGGGGGGCGAAGGGTTAATAGGGGTTTTAAAAACCCCCTTGCATGAAAGGTGCCCCCAAGGGTTTTAATAATTTAGAGCTGTAATTAGACAATATCAATTTTAATCCTTTTGGAATAAAAAAAAAAAAACACAATTTTTTTTAAAAAAAATTTTTAAATGAAAAAAAGACCCCCTTTTTTTGCCCTTTTTTTTTTTACTCAAAACCCTTTTTGTAAAAAAAAAATTTTTAAAAAAACAAAATTTTTTTACCTTTCCCTGCACAGTAAAAGGGCCCCCGGTGTAATCCTTCAAAAGGGTTAATTTTTTTATGCAGGGGACCGCAGCTAATGCTGAAAACCTCACAGTAACCCCCAAAAAAAAAAGAGTTCCCTCCGCCTGACAGGAGAGTAAAGGCTGGGTGTCACATAAGATACACCAGGTCCAAAAATATGCCTTGTCAGGGATCGTGGGTTCGTAATGATCGGTGAGTGCCAAACAGGCAGCTCAAAAGGAGCGATCCCCGGGCCGCGTCCTGCGGGTAAATTTTTTTAAGGGGGGCCCCCTACATAGCGATATCGTAGAGATCGCTGCTGAGAAAAAGTTTTGGCGTAGCAGCGAGTCCCGGATATGCTTGTGTGGGTTTTTGCGACATGCCCCCCGGGGATCGCTGATCGTCGCAAAAGGGGGGCCTTTTTTTATCGCTGGTTTCCCCTGACAGGCAGCATCGCTGCGTGGACGGCGGGGGGAAAAAAACGTCAAAAAAAGGCCGGGGATTTTAGCGCGTCCAACCCCCGGAGGGGGGGGTGATGGCGTGAAAATTTCCCCCACGGGTTTCGTGGTGGCTGCTGCTGCGTCACCAAAAAAAAATGACTCGGGGGCGATTTCGGTAGGATATGCTGTGGAGGGCCCCCTTAAAAGGAAAGCTTAAAAATTATTGCTTTCCACTTTTCCCCGGCGCCGGGGGGACAACAGTGACTTTTGAGGGAATGAT
>JARQOD010000004.1:421877977-422056120 GCA_033576555.1 Oophaga sylvatica | reverse complement strand
TATCGCTGTTGCGTGCACATCGTGACAGCAGGAAAGCGTTGAGCATTGCCATTTGGACGATGTGCACGGACAGCTTCTTGTACCACACCTTGGCCTTTCTCAAAGCACTGTACGGTTGGAGGAGTTGATCAGAGAGATCAACACCCCCCATGTATTTATTGTACCCCAGTACACAGTCCGGTTTGCGGACCTGTGTAGAGGTACCCCGTACAGTGCTGAGGGCGCTGCCATCACCATGTATGGTGGTCAAGAGAAGGACATCCCTCTTGTCCTTGTTCTTGACCACCAACAGGTGGTCGCTACATTGGGCTCTGCTCTCACCCTTTCTGAGCATCTGCCCAAGTAGCGTCTTCGGGAGGCCTCTCTGATTTTTGCGGACTGTACCGCAAGCTGCGGTACCTCGCGCAGAGAGGGATTTGTAGAGTGGGACGCTGGAATAAAAGTTATCGGTGTAAAGGTGATAACCTTTATCCAGCAGTGGGTGCACCAAATCCCACACAATTTTCCCACTCACTCCCAGGACGGGGGGACACTCGGGGTTCAATCCTGGTGTCCTTTCCTTCGTAAACTCTAAAGCTGTGCGTGTACCCTGAGGTACTCTCGCACAGCTTGTAGAGTTTAATTCCGTACCTTGCCCTCTTGCTGGGCAGGTACTGGCGGAATCTGAGCCGTCCCTTAAAATGAACCAAGGACTCATCCACGCAGATGTCCCTTTGGGGCACGTACACTTCAGCAAACTTTTTGCTGAAGTGTTCGATGACCGGCCGAACTTTGAACAGACGGTCAAAGTTGGGGTCATTTTGTGGGGGACACTGTGCATTATCATTATAATGCAGGAATTTGTGGATGGCCTCAAAACGCGTCCGAGCCATGACCATTCGGAACAGTGGAGTGTTGTATAAAATATCAACACTCCAATATTGCCGAAGTTCTGGCTTCTTCAGGATCCCCATATGGAGGACCAGGCCCAAAAACTGCATCATTTCACCTGCGTCTACAGGAGACCAGTTGGAAAATGATGACACTGGGTTTTGCGCCAAAAATTGCCGAGCGTACAAATTAGTTTGCTCCACCACGAGGTTAATAAAATCCTCAGAGAAAAAGACTTTGAAAAAGTCTATTTCTCTGAGGCCCGTGGTGTCAAACTTGATTCCTGATTCTGCCACAAAATCAGGAATCAGTGGCTCGTAATTTTCGGGGGGCGGGGTCCATATGGGGTCCGAAGAGGGGTGCGCTGGTTCATTTTCAGGGGTGGGCGCTGCCTCATCTTCTGTCCTGGGGCGTCTGCGTGGCGGTTCCGCAGGACCCGAGGAGAAGAGAGGAGGAAAGAAGAAGAAGAGGATGAAGAATCTGAAAAGTAAAGAAATGTGGGATCCTCTCCCTCGCTATCAGTGTCGGAGGCAAGTAAAGCGTATGCCTCTTCCACTGAATAGCGCTGTTGGGAAGAACGTGACGAGCGGGACATTTTTTTTGTGAATGTGGTGCTTTGTGTGAACTTTATTTATAACTGTGTGTGTGTGGGGGGGGGGGATAGTGGTTGGTGCAAACTATGCTGAAAGGAAAAAGCTAAAAGAAAAGAAAGAGAATAGGGAAAAAAATGCCTGTAAAAAAAAAGTCTAAACCAGCAGGCACGAGCTCTGATAAGTGACCGGTGTCACTTATCAAAGTTCCGCGGCTGCCGGATGTGCGCACAGGAGTGGCGGAAAGGGAAGTGAAAAAAAAAAAAAACGGCAGGAACGAGCTCTGATAAGTGACCGGTGTCACTTATCAAAGTTCCGCGGCTGCTAGATGTGCGCACGGGAGTGGCGGAAAGTGGAGTGAAAAAAAAAAAACTGCAGGAACGAACTCTGATAAGTGACTGGTGTCACTTATCAAAGTTCCGCGGCTGCTGGATGTGCGCACAGGAGTGGCGGAAAGGGGAGTGAAAAAAAAAATGCAGGAACGAGCTCTGATAAGTGACTGGTGTCACTTATCAAAGTTCCGCGGCTGCTGGATGTGCGCACAGGAGTGGCGGAAAGGGGAGTGAAAAAAAAAAAGACGGCAGGAGCGAGCTCTGATAAGTGACCGGTGTCACTTATCAAAGTTCCGCGGCTGCTAGATGTGCGCACAGGAGTGGCGGAAAGGGGAGTGAAAAAAAAAAAAAACGGCAGGAACGAGCTCTGATAAGTGACCGGTGTCACTTATCAAAGTTCCGCGGCTGCTAGATGTGCGCACGGGAGTGGCGGAAAGTGGTGTGAAAAAAAAAAAACTGCAGGAACGAGCTCTGATAAGTGACTGGTGTCACTTATCAAAGTTCCGCGGCTGCTAGATGTGCGCACGGGAGTGGCGGAAAGTGGGGTGAAAAAAAAAAAAAAACCTGCAGGAACGAGCTCTGAAAAGTGACTGGTGTCACTTATCAAAGTTCCGCGGCTGCTGGAAGTGCGCACAGGAGTGGCGGAAAGGGGAGTGAAAAAAAAAAAAACCAGGAACGAGCTCTGATAAGTGACTGGTGTCACTTATCAAAGTTCCGCGGCTGCTGGAAGTGCGCACGGAGGGGGGTGCAAAAGAAAAACGAGCACGAGTGTTGATCGGTGAACTGCGTCACCAATCAACGCTCGGCGGCTGCTAAATGTGTGCAAAGGGGGGGTAAAAAGAGGGGAAAGGGAAGGGGGGAAGGGGGGAGGGGGGAATGGGGGGATTGGGGTGGATCGGGCAGGGATCGGGGCTCAAAAACTCACGTTTGTAGTCTCTCTTCTTTCTTCTCTCTTCTTTCTTCTCTCTTCTTTCTTCTCTCTTCTTTCTTCTCTTCTTCTTCTCTCTTCTTCTTCTCTCTTCTTTCTTCTCTCTTTCTTTCTTCAGCAGGAGTTGTGGTGTCACAGGCTACTGTGGCACCACAAGGCCCAGCACAGGAGGAGATCTGGCGTGTGACAGCACTGCAGGAATCCTCAGCAAGTGTGAGGACCCCTGCAGTGCGGTCAGACAGGTCAGATCCAGTTTGCAGACAGGTCACAGAGCGGTCACATCGCTGCTGTGACCTGTCATTGGTGGGATCGATGATCACATCGATCCCACCAATTAGAGGAGACCCTTGTTTTGCCGGTTGCTAGGCACCGGCCTAGTAATCGGAGCTCACTGCTCCGATTCCTAGGCAGGTCACCGGCAGGTCAGGAAGCAGGGCACAGAGCGGTCACACCGCTGCTGTGCCCTGTGATTGGCGCGATCGTCGATGACATCGATCGCGCCAATCAGCAGCTGCAGGCCCTACTGGGCCTGTCCTAGGCTCCGGCCTAGGATCGGTGCTATTACTGCACCGATCCAGGCAGGTACAGGCAGGGCACAGCGCGGATACACCGCGGCTGTGCCCTGCGATTGGCGTGATCGATGTGATCGGCGATCGCGCCAATCCAGGGGGGGTCTGCTCCTTTCTATGCCCAGGCCTAGGATCGAGTACATCGGTACTCGATTCTAGCCTGGGATCTCACTGTTTCAGCCCATCGGATTGGCTGAAACAGTGAGAAAGGCTGCGATTGGCTGTTCAGAATTGAACAGCCAATCACAGCGATCGGGAGTGAGGGTGGGCGGTGACAGACCCCGGGATGCCGGCGCCATCTCTCCTGAGGTAAGATGGCGTCGGAATTTTAATGCGATCATTGCGACTTAAGTCGCAATGTCGCATTAAAGGGCTGGACGTACTATCCCGTCCCGGTCATACGGGCCCAGGTACCATGGACGGGATAGTACGTCCGATGGCAGTAAGGGGTTAATCTACGCTCCTTATGCATCAGTTACTGCATCAATGCGGTGTGGCATGGAGGCGATCAGCCTGTGGCACTGCTGAGGTATTATGGAAGCCCAGGTTGCTTTGATAGCAGCCTTCAGCTCGTCTGCATTGTTGGGTCTGGTGTATTTCATCTTCCTCTTGACAATACCCCATAGATTATCTATGGGGTTAAGGTCAGACGAGCTTGCTGCCAATCAAGCACAGTTATACTGTTGTTTTTAAACCAGGCATTGGTACTTTTGGCAGTGTGGACAGGTGCCAAGTCCTGCTGGAGAATTAAATTTCTGTTTCCAAAAAGTTTGTCAGCAGAGGGAAGCATGAAATGGTTTAAAATGTCCTGGTAGACTGCTGCACTGACTTTGGTCTTGATAAAACACAGTGGACCTACACCAGCAGATGACATGGCTCCCCAAACCATCACTGATTGTGGAAACTTCACACTAGACCTCAAGCAGCTTGGATTGTGTTCCTCTCCACTCTTCCTACATACTCTGGGACCTTGATTTCCAAATGAAATGCAAAATTTACTTTAATTTGAAAACAACACCTTGGATGACAGAGCAACAGGCCAGTTCTTTTTCTCCTTGGCGCAGGTACAGTGCCTTGCGAAAGTATTCATCTCCCTGCAACTTTTCAACCTTTTCCCACATATCATGCTGCAAACATAAAGATACCAAATGATAATTTTTGATGAAGAATCAACAACAAGTGGGACACAATTGTGAAGTTGAACGAAATTTATTGGTTATTTAAAATTTTTGTGGAAATACAAAAACTAAAGAGTGGGGCGTGCAATATTATTCGGCCCCTTTACTTTCAGTGCAGCAAACTCACTCCAGAAGTTCATTAATCATAGAATGGTAGAGTTGGAAGGGACCTCCTGGGCCTTCTGGTCCAACCCCCTGCTCAAAGCAGGATTCTCTAAATCATCCCAGACAGATGTCTATCCAGCCTCTGTTTGAAGACTTCCATTGAAGGAGAACTCACCACCTCTTGTGGCAGCCTGTTCCACTCATTGATCACCCTAACTGTCAAAAAGTTTTTTCTAATATCTAATCTGTGTCTCCTCCCATTCAGTTTCATCCCATTGCTTCTAGTCTTTCCTTGTGCAAATGAGAATAAAGATGATCCTTCTACAATGTGACAGCCCTTGAGATATTTGTAGACAGCTATTAAGTCTCCTCTCAGTCTTCTTTTTTGCAAGCTAAACATTCCCAAATCCTGCAACCGTTCCTCATAGGACATGGTTTGCAGACCGGTCACCATTCTGGTGGCTCTTCTCTGAACTTGCTCCAGTTTGTTGATGTCTTTTTTAAAATGTGGTGCCCAAAACTGGACACAGTATTCCAGATGAGGTCTGACCAAAGAGGAGTAGAGGGCAATAATGACCTCACGTGATCTAGACTGTATGCTTCTGTTGATACATCCTAGAATTGCATTTGCCTTTTTTGCTGCTGCATCACACTGTTGACTCATGTTAAGTCTGTGATCAATTAGTATACCCAAGTCTTTTTCACATGTGCTGTTACTTAGCCCTATTCCTCCCATTTTGTATATGCTTTTTTCATTTTTATTGCTCAGATGTAGTACTTTGCATTTTTCCCTGTTAAAATCCATTCTGTTAGTTGCTGCCCACTGCTCCAGTTTATGTATATCTTTTTGAATCCTCTCTCTCTCTTCTCTAGTATTAGCTACCCCTCCTAGCTTTGTGTCATCAGCAAATTTGATCAGTTTACCCTCAATTCCTTCATCTAAATCATTGATAAAGATGTTGAACAATACAGGGCCCAAAACAGAGCTTTGTGGTACCCCACTTGAGACATTCTTCCAACTGGATGTGCAGCCATTTACAACCACTCTTTGGGTCCGATCACTAAGCCAGTTATGAATCCACCTAACAGTTGCCTTGTCCATTCCATACTTAGTCATTTTTTCAATAAGGATTGTGTGAGATACTTTGTCAAATGCTTTGCTGAAGTCAAGATATACTATATCTACAGCATTTCCCTGATCCACCCAGTCAGTGATTCTGTCATAGAAGGAAATTAAGTTAGTCTGACATGACTTATTAGTTACAAACCCATGCTGACTCTGTTTAGTCACTTCATTCTTATCCAGGTACTTGCATACATGTTCTTTAATAATTTGTTCAAAGATCTTTCCTGGTATAGAAGTCAGACTCACCGGCCTGTAGTTCCCTGGGTCCACCTTCTTCCCCTTTTTGAAGATAGGAACAACATTTGCTCTTCTCCAGTCTTCTGGGACTTCTCCTGTTCTCCAAGAATTTTCAAAGATTATGGACAGTGGTTCAAGAATTTCTTCTGCTATCTCCTTCAGTACCCTGGGGTGTAATTCATCTGGACCTGGAGACTTGAATTCATTTAGGTTAGCTAAGTGTTTCCTCACTGTCTTTCTGTTTATAGATATCCTGGATTCTTCTATTCCTTTAATAGGACAGTGAAGATCAGTTGATGTTACATTTCCTTTCTGAGAGAAAACAGATGCAAAATAGGAATTTAAAAGTTCAGCCTTCTCAACATCCTGACTTACCATTTCATCATTTTCATCCTGTAAAAATCCTATAGCATCTTTGACTTTTCTTTTACTTTTGACGTATCCCCAAAATCCTTTTTTGTTGCTTTTGACGTCACTTGCAAGCCTTAATTCATTGTCAGCTTTAGATAATCTGATTTGTGTCCTGCAGGTTCTGCAGACGGCATTATATTCTTCTTTAGATATGCCTCCCTCTTTCCATTTGATAAACATTTCTTTCTTCCTTTTTAGCATGTGTTTAAGTTCTATGTTCATCCATCCTGGTTTCCTTAAATGCTTCCATTACCTTTTGGAAGATAAAGTTGTCAGCAAGAGAGGATAAGAATTTCCTGGACCTGTTAGTTTTGCCTGAGAGAGATTCCCAACAAATGTCTGGATAGTTGAAATCTCCCATGACCACTATGTCATATTTTTTGGAGAACTTGGCCATTTGATGCATAAAGAGTTTATCCATATCTTCAGCTTGCACAGGCGGCCTGTAGTAAATGCCTACAATGGTGTCCTTTCCATTGTTCTGTCCTTGTATTCTTACCCAAACAGTTTCCACAGAACTCCCAGTCTCTGAAGCGTCAATCTCTGTGCAGATATACGCTTTTCTAACATACAATGCAACACCTCCTCGTTTATCAAGTCTGTTTCTTGCAAATAAGTTGTATCCTTCTAGCCTTGTATTCCAATCATGTGTATCGTCCCACCAAGTCTCAGTGATTCCAATGACATCATATTTCTTCTCCTGCGTTAGTAACTCCAGTTCTCCTTGTTTGTTGCCCATGCTTTGTGCATTCGTATAGAAACACTTTAGTTTGTGATTGGTTTCTCTTCCTTCAATATTTTTATTATGTAAATTTTTTTGTCTTTGTTCTTCCCCTTCTCTTCTAATAGCAGAAATCTCAATAGTATTTGTCAAGTGTATGGCTTTTGCTGGCGTTTTGCTTCCCTTTCCACATTGTTCTAGTTTAAAGCTCTCCTGATGTGTAGCAAGGCGACTTCCAAATACATGTTTTCCAGTCTTCGTAAGGTGCACCCCATCTCTAGCAAGTAGTCCATCGTATAGGTAATTCACTCCGTGATCCAGAAATCCAAATCCTTGCTGACGGCACCATCGACGTAGCCAGTTGTTCACCTGCAGAATCTTATTCCACCTCCTTGTTCCATGGCCATCCACTGGGAGGATGGATGAGAAGACCACCTGCGCTCCCAGTTCTTTCACTTTCTTACCTAAGTTTTCAAAGTCACTGCAGATGGTTTCCAGGTCGTTTCTAGCGGTGTCATTTGTCCCCACATGTATTAGCAGGAATGGGTAGTCATCTTTAGGTCTGAAGAGTCCTGATATCCTGTCAGACACATCTTTAATTTTTGCACCTGGAAGACAGCACATTTCTCTTGAGGTTATATCCGGTCTGCAGATAGCGGCCTCTGTTCCTCTCAACAGGGAATCGCCCATGACAACAACTCTCCGTTTCTTCTTCACAACAGTTTTCTTTCTCCATTCAGGAGGACTCTGAGGGCGTACAAGGTTGTTTGTGGGCAAAGTCTTATCCTGATGTATTTCTTCATCGTTCTCCTGTGTAAGAGCCTGGTATTGGTTCCTGAGCAGAATTGGTGCTGACTGCCTCCTGATCCTCCTGCTTCTCTGGGTCACATGCTTCCATTCCTCTGTTTCTTCAGTTGCACTTCGAATTTCTTCTCTTTCTGTACCATGAAGAGATAATTCTGCTCTGTCTAAGAACTCTTCACCTTCCTTAATGGTCTTCAATGTTCCACTGGTAAGTCTATGAACATGTAGCAAGAAATGCAGCTCACCACATGGCTCCTAGCCTCTTCCATGTTCTTATTGTTCAAGAGATAATCAAGCGGTGAAATATAAGCCAAAACTTTTACTGATGTCCTCCTTTCAGCTGCAACAGCCAAAATCCAGTGTTCCTTGAGCTCGCGGAGACTCTTCACTTATCTCAGAAGGCACTGGGAATATGCAAATTATCTCCTCGGGACTGCTCCCCTGGTTTACTGATGTCCTCCTTTCAGCTGCAACAGCCAAAATGCAGTGTTCCTTGAGCTCGCGGAGACTCTTCACTTATCCAGAAGGCACTGGAATATGCAAATTATCTCCTCGGACTCCTCCCCTGTTTACTGATGTCCTCCTTTCAGCTGCAACAGCCAAAATCCAGTGTTCCTTGAGCTCGCGGAGACTCTTCACTTATCCCAGAAGGCACTGGGAATATGCAAATTATCTCCTCGGGACTCCTCCCCTGGTTTACTGATGTCCTCCTTTCAGCTGCAACAGCCAAAATCCAGTGTTCCTTGAGCTCGCGGAGACTCTTCACTTATCCCAGAAGGCACTGGGAATATGCAAATTATCTCCTCGGGACTCCTCCCCTGGTTTACTGATGTCCTCCTTTCAGCTGCAACAGCCAAAATCCAGTGTTCCTTGAGCTCGCGGAGACTCTTCACTTATCCCAGAAGGCACTGGGAATATGCAAATTATCTCCTCGGGACTCCTCCCCTGGTTTACTGATGTCCTCCTTTCAGCTGCAACAGCCAAAATCCAGTGTTCCTTGAGCTCGCGGAGACTCTTCACTTATCCCAGAAGGCACTGGGAATATGCAAATTATCTCCTCGGGACTCCTCCCCTGGTTGTGAATCTCTGAATTATCCAATGTTCTAAATGACTAATGATGATAAATATAATCCACCTGTGTGTAATCAAGTCTCTGTATAAATGCACCTACTCTGTGATAGTCTCAAGGTTCTGTTTCAAGCACAGAGAGCATCATAAAGACCAAGGAACACAACAGTCAGGTACGTGACACTGTTGTGGAGAAGTTTAAAGCCGGATTTGGATACAAAATGATTTCCAAAACTTTAAACATCCCAAGGAGCACTGTGCAAGCGATCATATTGAAATGGAAGGAGTATCATACCACTGCAAATCTACCAAGACCCGGCCGTCCCTCTAAAATTTCATCTCAAACAAGGAGAAGACTTTTTTACCCTTCGCCATGACAGCACCCACCGGAGAGAGGGATCCGCCCCAATAGGAACAGGAAACCTACAGAAAATAAAAGGGGGGCGATCCGCCTCTCCTCCTCAGTTGGTTTCCTGTTCCTATGGGAACCGCACGGAATCTCCAACGGGACGAACATACCTGGGCCAATGTATGCTGCCTGTGCAGTATCCTCGGAGAACGGCAGGGGCTGCAATCCAGAGGCAGCGTCGGGGGAGATCCGTTTGACGGCTCCCTCCTCGTCTGGTGGATGCTGTGATGGCCGGGTCCGGGAGAGGCCGCCCAGTCTCATGCAGCAGCGCCGTCAGGTGCTTGCAGCTGTGCAGCAGAGGCAGTGATGGTGGAGCCGGGCAATGACAGAGGATCTGCACGTGCGACTGGTAACTGTTGAGCAAAAGCAAAGTAAGCTGGCACTGAGGACGCGGCCTGGTGCATGAAGCCGGGTCCGCACTTGCGCCGAGGGACGCAGCTGCTCCTGGCCCGGAAGTTAAAGATTGAACTTCCGGATCGCACAGCGTAGGTGTCACGCGGTCTTATGATATGTGTACGATGTCAGTAAACTATTCTTAAAAGAACAACACTCTATACAACATATAGATTAGCAACATCAGCATGTAAATATAGAATAGATTTACCTGACACGATATCCGTTGAACTCAGGGTTAATCTTGAGGACTTGATACACTGTCACAGGAAAGAGGAGGACCGGGGGTCTAACCTGACCCTAAACTGGGGTCCTAACTAATCCCTCACCTTGGAGGTACTGATAATGGTTCAGAGGTCCAAGTCTCCAGCCTAACCCTGTCTCCTATCAGTCCCTGAACCCTGTAATCAGTCCTAAGAAGGATACTGATTACCACCAAAGGGATATGGGCTGATCTCTGCTAAATACACAGATTAGACATATAAGACAGACTGGAGAAAACACAGACTTGCATACACACTCAAACACAGAAGGAACATAAATGATCTGGGATATTAAACTCTAAGCAAGGTGAGCTTAAAACAACTAAGGAGCTCTTTAACTTAAGTCTATACAGATACAATCCTATCTGTGGTCTGCATGAAGAATTTCACTGGCAACTCCCAACACAGACAACCAGAGATTAAAAGGAAACCAATCAACAAATAATTAATTGCAGCCGGGAGAAACTGCACCCAGTCCCAGAACTGAGCACAGACAGAATTAACTCCCTAACTGCCAAACACAAAGAAACAGCAACTCAGCTGTGAGAAGTCAGAATGTGCAACCGCGACGATCTTCGTGGCGATGCACACATGACAGTACCCCCCCTTCTACGAGGGGCCTCCGGACCCTCAGGGCCAGGTTTGCCCGGGTGAGTTCTGTGGAAGGTCCGCACCAAACGATCTGCGTTAATGTCAGACGCAGGGACCCACGTCCTCTCCTCTGGACCATACCCCTTCCAATGCACCAAGTACTGAAGGGACCGGCGATTCAGACGTGAGTCAATGATCTTTGACACTTGAAACTCCAAGTTACCATTGACCACCACTGGAGGAGGAGGTAGAGGTGATAGTATGACTGGTGCCACGTACCTCTTAAGTAATGACTTGTGGAACACATTGTGGATTTTAAACGTAGGAGGGAGGTCCAGACGAAATGCCACAGGATTAATTATGGAACTGATCCTGTACGGCCCGATGAATCTGGGGCCCAGCTTCCAGGAGGGAACTTTAAGTTTTATATTCCTGGTAGACAACCATACCAGATCGTTCACATTAAGATCTGGACCAGAAACTCTCCTCCTATCAGCCATACGTTTATAACGGTTCCCCATAGCACTCAGATTATTCAATACACCTCTCCACACTGAAGCAAGTGACGACGAGAAACGCTCCTCCTCAGGAACCCCAGAAGGGCCCCCCCCATTGAATGTACAAAACTGGGGATGAAAACCATATGCCCCAAAAAACGGGGACTTACCAGTGGACTCGCTCCGCCTGTTGTTAAGAGCGAACTCTGCCAGAGGCAAGAAAGAAGACCAGTCCTCCTGGTTCTCTGAGACAAAACACCGAAGATAAGTCTCTAGGCTTTGATTCAGACGCTCTGTCTGACCATTGGTCTGCGGATGAAAAGCCGAGGAAAATGACAATTGCATCCCCCGATGTAAACAAAATGCCCTCCAAAACTTGGACACAAACTGAGACCCCCTATCTGACACCACATCAGAAGGCAACCCATGAAGTCTCACAATCTCCCCAATGAACACCTGCGCCAGAGTTTTAGCATTAGGGAGGGCAGGAAGAGCAATGAAATGTGCCATCTTACTGAACCTGTCAACAACCACCAGTATGACAGTCTTCCCTGACGACTGAGGAAGGTCCGTGATGAAGTTCATAGACAAATGAGTCCATGGACGCTCCGGAAGTTTCAAGGGTAAGAGGGTCCCAGACGGACGGGTATGAGGGGTCTTAGAGCGAGCACAAACCCCACAGGACGCGACAAAAGTTAAAACATCTTTATTAACGTTAGGCCACCAAAACCGGCGAGAAAGATCTAAAGTAGCCTTACTCCCTGGATGTCCTGCTAAAGCAGAATTATGATGTGCCTCAATAACCTTTTGTCTCAACTGATTTGGGACAAACAGTCTCCCTGGAGGTCCTGCAGGGGCGTCCCCCTGAGCCTCTAACACCTCCTCCTCAAGCTCAGAACATACAGCCGACACTACCACCCCCTCCTGAAGGATAGGAATCGGGTCATCCATTTTCCCGGCCCCTGGGAAACTGCGAGACAAGGCATCCGCCTTAACATTCTTAGATCCAGGGCGATAAGTGACAACAAAATTAAACCTGGTAAAAAACAACGACCATCGAGCTTGTCTGGAATTCAGACGCTTAGCAGATTCCAAATACAGCAGGTTCTTGTGATCAGTAATGACGGTGACCGGGTGGACTGCCCCCTCCAAAAAGTGACGCCATTCTTCAAAAGCCAACTTAATGGCCAAAAGTTCCCTATTGCCGATATCATAATTCCTTTCGGCGGACGACAATTTTTTAGAAAAGAAAGCGCACGGATGCCATTTACCAGGGGACGGACCCTGGGACAATATTGCACCCACCCCTACGTCAGACGCGTCCACCTCCACAACGAACGGCTGTGATGCATCTGGTTGGATGAGAACGGGTGCCGAAGCAAAACATTTTTTCAAAGAGGAAAAAGCTTGGCAAGCTTTGTCCGACCATTTAGAAAAATCCGTCCCTTTTCTTGTCATGTCAGTGAGAGGTTTGACAACAGATGAGAAATTACAAATAAATTTCCGGTAGTAGTTAGCAAACCCCAGAAAACGCTGCAGAGCCTTAAGATCCTCTGGCTGATCCCATTCAAGCACTGCTCTCACCTTTTCAGGGTCCATACGGAAACCGGAGGCTGACACCAAGAAACCCAAAAACTGAAGTTCCTGTACGGCGAATACACACTTTTCCAGTTTGGCGTATAGTTTATTGTCTCGCAAGATCTGCAACACCTGTCTCACATGCTCCTGGTGAGACACAAGATCTGGTGAGTAAATTAAAATGTCATCCAAATATACGACCACAAACAGCCCCACCAGATGACGAAAAATGTCATTAACAAAATGTTGGAATACTGCTGGTGCAGTAGTCAGACCAAAAGGCATGACAAGGTTCTCATAATGTCCCTCCGGCGTGTTAAACGCCGTTTTCCACTCATCCCCCTCTTTTATCCTAATCAGATTATACGCCCCCCTGAGATCCAATTTAGAGAACCATTTGGCGCCAACAATTTGATTGAAGAGATCAGGAATCAGAGGGAGTGGATACGGATCTCGAACAGTAATCCGATTAAGTTCGCGGAAATCCAACCAAGGGCGTAGGCCTCCATCTTTTTTCTTCACAAAGAAGAACCCCGCGGCCACTGGGGAAGATGAAGGTCTAATATGCCCTTTGGCCAGACTTTCCGAAATATAATCTTTCATAGCCTGCCTCTCAGGACCAGAAAGGTTATATAACCTAGCTTTAGGTAACTTAGCATCAGGAAGTAAATTAATAGAGCAGTCATACACGCGATGAGGAGGCAACTCCTGACACCCCTCCTCAGAGAACACATCCCCAAAGTCCTCCAAAAAAGGAGGCAAAGTACTAGGCACGACCGCACTGATGACTGTGTTCATGCAGTTACTTTTGCAAAACTCCCCCCATTGGCTTATATCTCTGGACTGCCAATTAATCACAGGGTTATGTTTAACCAACCAAGGAAGTCCCAAGACAATAGGAGTAGGTAGACCCTCCAACACATAACAAGATAATAGTTCCCTATGTATTGCCCCTACCCGAAGGTCAATGTTATGAACCTCATGAACAAAGCTACCTTGGCCGAGAGGCCTGGCGTCAATGGAGAATATAGGGATCGGTTTGACCAATACACTCAGATGCATACCTTGAGCCTGAGCAAACTGAGCGTCAACCAGATTAGCCCGGACCCACTATCAAGAAGAACAGAAAATCTCTCCACTCTCGTACCAACCACCACCTCCACTGGTACAAGGAACTGAGAAGAACTAGCGGACGAAATACATACTCCCAGGTTGTCGTCCACCACACAACCTGGGATTAACAGTTTTCCGGCGACTTTTTGCTCAACAAGGCACGGGATGGACATCCCCCAACAAAATGTCCCTCTTTCCCGCAGAAGAAACACCTTCTAGTCCTGCGGCGTACCGCCAATCCCCTCCTACGAAATGATGTCCCTCCCAACTGCATAGGCTCCTCCGAACAGACAAGGGGAACCTCAACATAAGGGACTTTAGTAGTAGGTGGAGTAACAACAGGGGGCGGAGTTACCTCGCACCTCTCCCGGAGCCGTCTATCAGTACGGATAGCTAGGGCCATAGCAGCCTCCAGTGATGGAGGAGAATCATACTGAGCCAAAACGTCCTTTAATTTGTCAGAAAGCCCATGACAAAACTGACTCCTAAGAGCTGGGTCATTCCACTGAGTATCTGTGGCCCATCTACGGAACTCAGAAGCAAATTCCTCCGCCGGACGATCTCCCTGCTGTATCTTACGTAATTTTGTCTCAGCAAGAGAGACCCGATCTGGGTCATCATATACCAAACCCAGGGCAGTAAAAAATCGATCTACTGACTGTAGAGCCGGGGATCCCGGAGGAAGGGAGAAGGCCCAGGATTGAGGGTCCCCTTGTAGGAGCGAGATAACAATTCCCACTCTCTGCTCTTCACTCCCTGATGATCGAGGCCGAAGCCGAAAATACAATTTACATGCTTCCCTGAAGGTAAAAAATTTGTCTCGCCCACCAGTGAACCTGTCCGGGAGAGCTACTTTAGGTTCAAATCTGGTTTGCTCCGAGGGAGACAAAACTTTGGACTTAATGTCCGTCAGCTCCATGGATAATCCCTGCAACTGCAGAGCCAGCTGGGCTACTGGATCCATGGCAACTGGGAATAATTTTATAGGCCAGTGAAAATGTCACGCGGTCTTATGATATGTGTACGATGTCAGTAAACTATTCTTAAAAGAACAACACTCTATAACAACATATAGATTAGCAACATCAGCATGTAAATATAGAATAGATTTACCTGACACGATATCCGTTGAACTCAGGGTTAATCTTGAGGACTTGATACACTGTCACAGGAAAGAGGAGGACCGGGGGTCTAACCTGACCCTAAACTGGGGTCCTAACTAATCCCTCACCTTGGAGGTACTGATAATGGTTCAGAGGTCCAAGTCTCCAGCCTAACCCTGTCTCCTATCAGTCCCTGAACCCTGTAATCAGTCCTAAGAAGGATACTGATTACCACCAAAGGGATATGGGCTGATCTCTGCTAAATACACAGATTAGACATATAAGACAGACTGGAGAAAACACAGACTTGCATACACACTCAAACACAGAAGGAACATAAATGATCTGGGATATTAAACTCTAAGCAAGGTGAGCTTAAAACAACTAAGGAGCTCTTTAACTTAAGTCTATACAGATACAATCCTATCTGTGGTCTGCATGAAGAATTTCACTGGCAACTCCCAACACAGACAACCAGAGATTAAAAGGAAACCAATCAACAAATAATTAATTGCAGCCGGGAGAAACTGCACCCAGTCCCAGAACTGAGCACAGACAGAATTAACTCCCTAACTGCCAAACACAAAGAAACAGCAACTCAGCTGTGAGAAGTCAGAATGTGCAACCGCGACGATCTTCGTGGCGATGCACACATGACAGTAGGTGAGCGGTGAGGGAGCGCGCATGCGCAGTACACCGCGTTAGCTGACCCGGAGCTACAGGGGACTTTCGGGTCACAAACAAAAAAAAAAGTGTCCATGTGATAGCATATAAAAAGGGGGATGGCGCTGGCAATCGGAGAGGCAGAAATGTCATCCCCAGGGGACATGAATCCTCCAGCAGGAGACGCAGCAGGGGCGGCCAAAGACCGTTCCAGTCGCAAAAGTGACGCAGCGGACTCCAGGTCCAGGACCACACCTCGTCCTCCTGATCCGGTACCCCACAGCTTCACTGGGTGAGTGTACAGGACTCTGCCTATTAAGCTGACCCCCCCCCCCTCTTTTCTCTCACCATGTCTCCCCCTTCAGGCCAAGAAGAAACAAAAATCAAAACATAAGCAGTGCGCCTTATGTAGTCAGCCTCTCCCCGATTCCTACCCTAAAACTTTGCGAGGAATGTATCAGTGAGACTATGCAAGGGGCAGCAATGTCGACAAAAGATATCCGTACTATTATAAGAGAATAGCTACAAGCTATGGCCCAAGCTAATATACCCCGAGAGGGTAAAAGCAGGAAACAACTAGCTTCCAGTTCGGATTCTGACGATGGCCGGGTGGTAGCTTCGGATTCCTCTCATGTTATCGTCATCAGACATTGGGGGGCGATCTTGCTTCCCCCTGGATAGTGTTGATAATTTGGTAAAATCAGTAAGAAACACTATGGGGTGTGAGGAGACAAAAGGCGTACAAACCACGCAAGACATGTTTGCAGGTTTGGCAGAGAGGAAGAGGAGAGCCTTTCCAGTAACACCAGGGGTTAAGGCCTTGATTAAGAGGGAATGGGAGAAGCAGGATCAAAGAAGCTTCCTCCCATCAGCCTCAAAAAGGAAATACCCTTTTAGTGACGAGGAGCTGCTGACGTGGACTAAAATCCCTAAGGTGGACGCAGCTGTTGCTTCTATCTCCAAACAGTCCACGCTCCCTATGGAAGATGCAGGCCTACTTTCTGATCCTCTTGACCGCAAAGTGTAGTCATCATTAAAAAGGTCATGGGAGCATCTACGGGCATATTTAAATCAGCAGTGGCCAGCACATGCACCGCCAGATCAATGCTCATCTGGATTGACCAACTAGACTAGCAGATGGAGCAAAAGGTCTCCAGAGAAAAACTGCGGTCAGCTATTACTCTAATTAGAGGTGCAGCAGCCTTTCTAGCCGATGCTT
This sequence comes from Oophaga sylvatica, assembly GCA_033576555.1. Classification (NCBI taxonomy): domain Eukaryota; kingdom Metazoa; phylum Chordata; class Amphibia; order Anura; family Dendrobatidae; genus Oophaga; species Oophaga sylvatica. Next base: position 422,039,352 of record JARQOD010000004.1, on the reverse strand, counting down.
CGGCAGACTTACTACGCCTAGCAGCGAGGTCAGCAGGCTTAGTAAATAATGTCAGACTAGCTTTGTGGATGAAAATTTGGAAGTGGGACACGCAATCAAAATCAAAGATCTGTGCTATCCCTTGCGAGGGTGAGTTTCTCTTTGGGAAAAAACTAGATGACATACCAAAGCAAAAGAGAGGAAGAAAGCTTTCCCTGATTCTTCTATCCCTTTCTATAGGAGAGCATTTAAGAGAAGGCCATTTGGCAAAAGGAGACAGGCGGAGAAACCATCCAGATGGGCTACAAAGGAAGAAAAGCAAAAGAGTACTATGTTTAGGGGATCTGGCTTCCGGAAGGAAAATAAGTATTGAACAATCAGTCACTCCAGTAGGGGGTAGGTTGAAATCATTTTTCCTACCGTGTGAAAGAATAACATTGTAGATTTTAGGTAAAATCAAGGAAGGAATAAAATTAGATTTCCTTCAAATTCCCCACGACTCCTTTATCTTAACACCCCTCAATTCGCGAACACAACAAAAGCTCTTGTGATGGAAATTCGGAACCTATTAACCAAAAAAGTCTTAGTTAAGGTGCCGGAGGGACAGGAGAGTAGAGGATTCTACTTTCCTTTATTCCTAGTTCCCAAACCGGATGGTTCCTTCAGAACCATTATAAATTTGAAAAGACTTAACACATTTGTTTGAAAACATAAATTTAAGATGGAATCAATCAGATCCACCATTAAGCTCCTTTTTCCAAATTGCATGATGTCAGGCATTGATCTAAAAGATGCATATTACCATCTTCCTATCCATGACAGATTCCAAAGGTACCTCAGGATCGCAGTAACATTCGAAGGCGAGATCCAGCACTTCCAGTACACGGCCATGCCCTTTGGCCTTTCCACAGCACCAAGAATTTTCACCAAAGTGATGTTGGAGGTGATGGCTCACGTTCGTCAAAAAGACACCTTAATTGTGCCCTACCTTGATGACCTTTTAATTGTCGGAAATTTGGCTGCCCCAGTGTACAGAACGTTAAGCTGATACAGTTTCATCTTTGCAGGATCTAGGCCGGATCATCAACTTCGAGAAGCCAAAACATAAAGAAGTCCAGACTTATCCCACATTCCCTCCAGACGTTTTTAGGGTTCCATCTAGACTCCACAAACCAAGTGTCTACTTCCGCATGTAAAAATATCGCTCATTAGAAACAGTTGAAGCAGCAATGGAAAATCCTCGCATGTCTCTGAGAGACACAATGTCTTTGTTGGGTTCCCTTACCTCTTGTATTCCAGCAGTTCAGTGGGCACAATACCATACTCGGACACTACAGTACCAGATTCTTCAAGAAGAAAGATGGCTACACAGTCATCTGGGAAAGAAAATGACCTTATCTCAGGAAGTCATAAATTCTCTAACATGGTGGCTAGATAGTAACCAGTTGGGGGTGGTGTCCCATGGATAATAACTCCTTCCCATATCATAACCACCGATGCTAGCCCTGGCAGATGGGGCACCCACATGGGGGATAGCTTCTGCCAAGGGATCTGGAATACGGAATAGTTCCAGCATTCATCTAACTTAAAAGAACTTAATGCAGTATATTATGCGTTATGTTATTTTCTTCCACAGCTCTGAGGGAAATATGCCAGGATCTTACCAGACAACAATACAACAATGGCATATCTAAACAGATAGGGAGGTACTCGATCAAAAAGTCTGATGTCTTCCGCAGGAAAAATTCTCAACCTAGCCGAGAAACATCTGTTGTCCTTTTCTGCCCTACACATCATGGGGGAAAACAACCAAGAAGCAGACTTCCTCAGCCGGTATACATTGCGACAAGGGGAATGGTGTTTAAATCACCAAATATTCAAAGAGATAGTGTCTCTATGGGGTCAATCTCAAATAGACCTTTTTGCCACGAGAAAGAACAAAGAAGTTCGGAAATTTGCCTCCCTATCTTTGGCAGATCAACCTGACATATTAGACGCCCTTCAAGTTCCTTAGCAATTCAGACTGGCATACGCCGTCCCTCCGATAATTCTACTACCCCAGGTTATTCGGAAAATCAGTGAGGAGAAGGCGAGGATTTTGGCCCAAGAGACCATAGTTCTCATGACTACAGATTATGTCAATCTCAGACCCTTGGTTTCCTCCCCTCAATCCCGAACCTACTCTCTCAGGGACCTTTCTTCCACCCTCAAGTGGACAACCTCCACTTGATGGCCTGGAACTTGAAAGGCAGATTCTAAGATCAAGGGGGTTCTCGGAAGGATTAATTGGCACACTCCTGCAGAGCAGGAAACCGTCTACTACTAAAATCTACACTAAAGTCTGGGAAAAAAATTCTTACAATTCCATACAACCTCTGATTCCACGGAAGTTCCGATAAGGCCCATCTTAGAATTTCTACAAAGGGGAAAAGATCTGGGTCTATCCGTAAACACATTGAAAGTCCAAGTGTCCGCATTAGGGGCCCTCTATGGACATAACATTGCGAGGAATAAATGGGTATCCCGATTCATCACGACTTGTGAACGGATCAGTCCAGTTCACATACTCAGGGTTCCTCTCTGGGATCTGAACCTAGTCCTGGACGCTCTAACAGAACCATCTTTTGAGTCAGATACAGTGTCCCTAAAGTACCTATCACTTAAAACAGCCCTCCTGGTAGCACTAACATAGGCTAGAAGAGTCAGTGACATTCAAGCTCTGTCTATAGATCCACCCTTTTTTATTAACATTTCAAGATAGATTTATTCTAAAACCAGATCCCTCGTACCTTCCCAAGGTTGCAGGGAAATTTCATAGGTCACAAGAAATACTTCTTCCCACCTACTTTAGTGACCCCTCCACTCCTGAGGAACACAAATATCACACCCTGGATGTCAGACTATTAGAATACATTGAAGAGTAGAGTATTAGAATACATTGAAAGGACGAGGAGTTGGAGGAAGTGTAGGGCTCTGTTTATATCCTTCCAGTGCCACAAAAAGGGGTATGGAATCACGAATGGCACCCTATCCCGGTGGATCAGGGACGCTATCCAGCTGGCTTACGCCGCGAAAAATGAAAACCCTCCGGAGGGCATTAGAGCACATTCTACTAGAGTTATGGCATCTTCCTGGGCCGAAAGGGGAGACGTTCCAATTGAAGCCATATGTAAGGCGGCAACGTGGTCAGTTCCTTCTACCTTCTATAATCACTATAGACGTGACCTCTCTTCGGCTTCTGACTTGAACTTTGGTAGGACGGTTCTCAGCACGGTGGTCCCCCCCAGGTGATGGTCTCTGGAAATCTCTCCGGTGGGTGCTGTCATGCCGAAGGGCAAAAAGCCGAATTATTTACCGGTAACGCTCTTTTAGTGAGTCCACGACAGCACCCACCTACTTCCCTCCCTTACATTAATATAGCACGTATTTGATAAGGTTGCTTTTCTAGAAGTAAATAAGTTTGATTAAGAAAATAATACTACTGGACTAATGCTTGGCGGTCCTCCTGGTACTCTGAAATCCAACTTGAGGAGAAGAGGCAGACCGCCCCCCTTTTTTCTGTAGGTTTCCTGTTCCTATTGGGGTGGATCCCTCTCTCCAGTGGGTGCTGTCGTGGACTCACTAAAAGAGCATTACCGGTAAGTAATCCGGCTTTTTGTTAGAATGATCAAAGGATAAAAAGTTTAGCCACAATTTATATATATTTTTTAGGAAATTTACAAAATCTGTTACTGTATCGTTTTTAGGGATCACGTCACTTTTGAAGTGACATTGAGGGGCTTGTCAGAAAACCCACAAACGACCCAATTTTAAAAACTGCACAATTCAAGGTACCGTATATACTCATGTATAAGCCGACCACCCTAATTTTGCCAAAAAAAAAACTGGGAAAACTTATTGACTCGCGTATAAGCCTAGGGAGGAAAATGCAGCAGCTACTGGTAAATTACAAAAATAAAAATAAACACCAATAAAAGTAAAATTAATTGAGACATCAGTAGGTTAAATGTTTTTGAATATCCATATTGAATCAGGAGCTCCATATAATGCTCCATACAGTTCATGGTGGCCCCATAAGATGTTCCATACAAAATACACCCCATATAATGCTGCACAAACATATGGCCCCATATGGTGCTCCATAGAATATTATGACCCCATATGGTGCTCCATAGAACATTATGCACCCATATGGTGCTCCATAGAACATTATGCCCCCATATTGTGCTCCATAGAACATTATGCCCCCATATGGTGCTCCATACATTATGCCCCATATGGTGCTCCATACATTATGCCCCCATATGGTGCTCCATACATTATGCCCCCATATGGTCCACAGATTATGCCCCGTATGCTCCATAGTATAGGTCCCATATGCTGCCACGCTGCTGCAAAAGAAAAAAAAATGACATACTCCCCTCTCGTCGCTGGGGGCCAGGTGCCGGTGTCCTGAGCAGGCGGGGACACCGGCGCGCTATAGTGGACAGGTGCTGGTGTCACCGCTCGCTCAGGGCCCCGACACCTGAGATATTCACCTGTCCTCGCTCCACTAACTACGTCATCGTGCCCTTTGCCTGAACATCACAGCCAGAGGACGAGACCGTCAGAGCAGCGCGCAGCGGTAGAACGGGGACAGGTGAATATCGCTTATACTCACCCCCCCACCGTCGCGTCTTTGCAGCCCCTGCTCTTCTCCCACAGCTCTTCCTTTTTACAGCGGTCACGAGGTACCGCTCATTAAAGTCATGAATATGTGCATATTCATGACTTTAATGAGCGGTACCATGTGACAGCTGCAGGAAGGAGCCTGAGATCGTGGGAGAAGCAGGGGGGCTGCAGAGACGCGCCGGCGAAGGGGTAAGTATGATCTGACACCTGCGCTCCCCCTCCCCCGCCAACCTCCCGGTGTATGACTCGCGTATAAGCCGAGAGGGGGACTTTCAGCCTTAAAAATGGGCTGAAAATCTCGGCTTATACGCGAGTATATACGGTATTCAAAACTGCATTCAAGAATTTTATCTAAACCCCTCAGTGACTGAGCCAATTTTGACCTTCATGAGCAAGCCAAATTTTACAATTCTGGCCAGTGCCACTTTGTGGTAATAACCCGAACGCTTCAATGGATCCCAATGATTCTCAGATTTTTTTTTTCATGACATATTGTACTACATGATAGGGGTAACATTTCTTTGATATGACTTGCGTTTATTTGTGAAAAGGAAATTTGGCAAACATTTTGAAAATTTTGGTATTTTCAAACTTAATTTTTGTGCCTTCAAGTCAGAGCATTCTGTCACAGAAAATAGTTAATAAATAACATTTCTCACGAGTCTGTTTCAAAAATTGTGCTAAGTAATTTTTTTGTTGAGATATAAGGGTTAAAAGTTGACAAGCAATTGTTATTATTTTTTTTTTGCTTAACTTTTCCAATAAAATTACCAAAACCATTTTTTTTTTTTTTTAGGGACCACAATACATTTGAAGTGACTTTGAGGGGTATACATGACCTTTTCTCCTCTCCCCATATCTTAACCTTCCCCTTGTCTTTCCACCCAATTAAAATATTTAAAACCCTAATAAAGCTATTTGAAAAACATGACAGAAAGTACCCAAAAGTGACACCATTCTAAACTGCACAACACAAGGTGCTCAAAACCACATTCAAGAAGTTTCTTAACCCTTCAGTTGCTTCACGAGAACTGAAGCAATCTGGAAGAAAAAAATGATTTATTTTTTTTCACAACAAAATTACTTTTTTTTTTTTTATTTCAAATCAGGAGAAAATGGGCCACAAAAGTTGTTGTGCAATTTCTCCTGAGCACGCCGATACTTTATTTGTGGGGGAAATCTACTGTTTGGGCGCATGGCAGGGCTTGGAAGGGAATGAGCGCCATTTGACTTTTTGAATGTAAACTTTGAATGTAAAAGCTGGAATAATAGACACCATGTCGCGTTGGGAGAGCTCCTGATGTGTCTATACAGTAGAAACCCCCTACAAGTGACGCCATTTTGGAAACTAGACCCCTCAAGGATTTTATCCAGGGGTGTAGTGAGAATTTTGAACCCACAGGTCGGATACAGAATGTGACATTATTTTGTCATACTGAATATGTTGTCAGTGTTGAGTGCAAGTGCTTGCTTCTCCAGTTTGCATGGGGTGCTCTGGTATACACCAAGTATTGCGGGTGCTCAAGTGACATGTTTGAGTCCTCGTCCTGCATGTGTCACAACTGTTAGACACCCAAAAAAAGATGTGGGGATCCACGATACTGCGTGCATACCCGAGCACCCGGTGCAAACTCGAGTAGCTGTCATATTGTCGATATGATAGGGTTTTTTCAAAAGATATGATATATCTGACACAACCCTAACCCAAACTGCAAAGAATGGAAAAAAATATTTTTTTAAAATAATTTTTATCTACCTAAGGGGGTCACAACAAAAAGGAGGATTTGATTTACTATATTTTATTCTTTTGATCACTGTGATTGATTCCTTTTGATCACTGTGATAGGACATTTTTTCAGTCACCCATGACGACACCACGAGAGAGTGAGGGGATCCGCCCTTCAAGGACAGGAAACCTTCAAGATAAAAAGGGCGGCTCCACTCTCCGCATCAGTTGGTTTCCTGTCCTTGATGGGGAACCCTCAGGATAAGACCAGGAAGTAGAAGAGGATGCCTGGGGTTTGACAGATTTGGATCTGCTGCGGCCATTGCCAGGTGCCGGTAGCACCTTGGAGGCCACTATAGCGTGCCCTCCCTGAGCGAAGCATGGGGACGCTTTTTGCCATACCACGCTGCCCGGAAACACATCGGTGCCCGGGTGGAAGAAATAAGAGAAGAGGTGGCCTGGGGTGGTCGGATTTGACTGACAACGGTCTGCTGTGGCTGCCGCCAAGGTGTCGGAAGCGACACGGACGCCAGGACAGCTTGCCCTCCCTGAGCGGTTAGAGGCTGAACTCTGGGACGTCCACCGCTTAAGAAAAAGACATCCTTTTACCCCCAAGGGTGGTTTGCATGTTAATGACCAGGCCAATTTTTACAATACTGACCACTGTCCCTTTATGAGGTAATAACTCTTGAACGCTTCCATGGATCCCGGCTGTTCATCTATGAGGGAAAGCTGTGTAAGAGGAGTGTCAACGCCCAAACTCACGAACTGGTCTGGCAGGTGGTAGTCCCGAAGCGAGATGTGTCAATGGTCCTGAAAGCGTACCACAATGGAGCAGGACACTTCGGATGGAAGAAGTTGGAAGTCCTACTTCGCGAGAGATTCTACTGGATTAGTATGAGGAAGGCCATTGAAGATTGGTGCAGAGAGTGTGGACCATGCAACTTGTGCAGGAAGGATCTAACAGCCAGCGAGCCCCGTTGCAGCCAATAATCACCAAACAGCCGCTTGAATTGGTAGCCTTGGACCATGTGAAGCTGACCCCAAGCCGTTAAGGCTATGTCTACGCCCTAACCATCGTTGACCATTACTGAAGGTTCCTGGTAGTCGTGCCTGTCAAGGACCAAACAGCAAAGACAGCGGCCAAAGCATTTCAACAACACTTGTCAACCGCACGGTTATTCTGAACGAGTGCTTACTGACCAAGGCCCAGCCTTTGAAGCAGAAGTGTTCCAGGAATTCTGTAACCTGTACGGCTGCAAGAAAATCAGGACAGCGCTGTATCATCCACAGACAAATGGCATGTGTGAAAAAATGAACCAAGTGGTAATTGACCTCTTGAAGACCTTGCCCCTGGAAGAGAGAAGCTTGTGGCCAAAAAGGTTGCCTGATCTGGTAGATCTCTACAACCACATTCCGGTGAATTATACCAACTGCACATCAGCCTACCTAATGAGAGCAAGGCCTAGCACATTGCCCATTGACTTGGACATGGGAGTCCTGACACCTGAGGTAACATCATCAGACGCAGACTGGGATACAGAGAGGCAACAACAGTACCGCTAAGTGCAAGAATGCGTAGAGAAGAGTTTGTCTCAAGCAAGACCGAAGCAAGAAAGAAACTACAATCAGCATGCGCCTGCACTTCCCTTGTCGCCTGGAGAACAGGTACTCAAAAGGAAAAGACGACTCCACAAACTTGACGATCAGTGGGAAGCTGAACCATACACCGTTATGCCTTCAGACTTTGATAATACCAAGGTGTGCCTTATCAGCAAGGATGGAGGAGAAAACTCCACAGCAGTGTCAAGGGATCACCTAAAACCATGCCCTGACCAACTAAAGGAAAGGATTCAAGACAGACATTCCTCAGTCAGTGGAAAAAGAAGAAAAGGTCCGCACTGTACTTGGCGAGTTCCCTTCAAATTGGACAAGAGTAAACCAAGCCATAGACGTGCACAGTCCGTCATGGCAAGGTGTCAGTTTTCGCACCTTGACGGACTGTGCACGTCATGCCTTTGAACTACCACTGCGTGTAAACACGCAGTGGTAGTTCAGTGCCGACAGCTGTCACAGACAGCTGACAGGCACATCAAGCGAGGTGTGGACATTTGCAGTCGGTCCCCGCACCTACAGCGCTGTGATTGGTCAGTCAATGTGACTGACCAAACTCAGCAGCGATCAGGCAGAAGAGGCTGAAATTTCAGCCTCTTCTGCCCGATCAGTGCAGGAGCTCGGCGCTGCAGTGGCCGAGCTTCCTGCACTAACAGCCGGGAGCGGTGCCCCCACCGCCCCTGGCTGTTAACCCCCTGACTGCTGCAATCGAGCGCGATCGCAGCACTCAGGGGTGAGGCAGAGGGTCGGGAGCTCCCTCTGCCTCAGATCGGCGCTCTGCAATGTATTTGCAGGGCCCGATCTCTGCCTTGATGACCCGGGGTTGTCATGACAACCTCTGGGTCATCTAGCTACGGAAAGCAGCTGTGACCATGGTCACAGCAGCTTTCACTATAGGTACAATGCATTGCAATGCTGGAGCATTGCAATGCATTGTAACTGCAATCAAAAGTAAAAAAGTGAAAGTCCCATAAAGGGACAAGATAAAAAAAAGCATTTTAAAAAAAAATCGTTAAAAAAAAATAATTAAAAAAATTCCCCTAAAAAAATACACATTTTTATGTAATAAAAAAAACAAAAAAAATACACGTTTGGTATTGCCGCGTCCGTAAAAATCCCATCTATAAAAGCGTAACCCTAGTTAACCCCTTCAGTGAAAGCCGTAAAAAAAAAAACACAAAAAAGTAGTAAATTATACTTTTTCCAAGCGGTATCATCATACCGCTTGAAAAAGTGCAATAACACGCGATCAAAAAGTGGGATATAAATAATCATGGTACAGCTAAAAACGTCATCTTGTCCCGCAAAAAAACAAGCAGCTATACAGCATCATCAGCGAAAAAATAAAAAAGTTATAGCTCGCGGAATAAACTGATGCAAAAATAATTTTTCTATAAAATTTTTTATTGCGTAAAAAAACGCCAAAACATAAAAAAATATATAAATGAGGTATCGCTGTAATCGTAGTGACCTGAAGAATAAAGCTGCTTTATCAATTTTACCACACACGGAACGGAGGGAAAAAAAGTAATTCCTGAATTGCTGGTTTTTGTTCATTCTGCTTCCACAAAAATCGGAATAGGAAGCGATCAAAAAACGTTATGTGTCCGAATATGGTACAAATAAAAACGTCAGCTCGTCCCGCAAAAAATAAACCCAGAGATAACTCTGTCGGACGAAATATGGAAAAATTATAGCTCTCAAAATACGGCAATGCAAAAATTTCTTACAAAAAATTCTTAAAAAAAAAAAAGCATCTTTTAGTGTGTGACAGAAGCTAAACATGAAAAAAGGGTATAAATCTGGTATCGCTGTAATCGCAACGACCCAAAAAATAAAGTCGCCTAATCACTAATACCGCACGAGGAACGGCGTAAAAAATAAAACAATTCTTCACCTTTTGTGGATTTGTTCATTCTGCCTCCCGAAGATCGCAGTAAGGCGATCACAGTGGTTCCCCCCCACACATGGGATATCAGCGTACTCAGGACAAATTGCACATCAACTTTTGGGGTCCTATTTCTCCTGTCACCCTTATAAAATAAAAATTTGGGGGCAAAAAGGTCATTTTTGTGGGAAAAAAATATGATTTTTTTATTTTCACGGCTCTACGTTATAAACTTCTGTGAAGCCCTTGGGGGTTCAAAGTGCTGACCACACATCTAGATAAGTTCCTTGGTGGGTCTAGTTTGCAAAATGGGGTCACTTGTGGAGGGTTTCTACTGTTTAGGCACATCAGGGGCTCTCCAAGTGCGACATGACACCCGCAGACCATTCCATCAAAGTCTGCATTCAAAAACGGTGCTCCTTCCCTTCCGAGCTCTGCCATGCGTGAAAATAGTGGTTCCCCCCCACATATGGGGTATCAGCGTACTCAGGACAAATTGCACAATAGCTTTTGGGATCCTATTTCTCCTGTTACCCTTATAAAAATAAAAATTGGGGGGCAAAAAGATTATTTTTGTGGAAAAAAATATGATTTTTTTATTTTCACAGCTCTACGTTATAAACTTCTGTGAAGCACTTGGGAGTTCAAAGTGCTCACCACACATCTAGATAAGTTCCTTGGGGGTCTAGTTTCCAAAATGGGGTCACTTGTGGGGGGTTTCTACTGTTTAGGCACATCAGGGGCTCTCCAAATGTGACATGACACCCGCAGACCATTCCATTAAAGTCTGCATTTGAAAACGGCGTTCCTTCCCTTCCGAGCTCTGCCATGCATCAAAATAGTGGTTTACCCCCACATATGGGGTGTCAGCGTACTCAGGACAAATTGCACAACTTTTGGGGTCCTGTTACCCTTTGAAAAATAAAAATTGGGGATGGAAAGATCATTTTTGTGGAAAATATATGATTTTTTAATTTTACGGCTCTACGTTATAACCTTCTGTAAAGCCCTTGGGGTTCAAAGTTCTCACCACACATCTAGATAAGTTCCTTGGGGGTCTAGTTTCCAAAATGGGGTCACTTGTGGGGGGTTTCCACTGTTTAGGCACACAGGGACTCTCCAAATGCGACATGGCGTCCAATCTCAATTCCAGCCAAAAAAGTCAAATGGCGCTGCTTCCCTTCCGAGCTCTGCCATGCGCCCAAATAGTGGTTTGCCCCCACATATGGGGTATCAGCGTACTCAGGACAAATTGCACAATAAATTTTGGGGTCCTTTTATCCTTTGGAAAATAAAAATTGGGATAAGATCATTTTTGTGGAAAAAATATGATTTTTTAATTTTACGGCTCTACGTTATAACCTTCTGTGAAGCCCTTGGGGGTTCAAAGTTCTCACCACACATCTAGATAAGTTCCTTGGGGGTCTAGTTTCCAAAATGGGGTCACTTGTGGGGGTTTCCACTGTTTAGGCACACAGGGACTCTCCAAATGCGACATGGCATCCAATCTCAATTTCAGCCAAAAAAGTCAAATGGCGCTGCTTCCCTTCCGAGCTCTGCCATGCGCCCAAATAGTGGTTTACCCCCACATATGGGGTATCAGCGTACTCAGGACAAATTGCACAATAACTTTTGTGATCCTTTTATCGTTTGAAAAATAAAAATTGGGGGTGAAAAGATCATTTTTATGGAAAAAATGATTTTTAAATTTTACGGCTCTACGTTATAACCGTCTGTGAAGCCCTTGGGGTTTCAAAGTGCTCACCACAGATCTAGATAAGTTCCTTGGGGGGTCTAGTTTCCAAAATTGGGTCATTTATGGGGTGTTTCCAGTGTTTAGGTACATCAAGGACTCCAAACGCGACATGGTGTCCGCTCTCGATTCCAGCCAATTTGACATTCAAAATCTCAAATGATGCTCCTTCCCTTCTGAGCACTGCCGTGCGCCTAAAGATTGGTTTTTCCCCACACATGGGGTATCGGTGTACTCAGTAGAAATACAACAAATATTGTGGTTCATTTTCTCCTGATACCCTTGACAAAATTTTAAAAATTGTTTCGAAAGAAAAATTTTGGGAAAAAAGTTAAATGTTCATTTTTTCTTTCCACATTGCTAAGTACCTAAAGAGTTAATAAACTTCTTGAATGTGGCTTTGAACACCTTGAGGGGTGCAGTTTTTAGAATGGTGTCACTTTTGGGTATTTTCTGTCATATTGACCCCTCAAATTCACTTCAAATGTGAGGTGGTCCCTAAAAAAAATGGTTTTGTAAATTTTGTTGGAAAAATGAGAAATTGCTGGTCAACTTTTAACACTTATAACTTCCTAACAAAAAAAAAATTTTGGTTCCAAAATTGTGCTGATATAAAGTAGACATGTGGGAAATTTTATTTATTAACTATTTTTTGTGACATATCTCTGATTTAAAGGCATAAAAATAAAAACTTTGAAAATTGCAAAAGTTTCTAATTTTTGCCATATTTCCGGTTTTTTTCATAAATAAACGCAAGTTATATCGAAGAAATTTTACCACTATCATGAAGTACAATATGTCACGAGAAAACAATCTCAGAATCGCCAAGATCCGTTGAAGCGTTCCAGTGTTATAAGCACATAAAGAGACAGTGGTCAGAAATGTAAAAATTGGCATGATCATTAACCTACAAAATGGCTTGGTAGTTAAGGGGTTAACCTTTCCCCAACTGGCAGTACCAGAAAGAGCAGTGATTCAAGACCAGCCTGAAGATCTGCAAGCTCAAGTGACAGAAGCCACATCTGCAGTGGAACGCGAAAATCTGCCCCCTGCTAGCGATGAATCTGTCAGATCCACAGTGAGTCTAAGAATTCGCAGAAGGCTACTGTCCAGCCTACCAATACACACACTAGACCAGGCTAGATCACTACAGACACCTGTACTCCGTAAGTCAACCCGTAGTACTAGAGGTCAGATCCCAGCCAGGTATAAAGACTAAAATGCTACTGTACTAGTACTGTAAGTAAGTTAATAATGTTTATAATGGCAACCATTAAGTATATGTGCCTACAAAGACTACTGTATGAACTTTTGAGCATTCATATTTCTTTGAATAAATGGATGATTGGTATGATATGATTGTAAATAGTTATCATTAATGGCTACAGAACAAAAAACGTCTGGCGCGGCAGAAGATGTCCAAATGGGAGACCAGCAATGCCTTGTAGCCCGCCAAGGCCTACGTGGAGGGTTTGAGACTGGTCCCTCATATTGTACTTTGCTAGGGTGAAAAGGACACCCCATTTCAAGGCTTCACCAAAAATTTATAATTGTTCTAAAATTCTGTAAATAGTTATTTGTTTTCTTTTATGTTTCCTCAGTCCAGGAGTACTGAATTGTACTAAGGGGGATTTGTGGCACCCCAGGAGTTTGGTTGCCACAGTGACCTTGCCTCCCTCCAGGGGGGAGTGATTGTCATTCCTGAAAGCAAGAAAGGATCCCTTTAACAGGTAACACACAGCATACAACACCTTTCCTACTCCAGACCAGAAGGGGGAGCTCTAACACCTGATTTCAGGGGAGCCTCCCTAGAATATTTTGGCTGGGGGAGGAGTTAGTTAGTAGCTGAGGAGTGTGGAGGAAGGACGTGTGGAGACAAGCTGGGGGACAGGAGCTATAGCAGAGCTTACCTCCAGGTCTGAGCGCCAGAAACCGGAGTCCGAGGCTATGAATTAACTATGAATTAACACATGTGGAATTATTTACTTAAAAAAAGTGTGAAACAACTGAAAATATGTCTTATATTCTAGGTTCTTCAAAGTAGCCACTTTTTGCTTTGATTACTGCTTTGCACACTCTTGGCATTTTCTTGATGAGCTTCAAGAGGTAGTCATCGGAAATGGTTTTCACTTCACAGGTGTTCCCTGTCAGGTTTAATAAGTGTGATTTCTTGCCTTAGAAATGGGGTTGGGACCATCAGTTGTGTTGTGCAGAAGTCTGGTGGATACACAGCTGATAGTACTACTGAATAGACTGTTAGAATTTGTATTATAGCAAGAAAAAAGCAGCTAAGTAAAGAAAAACGAGTGGACATCATTACTTTAAGAAATGAAGGTCAGTCAGTCCGAAATATTGGGAAAACTTTGAAAGTGTCCCCAAGTGCAGTTGCAAAAACCATCAAGCGCTACAAAGAAACTGGCTCACATGAGGACCGCCCCAGGAAAGGAAGACCAAGAGTCACCTCTGCTTCTGAGGATAAGTTTATCCGAGTCACCAGCCTCAGAAATCGCAGGTTAACAGCAACTCAGATTAGAGACCAAGTCAATGCCACACAGAGTTCTAGCAGCAGACACATCTCTCCAACAACTGTTAAGAGAAGACTTTGTGCAGCAGGCCTTCATGGTAAAATAGCTGCTAGGAAACCACTGCTAAGGACAGGCAACAAGCAGAAGAGACTTGTTTGGGCTAAAGATCACAAGGAATGGACATTAGACCAGTGGAAATCTGCTCTGGTCTGATGAGTCCAAATTTGAGATCTTTGGTTCCAACCACCGTGTCTTTGTGCGACGCAGAAAAAGTGAACGGATGGACTCTACATGCCTGGTTCCCACCGTGAAGCATGGAGGAGGAGGTGTGATGGTGTGGGGGTGCTTTGCTGGTGACACTGTTGGGGATTTATTCAAAATTAAAGGCACACTGAACCAGCATGGCTACCACAGCATCTTGCAGCGGCATGCTATTCCATCCGGTTTGCGTTTAGTTGGACCATCATTTATTTTTCAACAGGACAATGACCCCAAACACACCTCCAGGCTGTGTAAGGGCTATTTGACAAAGAAGGAGAGTGATGGGGTGCTACACCAGATGACCTGGCCTCCACAGTCACCAGATCTGAACCCAAGAGATGGTTTGGGGTGAGCTGGACTGCAGAGTGAAGGCAAAAGGGCCAACAAGTGCTAAGCATCTCTGGGAACTCCTTCAAGACTGTTGGAAGACCATTTCCGGTGACTACCTCTTGAAGCTCATCAAGAGAATGCCAAGAGTGTGCAAAGCAGTAATCAAAGCAAAAGGTGGCTACTTTGAAGAACCTAGAATATAAGACATATTTTCAGTTGTTTCACACTTTTTTGTTAAGTATATAATTCCACATGTGTTAATTCATAGTTTTGATGCCTTCAGTGTGAATGTGCAATTTTCATAGTCATGAAAATACAGAAAAATCTATGAATGAGAAGGTGTATCCAAACTTTTGATCTGTACTGTATGCAATTGTAGTCACAGGAACATCAAGCTGCTTGGAGATGGTCTTATACCTTTTACCTTTAACATGTTTGTCTATAATTTTTTTCTAATCTCCTGAGACAACTCTTTCTCTTTCTCTGGTCCATGGTGAGTGTGATACATACCATGTCACCAAACAGTACATTGAGCATCTGTAGCCCTCTGTACAGGCCCACTCACTGATTCCAAGATTGTAGATACCTGTGATGCTAATTAGTGGACACACCTTGATTTAACATGTCCCTTTTGTCACACTATTTTCAAGCGTACCATCATTTCTGTCCAGGCCTATTTTATGAGTTTTATTTTTTTTTAATTCTGTGGAAGCATGGTTGAAAAGTAATGTCTGACTTTCATTTGTTCATTTTCATAGATTTTTGATTTTTATTACTTTTGTCAGATTCAATTCTCACATTTCCAGCACTGTACCCATCTAGCCCCAACCTGCACAAACTCCTTATACTGCTGATACCCCAATGCTGAGCTGCTGCTGCTGCTGTATGTGAAACAGGAAAAATGGAGATAAATAATATATAATAATAATAAATATAAAACCAGTATAATAATTATAAAATTATGCCCCAAGGATTCCTAAAAAAGGATGGCAGACCATCCGGAAAAATGAAAAGAAACCAAAGAATATGGTGTGGTGAAGCACCCCTACAGCGAAGACAAGGCAACGAAAAATACAGACAGCAAGAGAGATGTACACCAAAAAATGTTTTTTATTTTATAAATGACACAACAAAATACAATAAAGGAAAATAAATATTTTTAATGTTTAAAAAAATAATAAAAATGAGAGACCCAATATGTACATGTGCTGGAGAAACCAAATAATAAAATGCTCAAAATATAACCAGGTAAGTATGCACAGACAGCCCAATAACCGTTATGGGAGCTATAACTAAATTATATGCAAATGTGTAACACAAAAAGGAAAAATATTTACCCAAATAATGTGCAACAAAGTGCAGGCAAAGTAATATGTTTAAAAGAGTCACACATAAACTACAGAATTTACCTGGGAGCAAAAAAGCCGGCACAAGGGGATCTCAACCACGCGCCCCAACGCACGTTTCGGTATATAACCTTCGTCAGGGGTATAGACGAAGGTTATATACCGAAACGCGCGTCGGGGCGCGTGGTTGAGATCCCCTTGTGCCGGCTTTTTTGCTCCCAGGTAAATTCTGTAGTTTATGCCGATCGCCATATACCAATTTGGGTTAGCTATTTTATTAGCGTTTGGTTTTCACAGCACTTTCATTTGCATCACTTTTACTGCACTGTGTGACTCTTTTAAACATATTACTTTGCCTGCACTTTGTTGCACATTATTTGGGTAAATATTTTTTTCCTTTTTGTGTTACACATTTGCATATAATTTAGTTATAGCTCCCATAACGGTTATTGGGCTGTCTGTGCATACTTACCTGGTTATATTTTGAGCATTTTATTATTTGGTTTCTCCAGCACATGTACATATTTGGTCTCTTATTTTTATTATTTTTTTAAACATTAAAAATATTTATTTTCCTTTATTGTATTTTGTTGTGCCATTTATAAAATAAAAAACATTTTTTGGTGTACATCTCTCTTGCTGTCTGTATTTTTCGTTGCCTTGTCTTCGCTGTAGGGGTGCTTCACCACACCATATTCTTTGGTTTCTTTTCATGCTGCTGTATGTGTCCTAATTACTGCACCTACTGAGTGCACCCTCTAGATCAGGGGTCTCAAACTCAATTTACCCGGGGGCCGCTGGAGGTAGAATCTGGGTGAGGCTGGGCCGCATCTGGTTTTCCACAAGAAAAGCTCTTACAAAACAGGTGGAAATAGGCTATCACGACTAAATGAATTATTCTTAATATTATGTTACAATACCAGGATCTGAGGATTTTCTGTTTCGAGGTCAAGAGCTCTCTGATGCGATGTTGCTTCCTGTCTCGCTTTCTTCCTCTTTTGACACTGCAGTGTGGTGGACAAGAAAACATTAACTAGTTAACAGCAAGAAGTCATTCCCCACAGTGCTCATTCTCCCCAGCGCTCATTCTCCCCCATTGCTTTTTCCCCATCACCCCATCGTTGCTTTTCCCCATCACTCCCATCATTGCTTTTTCCCCAGCATTGCTTTTCCCCCATCACTCCCATCATTGCTTTTTCCGCATCATTGCTTTTCCCCATTACTCCCATCATTGCTTTTCCCCATCACTCCCATCATTGGTTTTCCCCATCACTGCTTTTCCCCATCATTGTTTTTCCCCATCACTCCCATCATTGCTTTTCCCCATCATTGTTTTTCCCCCATCACTCCCATCATTGCTTTTCCCCATCACGGTTTTTCCACACTGCTTTTCCCCATTACTCCCATCATTGCTTTTTCCTCATTACTCCCATCATTGCTTTTCCTCATCACTGTTTTTCCACATTACTCCCACATTGCTTTTCCCCATCACTGTTTTTCCACACTGCTTTTCCCCATTACTCCCATCATTGCTTTTTCCTCATTACTCCCATCATTGCTTTTCCCCTATCATTGTTTTTCCCCATTACTCCCACATTGCTTTTCCCCATCATTGTTTTTCCCCCATTACTCCCATCATTGCTTTTTCCTCATTACTCTCATCATTGCTTTTCCCCATCACTGTTTTTCCACATTGCTTTTACCCATTACTCCCATCATTGCTTTTCCCCATTGCTTTTCCCCATTACTCCCACATTGCTTTTCCCCATCACTGTTTTTCCCCATTGCTTTTCCCCATTACTCCCACATTGCTTTTCCCCATTACTTTTTTCCACATTGCTTTTCCCCATTACTCCCATCATTGCTTTTCCCCATTACTACCACATTGCTTTTTCCCATCACTGTTTTTCCACATTGCTTTTCCCCATTACTCCCACATTGCTTTTCCCCATCACTGTTTTTCCACATTGCTTTTCCCCATTACTCCCATCATTGCTTTTTCCCATTGCTTTTCCCATTACTCCCACATTGCTTTTCCCCATCACTGTTTTTCCACATTGCTTTTCCCCATTACTCCCATCATTGCTTTTCCCCATTACCCCCACATTGCTTTTCCCCATCACTGTTTTTCCACATTGCTTTTCCCCATCACTGCTTTTTCCCCATCACTCTCCTGCACACACACACTCACCTGTCACCTGTCCGCAGCATTACCGGTGCCCGCGCTTCCTCGCTGTGACAGAGCAGGCCACTGAATGATGACGTCATCCAGCGGCGCTGCTCTCTGTGTCAGAGACAGGAAGCGCGGCGGCAGGAGATGAGGTGAGTATGCCCGGCGCCGGCATCTTTCTGTGGTACCGCTCATTAAGCTTATGAATATGTGCACCACGCCTATGAGAGGAGTGGCATCCATATTCATGACCTTAATGAGCGGTACTACGAGTGACTGGGATTTCACATGCGGTGTTTCTCGCATGTGTGATCCCAGCCGAGGGCCGCAAAGTATGAACCGAGGGCCCATGAGGTGAGGGCCGCAAACTAGTGTCCCGATGGCCGCAGTTGGCCCGCGGGCTGCGAGTTTGAGACCCCTGCTCTAGATGGTAAAAAAAAAAACTTCTAGAATATATTAATGCCTTGTGCAAGTTCCCTAGAAAACAGTGCCCACATTTTGCTCCTAGAAAGTAATAATGCCCTCTGTGTCCCTTTGATAGTCACAGTAACCTGAGTTCCACTATAACAATAAGTGCCCCCTCTACACAGTATGATTCTCTCATACACACTATGTTGTCCCCTCACTGTATAGAACCCCTACCACACAGCATACTGACTCCTTTGTAGCCCCCAAACAGTTTGATTGCCCAACACTGTATAATGGCCCCCACACTGAGCAAAGACCCCACATTAGCTCACACACTGTATCATGGCCCCCTCACTGTACGATGGCTCCTCACGGTAATCACACTGTATGATGGCATACTGACTCCTTAGTAGCCCCCAAACTGTTTGATTGCCCCAACACTGTATAATGGCCCCCACACTCTTCAAAGACCTCACATTAGCTCCCACACTGTATGATGGCCCCCTCACTGTATGATGGCCCCTCACAGTAATCCCCACACTGTAGGATCGCCCTAAATAGCCTGTATATAGGATAATGCAGCCCATAGTCCTCCATACAGTATAATGTACTCCCCATAGATCTCCAAACAGTATAATTCACTCCCCAAAGGCCTCCATATAGTATAATTCACTCTCCATAGGCTTCCATCCAGTATAATGCACTCTCCATAAGCCACCATATAGTATATTGTACTCCCACTAGGCCTCCTTATAGTATAATGCACTACCCCTAGGCCTCCATTTAGTATAATGCACCCCCGATAGTCCCCCATATAATATAATTCACTCCCTATAGGCAGACTCTATATAGTATAATGCACTCCCCATAGGCTTCCATATAGTATAATGCACTCCCCATAAAAAAATACAATACTTACCTCTCCTCCTCATTCCCCCACTGCTTCAGTTTCTGCAGCGAGAGCCCGTATGTCTCAGCACAGAGGGCACCATGTAGTGACGTCTTCATGTCCGCTGTGCTGAGATGTCAGATGCCGAGGAAGAATGATGGAGGAAGCATCAGCTGATGCTCCCTCTTTCATCATTGTTTTCAACTATATCAGCATCCAGGATCCCATCATCTTGAAAAATGATTTCATTATCCCCAAACATCCTTTCAATTGATGGGATAAGAAAAGTGTCCAAAATATCAACATAAACTTGTGCATTTATTGAAGATGTAATGACAGCCATCTCCCAGCTCCTTTACCTGACATGCAGCCCCATATCATCAATGACTGTGGAAATTTGCATGTTCTCTTCAGGCAGTCATCTTTATAAATCTCATTGGAACGGCACCAAACAAAAGTTCCAGCATCATCACCTTGCCCAATGCATATTCGCGATTCATCACTGAATATGACTTTCATCCAGTCATCCACAGTCCACGATTGCTTTTCCTTAGCCCATTGCAACCTTGTTTTTTCTGTTTGTGTTAATGATAGCTTTCGCTTAGCTTTTCTGTATGTAAATCCCATTTCCTTTAGGCGGTTTCTTACAGTTCGGTCACAAAACGTTCACTCCAGTTTCCACCCATTCGTTCCTCATTTGTTTTGTTGTGCATTTCCTGTTTTGGAGACATATTGCTTTAAGTTTCCGGTCTTGATGCTTTGATGTCTTCCTTGGTCTACCAGTATGTTTGCCTTTAACAACCTTCCCATGTTGTTTGTATTTGTTCCAGATTTTAGACACAGCTGACTGTGAACAACCAACATCTTTTGCAACATTGCGTGATGATTTACCCTCTTTTAAGAGTTTGATAATCCTCTCCTTTGCTTTAATTGACATCTCTCATGTTGGAGCCATGATTCATGTCAGTCCAGTTGGTGCAACAGCTCTCCAAGGTGTGACCACTCATTTTTAGATACAGACGAACAAGCAGATCTAATTTGATGCAGGTGTTAGTTTAGGGAGTAAAAATTTACAGGGTGATTCCATAATTTTTTCCCTCAGAATTGAGTGATTCCATAATTTTTCCCTTATGCTTGGTTAAAAAAAAACATTACTGACTAACACATTGTTTGTTCTTGATTTCTTTTTGTTTCTTAAAGCCAGGAAGTTGCCATTTGAAATTACTTCAGTTTTGTGCCATGTCTGTGATTTGCTTTTTTTAAACAAAATTAAACAACTGAATGAACATCCTCCAAGGCCGGTGATTCCATAATTTTTGCCAGGGGTTGTAGAAGTGCAAGGGAAGAACAAAGACAAAAAAATCTAAATAATAAAAATATTGGAGAAAGAGAAACCAATCAAAAACTAAAATGTTTCTATACAAATGCACAAAGCATGGGCAACAAACAAGCAGAATTGGAACTACTAATGCAGGAATATAAATATGATGTCATTGGAATCACTGAAACTTGGTGGGACGATACATATGATTGGAATACAAGGCTAGAAGGATACAACTTATTTGTAAAAAACAGACTTGATAAAAGAGGAGGAGGTGTCGCATTGTATGCTAGAAAAGCGTATATCTGCACAGAGATTGAAGCTTCAGAGACTGGGAGTTCTGTGGAAACTGGGTAAGAAAACAGTAAGGAGTGAACAACAGAAAGGACACCATTGTAGGCATTTACTACAGGCCGCCAGTGCAAGCTGAAGATATGTATGTGAACTCTTTATGCATCAAATGGTCAAATTCTCCAAAAAATATGACTTGGTGGTCATGGGAGATTTCAACTACCAGACATTTGTTGGGAATCTCTCTCAGGCAAAACTAACAGGTCAAGGAAATTCTTATCTTCTCTTGCTGACAACTTTATTTTCCAAAAGGTAGGGGAGAAAAAAGGGGATCTGCTACCTTGGATCTAATCCTTATAAACAGGGAGGAAATGGTTGAGGAGGTAAGAGTGGATATCCTTAAGGACAAAAATGTCCACGAAGGATGGGAAATCTTGAAAAATTAGATTCTCAAAGCACAATCGTTTAACAATTCCGAAAAGAGGGAAGAATAGGAAGCATTTAAGGAAACTAGGACAGATGAACACAGAACTTAAACACATGCTAAAAAGGAAGAAATAAATGTTTATCAAATGGAAAGAGGGAGGCATATGTAAAGAAGAATATAATGCTGTCTGCAGAACCTGCAGGGCACAAATCAGATTAGCTAAAGCTGACAATGAATTAAGGCTTGCAAGAGATGTCAAAATCAACAAAAAGGATTTTGGGGATATGTCAAAAGTAAAAGAAAAGTCAAAGATGCTATAGGATTTTTACAGGATGAAAATGATGAAATGGTAGGATGTTGAGAAGGCCGAACTTTTAAATTCCTATTTCCAGGACGTCCCCGTGACAGCACTATGGAGGACAAGTCTTTATTCAGCCACCATAAAATACGACGTTTCGGCCATTTTCAGGCCTTTATCAAGTACTTGATAAAGGCCTGAAAATGGCCGAAACGTCGTATTTTATGGTGGCTGAATAAAGACTTGTTATACTTCACCTGGATTGGATGCTGTTCCTATTTTTTCGTTGGACTGTTGTTCATTTGGATCCTTGAACGCCTGAACGTGCATCCGTGCTAACTCCCGAGTGCTGTCAGCTGCTTGAATACTTGAGCACTATGGAGGACGTCCTCCTCCTCCTTGCAGGGACAGGAAAAAGCACACGAGAGGTTAAAAGGTCCCACTCCTCCCCCTATACCTCAGTGTTTTTCCTGTCCCTGCATGGAGGGACACACGAGAGATCGCTGTACAGCTTACCAGAGGGCCCAGGGGGATCGTGCGGCTGGTCCAATATCCTTCCCCCTGTCAAGAGGTCCAGGGCCGATACTCCCTCCTTGGGTGTCCCTCTGCCCCAGAGACCAGGAGCGGACGAGTTCCCGGGAAAGAGCCGCTCCTCCCAGTGGGGGGCTCTAGGCTCAGGCGTCATCCCTCCAAGGAGGAACGCCGAAAAGGCCTCGGCTGGGAGCTGAGCGTCACTTCCGGTGACGCGAACGCCGGGAATCAGCGTGCATTCCAGGAAGGAACACAGGAAGGCCGGAGAGCGCGTCGCATTTGGAAGCGCAGGTGCGTCGCCAATCTTCATGCGTTCCAGAGTGGAACGCAAAAGGTACGAAGAACGCGTCGCGTTTGAAAGCGCAGGTGCGTCGCCAATCTTCATGCGTTCCAGAGCGGAACGCAGTAAGGGCGGCGCTAAAGACGTCGCAGCAGCGCTGTTTTGATGACGTCATATTAAGGTGCAAGCGCGCGTATGGGTGGCATTTAAACTGCTGAGCGCCATTCTGTGAATATTAACACAGAGAAGGCGCTATAGCCACCATAGCAGTCCTAAGGCAGCAAGGTGAAACTTTTTCTGCGGAAGGACATGGAGTCTGAGAAATCCAGGACGGAGGAGAGAGAGGATGCGGGGTAAGTGCGCATAGCGCAAAAAAGCTGTACCCTCACAATGTAAGCATCAACATTCAGACTCGGTCCTTAGTATACATATTATTGTATTACTTAGGACAAGGATACTTCACCGACGTCTCTGCAGACAGCAAAAAAGTCGGGCAAGGCCTCGGCGAAATCTAATCGCTGTTCCGCATGTCACACGAAGCTTCCTGACACTTATAAGAAACCGGTCTGTAGCTCTTGCACAGCAGCAGTTTTAGAACAGGAAAAATCTTCATTATTATCTGACATGAAGATCCTGATTCGGGAAGAAGTGCAGGCATCGTTATCTGCTAGTTCACAACAGCAGCCCACTAGTCAAGGTCCAAGTTGTAAGAGACCTAGGTGGGAATTGGAGCAAGATGAATTGGAACTGGAGTCAGAAGAAAATTCAGATGAGCAATACTCAGAGCAGGAAGAGGGTGAAGTGCAGACAGAAATCCAGGAAAAGGCCAGGAGATACCTATTCCCGATGGAGGATACGGATGATCTAGTCCAGGCGGTGAGAAATACGATGCAAATGGAAGATGTTCCACGGCCACAATCCCGACAGGATTTAATGTTTGGGGTCTCACAGATCAGATACAAAAAGTGTTTCCTATAAGTGACCATATTAAGGCCATGATTCTGAGTGAATGGAAAGAGGTAGAATGAAGACTGGTAATGTCACGGGACCTTAAGAGTCGTTGCAAAAAAGACATTGATTCCATTTGAGGACTCCTCAAGTCTCAAAGATCCCATGGACCGAAAGGCGGACATCCTTCTTAAATGGGCCTGGGAATCGTCGGCGGCTTTGATAAGAACCAACATTGCAGCTACCTCGGTAGCAAGGTCCATGTTTTTGTGGATGGGTCAGTTGGAGGAGCAATTAGCCAGCAAGAACCCTAGAGCAGAAATACTAGAGTCGCTACCTCTTATTAAATCAGCGACGGCATTTCTGGCAGATACCTTGGCTGAGTCAGTCAGGTTTTCTGCCAGAAATATTTCACTGTCTAATGCAGTCCGTAGAGCTATTTGGTTAAGATCCTGGTCGGGGGATAATGCTTCCAAAAATAAGTTATGTTCCATACCTTTTGCAGGATCAAAGGTGTTTGGTCAAGCGTTAGATGATATTCTGGAAGCGTCAGACAGAAAAAAAGGTTTTCCGGAGGACAAACCCAAGAAGTTTCAGTCCTTTTGGAGAAAACCAGCTCCCCGTAGACAACCATTTTATAGGGACACAGGGAGAGCTAGCAGGGGAACATATAAGAGTTCCTACAGCCAGAATAGAGGAAATAGGAGCTCATTATTTGGACCCTCGTCCAAAACTAGGAGACAATGACGCCAGCCGCATAGGGGGCAGACTTCTGTTCTCGGCAGAGAATTGGAAGCAGGTCACCAAAAACGAGTGGGTCTTACAAACAATAAAGGAAGGTTATTATTATTATTATTGTTTGTTTCTATAGCACCATTGATTCCATGGTGCTGTACATGAGAAGGGGTTACATACAAATTACAGGTATCACTTACAGTAAACAAACTAACAATGACAGACTGATACAGAGGGGAGAGGACCCTGCCCTTTCGGGCTTACATTCTACAGGATTGTGAGGCAGGAGACAGTAGGTCGGGGGGTTGCAGCAGTTCCGGTGTTGGTTGAGGCAATATCTCCGGTAGTGGTGAGGAGGTAGCAGGGTCATTGCAGGCTGTAGGCTTTCCTGAAGAGGTGGGTTTTCAGGTTCCGTCTGAAGGATCCGAATGTGTTTGATAGTCGGACGTGTTGGGGCAAAGAATTCCAGAGGATGGGGGATATTCGGGAGAAGTCTTGGAGGCGGTTGGGTGAGGAGCGAATAAGTGTGGAGGAGAGAAGGATGTCTTGGGAGGATCGGAGATTACGTGAGGGAAGATATCGGGAGATTAGTTCAGAGATATATGGAGGAGACAGATTATAGATGGCCTTGTAGGTCAGTATTAGTAATTTGAACTGGATACGCTGAGGGAATGGGAGCCAGTGAAGAGATTTGCAGAGGGGAGAAGCGGAGTAGTAGCGAGGAGAGAGGTGAATTAGTCGTGCAGCAGAGTTAAGGATGGACTGGAGAGGTGCAAGGGTGTTAGCAGGGAGGCCAGAGAAAAGGGTGTTGCAGTAGTCGAGGCGGGAGATGATGAGGGCATGCACAATCATTTTAGTAGATTGAGGGTTGAGGAAAGGACGGATTCTGGAAATATTTTTGAGCTGAAGGCGACAGGAGGTAGAAAGAGTTTGGATGTGCGGTTTGAAGGACAGGGCAGAGTCAAGGGTTACTCCGAGGCAGCGGACTTCTGGTACGGGGGAAAGCGTGATGTCGTTAATTGTGATAGATAGGTCAGGTAAGGAAGATCTGTGGGATGGGGGAAAGATTATGAGTTCAGATTTGTCCACATTGAGTTTGAGGAAGGTTACAGGATAGAGCTGATATCCACTCCGCCCCAGAGGTACATATCTCCCACTGTGGTTCAGGCAAATTCGGGAATGTTTCGGGATCTTCAAGACTTAATCAGATCAGAAGTCATAGTGCCAGTTCCCGGGCCAGAGGAAAAAATGGGTCACTATTCCTCTCTTTTTCCGATAATGAAACCATCAGGCGAGTCACGGACAATTCTGAATCTCAAACCATTGAACAGGTCTGTTCGGTACAAGAGATTCAGAATGGAGTCAATAAGATCAGCAATTCCGTTGATAAACAAAAATTCGGTAATGTGTACCCTCGACTTAAAAAGCGCGTACTATCAGGTCCCGATTCATCCAGCCTCGCAGGAACTTCTAAGATTTGCCGTAAGCCTACCAGACTGTACCTGCCACTTCCAGTTTCAGGGCCTTCCGTTCGGGCTAGCTTTTGCTCCCAGAGTTTTTACGAATCTAATATCAGAAATTGTAGCCTATCTGAGAAGCCAAGGAATCACAGTGGTGCCTTACTTGGATGACTTTCTTTTGGTGGCTCGAACAGCAAGAACTCTAAATCTTCACACAGAACGGACGGTGGCGGTACTGGAATTTCTCGGATGGGTGGTGAATCGAGAAAAATCACATTTAACACCCAGATCACAAAGAGTATTTCTAGGGGTACTCCTAGATTCCAGATCCAGGACAGCCTTCTTGCCAGAAGACAAGCAACAGTCCTTGAGAAAGAAAGTTGCAGAGATGGTGAAGAGCCGAATTACCATGAAAACAGCTATGCAGGTCCTTGGAGTAATGACGTCATGTATACCGTGCGTCAGGTGGGCACAGGCTCATTCAAGATCTTTACAAAAAGAGGTTCTATCAATTTGGGATCATCGTCAATCATCCCTAGAAAAAAAGATCCAGCTCTCAGCAAAAGTGAAGAGATCATTAAAATGGTGGATGCAAAGCAGAAACTTGAGAAGAGGAGTTCTCTGGATACCATCTCCATACATAGTAATAACTACGGACGCCAGCGCATGGGGATGGGGAGCCCACTTAGAAGGAAAAATTCTGCAGGGCAGATGGCCAGAAAGAATCAGACGGAAGTCATCAAATTACCGAGAGCTGTATGCAGTTTGGGAATCATTAAGAAGGAATCAAGATCGTTTGAAAAACTGGCATGTCAGAATCCTGTCGGACAACATGACAGCAGTAGCATTTATCAAACATCAAGGAGGCTCTCAATACAGAGCTCTGCAGGATCTAGCAGCAAAGATATTGTTTGGGCAGAACGAACGGTCCTTTCAATAACCGCGGTACACTTGGAGGGATCGCAGAACTCAGTAGCGGACTATTTAAGCAGACAGAAGATCCACCCGACCGAGTGGGAGCTAAACCAGGAAGTCTTCCATTTACTATGCCGATGATGGGGAACGCCTCAGATAGATCTGTTCGCTACAAGGAAGAATTCGAAGTTGCCAAGATTTTATTCGCTGAACCCAGCGGACAGTCCAGAAGCGGTAGATGCCTTGAGTCAAAGGTGGCACGAACCCCTGAGCTATGCATTTCCACCAATAGCGCTGATACCAGCTGTTCTGAGGAAGATCCGAGAAGACGGAGTGAGAGTTCTACTAATTGTTCCGTTCTGGCCAAGGAGGAGCTGGTTTCCGCTTTTAGGTGCCATGACCAGAGAGGATCCAATCGAGCTTCCCGGGTGGAAGGACATTGTTCACCAGGGTCCAGTTCTACACCAGGATCCAGAAAGATTGCATCTGTCAGCCTGGATCCTGAACGGGACATTCTAAAAGCTCGAGGTCTATCGGATCAGGTGATAACAACGATCCAAGCTAGCAGGAAACCGGTAACTTCGGCAATATATTATAAAATCTGGAAAATGTTCTGTCTGGAAAGTGGCAGGTCCGATGTCGTAGCCGGAGTCCCGGATGTCCCTCGAGTATTGGATTTCCTACAGGCAGGCTTTAATATGGGTCTCAGACCTAGCACACTTAAGGTGCAGATCTCAGCATTAAGTACTTACATGGACTATCCACTAGCTTTGCATCCTTGTGTAGTTAGATTCGTCAGGGCGGTCCAAAGATTGCGGCCTACCATAAGACAATTATCTCCCCCCTGGGACTTAAATTTAGTACTAGCGGCACTTTGTAAAAGTCCTTATACGCCGAACAAGGATTTGCCTATTTCAATCTTAACTATGAAAACAGCCTTTTTGGTAGCCATCACCACAGCCAAGAGGATAGGGAGATTCAAGCTTTGTCCACTAAAGACCCATATCTGCAGATTAGAGAGGATCACATAGTATTAAAACTAGATCCTGCTTTTATGCCCAAGGTAGCTTCGTTGCAAAATCGCAATCAGGAAATCGTACTCCCATCCTTTTGCGAGAATCTGTTAAACATTCGGGTCTGGAGGAAAGACCCTAATTAGTTTATTTTGTTCGGAGGTAAAAACAGGGGTAAAAAAGCTTCCAAAACATCCATTGCAAGATGGATTACCACTATAATCACCAAAGCTTACACATCTGAAGGTGTAGATTGTCCTATAAAGGTAAAAGCCCATTCTACCAGAGCCTTGTCAGCATCATGGGCTGAGAGAGCAGGAGCATCATTAGAACAAATTAGAACAAATCTGTAAGGCAGCCTCTTGGGCTAGAGTAAATACCTTTTGCAAGCACTACAAGTTAGATGTGCTGTCAGGACAGCATACGGCATATGGTAGAAAAGTATTACAGGCCGTAGTCCCACCCTAAGGAGGGTTTCTTTGGTACTCTCCATAGTGCTGTCAGGGGGACGTCCTGGAAAATGGGTATTAAACCTACCGGTAATTCGGTTTCCAGGAGTCCATCCTGACAGCACGGTTAGTTCCCCCCTTTTTTGTTTGATCTGTATGCTACTTCATATAATGTAATATGTTTAGTAAATTAAAGAGTTATCACTTGCATCTATCCATGGTGTGGTACTTGTCAAATCACAGGTATAGGGGGAGGAGTGAGACCTTTTAACCTCTCGTGTGCTTTTTCCTGTCCCTGCAAGGAGGAGGAGGACGTCCTCCATAGTGCTGTCAGGATGGACTCCTGGAAACCGAATTACCGGTAGGTTTAATACCCATTTTTGCATCTGTTTTCTCTCAGAAAGGAAATGTAACCTCAACTGATCTTCACTGTCCTATTAAGGGAATAGAAGAATCCATGATATCTATAAACAGAAAAATAGTGAGGAAACACTTAGCTAACCTAAATGAATTCAAGTCTCCAGGTCCAGATAAATTACACCCCAGAGTACTGAAGGTGATAGCAGAAGAAATTTTTGAACCACTCTCCATAATCTTTGAAAATTCTTGGAGAACAGGAGAAGTACCAGAAGACTAGAGAAGAGCAAATGTTGTTCCTATCTTCAAAAAGGGGAAGAAGGTGGACCCAGGGAACTATAGGCCGATGAGTCTGACTTCTATATCAGGAAAGATCTTTCAACAAATTATTAAACATGTATGTAAGTACATGGATAAGATTGAAGTGATTAACCAGATTCAGCATGGGTTTGTAGCTAATAAGTCATGTCAGACTAACTTAATTTCCTTCTATGACAGAATCACTGACTGGGTGGATAAGGGAAAGGCTGTAGATTTAGTATATATTGACTTCAGCAAAGTATTTGACAAAGTATCTCACACAATCCTTATTGAAAAAATGACAAAGTATGGAATGGACAACAGTTGGGTGGATTCATAACTGGCATAGTGATTGGACCCAAATAGTGGTAGTAAATGGCTGCACATCCAGTTGGAAGAATGTCTCAAGTGGGGTACCACAGGGCTCTGTCCTGGGCCCTGTATTGTTCAACATCTTTATCAATGATTTAGATGAAGGAATTGAGGGTAAGCTGATTAAATTTGCTGATGACACAAAACTAGGAGGGATAGCTAATACTAGAGAAGAGAGAGGATTCAAAAATATATAAACTGGAGCAGTGGACAGCAACTAACAATGATTTTTAGCAGGAAAAATGCAAAGTACTACATCTGGACAATAAAAATGAAAAAAAGCATATGCAGAATGGGAGGAATAAGGCTAAGCAACAGCACAAGTGAAAAAGACTTGGGTATACTAATAGATCACAGACTGAACATGAGTCAACAGTTTGATGCAGCAACAAAAAAGGCAAATACAATTCTAGGATGTATTAACAGAAGCATACAGTCTAGATCTCATGAAGTCATTATTGCCCTCTACTCCTCTTTGGTCAGACCTCATCTGGAATACGGTGTCCAGTTTTAGGCACCACATTTTAAAAAAAGACATCAACAAACGAGCAAGTTCAGAGAAGAGTGACCAGAATGGTGACCGGTCTGCAAACCATGTCCTATGAGGAACGATTGCCGGATTTGGGAATGTTTAGCTTGCAAAAGAGAAGACTGAGAGGAGACTTAATAGCTGTATACAAATATATCAAGGGCTGTCACATTGTAGAAGGATCATCTTTATTCTCATTTGCACAAGGAAAGACTAGAAGCAATGGAATGAAACTGAATGGGAGGAGACACAGATTAGATATTAGAAAAAAAATTTGACAGTTAGGGTGATCAATGAGTGGAACAGGCTGCCACGAGAGGTGGTGAGTTCTCCTTCAATAGAAGTCTTCAAACAGAGGCTGTACAGACATCTGGGATGATTTAGTGAATCCTGCTTTGAGCAGGGGGTTGGGCCAGGTGACCCAGGAGGTCCCTTCCAACTATACCATTCTATGATTCAATGATCCTCTTCCTTACACCTTCTGTCCTGTCAAGATGCTTTTGAGCTATTGTCTTTCCAGCCTTTTATACTGTATTAGATGAAAACTGGAGGTGTTTATAATCCCACTCACCTCTGCTTCTACACAATAGCTGTAGAGATCAGGTCTGTCTATCATTACACATCTCACGAGAGAAAGCATGTTCTTCTGACTTTCTGTGGACATGTTCTTTTTTTTTTTCCCCTCCAAGACGCCCCCTGCTTATGATGGGTCAATGCTAGTGATGGGCGAGCCTGCGGACTGATAGGATTATCTTCTCGTTGGACAGGTGAGGAATATGGTGTTTTTTATTTTTAATTTTTGAAAATAAATGGGTAAAAGAGGGTGGGGAGTTTTTATTTCAAATAAAGGAGTCTGTGTGTTTATTTCAAATAAAGGATTTTATTCTGGCTATGTATTTTTGCAATCTGATTATGGAGTTAGTAATGGAGGCGTCTTATAGATGCCTCTCCATTACTAACCCCTGGGCTTGATGACATCAACCCCACAACTATTATCCCACTTGCCACCACACCAGGGCAAGTGGGAAGAGCCGAGCAAAGTACCAGAATTGGTGCAGGCTGCTATTTTTAGGCAGGGAGGTTGGCCCCTTCACAGTCTGAGAATACCAACTCCCTGCTGTCTGCTTTAGCTTGGTTGGCTGGCAAAAATGGGGGAACCGAATGCCATTTTTTAAAATTATTTATTTAAATAATTAAGAAACACGGCGTGGGGACCCCTCAATTTTTGATAACTAGCCAATAGAAAGCTGACTGCTGGGGGCTGCAGCTGTCAGCTTTACCTGCTCTGGATATCAAAAATAGAGGGGAAACCTTGCTATTTTTCAAAAAATTTATATATTTATTGTACAGGCGCTGGCTAATGAATGCTCTCATCAGCCTTGCCTGCTCTCGCTGCTATCAGCAGCAACCTTTTTACCGCCTGTCAGAGCTGCTGGCTCACACGCTGTCATCTGTGTGTCAGCGTGGGAACCAAAGCGCCCTGACCAGCATGTTTCTTGTGCTGTCACACATAATACAGCGTGGGAAACACCCGATGATCGGAGTGCCAACCCCAAACAGTAACACATACTTCCTAGAGAAGTCCGTGTCCGGCATTTGTGCATGGACACTAGATGTTCGGTATGGACCCCAAACTTTACTGTTCGGTTCACCCAATCCCAAGTCAACGACAGAGAAAAAAGTATTTGCCCCAGAAAAAAAATCTCTGGTAATGCCTCGTTGGACTTAGCATAAATTATAACCAAAATGTTAAGACGCTAATATCTCCGCAATCTAAGATGAGAAATTAAAAAAGAAAAACTATATTTTACTCAGATTTGCAGCCAATATCCCATGATGCTGTCAGTGTAAAATGCTCAAACTGGTAGAGGAGCCTCTTTAATTAATTCCACCAATCTTGTAAAACAGTGACCTCTAGTGGAAAACTGCTGCTGTTATGAAAATGCCTTTCAGTTGGGAATATTAGTAAGTGGTGTTTTGTACTGGCTGATGTACACTGCACTCAGGGCTGGCATTAGGAGAGGGGTCATACTGAGCAATTACCCAGGTGCCCCATCCCCTATGAGGCCCCTACCTAAGCTCCTATGTATACTGGGAACTGAGAGCATCATACTGTGTATGGGGAGATGTTATGGCGTACAGTCAGGGCCAGAAATATTTGGACAGTGACACAATTTTCGCGAGTTGGGCTCTGCATGCCACCACATTGGATTTGAAATGAAACCTCTACAACAGAATTCAAGTGCAGATTGTAACGTTTAATTTGAAGGGTTGAACAAAAATATGTGTTAGAAAATGTAGGAATTGTACACATTTCTTTACAAACACTCCACATTTTAGGAGGTCAAAAGTAATTGGACAAATAAACATAACCCAAACAAAATATTTTATTTTCAAAATTTTGTGGCGAATCCTTTGGAGGCAATCACTGCCTTAAGTCTGAAACTCATGAACATCACCAAACGCTGGGTTTCCTCCTTCTTAATGCTTTGCCAGGCCTTTACAGCCGCAGCCTTCAGGTCTTGCTTGTTTGTGGGTCTTTCCCTCTTAAGTCTGGATTTGAGCAAGTGAAATGCATGCTCAATTGGGTTAAGATCTGGTGATTGACTTGGCCATTGAAGAATGTTCCACTTTTTTGCACTCATGAACTCCTGTGTAGCTTTGGCTGTATGCTTGGGGTCATTATCCATCTGTACTATGAAGCGCCGTCCAATCAAGTTTGCAGCATTTGGCTGAATCTGGGCTGAAAGTATATCCCGGTACACTTCAGAATTCATCCGGCTACTCTTGTCTGCTGTTATGTCATCAATAAACACAAGTGACCCAGTGCCATTGAAAGCCATGCATGGCCATGCCATCACGTTGCCTCCACCATGTTTTACAGAGGATGTGGTGTGCCTTGGATCATGTGCCGTTCCCTTTCTTCTCCAAACTTTTGGCTTCCCATCATTCTGGTACAGGTTGATCTTTGTCTCATCTGTCCATAGAATACTTTTCCAGAACTGAGCTGGCTTCTGGAGGTGTTTTTCAGCAAATTTAACTCTGGCCTGTCTATTTTTGGAATTGATGAATGGTTTGCATCTAGATGTGAACCCTTTGTATTTACTTTCATGGAGTCTTCTCTTTACTGTTGACTTAGAGACAGATACACCTACTTCACTGAGAGTGTTCTGGACTTCAGTTGATGTTGTGAACGGGTTCTTCTTCACCAAAGAAATTATGCGGCGATCATCCACCACTGTTGTCTTCCGTGGGCTCCCAGGTCTTTTTGGATTGATGAGTTCACCAGTGCTTTCTTTCTTTCTCAGGATGTACCAAATTGTAGATTTTGCCACTTCTAATGTTGTAGCAATTTCTTGGATGGGTATTTTTTGTTCTTGCAGCTTAAGGATGGCTTGTTTCACCTGCATGGAGAGCTCCTGTGACCACATGTTTCCTTCACAGCAAAACCTTCCAAATGCAAACACCACACCTCAAATCAACTCCGGCCCTTTCATCTGCTTAATTGAGAATGACATAACAAAGGGATTGCCCACACCTGTCCATGAAATAGCCTTGGAGTCATTTGTCCAATTACTTTTGGTCCCTTTAAAAACAGGGTGGCACATGTTAAGGAGCTGAAACTCCTAAACCCTTCATCCAATTTTAATGTGGATACTCTCAAATGAAAGCTAAAAAAGTCTGAACTTCAACTGCATCTGATTTGTTTTGTTTCAAATTCATTGTGGTAATGTCTAGAACCAAAATTAGATAAATGTTGTCTCTGTCCAAATATTTATGGACCTAACTGTATATAGAAGACTGTGGGAGCATCATACTGTGTGTGGGAACTGGGGCATCATGCTATGCTGGAGGTACTGATGGGGCATGATATTGTGTATGGAGGTACTGTTGAGGCATCATATGTATCTATGTATGTGGGACTGTGGGAACATCATACTGCTTAGGGGAACTGTGGGGACACTTTTCTTTTTGAGGGGGAACTGGAGGCATTATACTATGTGAGGGGGAACTGTGGTGGCATTATACTGTGTGTGGAGGAATTATATTGTGCGAGGGAACTGTGGCGGCATCATACTGTGTGCGGGAAACTGGCGGTATCATACTGTGTGCAGGGCAATTGTGAAGAAATCATACCTTGATAGGGTTACTGTGAGGGAATTATTATTCCCCCATTGCAATTTGCTTGTGGGTGGTGCTGTTGGGAAAATTATGTGGGGCATTATACTGTTTGTGTTGAGGGGCATTTTATGGAGATTTTTACTGTATGGGAGCCATGAAAATGCTAAAGGACTTTAGTACAGGCAGTAAAGATGTATATCTTCGTACCATGTTAGCCAGTAGATAGAAAAATATTTAGAGTTGAGAATCCTCAGTGGTTGATACCTTTTAATGGCTAACTGAAAAGATGGTAACAAATTGCAAGCTTTCGAGACTACTCAGGTCTCTTCATCAGGCTAAACTAATACAAAATCTGAAGAATCACATATTTATACACCATACAGCACAGAAAAATGCAATAGGTAAGACAAGTGACGTAATGCAGAACTGTCAGGTTCATTCCAGCATTAAGAGTGTCAAAGGTCACCATCAGTTTGTATTCGCAAACTCTTCTGTGTCTTTGAGATGTGAAGCTACTTTTCAATACAAGTAATTTCATATCCCACATGCTATGACCAGGGGAAGAAAAATGTTTTGCCACAGGTAGATCCATTCTTTTTTCTCTTATTGTGTGGCGATGAGAATTCATCCTTGTTCTCAGTTTTTGTCTACTACAAAAAGATGCCCGATTACAATCCATATTTCCAGATCCCCCACTACTGTGTTTTAGGCAGCCCCCAAATCTAAGAAGCATCATTGTCAGAAGTTCCCTGTCCTCCCCAACAGCTGCAGGAACCTTTCCTTGCAACCAGAAGAAATGCAAAACCTGTCCATTTATAATGACCACGGACAAGATAAAGATCCCCAACTCCCATCGGGACTACAAGATACCAGGTACTTTCAGCTGCATCACATCTAATGTGGTGTACCTAATTATATGTACTAAATGTCCAACTGGGGGTCTGTATGTGGGAGAGACCGGGCAAAAACTGAGAACAAGGATGAATTCTCATCGCCACACAATAAGAGAAAAAAGAATGGATCTACCTGTGGCAAAACATTTTTCTTCCCCTGGTCATAGCATGTGGAATATGAAATTAATTGTATTGAAAGGTAGCTTCACATCTCAAAGACACAGAAGAGTTTGTGAATACAAACTGATGTTGACCTTTGACACTCTTAATGCTGGAATGAACCTGTCACACGGATTTATGACGTTTTACATCAATTAAGGAATTTACTCCAAAGACCCTGTGAAAACATCACAAAACATTACCAGACCTCAATCAGAGGGCAATAAAACTTTCACACTCCTTATCTATGAACTGTTCCAATATTTATGTTCATCTCTATCTCCCATAATGACAGTTCTGCTTTACGTCACTTGTCTTACCTATTGCATTTTTTCTGTGCTGTGTGGTGTATAAATATGTGATTCTTCAGATTTTGTATTAGTTTAGCCTGATGAAGAGACCTGAGTAGTCTCGAAAGCTTGCAATTTGTTACCATCTTTTCAGTTAGCCATTAAAAGGTATCAACCACTGAGGACTCTCAACTCTAAATATTTTTTTAGTACAGGCAGTAATTTTCTGTAAATGACTTCATTGATGTCCCTATCCCTGTCTTTTTTTTGGAGGGGATCGGGAAGTGGATGGGTGACAATTTGGACTTTTACTATGGAACTTCATGATTTCTATCTGTGCCCCAGTTGCCTGTTAAATATTGCATACATACAAAAGCACACTATACAATGACAAATATCACCAAAATTACCACTGTACAAGGATCAAAAACAATTGTTAAAATTTGGGTTATGTTTTTAACATGTGTTTAATCTGCACCTCTATTTTTGTATTTTATCCTCTTCTTGAGATATCAATATCCATCTGCATGCATCTAATATCTGTTAGAATTTTACTCTTCGTATCTAGAAATGCAATCGACAGGAAGACTTCAGTCAACTGTAACCATATGCTTCTAATAGGTTTTATTAAATATCTAGTGGGATGGTGGTTCATTTGAATAATATCTAGCTGAGAAGACACTTGAATATTGAATATGAGTCAAATGAAAATGGGGTTATAGAGAATGAAAACCTTCTTCTCACTTCACTAAACCAATAAGGCTGAACAAATATCTACTAAGTATAAATGTATGGTTCTTGTCAACTACTAAAACTTATAAAGCTCTTAAATATATGGATTAATAATGGTCTTATTAGTGATATAGCCCAATACTAATATGATGTATATTGGGTTCTGATAATGATTAAACCATTTATTTTGATATGACAATATTACTGATTATTCCTGTGAGGACACAGCATTGTATCTTAATTAACCAGACAACTATTTTTAGCAAGTCAGAAAGAATAGACTTATCTATACGTTGACTTTTGAATTTAATCATTTCTCAGACTTTTTCTTGTGTAAGGGCCCCGTCTCACATAGCGACGCACCAGCGATCCCGACAACGATATGAACTTGTCAGGATCGCTGGTGTGTCGCTACATGATCACTGCTGAGCTGCCAAACAGGCAGCTCAGGCAGCGATCAGGACAGCGACACTGCGGGTAACGTCGCTTAGTAGCCCGCAGAGTACATTGGATACCAGCCCACTGATGCAGGGAGCTGGTAACCAAGGTACACATCGGGTTTCCAGGCGCTGTGCGGTACACATCGGGTTTCCAGGCACAGCCCCGCGCGATGCGTGCTGGCCAGCGGGAGACCAGCGATCAAAAAAAAAGTCCAGGCATTTCTGACACTACCAGCGATTCACAGCAGGGGCCTGATCGCTGGTACTTGTCAGACATAGCGAGATCGCTGCTGAGATCGCTGTTAAGTCACAAAACTTGTGACTCAGCAGCGATCTCGCTATGTGAGACGGGGCCCTAAAGTCCTCACTCAGGGACACATTAATTTGCTTACAACTTAGAGGATTATATTAGTCCTCTCTGACTTTCAAGGTCATTTAACCTCTATAACTAAAGGTCAACAACAAGAGTCTAATATTCTATACGCTCCATATAGGAGTTACATGCTACATAGCAGATTCTAATGTAACGTTTCTTAACTGAGACATCACTGCCTTCTATCTTCTCACCAATGTCGCTGAGTATGGATAAATTTGTGGGCAAACAAACTAAAGGAGGCCGTGCCTCTTCTCGAAACCAACAAGGCTCATCCTCGCCTAAATCTACCTCTGATACCAGTAGCGAGACTTCTCTTTCAATAGCGGATGCCATCATGGAACGCCTTATGCCCGAAATAGACTCTAGATTTGCCACTCTTCAAACCTCAATAGACTCTATAATATCACAAGTTAATAGTCAGGGCACTCGCCTGGATGAGGCTGAACAACATATCTCTGATCTGGAGGATGTTACCAGGGAAATGGCAGAACGTCTAGAGGGAAAAGAGAAAGTCGTCACAGAGCTTCAATCCAAAGTGGACGACTTAGAAAACCGATCTAGACGCAACAACTTGAAACTGATAGGACTACCTGAGTCCATACATCCCTCTGAATTGCTAAAACTAACATCTGAGTGGCTGCCAGGAGCCTTGGACATTCAACTAACATCCGGTTCAATGGTGGTTGAGAGAGCACACAGAATAGGCCCGCAGAGGGGAAAAGACAATGACAGACCCAGACCGGTGATATTCAAGGTCCTTGACTTTCAAGACAAAATTCGTCTACTCACTGCTTACAGGAAGAAAGCACACCTATCCTACGAAGGGCACAAAGTTCTGATGTTTCAGGACTATTCGGCCATGGTGACGACCAGACGCAGGGCCTTCAACCCGGTGTGTAAGTTGCTGGCTGACAAAAACATCAGGTTCGGCCTGCAATATCCTGCGACACTGCTCTTTAACCTTTCTGGGAAAAACTGGGCTTTCGATGACCCGGTGAAGGCTCTGGAGGTTGTCCGGGATACTCCCCAGCCACCATGAGCAAGATCCAGAGTGGCTTACTCAGTGACAATACCATGAATCACATAAGGTGATGTCAACTGACATCTGTTTATGTTGTTGTTTTTTGCTGTATTTTTACTTCTGCATCTAACGTTAGGATGCGGGTTTAAAGGAAATGTTGAATATGGCACACAATTACAAATTTAGTGGGAGGGGGAGGTTTTTTGGGGAGAGGGTCTCTGCATTCGACTTCAGGTAATCAATAATCCAGGGATTCTAATGCCTACACGCTGGGATGGGCAGGGATCCCATTATTATGTAACGGTTACATCTAATCGCATTTCCCGCACTGGAGTGGGTTAATGGTAGAAATCAATAGGCAAAAAATGTCCACTGTGACATCTCTCCTTTGGTGTTCCTGGAATGTCAATGGCCTAAATTCCCCGGTCAAGAGGGAAAAAATTTTAAATTATCTGCATCGAGAAAATTTTCATATTGTACTTTTGCAGGAGACACACTAGGTGAAGGGCAACCATCCGGTGTTTTCTAGCAAAAAATTTGTTATGTGCAGAAGGGAGACTATCTACACAAGGGAGACTAATACAATCTTTTTTAGATCACCTGGGATTGTTGGATTTTTGGAGAGTGCAGCACCCTGTTGAGAGAGATTACTCTCACTATTCACATGTTCATAACTTCCATGCTAGAATTGACTACTGGTTGTTGGGCCCATCACTCATGCCAAGAATCACACATACCAAAATTCTGGACGTGCACATCTCAGATCATGCACCGATAACGTTCAGCCTAAAACTAACTAACCCAATCTATTTTCATAGGAAATGGAGATTCCCGTCATATTTATATCACTCAGATGATTTAAAAAAATTCATACAATACTCATGGGACACGTACAAATCTGATAACCAAATGCATTGTGAAACACCAATTCTTTTCTGGGATACCTCTAAAGCAGTGTTGAGAGGGCAAATAATCGCGTATATATGTCATAAAAAAAACAGTTGCAGGAGCGGACCCTGGCAGCGCAGAGGGCTTTAACTTTAGCATATAAAAATGTTAAACTTAATAATTCACCCCTCACGAAAAAACAATGTATCGAGGCAAAGGAATCAGTGGATGCACTAGCTCATGAATGGGCCACTTATAGTATTGATCTTCAAAAGCACAAATTTTTTAAATGGGGCAACAAACCTGGCAAATTACTTGCATCTCTTACTAGACCATATAGAAAGGCCACAAGGATTCACAAAATTCGGACCAAAGGGGGCAGAGTGTTGACAGAGAATGAGGAGATTGTAGAGGAATTTAGATCATTTTTTGGCTCCCTGTACAAAGCAGAGAAGAGAGAAGGGGACGATATTCTAAACTTTATGCAAACGGAGGTGGCACCTTTATTAACAGAGGAACACAGGGAAATGCTTAATGCTCCTATATCCCCTTCAGAAGTCATCCAAACTATCAGCTCCTTGAAGCTCTCTAAATCTCCTGGCCCTGATGGGTATAGCAATGAATTTTACAAAATATTGGGAGGAAGTATAGGGACACATCTTTGTGAAGTCTTTAATCAGTTGGTTCAATCGGGGCTGCTCCCGGACCGTTTCAATGAAGCAGACACACAGTAATAGTGCTCCCCAAACCGGGCAAAGATCCTTTACTAGTGGAAGGATATAGACCAATCTTGCTTTTAAACTCCGACTTTAAAATTTTCACTAAAATACTAGCAAATAGAGTGCAAAAAATAATCCCCAACCTGATATTGCCTCAACAAATTGGGTTTGTCCACGGTAAATCCATAACATACCACATACGGACAGCTTTGGGAGCTATCTTTTATGGAAAATCTCATGGCTGTTTAGAGTCTATTGTGGTCAGCTTGGATGCTGACAAAGCGTTTGACAGGGTTGCATGGGATTATCTCCTCGACATCCTGGAGTTTAGAAACTTTGGTCCATGGTTCTGTGAGGCGATAAAGTTGTCATATAAAAACCCGGTGTCCAGGCTGGCCATAAATGGTATACTCTCTTCCACATTTGAAATCCAGAGAGGAACGCGTCAGGGCTGCCCCTTATCGCCCTTACTTTTTAACCTTGCTTTAGATCCTTTACTTAGAACTCTCCAAAACTCTTCAACATACAGGGGCATAGAGATAGGCTCCACCTCACTTAAAATTGCGGCATTTGCCGACGATATACTCCTATTCATCTCTAATCCCAATGCGGCAAAACCAGTTATCATGGAGGACCTAAATCATTTTGGCAAATGCTCAGGCTTTAAAATAAATTATAATAAATCAGAGGCCCTGGCTCTGTTTGAGCAAGGGAAATTAAATAACTCGACACTTCCTTTCCAATGGAGCATATCATCTATCAAATATTTGGGTGTCCATCTCCCGGCAGATTTGACGTCCTTATACCACATTAATATTAGACCCCTAATTACGTCCATATTTAATCTTCTAAACTCCTGGAAACACTTTACTTTGTCTTTTTCCGGACTATGTCATTTAATTAAGATGATAATATTTCCAAAACTATTGTATATTTTCCAAACACTACCTATTTTGTTGACACGAGCAGATGTTAAAACTCTAAACACTGCTTTTAGGAATTTTATTTGGGGAGACAAAAAGCGTACACGCATAGGTCTAATCAAACTACAAGCCCCAAAGGAGGAGGGTGGCATCAATTTCCCAGACATTGCAAAGTACAATCTAGCAGCAAATCTCAGATACACGATTGATTGGTTAAGAAGTAGATCACATTTCACAAATGTACTTTTAGACCAACAATTAAGTCCCCATGTCTCCTTACCAGCATTACTACATATGGCCAATGATAACCTTATTGCAGACTTAAGAAACCACCCCACCATATGGCAAACTATACAGACGTGGAGGAAATGCCGGAGACTATGTCATTTGAGAAGCGATGTCTCTCCGTTTTTGCCCTTTCTGGGTAACCCGGGCTTTCTGGGAGGTAAACCACCCTTATCTTACATTGAGCTAGCTGGGCAGGGTTGCATCTTGGCAGCTGACCTATTAGATGATAGATTCTCCATGCTTGCATTTGACATAGCAGCACAACGTTTCCCAACATTTGTAAATAAGCCCTTCCTTTTTCTTCAAGCAAGGAGCTTACTTTGAAAAGTATAGCAACTAGGGGTGGAGAAAGAGGGAGGAATGCTTTGGATGGCTTCCTTAGGACCACCAGGGTGCAGATAGCCTCGACAAGCAGTATTTACACACTGTTGCGTAAGCAATGGTCATGGGAGGGCAAAAAGACAGGTCCAGCACGATGGGTTAATGATATACAGAACATCACAGTCGGGGAAATCTTAGATGCCACTTTGATGCAACGGAAGGTGATCCCCTCCAGTAGTTATGCAGACATGTCTTTATTACTCCTTCATAGAGCTTATATTACCCCACACATTAAGTCTAGGATGTCTCCAGGGGGCACATTCACATGTACCAAATGCGGGACAGGAAACACAGACATATTTCATCACATGTGGGGATGCCCCAAAGTGCAAAAAATATGGCAGTCTATCCATGCCGAACTGCAGAATCTTGGTGGGATATTGTTTCCTTTGACACCGCAATGGGCAATATTTAATATTTTAGATAGCTCTCAACACAAATTCCCCAAACATGTTAAGGCCATGTTGATAATATGGGCCTCAGCTACCAGGAAAAGTATCTTGCAGCACTGGCTAAATCCATTACCACCACCCAAATCTCTCATATACTCCAAAATAATGTATATTTTTCGAATGGACTGGCTAGACACCCTGACAAATAAAGAGAAATTGACTGGGAAGTTTTTAAGCACATGGTCATTGTTCATCCCATCTCTGTCTCAAGACACCAGGGACAAACTAAGGACACATTTTGAAAACACCCAGTGGTATCTTCTTCAGAAAATTAGCGGACATAATCCTATTCCTTGAGCTTGTTGATTGTTAATCAAATGCAGAGTCGTTTAAGGGGTTTATATGTTGTGGGGGATGGGAGGGTTAAGGGAGGAGGGAGTACATTTATGAGTATTATGCCTGTCGAATAAGCTTGATACCTTCAAACCTGTATGACTTACTTTTTGGTAATGCTCTTTAAATCAATATTGTGAGTTTTACGCCTGTCAAATAAGCTTGTTACTTCAAGACTTGTATGATTTTCTTTTATTGTAATACTCTTTAAATCAATAAAACATGTTGGAAGAAAAATAAAAATCATCAATGGAAATCAAATTTTTGAAGCAATGGAGGCCTGGATTTGGAGAGACCCCCAAAATAAAAGTGGAAACAAGTCTAAATAAAAATCAAAACAAGACAAAATTAAAGTGGAAACAAGTCAAAATGATGCTCAGTATTGTGTGTTGCCTCCATGTGCCTGTATGACCTCCCTACATCACCTGGGCATGTTCCTGATGAGGTTGCGGATGTTCTCCTGAGGGATCTCCTCCCAGAACTGGACTAAAGAATCCGTCAACTCCTGGACAGTCTGTGGTGCAACGTGACGGTGGATGGAGCGAGACATGCTGTCCCAGATGTGCCCAATCGGATTCAGGTCTGGGGAACGGGCGGGCCAGTCCACAGCTTCAATGCCTTCATCTTGCAGGAACTGCTGACACACTCCAGCCACATGAGGTCTGGCATTGTCCTGCATTAGGAGGAACCCAGGGACAACCGCACCAGCATATGGTCTCA
The DNA here is from genome assembly GCA_033576555.1 of Oophaga sylvatica. Classification (NCBI taxonomy): domain Eukaryota; kingdom Metazoa; phylum Chordata; class Amphibia; order Anura; family Dendrobatidae; genus Oophaga; species Oophaga sylvatica. The sequence continues at coordinate 421,996,829 of JARQOD010000004.1, read as the reverse complement.
CAAAGGGTCTGAGGATCTCATCTCGGTACCTAATGGCAGTCAGGCTACCTCTGGTGAGCACATGGAGGGTTGTGTGGCCCTCCAAAGAAAAGCAACCCCACACCATTACTGACCCACTGCCAAACCGATCATGCTGAAGGATGTTGCAGGCAGCAGATTGCTCTCCATGGCGTCTCCAGACTCTGTCACGTCTGTCACATTTGCTGAGTGTGAACCTGCTGCCTGCAACATCCTTCCGCATGACCGATCATGTACAGCCCCCTCCATCAAGTAGAGCCTCCTACATCATGTACAGCCCCCTGCATCATGTACAGCCCCCTGCATCATGTACAGCCCCCTCCATCATGTACAGCCCCCGCAGCCCCTCACCCACTGAATTCATGTTATAAAGAAAAATAAAAAGTTCCCCATACTTACCTCAGAGTCACAGCCGCTCCTCAGCAGATCCACTCTGCTTCCAGCGTCCAGTATATGTCAGACCTGCACGATGATGTCATCGCGCAGGTCCGACACCTGGAAGTAGAGAGGGAGACAGAAGGAGCTGCACAGCCATCAAGGTGACGGCCGTGCACAGCTCCCGGCCCGATACAGTGTGACGCGGGCGGCCGGCCCTGTATAGGTACTGGGCAGGGGCGGGCTGGGACGGGTGGCAGAGAGGCAAATGCCCCCGGGGCCGCTCCGCCAGCACCTGTACATGATGGAGGGGACTGCGGAGGCTGTACATGATGCAGGGGGCTGTACATGATGGAGGGGGCTGTGGGGGCTGTACATGATGGCAGGGACTGTACATGATGGAGGGGGCTGTGGGGGCTGTACATGATGGCAGGGACTGTACATGATGAAGGGGGCTGCAGGGGCTGGACATGATGGAGGGAGCTGAGGGCTGGACATGATGGAGGGGGCTGGACATGATGGAGGGGGTTGTACATGATGGAGGGGCTGTACATTATGGAGGGGGCTGTACATGATGGAGGGACTGTACATGATGCAGGGGATGTACATGATAGAGGGGCTGTACATGATGGAGGAGGCTGCGGGGCTGTACTAGATGCAGGGGCTGTACATGATGGAGGGGGCTGTACATGATGGAGGGACTGTACATGATGGAGGGACTGTACATGATGCAGGGGCTGTACATGATGGAGGGGACTGTACATGATGCAGGGGATGTACATGATAGAGGGGGCTGTACATGATGGAGGGGCTGTACATGATGGAGGGGACTGTACATGATGCAGGGGGATGTACATGATAGAGGGGGCTGTACATGATGGAGGAGGCTGCGGGGCTGTACTAGATGCAGGGGGCTGTACATGATGGAGGGGGCTGTACATGATGGAGGGGACTGTACATGATGCAGGGGGCTGTACATGATGGAGGGGACTGTACATGATGCAGGGGATGTACATGATAGAGGGGGCTGTACATGATGGAGGAGGCTGCGGGGGCTGTACTAGATGCAGGGGCTGTACATGATGGAGGGGGCTGTACATGATGGAGGGGACTGTACATGATGAGGGGACTGTACATGATGGAGGGGGCTGTACATGATGGAGGGGCTGTACTAGATGCAGGGGGCTGTACATGATGGAGGGGGCTGTACATGATGGAGGGGGCTGTACATGATGGAGGGGGCTGTACTAGATGCAGGGGGCTGTACATGATGGAGGGGGCTGTACATGATGGAGGGGGCTGCACATGATAGAGGGGGCTGCACATGATGGAGGGGCTGTACATGATGGAGGGTGTTGCAGGGGCTGTACATGATGGAGGGGGCTGTACATGATGCAGGGAGCTGCAGGGCTGTACATGATGGAGGGGCTATACATGATGCAGGGGCTGTACATGATGGAGGGAGCTGCGGGGCTGTACATGATGGAGGGGGCTGTACATGATGCAAGGGTCTGCAGGGGCTGTACATGATGGAGGGGGCTGCGGGGCTGTACATGATGGAGGGGGCTGAACATGATGCAGGGGTCTGCGGGAGCTGTACATGATGGAGGGGGCTGCGTGGGCGTATATGATGGAGGGGGCTGCAGGGGCTGTACATGATGCAGGGGTCTGGGGGGCTGTACATGATGGAGGGGGCTGCGGGGCTGTACATGATGGAGGGGGCTGCGGGAGCTGTACATGATGGAGGGCTCAGGGGGGTGAGTGGGGCTTTACATGATGGAGGGGGTGAGTGGGACTGTACATGATGGAGGGGGTAAAGGGTACTGCACATGATGGGGGAGTGGGGCTGTACATGATGGAGGGGGTGAATGGGGCTGCACATGATGAAGGGGGTTGAATGGGGCTGCACATGATGGAGGGGTTCGGGGGCTGTACATGATTAAGGGGGGCTGAATGGGGCTGCACATGATGGGGAGGGGTGAGGGGGCTGTACATGATGAAGGGGCGAGAGTGGGGCTGTACATGATGGAGGGGGTGAATGGTGCTGTACATGATGGAGGGGGGTGAATGGGCCGTACATTATGGAGGGGGGTGAATGGGGCTGCACATGATGGAGGGGGGTGAATGGGGCTGTACATGATGGAGGGGGCTGTACATAATGGAGGGGGTGAGTGGGGCTGTAGATGATAGAGGGGGGAGCGGGGGCTGCACATGATGGAGGGGGCTGTACATGATGGAGGGGGTAAGGGGCTGTACATGATGGAGGGGGGTGAATGGGGCTGCACATGATGGAGAGGGTGAGGGGGGCTGTACATGATGAAGGGGCGAGAGTGGGCCTGTACATGATGGAGGGGGTGAATGGGGCCGTACATTATGGAGGGCGTGAATGGGGCTGCACATGATGGAGGGGTGAATGGGGCTGTACATAATGGAAGGGGTGAGTGGGGCTGTAGATGATAGAGGGGGGAGCGGGGCTGCACATGATGGAGGGGGTAAGTGGGGCTGTACATGATGGAGGGGGTGAATGGGGCTGTACATGATGGAGGGGGTAAGGGGGACTGCACATGATGGGGGAGTGGCGCTGCACATGAATTTGGGGGAGGGGACTGCACATGATGAAGTGTGTCTGAGGGGGTGACTGCACATGATGAAATTGAAGGGGGATAGGGGACTGCAAATGATGAAGGGGCACTGCAGATGAAGTGAGGGGTGATAGGGGACTGCAATGGATGAAGTAAGGGGACTTCAAATTAAAGTAGGGGGACTGCAAATGATGAAGTGGGGGAGAGGACGGGGACTGCAAATGATGTGAGTGACAGAGCACAGCAATTTAATTGAAGGTGGGGGTGCGGAGAGCAAATGATCTATGGGGAGAACAAATAATGAATTTTGAGAGTGGGGGAGTAAATGCTGTATTGAATGTGGGGTAGAGCAGATGATAATGAATAGAGGGTGGAAGAGAGAGACATGACAATGAATTGAGGCGGGAGGGGCATGTAAATATAATGAATCGGGGTTAGGTTTAGAACGGGAGGTACATAGTGGGGGGGTTTAGGATGAAGTGCCTGGTAATGAATTGGGGGAAAGAGTACAGGTGCTAATTAATTGATATATTAAATGGGTAAAGTGGCATTTATAGTTAGTGAGTGCACAGTGGGGATTTATAATTTATATTTGGAAGAGTGGGTTGCATAATAACCATATTATATATTTATTGTGGGTGCACCTCTATATTCAGATGTGTAGTGTAGAAGAAAGGGAAAAAGTAGGGAATTTGCTTTGGAATTGGTGCTCTAGGTAATTGTTATTTTATGCAAAGACGAGTCCTGGCTGAAAGAAGTGATGGCGGTCTGTGATGGATGAAAAAGAAAAGCAAAGATGAAGGACTTCAGCTAGAGACGTCACTGGTGAGTCTGTGCTACCTATACACTGACATTATACACTGTATACTATATACACAGCTGTGTAGAATATCACTGGCAGTGGTGATCACTGTATTACCTGTACACTGACACTATATACAGAGCTCCTGTGTACATTATCATCGGCAGGGGTGGCTGGGCCGGGTGCCAGAGAGGCAAATGCCCCCCTGGCCGCTCCCCCGTGGCTGTACATGATGTAGGGGCTGCGGGGGCTGTACATGATGGAGGGGGCTGTACAGGATGCAGGGGGCTGCACATGATGCAGGGGTCTGCGGGGGCTGTACATGATGGAGGGGGCTGTACATGATGGAGGGGCTGCAGGGGCTGTACATGTTTGAGGGGGGTTGTACATGATGGAGGGGACTGCGTGGGCTGTACATGATGGAGGGCTGCGGGGCTGTACATGTTTGAGGGGGGTTGTACATGATGGAGGGGACTGCGTGGGCTGTACATGATGGAGGGGCTGTGGGGCTGTACATGATGGAGGGGCTGCGGGTGCTGTACATGATGCAGAGGGCTGCGGGGCTGTACATGATGGAGGGGGCTGTACATGATGCAGAGGGCTGCGGGGGCTGTACATGATGGAGGGACTGTACATGATGCAGGGGCTGTACATGATTGCGGGGACTCTACATGATGGAGGGGGCTGTACATGATGGAGGGGCTGTACATGATGCAGGAGGCTGCAGGGGCTGTACATAATGGAGGGGGTTGTACATGATGATGGGGCTGTACATGATGCAGGGGGCTGCCAGGGCTGTACATGATGGAGGGGGTTGTACATTATGCAGAGGGCTTCGGGGCTGTACATGATGCAGGGGTCTGCGGGGCTGTACATGACGGAGGGGGCTATGGGGTCTTTACATGATGCAGTGGGCTGTACATGATGGAGGGGGCTGTACATAATGCAGGGGGCTGTACATGATGGAGGGGGCTGCAGGAGCTGTACATGATGAAGGGGCTGTACATTATAGAGGGGGCTGTACATGATGCAGGGGGCTGTACATGATGGAGGGGGCTGTACATGATGCAGAGGGCTGCAGGGGCTGTACATGATTGAGGGGGGCTGCACATGATGGAGGGGGCTGCGGGGGCTGTACATGATGCAGGGGCTGTACATGATGCAGGGGCTGTACGTGATGCAGGGGTCTGCGGGGGCTTACATGATGCAAGGGTCTGCAGGGGCTGTACAAGATGAAGGGGCTTTGGGGGCTGTACATGATGGAGGGGGATGTACATGATGCAGGGGTCTGTGGGGGCTGTACATGATGGAGGGGGCTGCGGGGCTGTACATGATGCAGGGGGCTGCATGGGCAGTATTTAATGCAGGGGTCTGCGGGGGCTGTACATGATGCAGGGCTCAGGGGTGAGTGGGGCTTTACATGATGGAGGGGGTGAGTGGGGATGTACATGATGGAGGGGGTAAGGAGGACTGCACATGATGGGGGAGTGGGGCTGAACATGATGGAGGGGGTGAGTTGGGATGCACATGATGAAGAGGGTTGAATGGGGCTGCACATGACGAAGGGGGTTAAATGGGGCTGCACATGATGGAGGGGGTTCGGGGCTTAACATGATTAAGGGGGGTGAATGGGGCTGCACACGATGGAGGGTGGTGAGGGGGGCTGTACATGATGAAGAGGGTGAGTGGGACTGTACATGATGGAGGGGGGTGAATGAGGCTGCACATGATGGAGTGGGGTGAGTGGGGCTGTACATGATGGAGGGGGCTGTACATAATGGAGGGGGTGAGTGGGGCTGTACATGATGGAGGGGGGATCGGGGGCTGCACATGATGGAGTGGGGTGAGTGGGGCTGTACATGATGGAGGGGGGTGAATGGGGCTGTACATGATGAAGGGGTGAATGGGGCTGCACATGATGGAGGGTGGTTGGGGGGCTGTACATGATGAAGAGGGTGAGTGGGACTGTACATGATGGAGGGGGGTGAATGGGGCTGCACATGATGGAGTGGGGTGAGTGGGGCTGTACATGATGGAGGGGGTACGGGAGCTGCACATGATGGAGGGGGCTGTACATGATGGAAGGTGGTTCGGGGGCTGTACATGATAGAGGGGGGTGTGTGGGGCTCTACATGATGGAGGGGGTAAGTGGGGCTGTAAATGATGGAGGGGGGTGAATGGGGCTGTACATGATGGAGGGGGTGAGTGGGGCTGTACATGATGGAGGGGGTTAAGCGGGACTGCACATGATGGGGAGTGGGCTGCACATGAAGTGTGGGGGGAAGGGGACTACACATGATGAAGTGTGTCTGAGGGGGGACTGCACATGATAAAATGGAAGGGGATAGGGGCTGAAAATGATGAAGGGGCACTGCAGATGAAGTGAGGGGGTGTGTTATGTTTCGGTAGCTGAGTAGAAATTGCAAAAATAGCCAAAATAGCAATACACCAGAGAGGCTGGAAACTTTTGGATTACAGGACCCTAAACTAACCGCAACACTAGAAGTAGCCGTAGAGTGTGCCTACGGTGATCCTAGATGCCTCGTCACAGCTGGAGAGATAGCTACACCTAAAGGCAGAAAGATTAAAGCTATCTGCCCCGTAGCAGAACCTCCAAAGAAATAGGAAGCCCCCAAACATGTAATGGCGGTTAGACAAGAAGAAAATACGGACACAGACAGAAAATAGAATGAGCAAACGCTGGGGCCCAATCTGTCTAGATAGAAAAGTATAGGAAAGAATTCTGACTGCAACCCAAAAAAACCCTGACAAAAATACCAACACTTCTGATTAACAAAAAAACCTGAGATCACACGATCTCTACCACCTAAATCAGATCTCTGGTGTAACACACAGCAATTCAGCAAATAAAAAGTGACAAAGGAACAGAGCAAATGTGCAAACACAAACTGAGCACAATTTCAGCGCCAGGCCCCAAAAGGGGACCAGGCTGAAGTCCACTGCAAGGCAGAGAACCAGCAAGGAAAATCCAACCAGAGGAAAAAAACAGCAAATCACTTATCTGAATCAAAGCAGGAATGCTGAGCTCCAAGCAAGACCTGGAAGAACAATTGATTACCGGCAAGGCTGAAGGGAGTTCAGGTCACTTATATCAGACCATTCAGAGCCAGCTGAAGGCCATTCAGCAATTAGTTCATTACCCTCAGCAACCACCGGAGGGAGCCCCAGCTCCGAAGTCGCCTCCAGAGTATTCACAACAGGGGTGATAGGGACTGCAATGGATGAAGGGGACTTCAAATTAAAGTGGGGGGACTGCAAATGATGAAGTGGGGGGAGACGACGGGGATTGCAAATGAAGAATTTAGTGTGAGTGACGGGGCACAGAAATTTAATTGAAGGTGGGGATGCGGAGAGCAAATGATGAATTGAAGGTGGGGGCTGGGGAGAGCAAATGATCTATGGGGAGAACAAATAATGAATTTTGAGAGTGGGGGAGTAAATGCTGTATTGAATGTGAGGTAGAGCAGATGATAATGAATAGAGTGGGAGAGAAAGACATGACAATGAATTGAGGCAGGAGGGGCATGTAAATATAATGAATCGGGGTTAAGGTTAGAACCAGAGGTACATAGTGGGGGGCATTGAGGATGAAGTGCCTGGTAATGAATTGGGGGAAAGAGTACAGGTGCTCATTAATTTATATATTAAATGGATAAAGTGGCATTTATAGTTATTGAGTGCACAGTGGGGGATTATAATTTATATTTGGAATGGTGGGTTGCATAATAACCAATTATATATTGATTATGGGTTCACCTCCATATTCAGATGTGTAGGGTAGAAGAAAGGGAAAAAGTGGTGAATGTGTTCTGGAAGTGGTGCTCTAGGAAACTGTGTTATTTTATGCAAGATGAGTCCTGGCTGGAAGAAGTGATGGCGGTCTGTGATGGATGAAAAAGAAAAGCAAAGATGAAGGACTTCAGCTAATCATGAAGGAGACAAGAAAAAAGTACTACCGTATAAAAAATTTTTTTAATAGATTACAGGCAGAAAGATTACTTTGCTTTCTGCCTGTAATCTTTTAAAAAAAATTTTTTTGCATGCTTTCATGCGATGCTGTTTTAGGTTCACATAGGGCCCTTATTGGCTATATTGTTTCAGGTCAATATAGGGTTTTTTCACCGGCATTGTTCACTTTTTACATGTTATATAGGTCTATTTCTATGGTAAATTGGACATTTTCTGCATCGTATATGGCAGACCCGGGCAAGGGGCGGCCCGCGGGCCGCATCCGGCCCGCCGGCTGTCAGTGACCGGCCCGCGGAGGCGCACCGGCAGTCTCAGGGCCCCGGCATCAGCTGGCACAATACTTACCTCTCCCGTGCCTCCGCTGCTGCAGCTCCGGGCTCCACCGGCGCTTCCTCTCACAGCCGGCCGCTGAATGACGTCATCATTCAGCGGCCGGCTATGTCAGAGAGCGGGGACGCTGGACAGGTAAGACGTGTCTCTGTGTGTGTCTGTGTCTATGTAGTGCGGTGCTTTGTGTGTGTGTGTGTGTGTGTGTGTGTGTGTGTATGTATGTGAGAGAGTGCTTATGTGCTGTCTGTGTGTGATGATGGGCAGGCATTGCTGATAATGGGGAGGCATTGATGATGATGGGGAGAAGATGATGATAATGGGCAGGTATTGATGATAATGGGCAGGCATTGATGATGGGGAGAAGATGATGATGGGCAGGCATTGATGATGATGGGGAGGCATGATGATGATGGGGAGAAGATGATGATAATGGGCAGGCATTGATGATAATGGGCAGGCATTGATGATGGGGAGAAGATGATGATGGCAGGCATTGCTGATAATGGGAGGCATTGATGATGATGGGGAGATGATGATAATGGGCAGGTATGTATAAAATCAGTATACATATATATATATATATATATGTATATATACAGTATGGGTAGAACGGAGTTAATTATATTAGTCCGGCCTCTAATCCAATTTCTCATGCGGCCCCCTGGCAAAATTAATTGCCACCCCTGGTATATATGGATTATATTAGGGAGATCTGTTCTAGCAACTGCATGCCAGGTATATATTATTGTACTTCATGTGTTGTTTAAGTCATTTTTTTATAGCACCATATTATTTAATGTGTGGCACGGTTCTTGGACATGTGTCCGTTTGGTTTTATGTTTTTATTGCACTGTTTTTGTATGCCAATAAAACTTTGCTATTTTTCACATCTATTACTCTTGTGGTGAAGAGTGCGTGTTTACACGGTAGTACTTTTTTTCTTGTCTCCTACATGATTGTCTTATTTCTACTGATTCGCACCTCCCTTGTTATTATGAGGTTATTGTAGTGCGCCCATATCCTTTGTACACGAAGGACTTCAGCTAGACACGTCACTAGTGAGTCTGTGCTACCTATTGTCATGACCCAGGACGGGGTTGACTGGCCAGACTGGGGTTAATGGTTTCAGCCTCTCTCTGGCAGAGGGCGGCTATTTAGTTGCCAATTGACCTAGGTCTGGTGTCAGTTATACTCCTGCCCTCGGCTGAGTTAGTTGACCTCCTGTGTGCCTGTGCCTTGTGCCTGATCTTGTTGCTTGTTTGGTTTTGACCCGGTCCGTCTCTTCGTTGTGAGTTTGTCTACTGTCTTGGTACTGTGTATTTGCCCGTTCTGGTTTTCTGATCTCTTGGCTACGTTCTGGTTATTCTCTGCCTACTCCTCTTGTGCTGCGTTGCTCCCTCTGTGTATGACCTGGCTATCCTGACGATCCGTTTTGTCTATGCCCCTTGGTAACTCTGTACCGTAGTTACCCTTCTAGGAGTTTTCCTTCTGCTCCTAGCTCTCGGAGCTTAGGCCATGCCCACCAGCAGTCACGTGCTTCAGGTCCTCTGGCCTGAAGCATTCTCTATCTGTTACTGCTCCCTCTGAGAGACCTGTGGCCGTCGCCGCCCCTTGGCAGTCACGTGCTTCGGGTCCTGTTAGTCTGAAGCACGCATCTTCACCGCTGCTGCCCCGCTCCACAGGTATCATTGAGTGCAGTCTGTCTTACTCAGGACACGCGCACTGGCTCAGTGAGCAAGTGCAGTGCGGTGTTCGTGATATTATAACTGACCGCTACCTTTTTTTTTTTTTTTTTCCTCCTGTGTGTGTTATGGATCCTATGCATGCCCTTTATGAGCAGGTTAAGCACCTGACTCAGATGTCTCAGAAACTGAATGAGGAACAACGAGTTCTGGCTCAGTCTCAGCATCTGATGGCTGACACTGTGCAGGGGGCTTTATCATCTGGTGCTCACGGGACAGGGGTTCAAGCTGTTACATTAGTTTCCCCAGAGTCCCCGGTTAAATTACTGGATACCTTTTCCGGAGATAGAAAGGAATTTAAAGTTTTCAAAGAGGGCTGTAAGCTTTTTTTCTTTTAAGACTGCACTCTTCTGGGGATGAAAGTCAGAGGGTGGGGGTCATTATGTCTCTATTAAGGGTAGCCCCCCAGGCTTGGGCTTTTTCCCTTCCTACCACTGCCCCTGAGAGAATGACTGTGGATGCTTTTTTTGAGGCCCTGGGGCATATTTATGATGAGCCTGATCGAGTGCTGATGGCTGAGGACATGGTGATGAGTGTACGTCAGGGAAAGCACTCAGCCGAGTGGTTTTGCTCAGAGTTCAGACACTGGGCTGCTGAGGTCTGTTGGGATGATGCCGCCCTCCGGGGCTTGTTCCGTAGAGGCCTGTCTGAACGTCTGAAAGATGCCTTGGCACTTCACCCTCAGCCTGATTCTCTGGAGGACGCCATGACGCAGGCCGTCCGAATGGATCGCAGGCTGCGGGCGAGAGGTGTGATGCAGGTTGAGACACCATTTTTCTCCAGTGGAAGGGGAGCCAGTCCTGTATTGAAGTCCATGGAGATGGGAGCCATCGACCTCAAAGAGAAAGAAAGGAGACGGAGGCGCTTAGAAAAGCTGTGTTTTTACTGCGGAGATCCTGGATATTGGAAAAGTAACTGTTAGGGTTGAGCATTCCGATACCGAAACCCGGTTCCGATACCTGAAATCCAATGTAAGTCTATGGGAACAAAATATCGGAAGTATTTACTATAAACAAACTCACATTGATCATCTTCGGGCAGTTCTCCAAAGGCTCCGGGAGAACTGTCTCTTTGCTAAGCTAGAGAAATGTTCATTCTTCGTTCAGGAACTGTCTTTTCTGGGGTTCATTGTGTCTGCTGAGGGGTATCGCATGGATCCTAATAAGGTGCAGGCCATTGTTGATTGGGTACAACCTCGTGATTTGAAGGCTCTGCAGCGTTTCTTAGGATTTGCAAATTACTATTTTAAGTTTATAAGGGGGTTCTCGCAGGTAGTTAAACCTCTCACAGATCTGTCTCAAAAGGGGGCTGATGTCAAGAATTGGTCAGCCGCAGCGGCATTTCAGTTTTTAAAAAAATATTTCATGTCTGCTCCGGTTCTTATTCAACCGGACCCGTCTGAACCATTTATTGTTGAGGTGGACGCCTCGGAGGTGGGGGTGGGGGCGGTGTTGTCCCAGGAACCCGCCACTTTGACTAATTTGAGACCCTGTGCCTTTTTCTCTAAGAAATTCTCTCCTGCGGAGAGAAACTATGATGTTGGGAATCAAGAACTTCTGGCCGTGAAGTTGGCCTTTGAAGAATGGAGGCATTTTTTGGAGGGTGCTGTCCATCCTATTACCGTGGTTACGGACCACAAGAACCTAGCTTACATTGAGTCTGCTAAAAGGTTGACTCCTAGACAGGTAAGATGGTCGCTTTTTTTTTCCTGATTCCATTTCTCCATCACTTTTCGGCCAGGATCCAAAAATGTCAAGGCTAATGCCTTGTCACGCTGTCTGGACCAGGTGTCTCCCCCCGAACCTCCATCCTCCATTCTTCAGCCTGGGGTGGTGGTGGCAGGTGTTTCTGCTGGGTTGGAGCAGGATATTCGGGAAGCTCAGTCTCTTGCCCCTCCGGCTAAGCCGGTGGATAAACTTTTTGTACCTGTTCAATTTCGTCTCAGGGTCCTTCGGGAATTCCACGACTCAGTTCTGGGTGGACATCCTGGGATCTCAGCTACCCGGAGGGCCATCGCTAGGATATTCTGGTGGTCTTCTTTAGCCTCTGATGTTGGGGAATTTGTGTCTGCTTGTGGGGTATGTGCCCGTGCAAAACCCCCCCATAACCGGCCGGCCAGGAATTGGTGCCACTGCCAATTCCTGATAGACCATGGACCCATTTGTCCATGGATTTTATCACCAACCTTCCTCCTTCCAAGGGTAATACCGTCATTTGGGTAGTGGTGGACAGGTTTAGTAAACAGGCACATTTTGTACCCTTGGCGGCTTTACCTAATGCGAAAACGTTGTCCAGATTGTTTGTTGAGCATGTGGTGTGGTTGCATGGGGTACCCTTGAATGTAGTGTCTGATAGGGGGGTACAATTTCTTTCCAGATTTTGGAGGGCATTTTGTAAGAGGTTGGGTATTGGTCTGTCTTTTTCATCCGCTTATCATCCAGAGACTAATGGGCAGACTGAGCGGACCAATCAGTCCCTAGAGCAAATCCTGCATTGCCTGACCTCAGCCCGACAGGATGATTGGTGTACTGCGTTACCTTTGGCTGAGTTCGCGTTTAACAACCGCATTAACCAGTCTATGGGCACATCTCCCTTTTTCTGCAATTATGGGTTTCATCCACATTTCGGAAGATAATAAATCCGGCACTCAAAATCATGAAAAAATTATAGAAATTTATTTTTAGTACCATCCACAAAATGTAACGTTTCGGTCAATGCTCTGACCTTCTTCAGACTAAGGAACATAAAAATATACAGAAATCAGGAGAATACACTCAGTTTCAAATGGTACAGACATATATTCTAATATATATGATAATGAAAATAAAATGCCAAGAAAAATACCAAGAGAATATTCTTTAGAAAATTAAAAAAATAGTGCATATCAGAAAAGCGATAATGAAAAACAAAAAACAGGTTCAAATAAAACTGATCATGTGTACAGGACCAAAGAAAGAAACTGCAGGGATCCAAACTAAAATATGATTGCATATAAGGTCAAATATATAGTTTACATATATTACATCCATACATGAGTTATTGACTATATGCATGAAGTTATAGACAAAGTGGAGCAAAGTTCTTACCAGATTGTGCAGAGGGTATGGTGTAATACTGCGGGAAAAAAAAACGCAGTGGTAAGCTACTGAAATAGCGACAGGTGTCACTATGATGAGTAAAGTGCTTCAGCCAAAACTATTAAGTATAGGTGGAAGTCCTTACCATATAAAGTCCAATATTGTGTGGTGTCAAAGCGCTAATAGAATATGCAATAAGGTACAATTGCTGTGCAGTATGGCGCTGTATGAGATACACACGTATGGGCTGAAATAGTTGGCGTTCACTAGAACCCGGAAGTGACCTACATTGTGAGCGCTGCGTTGGTGGAACGCAAATGGAGCGCATGACAGAGCGTCGACCGGAAGTGAGTCATAAACAGTAGTACCAGAGCGAAATCAGTGAGTGGAACGCTCTCTGAAATGCAAATGCAAGGAAGTGCACAGTGATCCACTTTAAAATAGAGGACGTGGCAGCTCTGGAACAGTGTGAAGGTGAGTATCAGAGAAGGCATATTTAATTGTTTGCCTATAAAGGAAATATAATAGATATATTTTAGTACAGGATCAATAAAACACTAGAATAATAAACAGTGAGAAATGGCATGGTATGAGAAAGAATTTAGAAACATTCTGGATCGCAATATCATGCGGACAATACGTCCTATGGAGAATTAGATGTAATAATTAGTTAAGGCGAATACTAAAGAATATGATTTCAATATAAATAAGAAATATTGTAATCTCTGTTAAGACCCCTAGGTTCCAGGGTCTGTAGGGAATGGATCCAATATGCTTCTCTGTACCGTAATGTTTTAATCATATTGCCACCTCTTTTATTTAATGAAACCCGCTCCAAAACCATAAATCTAAATTGGGCTATAGTATGCCCTGCCGTGTTGAAATGGAAAGGAATTGGGAGATGGTTCTTTTTGCATCTTATGTCGGACTTATGATGGGAGATTCTGTCTTTAATGGCTTGCGTGGTTTCTCCTATATATAATTTCCCACAAGGGCATTTTATAGCGTATACAACTGAAGTGGAGTCACAAGTGAAAAAAACTTTTATCGGAATGTTGTTACCAGTGCATGGGTGTGCTAGATTGGGACCCTTTAAAATGTTGGCAAATTGTGCACAATGTAAACAGGGAAAAGTGCCCCTTCGTTGTGTACTGAGAAAAGATTGTCATGAAATGGTCCGGGTGGAGCCTATATCGGCCCTCACTAGTTTGTTCCTTAAATTGCTGGGTTTCCTAAAACACGGTAAAAAGGAGGTCTGGAATTCAGGAATCCCAGGGTAACTATCCCGAAGTACATACCAGTGCTTACGGATCTTGTGATGAAGTCCATACATTAAAGGGTGGTATGTATGGACAAACGGGATTCTATTACTTATAACGGTGTTAGACCGTGTGGTAGTTCTCTGGGGTATCCGTGTGTCCCGGAGTAGTGATTTAGGATAACCTCTATCTATAAATTTACCTTCCATTTCATTTAGACGTTGAGTCTGTAACGAGGGGTCACTAACAATCCTGCGAACCCTATCGAATTGGGAAACAGGAATAGAACGTTTAACTGCCTTAGGATGACAGCTTTGGAATAGAAGGAGACTATTCCGGTCTGTAGATTTGACAAATAAGACCAAGGAAAGTTTACCATTTCCGTCCAGTAAGACATTGGTATCCAAAAAGTTAATTACATTGGTATTGTAATTAAGAGTGAATGTTAATTCGGGCCAAACTGTATTGATGGTATTGAAGAATTCTGTCAGACTTCCCAAAGATCCATTCTATAGACAAAATACGTCATCAATATAGCGACGCCATGTCAAACAGTGTTTCTTGTGTAATGGGTTAGGATAAATATAGTCACTCTCAAAACAGGACATGTAACAGTTAGCGTAGGGTGGCGCGACATTCGAACCCATCGCAGTACCCTGTCTCTGTAAGTAGAACTGGTCCTCAAAGAGAAAATTTTTTTGTGTCAATACGATCTCAAGTAATTCCATAAGAAACCTAGAAACATGACCTGTGATAAATGACTTTTCCAGTATCCTCCTTGTGGCCTCAATACCTTTGGTATGCTGAATGGAGGTATATAAATTGTTCACATCCAGGGTGACGAGTAATGTGTCTGGGGGTAATGTACCCATTCCCCGAATTAATTGTATGAAAGAACCCGTATCCAATAGGAATGATGGGGTGTACTTAAGAGTGGTGTGAGTATTTTTTCAAGTAGAATGGATAAGGGGAAAGGATGGAATCGGTCGATGCAACGATGGGACGTCCCGGTGGTTTGTCTAATCTTTTGTGTATCTTAGGTAACGTGTAAAATACTGGGATTAGAGTATCCATCTTGGTGAGATATTCTACCGTTTTTGAGTCTATGATATTCTCTTCTAAAGCTCTTGTTAGGACCCTATCTATACGTTCTCTCAATTAAACACAACAGAAATGAGATGCTATACAGTGTAAAAAATGATATAAATAAAATAAATGGGATAACCCAGTAGAATATAAGATCAATGTGTTTTACACTTCAAACATAGATCTCACTTCAGAATGCTGATGGCAAAACCAACCCAGAGATAAAGACAAACACCCAAGTGCATGAGAGACAGGGGGAAAGAAAAAACTCCCAAGGCAAGTTTGGGACACAATGTTACAATTTTATTGAAAAATTTCAGACATAAAAACATTGCACATACATAAAAGAATATAATAAAAAGGAGGCATAAACACCACACAATAGTACCCAATACCCAGGTTTACAATCCATATAGCCAGGTAAGTTTGTGAAACTATAAGATGTCAATTATCCAATGGCTCAATATAATCAGTGCACAAATAGTGCCTACACATAAATGGTGCAACCAAATAAAAAACTAAAATTGTGCTAGTAATAATGAATAAACACAAATATAATCAAATAGTAACACAATATATAATAAACCTAATTATATGTGTAAACAGTGCAAGAACCTAAATAATGAGTGCTGAGAAAGAGTTAAATAGTTATATCTTTTGACTGTGCACTATAAAATAATATAAAGTGCAACAGTGCTATACAAAAACCAAGAAACAGTGATAAATCACCAATAGAATAGGAAAAACAATACCCATGTGCACAAATGTAGTGCAAAAATTCAATACTAACTCAAAGAGGGTATGGTGAATATCAAAGAAAATACCTATATCTACCCATTATCGCCATGAGGATAATAATGAATGGAAAGTACCTGGACAAACCGGGGGAGGGAAAGGAAAGGGTGGTGTCGATGCCTCAAAGAACGCGCCCCGACGCGCGTTTTGGAAAATCTTCCTTCGTCAGGGGGATACGTGACAGTGTAATCGCGGACTTTAAATAGTCAGAAAACATGTGTGTAAATCAGATGACGCATGCGCATACAGACCAGTGGTAGTCGCACTTGGACAGACGTCATACCACACGTGATGCACACTCCGGTCACATGACCACAGCGCTGTGTATGTGAGTAATAGTAGCGGGTTAGTTTATCAAACTTATGCCCGTATATTGAATACATGACTTGGCATCAACTAAACTAATAGCGCACATGTCGCAGCAGAGAAAATGTCCCAAATCGCATTAAACTAACGGACACGTGACTCAACCACCGTGGGGTAAAAACTGCGCATGCGCTGTGCATAATTCCACACACAGTGGTATCCATCTCCAACTGCTAACGCAACCTAAACAACCCAACGCTGTGTAGGTGAATGGTAATAACGAGTTAGTATTATCAAACTTATGCCACTGTATTAAATATATGACAAAGTCAAAGTGCGATGGTATGAGTTATGCAAACTAAACTAATACACACCTTTTAATTTAAAGATTGTTCTGTATTTTCATGACTATGAAAATTGTACATTCACACTGAATGCATCAAAACTATGAATTAACACATGTGGAATTATATACCGTATATACTCGTGTATAAGCCGAGATTTTCAGCCCATTTTTTAGGGCTGAAAGTCCCCCTCTCGGCTTATACGCGGGTCATATACGGGGGTCGGCGGGGGAGGGGGAGCGGGGGTGTCGGATTATACTTACCTCTCCGCCGCCGCGGTCTCTGCAGCCCCCTCTGCTTCTCCCACAATCTCCGGCTCCTTCCTGCAGCAGTCACATGGCACCGCTCATTAAAGTCATGAATATGCACATATTCATGACTTTAATGAGCGGTACCATGTGACCGCTGTAGGAAGGAAGCGCTGCGGAGAGCGCCGGGAGAAGAGGAGAGGCTGCAGGGACGCGCGGTGGAGGGGTGAGTATAGCGATACTTACCTGTCCCGTTCCACGCTGCAGGCTGCGTCCTCGTCTGACACCTCTGGCTGTGAATGATCAGCAGAGGGCGCGATGACGTCATTAGTGAGCGCCGCGCCCCCTGCCTGATCATTCACTGCCGAGGACCAGGAAAAGGACGCAGCGCTGCGGTGCAGAGAGGCCAGGTAAATATCTCAGGTGCCGGGGTCCTGAGCGAACGGTGACACCGGCACCTATCCCCCATAGCGCGCCAGTGTCACTACCTGCTCAGGACACCGGCACCTGGCCCCCAGCGACAAGAGGTGAGTATGTCATTTTTTTTTTTTGCAGCAGCATATGGGGCATAATCTGGAACATATGGGGGCATAATATGGAGCATATGGGGGCATAATATGGAGCATATGGGGCATAATATGGAGCATATGGGGGCATAAGCTGTGGAACATATGGGGGCATAATATGGAGCATATGGGGGCATAATATGGAGCATATGGGGCATAAGCTGTGGAACATATGGGGGCATAATCTGGAGCATATGGGGGCATAATATGGAGCATATGGGGGTATAAGCTGTGGAACATATGGGGGCATAATCTGGAGCATATGGGGGCATAATATGGAGCATATGGGGGCATAATCTGGAGCATATGGGGCATAATCTGGAGCATATGGGGGCATAATCTGGAGCATATGGGGGCATAATATGGAGCATATGGGGGCATAAGCTGTGGAACATATGGGGGCATAATCTGGAGCATATGGGGGCATAATCTGTGGAGCATATTGGGCATAATCTGTGCAGCATATGGGGCATAATCTGTGGAGCATCATATGGGGGCATAATCATTTTTCACCCTAGGCTTATACGCGAGTCAATAAGTTTTCCCAGTTTTTTGTGGCAAAATTAGGGGGGTCGGCTTATACATGGGTCGGCTTATACATGAGTATATACGGTACTTAACAAAAAAGTGTGAAACAACTGAAAATATGTCTTATATTCTAGGTTCTTCAAAGTAGCAACCTTTTGCTTTGATGACTGCTTTACACACTCTTGGCATTCTCTTGATGAGCTTCAAGAGGTAGTCACCGGAAATAGTCTTCCAACAATCTTGAAGGAGTTCCCAGAGATGTTTAGCACTTGTTGGCCCTTTTGCCTTCACTCTGCGGTCCAGCTCACCCCAAACCATCTCGATTGGGTTCAGGTCTGGTGACTGTGGAGGCCAGGTCATCTGGCGTAGCACCCCATCACTCTCCTTCTTGATCAAATAGCCCTTACACAGCCTGGAGGTGTGTTTGGGGTCATTATCCTGTTGAAAAATAAATGATGGTCCAACTAAACGCAAATCGGATGGAATAGCATGCCGCTGCAAGATGCTGTGGTAGCCATGCTGGTTCAGTATGCCTTCAATTTGAATAAATCCCCAACAGTGTCACCATCCAAGCACCCCCACACCATCACACCTCCTCCATGCTTCACGGTGGGAACCAGGCATGTAGAGTCCATCCGTTCACCTTTTCTTCGTCGCACAAACACACGGTGGTTGGAACCAAAGATCTCAAATTTGGACTCATCAGACCAAAGCACAGATTTCCACTGGTCTTATGTCAATTCCTTGTGTTCTTTAGCCCAAACAAGTCTCTTCTGCTTGTTGCCTGTCCTTAGCAGTGGTTTCCTAATAGCTATTTTACCATGAAGGCCTGCTGCACAAAGTCTCCTCTTAATAGTTGTTGTAGAGATTAGTGTTGAGCGATACGATAATGCAAATATCGGCTATCGGCCGATATTAGCTCTATCGGCCTTTCGATAATTCGTTTCGATATTTTCGTCTTATCGAATACCGGAATCGGATTTGTCACTGTCACTGTCCGTCGGTCGGGTCTGTCAGGAGTCAGCGGCACTTACCTGGCAGAAGATCTCCGGCGGTCACGTCCTGGACTGCTTGATGGCCGCCATTATCTTCTCCCTGGCGGTCACATGCAGTTTTTCGCGATAACTGCAGGGTAATCCCGGCCGTAAAGCAGTCAGTCCGATGACGTCACCGCCGGGGAAGCAGGTAATCAGCTGTGCTGCGCCGGGATTCTGATGTAGCAGAGCTGGATCGTCGTGGGACACTCGTTACTATGGACTGCGTCGGTCAGGTGGTATACTTTTTTTTTTTTTTTTTTCATTTTTTTTACAGGAGATCGATGGCGTCGCAGCAGGATGAGACAGTAATAAAAGAAATGAAAACTGTGTTTTTTTTATTTTTTATTAAATTAAAAAATTTTTTTGGAACATTCACCCGTCCGGGTACATAAACAATTTAACTATTTATTTACATACAGGGACCCTGTCCGGGTTATTTAGACTTCTTTGGCAGGGGTGTTACAGGTACCACCTGGTACTCTTCTGGTGCTTGCCAAACATCCGAGACACCAAGGACCACCAGGACCTGATGACGTCGTGTGGCCTGTACAGTCAAGTCGTGACCCGCTATCTGGGTCTGTGTGGCCACCTCTTTCATCTCTCTCCGGGTCTGGAGCCCTATGTCACGGACTGTACGAACCCCAGGGGGCCTAACAGGCGCCGGGTACGGGCCAGCTATACTTATCATGTCCATAGCTGGGGCTGCTGAGGAGACCACTGAGGGAGGCTGGGGAGATTTACGGCGTGGGGTGGGCACTTTTGCAGAGGCCTGGATGTGGGAGGCTGAAGGCTTCGAGGGTCTCACAGGTTCCTGACACACTGGGGAGTAGGGGTCGCACCTGGTAACATTTAGGGCGTACCATCCATTGTAACCCCAGTGTCGGGTGTAAGTCACCAAGTCTCCTGGCAACAGGTCCCTCCCCGGGTGTCCTTCTGGGAGGTGAGCCTCCACGTCCCGCCGGGTCACAAAGACTTCTAAATAAAGTCCAGGCTCCTTGATGAAGCCCCACCCACCTTTCAATTTAAAGCTCCGTACTGCACCCTTACGCCGCGGCTCACTCAGGGTTCCTTTATCCTTTCTCATCCGGTCCTTATCTGCCCGGTCCTTCTCCAGGTGACGTTGGCAAAGTTTTAGGGTTTCTCGCTGCTCCCTTTGTCGCTCTGCTTCCCGCTCCCAACGTCTCCACTCTTCCTCCTGACGCCGATTGTAATTCTCCTCCACCAGTTGCTCCATGTCTCCACCACTCCACTGCAGCTTACAGTGTCCGGTTTGCGGCAGCTCTCCTGTCGCCCCCCAGTCCTGGCGGCGCTCCCCTGCGGAGGAAGCAGACGGCTCTAAATCAGATGACAGTCGGGGCTCCGGTACAGGCAGGTAGTGCTCTGGTGCCTGCGCGGCCTCCTCCATGAGGACGGGTGTCGCTTCTTCTGTCTCAGCGACCGGGGCAGACAGCGGGATCTGGGGTGCTGCTGACGGTGCTGCGTTTTTTTGCAGGAACGGGTGCCTCCACTGCGCAACGTCAACCGGATCACATTGCAAGGGCTCCTCTACTAGAACGGGTGCCTCACCTTCCGGTACAGACACTTCAGGTAAGAGGGATTGGCGCCGCTCCAAGTTTATTTTTAGGGCACGCCAGCTGGCTTCCATCCTGGCGACCTCCTCCCGGTGCCGGGCCAGGCCTCTCAGGGTATCCTCCGCTTCTTGCAGCGTAGGAGGGTTTACAGGCCGGGTGCCCAACGGTGATTCCGTGGCGATCGGGTCGCTTCCGTGGGGGGAGAGCTCTGACTGCTCCATCCCTTCCCACTTCTGCTCGTCGTGTCCATTAGCCATCTCTGCCAAGTCACATGTGTCATATCTGGAGAGGGCCCCTCTTTTGTAGGGAGGCGGGACCTCCTCACACAGAGGAGGATGAGGAGGCGGAACTCCAGAGCTGTGGGGCACGATCTTACATTGCAGTACCATTTACAGTGGGCGGCCATCGTTTTCACGCCACTGAGTGAGTTACACCCACGAAGAGCACGCCCTTCTTCTTCACCAGTGCCTCGTCGTGACGCAGATATGGCGGAAAAATGGCAAATACATTCTCTGATGATTTTAGCAATTCTCAAGCACAAAACCAGTGCAATTCAGGCACACAGGACTCGCTTATAGCGAGCTACAGAATCCTGTTTGTGACGCCCAAGTTGAGTCGCACAGAGCCAGAGGTTTTCGGGGTACTCGGCACCGAGCCCGTCGACTTCTATGGGGTATGTCACGTCTTTACCCGGCAATTGAATTAGTCGATTTTACTATGTAGAAGTGTATAAACTATAAATATATGTATATATATATATGTCACAATGACATGTATATATATATATATATATATATATATGTATTCTATGTGTGTATATTTTGTGTTTACAACGAAAGAAAGGGTTTTTTTTGTTGCGATATTTTGTTCCCATAGACTTACATGGGACTTCCGGTATCGAAATCGGATATCGACGATATTTAGTGCTATCGGCGATACAATTTCGATACGATATTTTTAGATATCGAGCAATATCGCTCAACACTAGTAGAGATGTGTCTGCTGCTAGAACTCTTGTGGCATTGACATGGTCTCTAATCTGAGCTACTGTTAACCTGCGATTTCTGAGGCTGGTGACTCAGATAAACTTATCCTCAGAAGCAGAGGTGACTCTTGGTCTTCTTTTCCTGGGGCGGTGCCCATGTGAGCCAGTTTCTTTGTAGCGCTTGATGGTTTTTGCAACTGCACTTGGGGACACTTTCAAAGTTTTCCCAATTTTTCAGACTGACTGACCTTCATTTCTTAAAGTAATGATGGCCACTTGTTTTTCTTTACTTAGCTGTTTTTTTCTTGCCATAATACAAATTCTAACAGTCTATTCAGTAGGACTATCAGCTGTGTATCCACCAGACTTCTGCACAACACAACTGATGGTCCCAACCCCATTTATAAGGCCAGAAATCCCACTTATTAAACCTGACAGGGCACACCTTTGAAGTGAAAATTATTTCCGATGACTACCTCTTGAAGCTCATCAAGAGAATGCCAAGAGTGTGCAAAGCAGTCATCAAAGCAAAAGGTGGCTACTTTGAAGAAACTAGAATATAAGACATAATTTCAGTTGTTACACACTTTTTTGTTAAGTATATAATTCCACATGTGCTAATTCATAGTTTTGATGCCTTCAGTGTAAATTTACAATTTTCATAGTCATGAAAATACAGAAAAATCTTTAAATGAGGTGTCTCCAAACTTTTTGTCTGTACTGTATATATGGGAGAACTGAGGCTATTATACTATATATATGGGGATAACTGGGGCCGTCGTACTATATATATGGGGAGTACTGGGGCCCTCATACTATATATATGGGCAACTGGGGCCATAGCACTATATTTATGGTGGGAGCTGGGGCCATCGCACTATATATATCCCATATCTCTAAAGTAAGCTCGATTCTGCTCCCATATTTCTGGAGTAAGCTCAGTTCTGCTCTAAATCTCTGTAGTAAGCTCGGTTCTGCTCCCATATCTCTGTAGTAAGCTATGTTCTGCTCCAAATCTCTGTAGTAAGCTCGGTTCTGCTCCCATATCTCTGGAGTCTTCTCCGTTCTGATCCATATCTCAGAAGTAAGCTCAGTTCTGCTTCCATGTCTCTGGACTAAGCTCGGTTCTGCTCCTATATCTCTGGAGTAAGCTCGGTTCTGCTCCCATATCTCTGGAGTAAGCTCGGTTCTGCTCCCATATCTCTGGAGTAAGCTCGGTCCTGCTCCCATATCTCTGGAGTAAGCTCGGTTCTGCTCAAATATCTCTGGAGTAAGCTCGGTTCTGCTCCCATATCTCTGGAGTAAGCTCTGCTCCCATATCTATGCAGCAAGCGCCTTACTGTTCCCATATTTACGTACCAGCCTGTTTTTAAAGCCTGTTATCTCTGCTGCTTTAATGCAATGGCCAGAGATAAGCAGGGAAAAGGAGGGCCACCGCAACTCGAGGGCCACTGCCTTGTGATTGCCCCCAGGCTGAAAAGTGCCAGCCAACCCCTGCTGAGAACAATGCTTTCAATGTGCCGAGAACAATCATATTAAGGATTGTTCTGTGAACATGAAAGTGAGGACACATCCTGTCTAAACAGGCTATTAAGTTACTGCCTAGCGGCTTCATATAGCTGACCAGCGGTTGTTTAAAGGGAATCTGTCACTTTTTTGGCATATCATGTGAAAATATCATTCAATTCAGTGCCAACTCTGCATTACAACAGTAATTTTGATACCCCTTGACTCCCCACCTTTGATCAAAAAATACCATTTATATTCCTCCCGCAGTGTATGTAAATCAGCTCGGTCCAGTCCGATGGGCGGGGCTTATTGTCCGTCTCTTACCCCCTCTTGTCTTGCTCTACGCATTTCTTTCTTGTAATTCCTGCGTTCGTGTACTGTTACCGTGTGTGCGCATTCAAACGGCCTTTCACGCGTGCGCAGTATACTTTGCCCAACAGTGGGCAAAGCATAAAATCGGTATTGTGCATGCGCCGGCATACGCCATTACGTTCTATGGCCCGGAAGTATTGCGATGAGGGAACACAGAATTTGCATCGCAATACTTCCGGGCCATAGAACGTAATGGCGTATGCCAGCGCATGTGCAATACCGATTTTATGCTTTGCCCAATGATGGGCAAAGCATACTGCGCACGCGTGAAAGGCCATTTGATCACACACGCATGGTAATGCTACGCGATCTGTGATATTCACAGAAACGAATACGTTCAGCAAGCAGAGGAGGGGGGTGAAGACGGACAATAAGCCCCGCCCATCGGACCAAACCGATTTACATACAACGTGGGAGAAATATAAACGGTATTTATTGATCATAGGTGGGGAGTCAAAAGTACTGTTATACTGCAGAGTTGGCACTGAATTGAATGATATTTTAACATGATATGCCAAAAAAGTGGTGACAGATTCCCTTTAAAGGTTGCAACTGGCCATGTAAATGCATCTTAGGTCGGTGTTTGGGGCGGAGGGGAGGTACTGGGCAATTGCCCACGGCGCCCATCCCTTAAGGGGCCCCTGTCTCCAGGCTGCCATCCATCAATATTTTCTGTATTTCCCCTGAGATTGTACTGTGCATGTATCAAAGCCAACACACCCAGTGCAAACTCTTCACAGGGAGTCAGTACAGGTGAAGGGAGGACAGATATCCAATCAAAGTGCAGAGAGTGAGTCATATGACCACTCTTCTGCAGTTTGTGGAGGAGAGGAGTGAAACCATCAGCTGCTGCAGCAGCCAGGACCCAGTGGCCTCTCCTCTGACAGAGTGAGCTCAGCTCAATGGCTCCACTTGTTTGACTCTGATTAGGAAGAGCCTGTATAACCAGCAGACAACACAGCAGAAAAGCAGGGAGCGACAGGCTGATAACAGAAAACACTAGTTCTCAGGCACAAGTGCTGGATCACAAGGAGTCAATGACTAGTAAATGATAGCACGCACACAAGCACAAGGGTCGGGAGGCAGACAACAGAAGACAATAGCTCACAGAATGAGAAAGATGACAGAGGATGCTAATACAGAGAGTGAAAAGCAGACGAGATCACCGGGTGAAGAAATATATATAAAAATGGATAATATAGCAGGAAATGAGAAGGCGGAGCGGCCGGGGGCGGAGCTTAGCGGCAGCCGTGCGCAGACCGACGCAGGTCAGTGAAACGCTAATGTGAAACTAGCCTTAGTTGGTGAAGTGAGAAAAATATAGGCATACATTAAATTTCTATGATCAAATAACTACAAATTGGCATATGCATATCTATTCACCCATTTTGCAGTGAATCCCCTAAAAAATTCTGATGTAAACAATTACCTTCATAAGTCAGATGCTTAGTGAAAGGAATTCCCTCTGTGTGCAATCTGAATGTCACATGGTCTGTCAGTATATACACTTTACCTTTTCTGAAAGGCCACAGAGGCTGCAACACCACTAATCAAGAGGCACCACTAGCCAAACATCATGAAGACCTAGGAGATCTCCAAACAAGTCAGGGACAAAGTTATTGAGAAGAAATAGTCAGGATTGGGTTTAAAAAATAAAAATAAATATCCCAATCTCTGGTGATTCCCTGAAGCCCCATCAAATCCATTATCATCAAATGGAAAGAGCATGACCATAACAAACCCGCCAAGAGAAGTCTGCCCACCAAAACACTCAGTCTGGGCACGGAGGGCATTAATCAGAGAGGCAGCACAGAGACCAGAAGTAACCCTGAAGGAGCTGCAGAGTTCCCAAGCAGAGACTGGAGTATCTGTCCATACGACCACAAGCTGTTCACTCCATAGAGGTGGCCTTTATGAAAGGGTGGGCAGAAAAAAGCCTTTACTTACACACAAAAATTGTAAGGCTTGTTTTGAGTTTGCCAAAAGACATGTGGGAAACTCCTCAAATGCATGGAGGAAGGTGGTGTCATCAGATGAGACCAAAATTGAACTATTTAGACACCAATGTAAACATTATGTCTGGTGCCAATCCAACACAGCTCATCACCCCAAGAACACCATTCCCAGAGTGAAACATGGTGGTGGCACCATCATGCTGTAGGGATGTTTTTCAGCAGCAGGGACAGATAAAATGGTACAAGTTGAGGGGAAGATGTATGGTGCGAAATACAGGCACATTCTTGAGCAAAGCCTTTTCGGTCAGTGATTTGATACTGGGCCGGAGGTTCACCTTTCAAAAAGATAATGACCCAAAGCATACTGCTAAACTTACAAAGTGACGGTAATGAAAGAAGGCTTATCATGAATACCTGCTAAATTATAAAATGTATGAAATCATATCATTAATAGACAAAGACCAGAAAAAGGCGATTAATCCATACAGGACAAACATACAGTAAATTTGACGTGTAACTATTTTGCATATGATTAGTTATTAGTTATGCAGACTCTTGTCATGTCACTGTATTGCTACTGTTTTGCTCCTAGTGGCAGAAAAATCTTTTTCTTACTGAATACTACAAAATACAACCTATTCTCCCATTCCCGAATAGCTCAGTGTGCTATTATGTTGATTCCCAAGTGAAAGGTCATTGGTTCGAATTGAGGAGCATGAAGATTTTCCAAGAAAAGAGAAACATCATCATTCAGCTCATTGATAGCTGTCTCTCAGCCAGAAAATTGCCAAACTGCATCATTCGAGTGCCATGACAGTTGGAAGAATACGAAATTAAGTCCATCCATCCATTCAAAAGCCAATAGGTGGACATCCAGGCAAAATGTCGGAGTCAACAAGTCGGCTCATCACAAGGTCGATCAGTTCTGGCACAAAAAAACACACCAATGGACGTCCATGCAAGCACCGTGTGATGCACATTACACAAGTCTGGAATGGCGGCCCAAAAAAATGAAGAAGCCTTGACTTCAATATCGTCATAAGTAGAGAGTAGAAGATTGGAAACGAGTGATTTGGAGCAATGAGACAAAAGTCAATAGACTAGGTTCTGATGGTGCAAATGGGTCTGGAAGAAGTAAGGGAAAAAGGGACTAACGGATTGGGAAATTGAAGGAACTGTCAAGTTTGGTTTCGGAAGCCTAATGATATAGGGTTATTTCATAGCCATAGGCGTTGGATTCTTGACCAGGATCAATGGTGTCTCAATGCTGAGCTATATGTGAGTATCCTTCAAGACGAGTTACTTGGTACACTCGACCTGAAGTACATGTTGAGATTGGTGAAGATCTGGAATTAAAACAATTGTATCTCACCCTACTGATACACTAAGGAGTTTTGCTTACTAGCAACGGAGGTTCGCACCCTAGCTTGGATGCAATGTGGTGCCCCCGCTCATCGATGGCTAACCCTGTTAGTTCCTGTTATTCCCTGGTATAGCCGTTAACACCACAACAGTGAAATACTTCACTAATATGGTAATAAGTGTTTTGGGTCAGCAACTCAGGAATAGAGCGGGAGGGGGAATCTGACCCTGCACTAGGACTAGACTCGATCCCTACAATGGAGGGGTGAACTATTCCTTGCGAATAGACCCACCGACGATCGTAGTCTAGACTCAAGCGAAGACCTGAAGGTGGGGGAAGGGGATCCTTGAAAGATCTAGGGACTGGGAACAAAACACTGGTAACCTCCTAGCAGAGAAATAAAGAAAGCTGCCGAAACAAAAGGAAAAAACAAAAAGACTAAGCTAGCAGCACTGGGGTTCCCAGAACTGCACAAAGTATAGCACAAAGCTATCAAGACTCCTAGACAGAACTCAGATTAACACTGCTGTCCAGCAAGGACTGGGAGGCAGGTGCAGGGTAATAAAGGGTGATACAATCACCTGACCAACGACAAGCCCAACACCAGGGGAAAAAGACCAGTGTTGTGAATTTGCTAGAAATGAATTCTGAGCAGAAGCTCCCTCTGGTGGTTACAAACAGTACTGAACTATCCAATGAAGATTGTGAAGATTGGCAATCAGGTGTTACTGACTGGTCTTATATAAGGGAGGTTCCCTCCCATCAGGGTTGCCGGTGATCAATTGTTCTGGTCTCATCTTTGATTCCTGTTCACTTTGTAGCTTGCTGTTTCGTGCCTGCATCTTCTGCTAACAGATAAGACATTTTCTTCTTTTAGTTTTTTGTGCTTGCTTTTTGCATTTTGTCCTGCACTTCTGTGGGGGTCTGCCGGGTCACCTCCGGGGGCTTGTGCTCCTCTCAGTTTAGTTCAGCCACTGTTGTTTGTTCATTTGCCTTTTCCAGTTTTTTCAGTGGCTGCTGTTTAGTTTTGTTACACCAGAGAACTAATTTAGGTGGTAGAGGTCGTGTGATCTCAGGTGTTTTTGTAATTAGTAGAGTTGGTACTTTTCAGGGTTTTTTGGGATTGCAGTAAGTGTCCTTCCTATCCTTTTCTATTTAGGAAGTTTGGGCCCCAACGTTTGCTCATACTATTTTCTGTCTGTGTCTGTATTTTCCTCTTGTCTAACCGCCATTACATGTTTGGGGTCTTTCTATGTTCTTTGGGGATCTGCTCCGGGGCAGTTTTCCTCTTTCTGTCTTTAGGTGTAGTTAGCTTCTCAGGCTGTGACGAGGCGTCTAGGACCAACGTAGGTACGCTCCACGGGTGCCTTTAGTTGTGGTGGTTAGTCAGGGTACTGCAATCCCATAGATTCCAACCTCTCTGGTGTATTTCCTTTTTTGCCTGCTCTCCTCAGCTACCAAATCATAACAGACCAGCAGCCAGAAACCACAACAAGATGGCGGATGGTCAAACTGAGAGGATTCTTTTTTATTATTGAACAACAACTATGTTCTCAATCAACCCAAAAGACTCATAAATATCAAAGCTTAATATTTTTGGAAGTTGGAGTGGTTTTTTTTTTTTAGATTTGGCTATCTAAGGCCTCTTTCACACATCCGGTTTTTGGATTCAGGCACAATCCGTCCAAAAACTGAAAGGACGGATCCAGCGCTGATTTGTAAAAAAAATGATGCAACGGATCATTTTTTTTGCCAGATCCGTCCTGAACTTTTGAACCTGGAATTGCTTGGTACTGATGTCCGGACCGAGGAGAGAATCCGTATCAGTCTTTTGGGCGGATTGCACAATAGACTGATCCGGCACCATAGACTTCTATTGATTTCGGCCACCTGATGCGCTGCTTCAGGCGCTATCAGGCGGGTGCGGCAGAAAAAAAAACGTTGCAGTGACTGTTTAGTCCGGCCGCTGGAATGTACATTTCCGCCGCACCCGGAAAAAAACGGATGCATCGCAATGACATCTGGCGCTAATGCTAGTCAATGACAAAAAAACGGATCCGGCGGATTAAAAAAAACGGATCAGTTTTTTTACAAAAGCGTCGGATTGCGCCTGACGACAAAAAACTGATGTGTGAAAGAGGCCTTAGGAGGATATGTTTGTGCAGGTAACTATTACTGTGCAAAATTATTAGGAAACTTAAGAAAAACCAAATATATACCCATCTCACTTGTTTATTTTCACCAGGTAAACCAATATAACACAAATTTAGAAATAAACATTTGACATTCCAAAAAAAAAAAAAAAAAATCAGTGACCAATATAGCCACCTTTCTTTACGATGACACTCAAAAGCCTTCCATCCATAGATTCTGTCAGTTGCTTGATCTGTTTACGATCAACATTGCGTGCAGCAGCCACCACAGCCTCCCAGACACTGTTCCGAGAGGTGTACTGTTTTCCCTCCCTCTAGATCTCACATTTTATGAGGGACCACAGGTTCTCTATGGGATTCAGATCAGGTGAACAAGGGGGCCATGTCATTATTTTTCTTCTTTTAGACCTTTACTAGCCAGCCACACTGTGGAGTATTTTTATGCATGTGATAGAGCATTGTCCTGCATGAAAATCATGTTTTTCTTGAACGATACCGACTTCTTCCTGTACCACTGCTTGAAGAAGGTGTCTTCCAGAAACTGGCAGTATGTCTGGGAGTTGAGCTTCACTCCATCCTCAACCTGAAAAGGTCCCACAAGTTCATCTTTGATGATACCAGCCCATACCAGTACCCCACCTCCACCTTGCTGGGGTCTGAGTCGGAGTGGAGCTCTCTGCCCTTTACTGATCCAGCCTCGGGCCCATCCATCTGGCCCATCAAGTGTCACTCATTTCATCAGTCCATAAAACCTTAGAAAAATCAGTCTTAAGATATTTCTTGGCCCAGTCTTGACGTTTTATCTTATGTTTCTTGTTCAAAGGTGGTTTTCAGCCTTCCTTACCTTGGCCATGTCCCTGAGTATGGCACACCTTGTGCTTTTTGATACTCTAGTAACGTTGCAGCTCTGAAATATGGCAAAACTGGTGGCAAATGGCAGCTTCACGCTCGATTTTCCTCAATTCATGGGCAGTTATTTTGCGCCTTTTTTTTATCAACACGCTTCTTGCGACCCTGGTGGCTATTTGCCATGAAACGCTTGATTGTTCAGTGATCACGCTTCAAAAGTTTGGCAATTTCAAGACTGCTGCATCCCTCTGCAAGACATCTCACAATTTTTGACTTTTCAAAGTCCGTCAAATCTCTCTTCGGACCCATTTTGCCAAAGGAAAGGAAGTTGCCTAATAATTAAGCACCCCTTATATAGGGTGTTGATGTCATTAGACCACACCCCTCCTCATTACAGAGATGCAAATCACCTGATTTACATAATTGGCAGTTGGCTTTCAAGACTATACAGCTTGGAGTAGTACATGTATAAAAAGGATGATGTGATCAAAATACTCATTTGCCTAATAATTCTGCACACTGTGTAGTGTTAAAGACATATACACAAAACACCGATCAGGCGATGAAGTGACTCAGAAAAAAAGTATTGTAAAAACTGCAGCTAAATAATCAGGGAGTTTACATTAGTATATCACACTTGACAATGCCATAAATCCTGCATCTCAAGCAAATATTATTCACCCAGAATACATCAGGTATACCATCCCTCGGTGATAGATAGCAATCATGGCAAATAATAGAAAACACTGCTATGTACAGGTGCTTCTCACAAAATTAGAATATCATTAAAAAGTTAATTTATTTCAGTTCTTTAATACAAAAAGTGAAACTCATATTATATAGAGTAAATTCAATCCAAACAGAGTGATCTATTTCAAGTGTTTATTTCTGTTAATGTTGATGATTATGGCTTACAGCCAATGAAAACCCAAAAGTCATTATCTCAGTAAATTAGAATAATTAACAAAAAACACCTGCTTCCTAAGCGTTGAAAAAGGTCCCTTAGGCTGCTTTCACACATCAGTTTTTTTGTGTCAGGCATAATACGTCGAATACCTGATAGGACGGATCCGGCGCTGAAATGAAAAAACTGATGCAACGGATTAGTTTTTTTGCTGGATCCGACCTGAACTTTTGAACCCGGAAAAAGAAGTTTTGCAAATGCAGGTACGCATGTCCGGATCGAGTAGTAGTAGTAGTCCCTGATTTCTAGAATCCGGATCAGTCTTTTGACGGATTGCACAAAAGACTGGTCCGGTTCCATAGACTTCTATTATTTCCGGACGCCTGATGCGCCGCTTCAGGCACTATCAGGCGAGTCCGGGAAAAAAAAAAAACGTTGCAGTGACCGTTTTGTCCGGCGCTAATGAAAGTCAATTACAAAAAAACGCATCCGGTACCGGATCCGTTTTTTTAAAAACACGCCGGATCTTGCCTGACGTCAAAAAACGGATGTGTGAAAGTAGCCTTAGTCTGTTTCAGTAGGCTCCACAATCAAAGGGAAGACTGCTGACTTGACAGATGTTCAGAAGCAGTCATTGACACACTCCACAAGCCATAAAAGGTCATTGCTAAAGAAGCTGGCTATTCAGAGTGGTGTATCCAAGCATATTAATGGAAAGTTGAGTGGAAGGAAAAAGTATGTTAGGCCGGGTTCACATTAGTGTAGGCTGCTCTGCGTAAGGCTGCCTACTGGATTCCTTAAGCTCCGCCTAATTTTGCATGCGTCCTGCGTACCCATCTTTAACATTGGGTACGCAGGAACATGCATTGTATGCGGATGCATCCGCATGCAGCGTTTTGACGTGCCGCCGAACGCAACACATTGCATTTTCTTGCGTTCGGCGGGCACGTCAAAACGCTGCATGCGGACGCATCCGCATACAACGTATGTCCCTGTGTACCCAATGTTAAAGATAGGTACGCAAGACGCATGCGCATCTATGCGGAAGTAGGCGGAGCGTAAAGGAAAGAAGTCCGCTGCAGACTCAAACGCTAATGTGAACCTAGCCTTAGAAAAAAGTGCCACCGGGATAGCTGCAGCCTTGAAGGGATTGTTAAGAAAAGGCCATTCATAAATTTGGGGGAGATTCACAAGGAGTGGACTGCTGCTGGAGTCATTGCTTCAAGAGTCACCACACACAGACGTATCCAGGACATGGGCTACAAGTGTCACATTCCTTGTGTCAGCCACTCATGACCAATAGACAACACCAGAAGCGTCTTACCCGAGCCAAGGAGAAAAAGAACTGGACTGTTGCTTAGTGGTCCAAGGTGTTTTCAGATGAAAGTAAATTTTGCATTTCATTTGGAAATCAAGGTCCCAGAGTCTGGAGGAAGAGTGGAGAGGCCACAATCCAAGCTGCTTGAGGTCTAGAGTGAAGTTTCCACAATCAGTGATGGTTTGGGGAGCCATGTCATCTGCTGGTGTAGATTCACTGTGTTTTATCAAGACCAAAGTCAGCGGTTCAGCGTGTGGTAAAATTGATATGGCAGTTTTATTCTTCAGGTCAGTACGATTACAGCGATACCTCATTTATATCTTTTTTTTATGTTTTGGCACTTTTATATAATAAAAACTATTTTAGAGAAAAAAAAATTATTTTTGCATCGCTTCATTCTGACCGCTATAACTTTTTTATTTTTTCGCTGATGGCGCTGTCTGGCGGCTTATTTTTTGCGGGACAAGATGACGTTTTCAGCAGTACCATGTTTATATATATCCGTCTTTTTGATCCCGTGTTATTCCAGTTTTTGTTCGGCGGTATGATGATAAATCATTGTTTTTTTCCTTTTTTATAGTGTTCACTAAAGGGGTTAACTGGTGGGACAGTTTTTCTGGTCGTTACGGATGCGGCGATTCCAAATATGTGTACTTTTACTGTTTAGATTTTTTTTTATTCAAATATTTAGTGATGGAATAAATTTATTTTTTTTAAATATTTTTACAATTATTCAAATTTTTTTTTTTTTATTTTACTCTAAGTTTTACACCTTGTCCCACTATGGGACAATGATTTTGTGCAGGCTGATCGCTTCTATAGCATGCAGATGAAGCAGCATCTGCACGCTACAGAAGCTGTCAGCGCTGTAGTTTCTGTGCACTGACCAGAGAGACTTCCTGACGTGCACTGCGCATGACAGGAAGTTTCTCAGCTCTGGAGACCCAGATGTCATTATGACAACATCGGGTCTCCATGGCAGCGATCGGGACCCCGCATCATGGCGCGGGGTCTCCGATCCAAGGGCAGAGGGGCTTTCAGACCCTGTGCCGACCCAGAACACTGCGATCTTGTTAAATCGCAGTGTTCCGGGGGTTAAAGTGCCGGGAGCGGTCTGTGACTGCTCCTGGCACTTAGTGGTGGGTGTCAGCTATGAGAATCAGCTGATGGCCTATGACGTGCCTCATTCATCCTTCTTGACTTCTGTTTTCTTTCAGGCCATCTCCTGTCTCCTTCAGTCAGGGATTATCATACCTGGACCTCAAATGTTTCACTAAATATGTTCGTCTTTCACACTTTAGAATTGACTCTCTGTGCTTGGTCATAGCCTTAATGGAACCAGGCAAGTACCTATGCTCAGTGGATATGAAGGATACCTCCACATCCCCATCATTTCCCCTCACTAGAGCTATGCTTGACAAGTCTCTGCTATATTTAGTATGTCTTGTGTTTTAGGGGAGTTTTTTATTTATTGCCATAGGATTTGTATACATAGGTTTTATTATTTTTTTACACCCCCTTCTTTTTTCGCACTTTGTTACAAATTTGTCATTCACTATGCTTCAATTATTATACAAAAATTTTTTTTGCACTGTCACTTTAATATCATATATTGGAGCACTGTCACTTTAAATTATAGTCATATATACTATATGAATAATTCGATGCACTTTATGGTTAATAAATAAATATATTTATATACATAGCGGTATTAATTTCTCTTTTCTGGGCGCTGATATTAAGTATATATTTTTTGTCACTATTATGATACATGTCATCGCGTCTCACATTGGGCTTCACTACTCGTCACTTGTTTTTCTAAATCCAGGAGTTGATGTGTATATGGCAGTGTGGATGCAATCTATACGGTCCCGGCGTCACTTCCGGAAGCGCCAACGTGATGCACTGCTTGTGTTCCACGCTTGCGGTTCATCTAGGCGCTGCTAAGGAAGTGAGCTTCGTTTCCGGGACTCGGCAGAATCGTCATGCGCCGATGAGTCTTATCAAGCATCTTAGTTATCCAATAGTATGACTGCAGACATGTATATATAGCAGGTCACCCCCTCACTTTAACACGCCCCGAAGCCAGCGGTGAAAAGCGCGTTGGGGCGGGGAGCCGCCACATCTTTTGATCTTCAGGTAGTAACCCATTATTTATTATTTATTTTGGTTGCAGTCTTGTTCCTGCTCTTCACTGTGAAGCGCACTATGCACTTTAAGCTATAATGAAGGTCTTACATGGCACCAGATAAATTTGGTAGCAATTGGGTTCATATTACAGTATATACTCGTGTATAAGCCGACCCGTGTATAAGCCGACCCCCCTAATTTTGCCACAAAAAACTAGGAAAAATTATTGACTCGTGTATAAGCCGGGTGTATAAACTGCCCTCCTGCTCTGTGCTGCCCCCGTCCTGCTCCTTGCTCCCCCATCCAGCTCTGTGCTCCCCATTCTCCTCTGTACTCCCCCCCTCCTGCTCCGTCCTCCGCTGTGCTCCCCCATTCCTTCTCCGTCCTCCTGTGCCCCCCGTCCTGCTCCGTGCTCCTCTGTGCCCTCCATCCTCTTCCCCCATCCTGCTCCATGCTCATTGTCCTCCTCCATGCTTCCCCCGTCCTCCGTTCTCCCCCCCCGTCCTCCTCCATGCTTCCCCCGTCCACCGTTCTCCCCCCGGTCCTCCTCCATGCTTCCCCCGTCCTCCGTTCTCCCCCCGGTCCTCCTCTATGCTTCCCCCGTCCACCGTTCTCCCCCCTCGTCCTCCTCCATGCTTCCCCCCTCCTGCTCCAGCTTCCCCGTCCTCCTCTATGCTTCCCCCGTCCACCGTTCTCCCCCCTCGTCCTCCTCCATGCTTCCCCCGTCCTGCTCAAGCTTCCCCCGTCCTCCTCTATGCTTCCCCCGTCCACCGTTCTCCCCCTCGTCCTCCTCCATGCTTCCCCCTCCCGTCCTCCTCTATGCTTCCCCCGTCCACCGTTCTCCCCCCTCGTTCTCCTCCATGCTTCCCCCGTCCTGCTCCAGCTTCCCCGTCCACCGTTCTCCCCCCCCCTTCCTGCTCGTGCTCCTTGTCCTCTCCTCCATCATACTCACCCCTCCCCGTGCCATCGCTGAGCGTCCCTGCAATCCTGCAGCTCTCCCCGTCTTCCAGCAGCTCTTCAGCACTGAGCGGTGATGTAATACCGCTCATTAAGGCCATGAATATGGAGGCCACGCCCATGGGAGTGGCATTGCGTCCATATTACATGACCTTAATGAGCGGGTATTACATCACCGCTCAGTGCTGAAGAGCTGCTGGAAGACGGGGAGAACGCAGGATTGCAGGGACCCTCAGCGATGGCACAGGGAGGGGTGAGTATGATCCCAGCCACCGGCTCCTGCCGCGGCATCCCCTCCCCCGCTGGTTTCTGCCCTATGACTCGTGTATAAGCCGAGGGGGCATTTTCAGCACGAAAAAAGGTGCTGAAAATCTCGGCTTATACATGAGTATATACGGTATATGCTAATAGTTTCTTTGTCTAATTGATGATTTATGATCATAGTGTTGGCACCTCCTTGTGGTGAGACATTTTTTGCTCTTTTATCTTATACACTGTTTTTTAATTGATTTTCAATAAATACCGGTATGTTATTTTAATATTTTTTGGATCTCTTCTTGTCTCTATTTGACAACGGTCTTTAGAGGGGGATATTTATGGTTATTTGAAGAGCTTATTACCTATATGTTCTGGATATTGGTGTGTTAGTCTACAACACAGTCTCGGTCCTTGGTGGCTTTTAAAGTATGTTTTTTTTCTCTAAAACGCTGCAGCCTTTCAGAATGAAAACATGCCTGGCTGAGTTAATACAGACGGTGCCTGATACATGCTGGCCACAGATTGGGCAACATGTATAAGCTGACAGGTTCACTTTAATGCAAACATGGATACCATTACTATGGCCTAGGCACATTTCTTTACATTAATAAACATTATACTTCATTTGCCATTTTCTTGCCTCAGTTGACAACTTATCTGGATCTTCTGTAAAATTGTACAATGAAACTGAGAACTATATAAGTCTTATATCTTCAGCAAAAACTCACATTGTATGCAATTCTTTACAAGTAGTCACAGTATGGAATATCCTACCCCAAGAAATAGTATTGGCACTGTCATCACGTACAAACTATATGCACAGACAAAAAGACATGATCTTTTTACTCTTAGACCTGTGACGAGGACAAGGGGGCATCCTCTACGTCTGGAGGAAAGAAGGTTTAGTCATAATCACAGACGCAGATTCTTTACTGTAAGAGCAGTGAGACTATGGAACTCTCTGCCGTCTAATGTTGTAATGAGTGATTCCTTACTAAAATTTAAGAAGGGACTGGATGCCTTTCTTGAAAAGTATAATATTACAGGCTATATTCACTAGTTTCCTAGATACAGCGTTGATCCAGGGAGCTAGTCTGATTGCCGTATGTGGAGTCGGGAAGGAATTTTTTTTTACCCAATGTGAAGCTTACTGTTTGCCACATGGGTTTTTTTTTGCCTTCCTCTGGATCAACATGTTAGGGCAGGTTAGGATAGGATATGGGTTGAACTAGATGGACTTAAAGTCTTCCTTCAACCTTAATAACTATGTTACTATGTTACTATGTTATATGGAGAATTGATCTGAGTAGTGTCTTTTTTTAACCTAATAGTAGTTTGCAGTATGTGGCACAAGGACTAGAAACACAATATAATTTATTATACATAATGTACAGTAACAATTAGTAACCAGACTTGGGATGGTTTTCCCGTGAGTATTTGGTATCGGCATCGCAAGCTTCTTTTTATAAACCACAAGTGGATCCATCATCATGTTCATAATCCAAAACTGCAAGATGGAAAATAGTTTTCACATTAATATAAATGATTAATATAAAGAACAGACTATGTTTAAAAAAAAGAAATAAAAAATGTAGCTCTGCCTATGCTGGTTGTATAGCACTTGAGGAAAATCTGCCTAATAGGTCTACAGCATATTTTTCTTCTTTATTAAATAACTATATAGTCTAATATGTAAAAGCGAGTTTATTTATTTTTTTTTAATTTTGTATGGCTAAGCATATATCTATATACAACATCTCTAAAAACCATTCATAGACATGGGTATTGTCATCTCCTTGCAGTACTGGTGCTCATACCAATGTGGACCACTAGAGGCTGACAGAGGACTATACTGGCGCTTCCTGCCGTTCTCTACCCAGTTATTGTGTATTGCCAATGCCGACAGTTACATATATAGCTGTCACCGACCCTTTCTAATAAAGGATTTAGGAGGTTGACCTGCTGTGCATCAGATAATCAAAAACTCTTTAATAGCAAAACTGGCTTACGAATGCAGATGGTGATAAAATGTAAGGGTAACATGATGAAATACTAATTGCCACAAAATATCCATAGTAAAACATTTGAATATTAAGATTTTGTTTTTTTGTTGATCTTGTAAAGATTTTTTTTTACTGGCACTATAGCTTGACCTTGGACCAAATCATAGAGTTAAACATGGTGGTAGGTTCTCTTTAAAGGGTACCTTTCGGCAGGTTTTCGGACCCCAAACTAAAGTCATCTATGTAAAGTACCTGTAACACTGATAATGCCCAGTGTTAATGCAGAGGAGATGCTAGTGCTGGGGGTTCTCTGGCCTCTCTCCCTGCCCGCTGCTGACTGGCTCTGTGATCTGCTCCCCCTACTAAGATCTAGCACAAGCGCTGTTATTCCCGGGGGCGGTTCATGTGCAGTAGGGTCCTGAGGAAATTGCCAGTACTGAACTATCGATTTCCACATGTGCTACCCCCA
Source organism: Oophaga sylvatica (assembly GCA_033576555.1). Taxonomy (NCBI): domain Eukaryota; kingdom Metazoa; phylum Chordata; class Amphibia; order Anura; family Dendrobatidae; genus Oophaga; species Oophaga sylvatica. The sequence goes on along the minus strand of JARQOD010000004.1, from coordinate 421,958,948 downwards.
CCCCCCCCGAGGGAATGATAACACTTGTGCAAGATCTTAAGGGGGAGTAGGTCACAAAGAAAAGTTATCAGCCAGCCACTGGAGAGGGAGAAAGGACGCAGTTACAAGACCTCTGCAATTGCGGCTCATAAAAATTTGCAGATAGATTTCCATAAAATGGAGACACAGATTATGAAAACAAATGTGTGAATTTAATCAACATTACAGGGACAGAGATGACGTTAATTTAGGGTCTAAAAATCTGCTGACAGGTCCTCCTTAAAATGGGTTGTCAACCCCAGAAATTTTTAAAAAGTCCAAAATAGTGTAAATTAGTTAAATAAAGGCATCCTCACTCATCCGACCAGAACATGCTGTACAGAAACGGTGTCAGCACTCCCTGCTTGGTCCAGATAGACATGTGACCATTGCGGCCAATCTTTGGGTGCGGTTATTGCTGTATTTCTCACTGCTGGCAGTGATTGCATGTCTGGGGCCGCGCCGGGATGAGCTGAAGACGGCGGCTGATAAGTATAATCATTGGATCGAGGAATACATATTGGTGGCACCACTCCAGTGCTGAAATTAAAACAAAAAAAATACCGTAGCGGTGTTTTAAAAAATATCATTGGCAGAGATTGACAATCTTTTTCTCTATTTTTGCACACTGTCTGCAGCTGGATCTTTCCATGTCCCTTCAGGCACACAATTTAAGTGCAACCTGAGGTCACCTCTAATACATACAGGATATTAGGTCTGGAAGTCCGTTAAATCTTTTCTAAGCATCGTCTTTTCTTACCTGCCAATGTGCCCCCAGCTTGTGTATAATATTTATTATAATCTAATCGCAAAAGCAGTTGTGCCAGGTCAGGATTGATCTGATGGTTGCGGACACTGGAAAGGATCTTGAATAGTAGTGCGGACTGGCAACTAAAACCCTATAATAAAAGGCCAACATGTTTTCAGAAGACTGTGCATACAACGGACTTTATACTAAAATACACATCTCTTACCTTAACTAGGATGTCCAGCTGCCCAGTGCCACGTTCGTCTAAAGGACCCAGGTTTTGGCTAACTAGAGAGCAGAAGCTGTGACATAAATCTAAGATTTCATTTAGACAATGGAAAACCTGCAAAATGAATATTGTCTCCAATAAATTCTGTGAGCAATAAATGTACTTTATTAGATGTAAAAGCGCATGCTATACCCACCGGCTTTAATAAAACGAAGGACTGGGCCAGGAGATTGCTGAGGAAGTGGTCGTGAGCCAGGCGAATGCTCTCAAAATCCCGCGTTGAGTTAATCTGTTCCAAAAGCTGTGAGAACTGGGATTCTAAAACATCAACCTGTATTAACGAGAAAGATAATATAGGGAGATTTACTTACCTGCAGCTTATCATGGACTGCAATGTGACTTCCAAAAGCATTTGTAAAACAAATGTCACTAAATACATTAACGTTTTTTATTGTTTACCCATTTTCTCACCTGCAAGTAATACTGAAGATTGTCCACCAGAAATGCCATGTGATTCCGAAGACGCCACTTAATGGCATCAGTCCTATTAGATTCCAAATGTTTCCTCTGCATCTGTAGAGCCCAACAGTGCTGCAGCTCTGACTGCACACGCCGGACGCTAAGTAAGTACTTGAAGACGACATTGTACCTGGGAAGAAAAGGTCGAAAACCAGAAATCAGAGTTAAGCCTTCACACATCCGTTTTTTAAGTGCCGCAAAATGGACTCCCGTACACCCATTGTATTCAATGGCGATGCGCACATGCCAGGTTTTTAACGCGGATCGTGTGAAAACCCAACAGACATGTCAGTTTTTTTTGCTCAGCACGGACAAAATGCGGGATGCACATGTGCACACTGATGGCACACGGATTAAATCCGTGTGTCATCATCATGACATGTACCAGCACCTGGAAAGAAGCGGTACAGTTCATGCTGTTCCCAGGCACCGGCGTCTGAAGGCAGCTCTCACCATTGTCTCCTGTTCAGGCCGAGATCAGCGAGACCAGGAGACAATGATGGGAGTTGTATTCAGCACCCGCTGTGTCCCTCCTGTGTAAAATAAAGAATTAAAAAAAAAAACGGAGTGGGCACCCGTACGATTTTCATAACCAGCAGAGGGAAAGCCTGTGGCTAGGAGCTGATGTTAATCTGGGAAAAGGGGCAATATCCCAAAAGGTTTCCAGGCTAATAATAACAGCTCACAGCTGTTTGCTTAGCCTTTTCTGGTGAATGGGGGAACCCAGAAAAAAATAAATTACGTATAGTCCCTCTATAAATTCAAACCAGCAAAGGCTAAACAGGCAGCTGTGGGAATAGCCTGGGAAGGGGTCAGAGATAATTGCACGCTCTCCTTCCCAGGCTACCAGCATCAGCCTTCAGCCGCCCCAGAAATGGCGCATCAATAAGCGGTGGCAAGTGGGGTAATAGGGTTGGGGTTGATGTCACCTTTGCATTGTCACGTGACATCAAGCCCAGGTAATGGTAATGGAGAGGCGTCTATAAGATGCCCCCTATTACTAGCGCCATAGTATGTTTGGAAATAAACACACAGCAGGAATAAAATCCTTTATTTGAAATAAAACAAAACACCCTGTTTTACGCTTTAATTTAAAAATAAAAAACACAGTTATACTCACCTTTCGCCTATTCCAAGGAGGCCAAATGCATTGGAAAGTCTCTTCAAAAAGGTCAGAAACTACAACCCCTGGCAAAAATTATGGAATCACCGGCCTTGGAGGATGTTCATTCAGTTGTTTTATTTTGTTGAAAAAAAAACAGACCACAGACATGGCACAAAACTGAAGTAATTTCAAATGGCAACTTTCTGGCTTTAAGAAACACTAAAAGAAATCAAGAACAAATAATGTGGTAGTCAGTAATGTTTTTTTTTTAACCAAGCATAGGGGAAAAATTATGGAATCACTCAATTCTGAGGGAAAAAAATTATGAAATAATAATAAATAATAATAATAATCTTTATTTATATAGCGCCATCATATTCCGCAGCGCTTTACAGTTTAACAGTTTCAAAACACAAGTCATAAGTAACAACGTTAACAATACAGTAATTAAAGCAAAATAAGACGGCCCTGCTCGTGAGAGCTTACAATCTACAATGAGGTGGGGGAGATACAAAGTACAGGTGTGTATATACAATGGTGCATTTACAATGATGGTCCAGCCATCTTAAGGGAGTGAGGGATGGATGGAGATAGTAAATGGGCTACACACACACACACTTACACAGAGAATGACTTTGATTAGTGAATGTGATAGGCCGCTCTGAACAGATGTGTTTTGAGGGAGCGCCTGAAACCATGCAAATTGTGGATAGTCCTAATTTCTTGGGGTAGAGCATTCCAGAGGATTGGCGCAGCGCGGGAGAAGTCTTGGAGTCGGGAGTGGGAGGTACGGATTAGTGCAGAGGTTAGTCGAAAGCGCAGCAGTCGGTTAGGCCGATAGATAGAAATGAGGGAGGAGATGTAGGGGGGTGCTGCAGTGTGGAGAGCTTTGTGGGTGAGAACAAGTACTTTGAATTGGATCCTATAATGAATGGGCAGCCAGTGTAAGGACTGGCGAAGAGCGGACGCGTCCGAGTACCGATTAGCCAGATGGATGACCCTGGCTGCTGCATTAAGGATGGACTGGAGAGGGGATAGTCGAGTAATGGGGAGGCCAAGTAATAGAGCGTTAGAGTAGTCCAGGCGGGAGTGGATCAATGCTACAGTGAGGGTTTTTGTTGTTTCCATGGTGAGAAAAGGGCGGATTCTAGAGATGTTCTTTAGGTGTAGGCGGCAAGAGCGGGCAAGAGATTGTATATGGGAGGTGAAGGAGAGATTGGTGTCAAACATAACACCCAGACAGCGAGCCTGCTGCCGGGTGTTATTATGGTGCCGCCCACTGAGAGGGAAATGTCAGATTTAGGGAGGTTAGTAGACGCGGAGCAGAAGAAGTTCAGTTTTGGAGAGGTTAGTTTCAGATAGAGAGCAGACATGATGTTGGAGACTGCGGACAGACAGTCGGTGGCGTTCTGTAGTACAGCGGGGTTAAGGTCGGGGGATGACGTGTATAATTGTGTGTCATCAGCATAAAGATGGTACTGAAAGCCAAATCTGCTGATGGTCTGTCCAATTGGGGCGGTGTAGAGAGAGAAGAGAAGGGGGCCAAGGACTGAGCCCTGGGGTACACCGACAGTGAGAGGAAGAGGAGATGAAGTGGAGCCAGAGAACGAAACACTGAAGGAGCGGTCAGAAAGATAGGAGGAGAACCAGGAGAGAACAGTGTCCTTAATACCTAGTGACTGGAGCCTAGACAGTAGGAGACGGTGGTCAACCGTGTCGAAAGCTGCAGAAAGGTCGAGTAGAATGAGCAGAGAGTGGTCGCCGTTACGTTTTGCTGTCAGAAGGTCATTGGTCACTTTGATGAGTGCAGTTTCAGTCGAATGTAGGGGTCGGAAGCCGGACTGTGAAGGGTCTAGGAGGGAGTGAGTGGAGAGGTAACGGTGAGGCGGGAGTAGACTAGGCGCTCCAAAAGTTTGGAGATGAAGGGGAGATTGGAGACCGGTCTGTAGTTGTTTGTGCAGGAAGGGTCAAGAGCGGGTTTCTTTAGTAGTGGAGTAATGATGGAGTGTTTGAAGGAATGAAATCATGAAAAACAAACAAAAAAAACACTCCAACACATCACTAGTATTTTGTTGCACCACCTCTGGCTTTTACAACAGCTTGCAGTCTCTGAGGCATTGACTTAATGAGTGTCAAACAGTACTCTTCATCAATCTGGCTCCAACTTTCTCTGATTGCTGTTGCCAGATCAGCTTTGCAGGTTGGAGCCTTGTCATGGACCATTTTCTTCAACTTCCACCAAAGATTTTCAATTTGATTGAGATCCGGACTATTTGCAGGCCATGACATTGACCTTATGTGTCTTCTTTCAAGGAATGTTTTCACAGTTTTTGCTCTATGGCAGGATGCATTATCATCTTGAAAAATGATTTCCTCATCCCCAAACATCCTTTCAATTGATGGGATAAGAAAAGTGTCCAAAATATCAACATAAACTTGTGCATTTATTGAAGATGTAATGACAGCCATCTCCCCAGCTCCTTTACCTGACATGCAGCCCCATATCATCAATGACTGTGGAAATTTGCATGTTCTCTTCAGGCAGTCATCTTTATAAATCTCATTGGAACGGCACTAAACAAAAGTTCCAGCATCATCACCTTGCCCAATGCAGATTCTCGATTCATCACTTTCATCCACAGTCCACAATTGCTTTTCCTTAGCCCATTGTAACCTTGTTTTTTTCTGTTTAGGTGTTAATGATGGCTTTCGTTTAGCTTTTCTGTATGTAAATCCCATTTCCTTTAGGCTGTTTCTTACAGTTCGGTCACAGATGTTGACTCCAGTTTCCACCCATTTGTTCCTCATTTGTTTTGTTGTGCATTTCCTGTTTTGGAGACATATTGCTTTAAGTTTCCGGTCTTGACGCTTTGATGTCTTCCTTGGTCTACCAGCATGTTTGCCTTTAACAACCTTCCCATGTTGTTTGTATTTGGTCCAGATTTTAGACATAGATGACTGTGAACAACCAATATCTTTTGCAACATTGTGTGATGATTTACCCTCTTTTAAGAGTTTGATAATCCTCTCCTTTGTTTCAATTTACATCTCTCATGTTGGAGCCATGATTCATGTCAGTCCACTTGGTGCAACGGCTCTCCAACGTGTGATCACTCCTTTTTAGATGCAGACTAACAAGCTAATTTGATGCAGGTGTTAGTTTTGGAAATGAAAATTTACAGGGTGATTCCATAATTTTTCCCTCAGAATTGAGTGATTCCATAATTTTTCCCCTATGCTTGGTTAAAAAAATAACCATTACTGACTACCACATTATTTGTTCTTGATTTCTTTTAGCGTTTCTTAAAGCCAGAAAGTTGCCGTTTGAAATGACTTCTGTATTGTGCCATGTCTGTGATCTGTTTTTTTCCACAAAATAAAACAACTGAATGAACATCCTCCAAGGCCAGTGATTCCATAATTTTTGCCAGGGCTTGTAAAAGAGAATCTGAAGTTTATCTGGAAATTTGTAGTCATAGAGGCATTTATTTTGAAATTAGGCAACAAATTCTCTTAGGTCATAGTGTACTATTATGGGAGATTCAAAACTCTGTCCTCTATAAATCTGAGATTAATTAGTTACTTTCAGACACTGCTACTTAACAATTTGCATGTTCATTTCATTCCCAGCAAGAGGCTTTCACCGGTGATAAAAATTGTTTTCGCAGGATAAATCCCGCCTACCCAGCAATTTTATAGGCCAGCTGTAGATGGGTGTGATTTTGGCTGCTGTTATTTTAATATATCACCAACAGAAAAAAAAAAACACAAGTCAAATAGAAAGAAAGTATATCATTATTAATACAGTAAATTGTGTAAAAATCATACAATTAATAAATAAGGCAACATACTGTAATGGTAAAAACGACCCCTGGATGAAGACTTTAAAGCGAAACACACAATGGGAGTGGTTGGTCACTGGCTCTCTCACCTACAGGTATACATCCCTGTTCTGTGATGAATGTTTACATCCTGTTGGCATTTACATTACTGCTGAATTCGTCTAGTTATGGTCATATTATTTTATTCCATTGTGGTTTCAATAACGTTTCTTCTACATACTTTTATCACTTATACGGTTTAGCTTTATATTATGATGCCCGACATCAAGTACATGATATACAGTCATGGCCAAAAGTTTTGAGAATGACACAAATATTATATTTTCACATGATCTGCTCTGGTTTTTATGTGTGTTTGACAGATGTTTTTATCACAGACAGAAATATAATAATTGCAAACATATGAGTAACAAAAGCTTATATTGACAGTTAGAATGAGTTAATGCAGCAAGTCAATATTTGCAGTGTTGACCCTTCTTCTTCAGGACCTCTGCAATTCTCCCTGGCATGCTCTCAATCAACTTCTGGACCAAATCCTGACTGATAGCAGTCCATTCTTGCACAATCAATGCTTTCATTTTGTCCGAATTTTTAGGTTTTTGTTTGTCCACCCGTCTCTTGATGATTGACCACAAGTTCTCAATGGGATTAAGATCTGGGGAGTTTCCAGGCCATGGACCCAAAATCTCTATGTTTTGTTCCCTGAGCCATTTAGTTATCACCTTTGCTTTATGGCAAGGTGCTCCATCATGCTGGAAAAGGCATTGTTGATCGCCAAACTGCTCTTGGAGGGTTTTGAGAAGTTGCTCTTGGAGGACATTCTGGTACCATTCTTTATTCTTGGCTGTGTTTTTAGGCAAGACTGTGAGAGAGCCGATTCCCTTGGCTGAGAAGCAACCCCACACATGAATGGTTTCAGGATGCTTAACAGTTGGCATGAGAAAAGACTGGTGGTAGCGCTCACCTTGTCTTCTCCAAATGAGGCGTTTTCCTGATGCCCCAAACAATCGAAAAGGGGATTCATCAGAGAAAATAACTTTACCCCAGTCCTCAGCAGTCCACTGCCTGTACCTTTTGCAGAATATCAGTCTGTCCATGATGTTTTTCTGGAGAGAAGTGGCTTCTTTGCTGCCCTCCTTGAGACCAGGCCTTGCTCCAAGAGTCTCCGCCTCACAGTGCGTGCAGATGCACTCACACCTGCCTGCTGCCATTCCTGAGCAAGCTCTGCACTGCTGGTAGCCCGATCCCGCAGCTGAAACACTTTTAAGAGACGGTCCTGGCGCTTGCTGGTCTTCCTTGGGTGCCCTGAAGCCTTTTTGGCAACAATGGAACCTCTCTCCTTGAAGTTCTTGATGATGCGATAGATTGTTGACTGATGTGCAATCTTTCTAGCTGCGATACTCGTCCCTGTTAGGCCATTTTTGTGCATTGCAATGATGACTGCACGTGTTTCTTTAGAGATAACCATGGTTAACAGAAGAAAAACAATGATGCCAAGCACCAGCCTCCTTTTAACCCCTTTATTCCATCAGACGTACTATTCCGTCCATGTGACCCTGGACCTAATTCCCATGGACGGAATAGTACGTCATGGGCGATCAGCTGATTATCATCAGCTGTTAGCTGACACCGTGACTGTGTGTCAGGAGCGGTCAAGGACCGCTCCCGGCACATTAACCCTTGGCACCCGGCACAGACACCCGGGGCACAGGGGAGGATCGCGCAGGGTGGGGGCTCCCTGCGCGCTCCCCTGAGACCCTCAGAGCAGCGCGATGTGTCGCGCTGTTCCGAGGGTCCGTCCTCCCTCCAGGTCCCCGGATCCAAGATGGCGCCGGGGTCCTGCAGGGAAGCCTGCAGCGATGCCAGAGCGATCGCTGGTGTGACAGAGTGCTGTGCACACTGTCACACCAGCGATCTGCTAAAATACAGTGATGTCCCACCCTGGGACAAAGTAAAAAAGTTAAAAAAATAAAAATAAAAAGTGGTAAAAAAAATCATAAAAAAAAAAAAATATTCCCCAATAAATTCATTCTTTCCTGTAAATAAAAAAAAAACAAAACAATAAAAGTACACATATTTGGTATCGCCGCGTCCGTAACGACCCCCCCTTTAAAACTGTCCCACTAGTTAACCCCTTTAGTGAACCCCTTAAAAAAAAAAAAAACAAAGCAAAAAATGAATGCTTTATCATCATACAGCTGAACAAAAAGTGGAATAACACGCGATCAAAAAGACCGAGATAAATAACCATGGTACCGCTGAAAACGTCATCTTCTCCCGCAAAAAACGAAGCCATCATACAGCATCATCAGTGAAAAAATAAAAAAGTTATAGCTCACAGAATAAAGCGATGCAAAAATAATAATTTTTTATATAAAATTGTTTTCATTCTATAAAAGCGCCAAAACATAAAAAAAATGATATAAATGAGGTATCGCCGTAATCGTACTGACCCGAAGAATAAAACTGCTTTATCAATTTTACCACACGCGGAACGGTACAAACGCCTCCCCCAAAAGAAATTCATGAATTGCTGATTTTTGTTCATTCTAACCTCCCAAAAATCGAAATAAAAAGCGATCAAAAAATGTCACGTGCTCAAAAATGGTACCAATAAAAACGTCACTTCGTCCCGCAAAAAATAAGACCTCACATGACTCTGTGTGCCAAAATATGCAAAAATTATAGCTCTCAAAATGTGGTGATGCAAAAAACTATTTTTTGCAATAAAAAGCGTCTTTTAGCGTGACAGCTGCCAATCATAAAAACCCGCTTATAAATAGTAAATCAAACCTGTTATGATTTGGTAGCTGAGGAGAGCAGGCAAAAAAGGAAATACACCAGAGCAGTTGGAAACTATGAGATTGCAGTACCCTGACTAACCACCACAACTAGAGGTAGCCGTGGAGCGTTCCTACGTTGGTCCTAGACGCCTCGTCACAGCCTGAGAAACTAACTACACCTAAAGATAGAAAGAGGAAAGCTATCTGCCCCGGAGCAGATCCCCAAAGAACAAAGAAAGCCCCCAAACATGTAATGGCGGTTAGACAAGAAGAAATACTGACACAGACAGAAAATAGTATGAGCAAACGTTGGGCCCAAACTTACTAAATAGAAAAGGATAGGAAGGGCACTTACTGCAATCCCAAAAAAAACCCTGAAAAGCACCAACTCTACTAATTTCAAAAACACCTGAGATCACACGACCTCTACCACCTAAATTAGTTCTCTGGTGTAACCAAAAACAAAACAGCAGCCACTGAAAAAAAAAGCAAATGTACAAACATCAGTGGCTGAACTGAACTGAGAGGGCAAAAGCCCCCAGAAGGAACAGTGAAGGCCCCCACAGAAGTGCAGGACAAAATGCAAAAATCAAGCACAAAAACAAAAAGAAGAAAATGTCTTATCTGTTAGCAGGAGATTCAGACACGACACAGCAGGCTACCAAGGAAACAGGAATCAAGGATTGAGACCAGAACAATTGATCACCGGCAACCCTGATGGGAAGGCGACTCCCTTATATAAGACCAGTCAGTAACACCTGATTCCCAATCCTCACAATCTTCACTGGACAGTCCAGTACCGTTTGTAACCACCAGAGGGAGCTTACGCTCAGAACTCATTTCCAGCCTATTCACAACAGTACCCCCCCCTTGAGGAGGGGTCACCGAACCCTCATTTGAGCAACCAGGTCGGTCAGGATGAGTTCTATGATAAGCACGGATGAGTCTCCTAGCATGGATGTCCGAAGCAAACACCCAAGAATTGTCTTCCTGACCATAACCTCTCCATTTAACCAAATACTGGAGTTTTGTCTAGAAAAACGAGAATTCAATATTTTCTCAACCACATACTCCAGATTGCCCTCAACCAAAACAGGGTCAGGAGGCACAGTAGTAGGAACCACTGGCTCAACAAACCTCTTCAACAAGGACTTGTGGAACACGTTATGGATCTTAAATGTCCCTGGAAGAAGCAAACGAAAAGAAACAGGATTAAGAATCTCCATGATCTTATAAGGTCCAATGAACCTAGGCTTAAATTTAGGAGATGCCACTCTCATAGGAATATTTCTTGAGGACAACCAGACCAAGTCCCCCACTTTAAACCGAGGACCATCAGTCCTATGCCGGTTAGCAAACCGCTGGGCCCTCTCCTGAGAGAGGGACAACCTCTCCACTACCTGGTCCCAAATCTGCTGCATACGCTCCACAACAGAGTCAACACCTGGACAGACAGAAGCCTCCGTCTGTCCTGAAGAAAATCGAGGGTGAAACCCAGAATTACAGAAAAATGGAGACATCAAAGTGGCAGAGCTAGCCCTATTATTAAGAGCAAACTCAGCCAAAGGCAAAAAAGAGACCCAGTCATCCTGATCAGCAGACACAAAGCATCTTAGATAAGTCTCCAATGTCTGGTTAGTTCTCTCAGTTTGACCATTGGTCTGAGGATGAAACGCCGAGGAGAAAGACAATTGAACACCAATTTTAGAACAAAAGGTCCTCCAAAATCTGGAAACAAACTGGACTCCTCTGTCAGACACAATGTTCTCAGGAATGCCGTGTAAACGAACCACGTGCTGAAGGAACAAAGGCACCAATTCAGAGGAGGAAGGCAACTTAGGTAATGGCACAAGATGTATCATCTTGGAAAACCTATTGCAAATCACCCAGATGACGGTCATTCTCTGAGAAACAGGGAGGTCGGAAATGAAATCCATAGAGATATGGGTCCATGGTCTCTTGGGCACAGGTAATGGCATCAACAAACCACTAGAACGAGAGCAAGGCTTGGAGCGAGAGCAAGTTCCGCAGGACTGCACAAACTCCCTGACATCCCGAGACAAGGTAGACCACCAAAAGGACCGACTAACCAAGTCTCTGGTAACAAAAATTCCGGGATGACCGGCCAACGCGGAACAATGAATCTCAGACATTACACTCTTTTTCCACTGGTCCGGGACAAACAATTTCCCAACAGGGCAGCGCTCGGGCTTATCCTCCTGACATCCCTCCAGAGCCAGTCTCAAATTGGGCGAGATGGCGGAAAGAACTACACCCTCTTTCAAAATAACAGAAGGATCAGATAACTCAGGAGAGTCCGCCAGGAAACTCCTCGAGAGGGCATCCGCCTTAACATTTTTAGTGCCAGGAAGAAATGAAACCACAAAATTAAAACGTGTGAAAAACAAGGCCCACCTGGCCTGTCTAGGATTAAGTCGCTTGGCAGATTCCAGATAAACTAGATTCTTATGGTCCGTAAGGACCACCACCTGATGTTTGGCTCCCTCCAGCCAATGTCTCCACTCTTCAAAAGCCCACTTCATGGCCAATAACTCCCGATTACCCACGTCATAATTACGTTCAGTGGAGAAAATTTTCGAGAGAAAAAGGCACAAGGGTTACTCTTAGAGGTCTCTGGATCTCTTTGGGACAAAACGGCACCTGCCCCAATTTCAGAGGCATCCACCTCCACCTGAAATGGTAGAGAAACATCAGGCTGCCGTAGAACAGGAGCAGAAGTGAATCTCTGCTTAAGTTCCTGAAATGCAGAGACTGCCTCAGGAGGCCAATTCACCACATCAGAACCCTTCTTGGTCAAATCAGTTAATGGTTTAACAATAACAGAGAAATTACCAATAAATTTACGATAAAAATTGGCAAAACCCAAGAATCTTTGAAGAGCCTTTAATGAAGTAGGTTGGACCCAATCACAGATGGCCTGAACTTTGACCAGGTCCATTTCAATAACAGATGGGACAAAATGAATCCCAGAAATGAGATCCTCTGAACGCCAAAAAGACACTTTGATCCCTTCACATACAGAGCATTCTCTCTCAAAATCTGGAACACAGTCCGAACATGTTTTACATGAGAGTCCCAGTCATTGGAAAAAATCAAGATATCATCCAAATAAACAATCAGAAATTTATCCACAAAATCCCTGAAAATGTCATTCATGAAGGACTGGAAGACAGAAGGAGCATTTGTGAGCCCAAAGGGCATCACAAGGTACTCAAAATGCCCTTCAGGGGTATTAAATGCCGTCTTCCATTCATCCCGTGCTTAATGCGAATAAGGTTATATGCCCCCCTGAGGTCAAGCTTGGTAAACCAAGTAGCGTTTTTCACCCTGGAAAACAGATCAGAGATCAAGGGTAACGGATATTGATATTTCACAGTAATATTGTTCAAGAGACGATAATCAATACACGGCCTTAATGAACCATCCTTTTTGGCCACAAAGAAAAAACCGGCACCCAAGGGTGAAGAGGATGGTCTGATATGACCCTTCTCCAATGACTCCTTGATATAAGACCGCATAGCGTCATGTTCAGGTACAGACAAGTTAAAAAGGCGACCTTTAGGGAATTTACTACCCGGCACTAATTCAATAGCGCAGTCATAGCTCCTATGGGGAGGCAAGATGCAGATTTACTTTCGCTAAACACATCAGAAAAATCAATCAAAAAGTCAGGAACATCCTGAGCCTGGGGGAGGCAGAAAAAACAGGAGTGTTGGTATTAACACATTGGCAGCCCCAACTGGTAACAGACACAGATTTCCAATCCAAAACAGGATTATGAGACTGTAACCAAGGGAAACCCAGTACGATAATGTCATGCAGATTATACAGAAACAAAAATTTGCAACTCTCCTGATGATCAGGTTCTACCCTCATTATCACCTGAGTAGAGAACTGAGGTTTATTCTCAGCCAAAGGGGTAGAATCGATTCCCAGTAGGGAATAGACTTCCGTAGGGTATCAAGGGAAACCCACAACGTTTAGCAAAATCAAAATCCATCAGGTTAATAGCTGCTCCAGAATCAACAAAAGCCTGAGCAGAAAATGAGGACAGAGAGCATATCAGGTAACAGTTAATAAAAACTTAGTCTGAACACTACCCAAGACAACTGACGTGCAAAACGTCTTCCCCGCTTAGGGCAGACTGAAATAGCATGAGAGGCATCACCACAGTAGAAACATAACCCATTGCGCTTTCGAAATTCATGACGCTGTGCCCCAGAAACCACTCTATCACACTGCATGGATTCAGAAGCAGGTTCACAAGGCAACATTATTCCACGCATACCTTTCCGCTCACGCAAACGTCTGTCAATTTGAATCGCTAATGACATAGAATCATTGAGACCAGAGGGAACAGGGAATTCCACCATAACATCCTTTATATTATCTGACAGTCCCTTCCGAAAAAGAGCTGCCAAAACGTCGTCATTCCATTTGGTCAGGACTGCCCACTTACGGAATCTCTGACAGTATAACTCAGCGTCCTCAAGCCCCTGACTCAATGCCAACAAAGTTTTTTCAGCTTGATCAATGACATTAGGCTCATCGTACAATAACCCCAAAGCCTGAAAAAACGCATCAACATCACTCAAAACAGGATCCCCCAGGTGTCAGGGAAAAAGCCCAATCCTGAGGGTCGCCGCGCAGGAGAGAGATGACAATTTGAACCTGCTGCGCTGCGTTCCCTGAAGACTTAGATTTTAAGGCAAAAAACAATTTACAGTTATTTTTGAAATTCAGAAACTTAGCTTGATCCCCTAAAAACAAATCTGGCATGGGATCCTAGGTTCCACAACAGGCAACCTAGCAAGATAGGTAGCAATACTCCGAACTTCAGTGGCAAGCTGATCCACACGGCCAGACAACTGTGCAAACTCCATTGAGAGAGAAAAAAAAAAATCCTCCTCAGCACCCAGAGATACAGAGGGAAAAAAAAATGCAACAAACAGAAAAAAAAAATCTCTGACAACTCTTTTCTTTCCACAATATCTTCCCTTCTGTGAGTACCATATAATTTTCAGTTTAGGCCGGTGATACTGTTATGATTTGGTAGCTGAGGAGAGCAGGCAAAAAAGGAAATACACCAGAGCAGTTGGAAACTATGAGATTGCAGTACCCTGACTAACCACCACAACTAGAGGTAGCCGTGGAGCGTTCCTACGTTGGTCCTAGACGCCTCGTCACAGCCTGAGAAACTAACTACACCTAAAGATAGAAAGAGGAAAGCTATCTGCCCCGGAGCAGATCCCCAAAGAACAAAGAAAGCCCCCAAACATGTAATGGCGGTTAGACAAGAAGAAATACTGACACAGACAGAAAATAGTATGAGCAAACGTTGGGGCCCAAACTTACTAAATAGAAAAGGATAGGAAGGGCACTTACTGCAATCCCAAAAAAACCCTGAAAAGCACCAACTCTACTAATTTCAAAAACACCTGAGATCACACGACCTCTACCACTTAAATTAGTTCTCTGGTGTAACCAAAAACAAAACAGCAGCCACTGAAAAAACTGGAAAAAGCAAATGTACAAACATCAGTGGCTGAACTGAACTGAGAGGGCAAAAGCCCCCAGAAGGAACCCTGAAGGCCCCCACAGAAGTGCAGGACAAAATGCAAAAATCAAGCACAAAAACAAAAAGAAGAAAATGTCTTATCTGTTAGCAGGAGATTCAGACACGACACAGCAGGCTACCAAGGAAACAGGAATCAAGGATTGAGACCAGAACAATTGATCACCGGCAACCCTGATGGGAAGGCGACTCCCTTATATAAGACCAGTCAGTAACACCTGATTCCCAATCCTCACAATCTTCACTGGACAGTCCAGTACCGTTTGTAACCACCAGAGGGAGCTTCCGCTCAGAACTCATTTCCAGCCTATTCACAACACAAACCCCCCTTTATCACCCCCTTAGTTAGGGAAAAATAATAAAATTAAAAAAATGTATTTTTTCCATTTTCCCGTTAGGGTTAGGGTTGCGGCTAAAGTTAGGGTTAGGGTTGGCGCTAATGTTAGGATTAGGGTTGGGATTACGGTTAGGGTGTGTTAGGGTTAGGTTTGTGGTTAGGGTTGGGACTAGGGTTAGGGTGTGTTGGGGTTAGGGTTGGAGTTAGAATTGGAGGGTTTCTGCTGTTTAGGCACATCAGGGGCTCTCCAAATGTGACATGGCGTCTGATCTCAATTCCAGCCAATTCTGCGTTGAAAAAGTCAAACGGTGCTCCTTCACTTCTGAGCTCTGCCATGCGCCCAAACAGTAGTTTACTCCCGTATATGGGGTATCAGCGTACTCTGGACCACAAGAGTTATTGTGCAATTTGTCCTATTTCTTCTGTTACCCTTGGAAAATAAAAAACTGGGGGCGACAAAATCATTTTTGTAAAAAAAAAAAAATGATTTTTTTGTTTTTACGGCTGTATGTTATAAAACTTCTGTGAAGCACTTGGGGCTTCATAGCGCTCACCACACTTCTAGATAAGTTCCTTGTGGGTCATTTTCCAAAATGGGTCACTTGTGGGGCTTTCCACTGTTTAGGCACATCAGGGGCTCTTCAAATGCGACATGACGCCCCCAGACCATTCCATCAAAGTCTGCAATCCAAAACATCACTACTTCCCTTCCGAGCCCAGACGTGCACCCATACAGTCGTTTTCTCCCACATATTGGGTATCAGCGTACTCAGGACAAATTGGACAACAAATTTTGAGGTCCAATTTCTCCTGTTACCCTTGTGAAAATAAAATATTGGGGGCGAAAAAATCATTTTTGTAAAAAAAAAAAAAAGGATTTTTTATTTTTACGGCTGTACGTTATAAACTTCTGTGAAGCACTTCGGGTTCAAAGTGCTCACCACACATCTAGATAAGTTCCTTGTGGGGTCAATTTTCCAAAATGGGGTCACTTGTGGGGGTTTCCACTGTTTAGGTGCATCAGGGGCTCTCCAAATGCGACATGACGCCCCCAGACCATTCCATCAAAGTCTGCAATCCAAAACGTCACTACTTCCCTTCAGAGCCCCGACGTGCGCCCATACAGTAGTTTACTCCCACATATTAGGTATCAGCGTACTCAGGACAAATTGGACAACAACTTTTGGGTCCAATTTCTCCTGTTACCCTTGTTGAAAATAAAATATTGGGGGCGAAAAAATCATTTTTGTAAAAAAAAAAAAAAGGATTTTTTATTTTTACGGCTGTACGTTATAAACTTCTGTGAAGCACTTCGGGGTTCAAAGTGCTCACCACACATCTAGATAAGTTCCTTGTGGGGTCTATTTTCCAAAATGGGGTACTTGTGGGGGTTCCACTGTTTAGACGCATCAGGGGCTCTCCAAATGCGACATGACTCCCCCAGACCATTCCATCAAAGTCTGCAATCCAAAACGTCACTACTTCCCTTCCGAGCCCCGACGTGCGCCCATACAGTAGTTTACTCCCACATATTGGGTATCAGCGTACTCAGGACAAATTGGACAACAACTTTTGGGTCCAATTTTCCTATTACCCTTGTGAAAATAAAATATTGGGGGCGAAAAAATCATTTTTGTAAAAAAAAAAAAAAAAAAAAAAAAGATTTTTTATTTTACGGCTGTACGTTATAAACTTCTGTGAAGCACTTTGGGGTTCAAAGTGCTCACCACACATCTAGATAAGTTCCTGAGGGGTCTAGTTTCCAAAATGGTGTCATTTGTGGGGGGTTTTCCACTGTTTAGGCAGATCAGGAGCTCTCCAAACACGACATGGCATCCAGCAAATTCTGCGTTGAAAAAGTCAAACAGCGCTCCTTCCCTTCCAAACTCTGCCATGCACCCAAACAGTGGTTTACTCCCACATATGGGGTATCAGCGCACTCAGGACAATTGCACAATAACTTTGGAGTCTTGTTACCCTTGGGAAAATAAAAATTGGGGTGAAAAGATCAATTTTGTGGAAAAAATAGATTTTTAATTTTACGGCTCTACGTTATAAACTTGTGTGAAGCACTTGGGGGTTCAAATTGCTCACCAAAGATCTAGATAAGTTCCTAGGGGGTCTAGTTTCCCAAATGGGTCACTTGTGGGGGTTTCCACTGTTTAGGCACAGCAGGGGCTCTCCAAATGCAACATGGCGTCCAATCTCAATTCCAGCCAATTTTGGTTGGAAAAAGTCAAATGGTGCTCCTTCCATTCCGAGCTCTGCCATGCGCCCAAACAGTGGTTCCCCCCCACATATGGGGTATCAGCGTACTCAGGACAAATTGGACAACAAATTTTGTGGTCCAATTTCTCCTGTTACCCTTGGGAAAATAAAAAATTAGTGACTAAGAGATAATTTTTGTTGGAAAAAATAGGATTTTTTATTTTCATGCCCGGGCAGTATAAACTTGTGTGAAGCACTTGGGGGTTCAAAGTGCTCACCAAAGATCTAGATAAGTTCCTTAGGGGTCTAGCTTCCAAAATGGGGTCACTTGTGGGGGGTTTCCACTGTTTAGGCTCATCTGGGGCACTACAAACGCAACATGACCCCCATCAATGTTTGCATTCCAAAACGTTACTGCTTCCTTTCCAAGCCCTGCCGTGCGCCCAAACAGTTTTACCCCCCACATATGGGGTATCAGCATACTCAGGACAAATTGGACAACAACTTTTGGGGTCCAATTTCCTTGGGAAAAATCAAAAATTTGGGACTAAAAAAATCATTTTTGTGGGAAAATTGTTTTGTTTTTTTTCACACCCAGGCATTATAAACTTTTGTGAAACACTTTGGGGTTCAAAGTGCTCACAACAGATCTAGATAAGTTCCTTAGGGGGTCTAGTTTCCAAAATGGTGTCACTTGTGGGGGTTTCCACTGTTTAGGCATATCAGGGGCTCTCCAAACACGACATGGCGTCCAATCTCAATTCCAGCCAATTTTAGTTTGAAAAAGTCAAACGGCGCTCCTTCCCTTACGAGCTCTGCCGTGTGCCCAAACAGTGGTTTTTCCCCCACATATGGGGTATTGGCGTACTCAGGAGAAATTGCACAACAACTTATAACTGCCCATTTTCCTCCTTTTACCCTTGTGAAAATCAAAAAAAGTTTGTAAAAGATCATTTTTGTGGCTAAAAAGTTAAATATTCATTTTTTCCTTCCACGTTGCTTCAGCTCCTGTGAAGCACCTGAAGGGTTAATAAACTTATTGAATGTGGTTTTGAGTACCTTGAGGGGTGCAGTTTTTAGAATGGTGGAACTTTTGGGTATTTTTCTGCTATATAGACCCCTCAAAGTGACTTCAAATGTGAGGTGGTCCCTAAAAAAATGGCTTTGTAAATTTTGTTGTAAAAATGAGAAATCACTGGTCAACTTTTAACCCTTATAATTTCCTAACAAAAAAAAATTTTAGTTCCAAAATTGTGCTGATGTAAAGTAGACATGTGGGAAATGTTATTTCTTAACTATTTGTGTGACATATCTCTCTGTTTTAAGGGAAAAAAAATTCAAAGTTTGAAAATGCAAAATTTCAAAATTTTCGCCATATTTGCGTTTTTTTCAAAAATAAACGCAAGGTATATCGAAGAAATTTTACCACTAACATGAAGTACAATATGTCACGAGAAAACAATCTCAGAATCGCGAAGATCCATTGAAGCGTTCCAGAGTTATAACATCATAAAGAGACAGTGGTCAGAAATTGTAAAAATTGGCCGGTCATTAACGTGCAAACCACCCTTGGGGTTGAAGGGGTTAAAGTGTCCAGTGGTGTCATTCTTACTTAATCATGACAGATTAATCTTCAGCCATGTCCTCATCAACACCCACACCTGTGTTATGGAGCAATCACTGATAAGAGGTTAGCTGGTCCTTTTAAGGCAGGGCTGCAATGATGTTGAAATGTGTTTTGAGGGATAAAGTTCATTTTCTAGCCAAATATTGACTTTGCAAGTAATTGCTGTTAAGCTGATCACTCTTTATAACATTCTGGAGTATATGCAAATTGCCATTAGAAAAAGTGAAGCAGTAGACTTTGTAAAACACGGATTTTGGTAAAAACTTACCTGTAAAATCCTTTTCAGCGAAGGAAGGAAGAGAGACACAGTATTCATTACTGATGGTAGGCGGAGCCCCAGATCAGGATGTCACCTCAGATCAAAAGAGTGCTGACTGGCTGGCCCCTCCAGCTCGGGCTCCTCCTACTCAGCTCCAGTCGTACCAAAGCTTTTAGGAAAAGAGCCAAGATCACCAGCGAGCAACATAACCCCTTCTGAAGGAACTTCAGAGAAAAAACACAAGGATACAGGTTATGCATGCAAAGAAAGCCAAAAACCACAGAGTTCCAGGTACTACTCACGAACCCCTGACTACTGCGATGAGCTGGCGATGCTGGAACAGAGCCTTAGCGCGCTGACCTCAGCCCAGATAATCGCTATCAGATAAGGGTCGCGCTGCATCTGGAAACATCAACACACTTCTGCCTTGGGAGGGTGCTGTGTCTCTCTTCCTTCCTTCGCTGAAAAGGATTTTACAGGTAAGTTTTTACCAAAATCCGTGTTTCAGCTGCAGATGGAAGGAAGAGAGCCACAGTATTCATTACTGATGGACGTCCCAAAGCAGTTCAAAAATAAGGGTGGGAAAAACCAACAAAAGGCAGAAACCCAACAACCTTAACAACAAAGCGCAACCAGCGCTAAACACAAGTTCATCCAGAACTTTAAACTACAGCTGCCTGCAGGACCCTACGTCCGAGGGCTGCATCAGCGGAAGCACTGACGTCCACTTCATAAAACCTTGTAAACGTGTGGACAGAGCGCCAAGTTGCCGCTCGACAGAGCTGCACTGCCGAGGCACCTTGATGAAAAGCCCACGATGAGGCCACAGCTCTCGTGGAATGGGCTCGAATCTTAATCGGGCAAGATTCACCCCGAAGGCGGTAAGCTTCCAAAATAGCTGACCGGATCCAACGAGCTATAGAATCCTTGAAGCTCGTTGACCACGCCGACGACCTGCTGGAACCACAAACAGGGAGTCCGTCTTACGAAAACCTTGAGTAATAGATAGATAAAACTTCAAGGCCCGCACTAAATCCAATGTGTGTAAATCTCGCTCTTTCGCATTCTTCGGATCCGGACAGAGTGAAGGCAACACAATATCCTGGTTAACATGAAATTGTGATACCACTTTAGGCAAAAAATCACCCCGAGTGCGAAGCACTACACGATCCGGAAAAAACTCCAGAAAAGGAGCGAACAAGAAAGAGCTGCCAACTCAGAAACTCTCCTCAAGGAAGTGACTGCAACAAGGAAAGCCACCTTCCAAGAAAGTAAAGAAAGGCTAGCAGAAACCATAGGCTCAAAAGGTTTATGCTGAAGGGCCTCCAAAACAAGGTGAGCCGCCAAGGAGACACGGGCGCCTTCCGCGGCGGAAACTTACGAGATATACCTCGGAAAAAGGAGAGCACGTCTCTATTTGAAGCAATGGTTCTCCGGAACAATAAGGACAGAGCACAAATCTGACCTTTCAGGGTGCTGACTGCCAAACCCTTGTCTAGCCCATGCTGCAGAAAAGCCAACAGGTTGGGAATGGAAAATTTTCTCGGTTCCGAGAGGACCCCAAACACCACGAAAAGAAGGTTTCCCAAATTTTGTGGTAAATCCTAGTAGTAGCCGGACTTCTTGCAGCACGAAGGGTAGCAATGACCTCGGCTGAGAAACCTCTACGGGTCAAGATTTCGGTCTCAAGAGCCACGCCGTCAAACGCAGGGACATCAAGTCCGGATGACAAACGGGCCCCTGAGTCAACAAGTCCGGTTGAAGAGGGAGTGGAAAAGGAGGTGCCGCCAACAGCGACATTATTGTCGAGAACCACACCCTTCTTGGCCAGTCTGGAGCTATCAAAATAGCTGGAATTCTCTCTAGTCTGATCCAACGCAGTACTAGAGGAAGTAAGGATATCGGGGGGAATACATAGATCAGCTCGAACTGATCCCACTGAGCCACTAGAGCATCCACCGCCACAGCCTTCGGGTCCTTGGACCTGGACATGAACGTCGGTAACTTGGCATTGGACCTGGATACCATCAAATCCACTTGGGGAGTTCCCCAGCGAGAGCACAGTAGTGCAAAAAACTTCCGGGTGGAGGCTCCATTCCCCGGGATCCATCCTTCTGCGACTGAGAAAGTCCGCTGTAATATTCTGAACCCCTGGAATGTGAATCGCCGAAATGGCTGGCACACTGGCCTCTGCCCAAATCAGAATTCGGGACACCTCTACCATGAGTCTGGAACTCCTTGTCCCACCTTGGTGATTGATATACGCGACAGCCGTCGCATTGTCTGTCTGCACTCGGACTGGCAAACCGCTCAAAGGGACCGTCCAATGTTGGAGGCAAAGGAAAATCGCCCTCAATTCCAGGATGTTGATCGGAAGAACAGACTCTTCCGATGACCATACCCCCTGAATCCAGAGATTGTTCAAACATCCCCCCCCCAGCCCGTCAGGCTGGCATCGGTGGTTATGACCGACCACTTTGGAGGGAGGAAAAAGCTTTCCCAGGGATAACGCTCCTGGACATAACCACCATCCTAGGGATTCTCGCACCCTGTGAGAGATGATGACGCTGCAATCCAGCGAACCTTGCGATTGATCCCAACGACTCAGAATGAGCCTATGGAGAGCTCTGGAATAAAATTGGACAAACGGAAAAAACCTCATGGACGCCACCGTCAGACCCAGAAGGCGCATACCTTCCGAAGGGACACTGCTGTCGCAGACTTCATAGTCTGTACATGCTGGAGCAGACATGCCTGCTTGTCTGGAGGTAGGGACAACACCGCCCGTACCATGTCGAAATGCATCCTCAAAACAGGATTGCCTGCGACGATTCCAGAGACGACTTCTCCTTTGAAGCCACAACCGAAAAGGCCGTCCAAATAGGGACGAATCGTAAGTCCCCGTCTTTGAAGGATTGCCATGAAATTTTGGCGTCAGAATCGTTGTAAAAATTCTGGGCGTTAAAGCCAAGCCGAATGGTCGAGCCACAACCTGGGTGAGGTCTTCCGATGGGAACATGCCAAAAAGCGTCGCGAATGTCGATTGATCGTTCTGCGACAGGGCTGCCATAACTGAGCGAAGCGACTTCATGCTCGGCTCTGACGGAATGTCAGAAGTCAGTCCGCCTTAGTGAATTTTTTTTTTTTTTTGCCAGCTTCTGCCTTAACAGAAGTTCTGTTTCCAGGGTATGCGGAATTTCTGAGAATTCCCCCCTCTTTTTTTTTTTTTTTAAAAAGAGAGAGACGACACAAACCCCCAGAGGGTTGGTCAGATCATCCCTTGAACCGAAAAGGACTGCCGATAACTATCGGCACTAGTCCTGCCAGACGCAGAAGTCACAGCTCTGCGCTGCGGTAAAGCTGCTTCTTTTGCCTTTGCCTTGGCATCAGCTCCGTGAGGTCAGTCAAATAGCTGACCATTTTCTAAGCTAAAGATAGCAAACCCTGTTGGAAAACTGCGTTCCATCCAAGTCACAGTGCTCTTCTGACTGTAACTGCCGAGGATTGCGCCCTGGATAGCAGTGACGCATTATCCTTCAACTAGAAAAGCCCATCTACCTTGATAGAGGGAAACTTGCCACGCCGTCCTTAGACGGTCCAACCGGCTCAGGGGAACTTAACAAGTACACCTAGATCCTTAATACCGAATCTATGATCCACGGCTACACAGATGGAAATTGTTGCCATCTCCGTTCTTCTGTCCAGCGTGTCCTGCAGACTCGTCTTCCCTTTTAACCAGGAAGATTTGCTAAGCTGGAATGAAGGAACATTCACTTCAGGAGAAGGGGTCCAATTAACAAATAACTCCGTAGAAAAACGGATACAGTTTGTAAGGTCATCGCGACCCATGCGACCCTTGCAACATCCGGGCCGACTTACCAGGACGACTAGTTACCTCCTCTGGTAACTGTAACGTCCACATGGTTTCCACAGAAATTTTAGTACGGCCCCTGAGAGAGGCAGGGCGTCCCTGCCGATCCTCCTTGACCGAATCGGACTTCTTCGCTAAGCGAGAAGGAAAACACCGATTTGTGTCGCTCCCTTGAAAGGATCTAGTTGACACTCCATAACCTAAAAGGTCATCAATAGAAACCAGTGAAGGCCTTCATTTTGACACCATTGGAACCTCTGACCGTGTATGAGTCGAGGTCTGCGTGTCAGATACGCGAGGCTGAATCCGTAACGGATCTGGGAGAGGGTCTCTGACATACCCTTGCATAGTATATGGCAGGATAAACCTGTCAGTAACCAGAGCAGTACTTAAATAAAAAACAAACGCTGAAGGGTTAAAGCTCTAAGAAAGAGCTACCCCAGCTGTCTCCCATTAAGAGTTAACCTCCTAAGAAGGGTTAAAGTAGCTGACTCCCCACAACCTTGATAATGAAAAAGGGTGTGCGAATCTCAGGCGCCTCTTATAAGGTCGCAGCTGCAGGACAGCCATGCCCACACTAAACAGAAAACGTTCCACAAGATCGCTAAAAAATTGCGCTGTTTTTTATAACGCAATGACCGCCAAAGTTGTCAAGGAGATCGCTAATCGCCTATGCGATTGCCCAGATTGGCAGCCACCAGCGACACTAAAAATGACACACAAACGATCGCAATATTATGCGACGCCATCAGGATCGTCAGCGGAAACGTATAGTGGCAGCATTAATGTCGCAGACTCCCCACAGCCTCTTTATTAATATTAAAAGAGTGTGCGAGCCCCTTATGCGAGAACAGCCGCAGGACAGCGCAATCTGTCACTCAGAAGTGCCCCAGACGGCGCCCGCGCTGTGGAGGTGAAGGGGTTAAGCTTCTGCCCGGCGGGCTAGAAGCGACTCACCAAGCTGGACACGTATTCTAGCCGGGAGGGGAGGATACGATCCGGGGAGCTTTCAACCTACAGCGCTTTATCAGCAATAGCCACGCTGTGGAGGTGAAGGGGTTAAGCTTCTGCCCGGCGGGCTCGCTTGTCAGCAATGGCCGCCGCGCTCTGCCTCCGTGTGCTCCATGTAGAGGAGCCGGAAATGGAGGCTGCAGTAAAGCGCGCGCTCAGAAGCGGCGCGAAATTCAAAAAATAAAAAGAGCGCGTACTCCCCTCCTTTCCCTCGTCCTGCAGGCATCCTCCTGCGGACATAGAAAAACTAGTCATCGGCATGTATAATGTACAGCGGCTGCCGCAGCAGTCGCTAAAACACTCACACACATTTTACCAAAATGTGGAGTACTCACCAGCCGAAACGCCACAGGGACCCCCAGGGGTTTCTGGCGCTATGCCCATGCTTCCCCCCAGGGCGGGAAGCGCAGTGACCCCAGTGTGTGGTTTGCGCCCCCCGCCAGGGAAACTCTCCTCATCCCCCAGGGCCGGCAAGATTCTGCAGGGACCATTATGTAGTTACAGATCCGCCAAGGGAGAGACTGGTGAAATACATTGATAAACATGTAATAGCGCTGTCACCGCAGTGCTGAAGCATACTGATATACATGTAATAGCGCTGCCATCAGACGCTAAAGCACTCACACATTAATAATAAAATTTTGTGTGGAGTACTCACCAGCCAAAGCGCCACAGGGACCCTCAGGGGTTTCTGGCGCTGTGCCCATGCTTCCCCCCAGGCGAGGGACGCAGTGACCGCACGTGTGGTTTGCGTCCCCGCCAGGGAAGCTCTCCTCATCCCCCAGGGCCGGCAAGGATTCTGCAGGGACTTTGAGTAAATACAGATCCGCCAAGGGAGAGGTTGGGGTACAGCAGCGTGGTACCCCTGAGACCTCTAGACCAACTAGTGATCCAAGTCTCCTGTCCGAATATAAAATAATAAAATCTTCTGAGGAGCTGCATTAGCAGCGACCATCCTCTGGACCTCAAATCTTAGACTGGAGCTGAGTAGGAGGAGCCCGAGCTGGAGGGCCAGCCAGTCAGCACTCTTTTGATCTGAGGTGACATCCTGATCTGGGGCTCCGCCTACCCATCAGTAATGAATACTGTGGCTCTCTTCCTTCCATCTGCAGCTGAAAATTAATATTTGTGTCATTCTCAAAACTTTTAGCCATGACTGTATATATTGGGACTGTAGGGGTTTTGTATGTACCGTATATACTCGTGTATAAGCCGAGATTTTCAGCACCTTTTTTCGTGCTGAAAATGCCCCCTCGGCTTATACACGAGTCATAGGGCAGAAACCAGCGGGGGAGGGGATGCCGCGGCAGGAGCCGGTGGCTGGGATCATACTCACCCTCCCCGTGCCATCGCTGAGCCTCCCTGCAATCCTGCGTTCTCCCGTCTTCCTGCAGCTCTTCTGCACTGAGCGGTGATGTAATACCCGCACATTAAGGTCATGTAATATGGACGCGATGCCACTCCCATAGGCGTGGCCTCCATATTCATGGCCTTAATGAGCGGTATTACATCACCGCTCAGTGCTGAAGAGCTGCAGCAGGAAGACGGGGAGAACGCAGGATTGCAGGGACGCTCAGCGATGGCACGGGGAGGGGTGAGTATGATGGAGGAGAGGACAAGGAGCACGGAACAGGACGGGGGGGGGGAGAAACGGTGTACGGGGGAAGCATAGAGGAGGACGGGGGAAGCTGGAGCAGGCCAGGGAAGCATGGAGGAGGACGGGGGAAGCGTGGAGGAGGACGGGGGAAGCATGGAGCAGGACAGGGGAGGATGGAGGGCACAGAGGAGCAAGGAGCAGGACGGGGGGCACAGGAGGACGGAGAAGGAATGGGGGAGCACAGCGGAGGACGGAGCAGGAGGGGGGGAGTACAGAGGAGAATGGGAGAGCACAGAGCTGGATGGGGGAGCAAGGAGCAGGACGGGGCAGCACAGAGCAGGAGGGCAGTTTATACACCCGGCTTATACACGAGTCAATAATTTTTCCCAGTTTTTTGTGGCAAAATTAGGGGGGTCGGCTTATACACGGGTCGGCTTATACGCGAGTATATACGGTATTTATGCACAGATGTTCACACATTTTAGACTCACTGTATGTTGCTTTATTATTAATATGATTTTTTATACAATTTACTGTATTAGTAACATAATATACTTTTTCTTTTTGGCTTATAGTTTCTTTTGGTGATGTATACATATTTCCACTCTTCGTCCTGGTGACATAGATTGGGTTTTAGGTGTGTTTCACTGTTATTTTAAGTTAAATATCAGCTCACCTACGGTGAACGCATATTTAGTAGTAATGGCAAAGTAGCCAGCTCTTTTTGGTGAGCGGAGCCGAATGATCAAGCTCACCAAAAAAAGTCGGACTGCCCATCAATAGCTCCTATGATGATCTGCAGTTCCAGCTGCTATTCTCCTCCTGTTTCCACACTTTATAACCAGGAGGTATCGGCAGTGAGGATTACTCATGCAGAGTATCCTTGGTCTGACCTTCTCTGGCAGTGTATTCTGAATATTCCACCTGAGAAAGGTCTCTTAACGCCCATGTAGCTGAAGTGACAATGTAGATAAAAACTTTACTCACTTTTCTAAGATAGCTGGAGTGAAGAGAATGTGCAATGGCCACTGCACCTTGTAGGACAGTCCGAGAGCTGCCCAACCAGAAGTAGGAGCCTCCCTTGGAGATGTTTCCCGTGACGGACCATCCCTTGGCTGAGTCAAGTCTGTGAATACACAAAAAATGGGATAAATATGATAGGTAAATCGTGAAAAAAAAGGATGTATTCAAACACTGTATCTCACAAGACACACCCTCTGAAAGGATTTGTACATCAATTTTGTTTTATTGTGCTTCTACTGTGCTTGTAGTCAATGTTTTTAAATGGTTTTCTGGGAATAGAAAAAAAATAACTAAAGGAAATATCAGTATAAATAAATTCCTAAATGCTTTTAATTAGCAATTGTTTTGTCTATGGAGGAAAATCACTATAAAATTAAATTTACTGCCCATTGTTACACTGACAGATACTTGTCCTGGAATATTAATAAGACAATTGTGAGCATGTGCAGTAGGAAGTGCCCCTCTGCCTTCCTGTGTAGATAACTGGGTTCCGATTGGAAAGTCACATCCAATACTGGAGACTCCAGAGCTGCTGTGTTGAAAAGACGTTGCTCAATGACGCGGGCAATCCATTCTATCTGATTTAATACTCACAATTACCAGGGGTGCTGAGGAAAGAAGAGGCTGCTCACACTGCTATCCACCCATCTCTACCTGATCTAATACTGAAGACACCAGGGTGTTGAGGAAAGAAGAGGCAACTCACTGCTGTCCACCTATCTATCTGATCTAATACTGAAGACACCGGGGTGCTGAGGAAAGAAGAGGCTGCTCACACTGCTGTCCACCTATCCATCTGATCTAATACTGAAGACACCGGGGTGCTGAGGAAAGAAGAGGCTGCTCACACTGCTGTCCACCTATCTATCTGATCTAATACTGAAGACACAAGGGAGCTGAGGAAATAAGAGGCCGCTCACACTGCTGTCCACCTATCTATCTGGTCTAATACTGAAGACATCGGGGTGCTGAGGTATGAAGAGGCCGCTCACACTGCTGTCCACCCATTTATCTGATCTAATACTGGAGACTTTGGGATGCTGAAAAAAGAAGAGGCTGCTCACACTGCTGTCCACCTATCCATCTGATCTAATACTGAAGACACCGGGGTAATGAGGAAAGAAGAGGCCGCTCACACTGCTGTCCACCTATCTATCTGATCTAATACTGGAGACACGAGGTGCTGAGGTAAGAAGATGCTGTTTACACTGCTGTCCTGTCACGCGGTCTTATGATATGTGTACGATGTCAGTAAACTATTCTTAAAAGAACAACACTCTATACAACATATAGATTAGCAACATCAGCATGTAAATATAGAATAGATTTACCTGACACGATATCCGTTGAACTCAGGGTTAATCTTGAGGACTTGATACACTGTCACAGGAAAGAGGAGGACCGGGGGTCTAACCTGACCCTAAACTGGGGTCCTAACTAATCCCTCACCTTGGAGGTACTGATAATGGTTCAGAGGTCCAAGTCTCCAGCCTAACCCTGTCTCCTATCAGTCCCTGAACCCTGTAATCAGTCCTAAGAAGGATACTGATTACCACCAAAGGGATATGGGCTGATCTCTGCTAAATACACAGATTAGACATATAAGACAGACTGGAGAAAACACAGACTTGCATACACACTCAAACACAGAAGGAACATAAATGATCTGGGATATTAAACTTAAGCAAGGTGAGCTTAAAACAACTAAGGAGCTCTTTAACTTAAGTCTATACAGATACAATCCTATCTGTGGTCTGCATGAAGAATTTCACTGGCAACTCCCAACACAGACAACCAGAGATTTAAAGGAAACCAATCAACAAATAATTAATTGCAGCCGGGAGAAACTGCACCCAGTCCCAGAACTGAGCACAGACAGAATTAACTCCTAACTGCCAAACACAAAGAAACAGCAACTCAGCTGTGAGAAGTCAGAATGTGCAACTGCGACGATCTTCGTGGCGATGCACACATGACAGTACCCCCCCTTCTACGAGGGCCTCCGGACCCTCAGGGCCAGGTTTGCCCGGGTGAGTTCTGTGGAAGGTCCGCACCAAACGATCTGCGTTAATGTCAGACGCAGGAACCCACGTCCTCTCCTCTGGACCATACCCTTCCAATGCACCAAGTACTGAAGGGACCGGCGATTCAGACGTGAGTCAATGATCTTTGACACTTGAAACTCCAAGTTACCATTGACCACCACTGGAGGAGGAGGTAGAGGTGATGGTATGACTGGTGCCACGTACCTCTTAAGTAATGACTTGTGGAACACATTGTGGATTTTAAACGTAGGAGGGAGGTCCAGACGAAATGCCACAGGATTAATTATGGAACTGATCCTGTACGGCCCGATGAATCTGGGGCCCAGCTTCCAGGAGGGAACTTTAAGTTTTATATTCCTGGTAGACAACCATACCAGATCGTTCACATTAAGATCTGGACCAGAAACTCTCCTCCTATCAGCCATACGTTTATAACGGTTCCCCATAGCACTCAGATTATTCAATACACCTCTCCACACTGAAGCAAGTGACGACGAGAAACGCTCCTCCTCAGGAACCCCAGAAGGGCCCCCCCCATTGAATGTACAAAACTGGGGATGAAAACCATATGCCCCAAAAAACGGGGACTTACCAGTGGACTCGCTCCGCCTGTTGTTAAGAGCGAACTCTGCCAGAGGCAAGAAAGAAGACCAGTCCTCCTGGTTCTCTGAGACAAAACACCGAAGATAAGTCTCTAGGCTTTGATTCAGACGCTCTGTCTGACCATTGGTCTGCGGATGAAAAGCCGAGGAAAATGACAATTGCATCCCCCGACGTAAACAAAATGCCCTCCAAAACTTGGACACAAACTGAGACCCCCTATCTGACACCACATCAGAAGGCAACCCATGAAGTCTCACAATCTCCCCAATGAACACCTGCGCCAGAGTTTTAGCATTAGGGAGGGCAGGAAGAGCAATGAAATGTGCCATCTTACTGAACCTGTCAACAACCACCAGTATGACAGTCTTCCCTGACGACTGAGGAAGGTCCGTGATGAAGTCCATAGACAAATGAGTCCATGGACGCTCCGGAAGTTTCAAGGGTAAGAGGGTCCCAGACGGACGGGTATGAGGGGTCTTAGAGCGAGCACAAACCCCACAGGACGCGACAAAAGTTAAAACATCTTTATTAACGTTAGGCCACCAAAACCGGCGAGAAAGGAGATCTAAAGTAGCCTTACTCCCTGGATGTCCTGCTAAAGCAGAATTATGATGTGCCTCAATAACCTTTTGTCTCAACTGATTTGGGACAAACAGTCTCCCTGGAGGTCCTGCAGGGGCGTCCCCCTGAGCCTCTAACACCTCCTCCTCAAGCTCAGAACATACAGCCGACACTACCACCCCCTCCTGAAGGATAGGAATCGGGTCATCCATTTTCCCGGCCCCTGGGAAACTGCGAGACAAGGCATCAGCCTTTACATTCTTAGACCCCGGGCGATAAGTGACAACAAAATTAAACCTGGTAAAAAACAACGACCATCGAGCTTGTCTGGAATTCAGACGCTTAGCAGATTCCAATACAGCAGGTTCTTGTGATCAGTAATGACGGTGACCGGGTGGACTGCCCCCTCCAAAAAGTGACGCCATTCTTCAAAAGCCAACTTAATGGCCAAAAGTTCCCTATTGCCGATATCATAATTCCTTTCGGCGGACGACAATTTTTTAGAAAAGAAAGCGCACGGATGGCATTTACCAGGGGACGGACCCTGGGACAATATTGCA
Source organism: Oophaga sylvatica (assembly GCA_033576555.1). Lineage (NCBI taxonomy): Eukaryota > Metazoa > Chordata > Amphibia > Anura > Dendrobatidae > Oophaga > Oophaga sylvatica. Next base: position 421,928,406 of record JARQOD010000004.1, on the reverse strand, counting down.
CCCACCCCTACGTCAGACGCGTCCACCTCCCAAACGAACGGCTGTGATGCATCTGGTTGGATGAGAACGGGTGCCGAAGCAAAACATTTTTTCAAAGAGGAAAAAGCTTGGCAAGCTTTGTCCGACCATTTAGAAAAATCCGTCCCTTTTCTTGTCATGTCAGTGAGAGGTTTGACAACAGATGAGAAATTACAAATAAATTTCCGGTAGTAGTTAGCAAACCCCAGAAAACGCTGCAGAGCCTTAAGATCCTCTGGCTGATCCCATTCAAGCACTGCTCTCACCTTTTCAGGGTCCATACGGAAACCGGAGGCTGACACCAAGAAACCCAAAAACTGAAGTTCCTGTACGGCGAATACACACTTTTCCAGTTTGGCGTATAGTTTATTGTCTCACAAGATCTGCAACACCTGTCTCACATGTTCCTGGTGAGACACAAGATCTGACGAGTAAATTAAAAATGTCATCCAAATATACGACCACAAACAGCCCCACCAGATGACGAAAAATGTCATTAACAAAATGTTGGAATACTGCTGGTGCAGTAGTCAGACCAAAAGGCATGACAAGGTTCTCATAATGTCCCTCCGGCGTGTTAAACGCCGTTTTCCACTCATCCCCCTCTTTTATCCTAATCAGATTATACGCCCCCCTGAGATCCAATTTAGAGAACCATTTGGCGCCAACAATTTGATTGAAGAGATCAGGAATCAGAGGAAGTGGATACGGATCTCGAACAGTAATCCGATTAAGTTCGCGGAAATCCAAGCAAGGGCGTAGGCCTCCATCTTTTTTCTTCACAAAGAAGAACCCCGCGGCCACTGGGGAAGATGAAGGTCTAATATGCCCTTTGGCCAGACTTTCCGAAATATAATCTTTCATAGCCTGCCTCTCAGGACCAGAAAGGTTATATAACCTAGCTTTAGGTAACTTAGCATCAGGAAGTAAATTAATAGAGCAGTCATACACGCGATGAGGAGGCAACTCCTGACACCCCTCCTCAGAGAACACATCCCCAAAGTCCTCCAAAAAAGGAGGCAAAGTACTAGGCACGACCGCACTGATGACTGTGTTCATGCAGTTACTTTTGCAAAACTCCCCCCATTGGCTTATATCTCTGGACTGCCAATTAATCACAGGGTTATGTTTAACCAACCAAGGAAGTCCCAACACAATAGGAGTAGGTAGACCCTCCAACACATAACAAGATAATAGTTCCCTATGTATTGCCCCTACCCGAAGGTCAATGTTATGAACCTCATGAACAAAGCTACCTTGGCCGAGAGGCCTGGCGTCAATGGAGAATATAGGGATCGGTTTGACCAATACACTCAGATGCATACCTTGAGCCTGAGCAAACTGAGCGTCAACCAGATTAGCCCCGGACCCACTATCAAGAAGAACAGAAAATCTCTCCACTCTCGTACCAACCACCACCTCCACTGGTACAAGGAATTGAGAAGAACTAGCGGACGAAATACATACTCCCAGGTTGTCGTCCACCACACAACCTGGATTAACAGTTTTCCGGCGACTTTTTGCTCAACAAGGCACGGGATGGACATCCCCCAACAAAATGTCCCTCTTTCCCGCAGAAGAAACACCTTCTAGTCCTGCGGCGTACCGCCAATCCCCTCCTACGAAATTATGTCCCTCCCAACTGCATAGGCTCCTCCGAACAGACAAGGGGAACCTCAACATAAGGGACTTTAGTAGTAGGTGGAGTAACAACAGGGGGCGGAGTTACCTCGCACCTCTCCCGGAGCCGTCTATCAGTACGGATAGCTAGGGCCATAGCAGCCTCCAGTGATGGAGGAGAATCATACTGAGCCAAAACGTCCTTTAATTTGTCAGAAAGCCCATGACAAAACTGGCTTCTAAGAGCTGGGTCATTCCACTGAGTATCTGTGGCCCATCTACGGAACTCAGAAGCAAATTCCTCCGCCGGACGATCTCCCTGCTGTATCTTACGTAATTTTGTCTCAGCAAGAGAGACCCGATCTGGGTCATCATATACCAAACCCAGGGCAGTAAAAAAATCGATCTACTGACTGTAGAGCCGGGATCCCGGAGGAAGGGAGAAGGCCCAGGATTGAGGGTCCCCTTGTAGGAGCGAGATAACAATTCCCACTCTCTGCTCTTCACTCCCTGATGATCGAGGCCGAAGCCGAAAATACAATTTACATGCTTCCCTGAAGGTAAAAAAATTTGTCTCGCCCACCAGTGAACCTGTCCGGGAGAGCTACTTTAGGTTCAAATCTGGTTTGCTCCGAGGGAGACAAAACTTTGGACTTAATGTCCGTCAGCTCCATGGATAATCCCTGCAACTGCAGAGCCAGCTGGGCTACTGGATCCATGGCAACTGGGAATAATTTTATGGGCCAGTGAAAATGTCACGCGGTCTTATGAAATGTGTACGATGTCAGTAAACTATTCTTAAAAGAACAACACTCTATACAACATATAGATTAGCAACATCAGCATGTAAATATAGAATAGATTTACCTGACACGATATCCGTTGAACTCAGGGTTAATCTTGAGGACTTGATACACTGTCACAGGAAAGAGGAGGACCGGGGTCTAACCTGACCCTAAACTGGGGTCCTAACTAATCCCTCACCTTGGAGGTACTGATAATGGTTCAGAGGTCCAAGTCTCCAGCCTAACCCTGTCTCCTATCAGTCCCTGAACCCTGTAATCAGTCCTAAGAAGGATACTGATTACCACCAAAGGGATATGGGCTGATCTCTGCTAAATACACAGATTAGACATATAAGACAGACTGGAGAAAACACAGACTTGCATACACACTCAAACACAGAAGGAACATAAATGATCTGGGATATTAAACTCTAAGCAAGGTGAGCTTAAAACAACTAAGGAGCTCTTTAACTTAAGTCTATACAGATACAATCCTATCTGTGGTCTGCATGAAGAATTTCACTGGCAACTCCAACACAGACAACCAGAGATTTAAAGGAAACCAATCAACAAATAATTAATTGCAGCCGGGAGAAACTGCACCCAGTCCCAGAACTGAGCACAGACAGAATTAACTCCCTAACTGCCAAACACAAAGAAACAGCAACTCAGCTGTGAGAAGTCAGAATGTGCAACTGCGACGATCTTCGTGGCGATGCACACATGACAGTACCCCCCCTTCTACGAGGGGCCTCCGGACCCTCAGGGCCAGGTTTGCCCGGGTGAGTTCTGTGGAAGGTCCGCACCAAACGATCTGCGTTAATGTCAGACGCAGGAACCCACGTCCTCTCCTCTGGACCATACCCCTTCCAATGCACCAAGTACTGAAGGGACCGGCGATTCAGACGTGAGTCAATGATCTTTGACACTTGAAACTCCAAGTTACCATTGACCACCACTGGAGGAGGAGGTAGAGGTGATGGTATGACTGGTGCCACGTACCTCTTAAGTAATGACTTGTGGAACACATTGTGGATTTTAAACGTAGGAGGGAGGTCCAGACGAAATGCCACAGGATTAATTATGGAACTGATCCTGTACGGCCCGATGAATCTGGGGCCCAGCTTCCAGGAGGGAACTTTAAGTTTTATATTCCTGGTAGACAACCATACCAGATCGTTCACATTAAGATCTGGACCAGAAACTCTCCTCCTATCAGCCATACGTTTATAACGGTTCCCCATAGCACTCAGATTATTCAATACACCTCTCCACACTGAAGCAAGTGACGACGAGAAACGCTCCTCCTCAGGAACCCCAGAAGGGCCCCCCCCATTGAATGTACAAAACTGGGGATGAAAACCATATGCCCCAAAAAACGGGGACTTACCAGTGGACTCTGCTCCGCCTGTTGTTAAGAGCGAACTCTGCCAGAGGCAAGAAAGAAGACCAGTCCTCCTGGTTCTCTGAGACAAAACACCGAAGATAAGTCTCTAGGCTTTGATTCAGACGCTCTGTCTGACCATTGGTCTGCGGATGAAAAGCCGAGGAAAATGACAATTGCATCCCCCGACGTAAACAAAATGCCCTCCAAAACTTGGACACAAACTGAGACCCCCTATCTGACACCACATCAGAAGGCAACCCATGAAGTCTCACAATCTCCCCAATGAACACCTGCGCCAGAGTTTTAGCATTAGGGAGGGCAGGAAGAGCAATGAAATGTGCCATCTTACTGAACCTGTCAACAACCACCAGTATGACAGTCTTCCCTGACGACTGAGGAAGGTCCGTGATGAAGTCCATAGACAAATGAGTCCATGGACGCTCCGGAAGTTTCAAGGGTAAGAGGGTCCCAGACGGACGGGTATGAGGGGTCTTAGAGCGAGCACAAACCCCACAGGACGCGACAAAAGTTAAAACATCTTTATTAACGTTAGGCCACCAAAACCGGCGAGAAAGGAGATCTAAAGTAGCCTTACTCCCTGGATGTCCTGCTAAAGCAGAATTATGATGTGCCTCAATAACCTTTTGTCTCAACTGATTTGGGACAAACAGTCTCCCTGGAGGTCCTGCAGGGGCGTCCCCCTGAGCCTCTAACACCTCCTCCTCAAGCTCAGAACATACAGCCGACACTACCACCCCCTCCTGAAGGATAGGAATCGGGTCATCCATTTTCCCGGCCCCTGGGAAACTGCGAGACAAGGCATCAGCCTTTACATTCTTAGACCCCGGGCGATAAGTGACAACAAAATTAAACCTGGTAAAAAACAACAACCATCGAGCTTGTCTGGAATTCAGACGCTTAGCAGATTCCAAATACAGCAGGTTCTTGTGATCAGTAATGACGGTGACCGGGTGGACTGCCCCCTCCAAAAAGTGACGCCATTCTTCAAAAGCCAACTTAATGGCCAAAAGTTCCCTATTGCCGATATCATAATTCCTTTCGGCGGACGACAATTTTTTAGAAAAGAAAGCGCACGGATGGCATTTACCAGGGGACGGACCCTGGGACAATATTGCACCCACCCCTACGTCAGACGCGTCCACCTCCACAACGAACGGCTGTGATGCATCTGGTTGGATGAGAACGGGTGCCGAAGCAAAACATTTTTTCAAAGAGGAAAAAGCTTGGCAAGCTTTGTCCGACCATTTAGAAAAATCCGTCCCTTTTCTTGTCATGTCAGTGAGAGGTTTGACAACAGATGAGAAATTACAAATAAATTTCCGGTAGTAGTTAGCAAACCCCAGAAAACGCTGCAGAGCCTTAAGATCCTCTGGCTGATCCCATTCAAGCACTGCTCTCACCTTTTCAGGGTCCATACGGAAACCGGAGGCTGACACCAAGAAACCCAAAAACTGAAGTTCCTGTACGGCGAATACACACTTTTCCAGTTTGGCGTATAGTTTATTGTCTCACAAGATCTGCAACACCTGTCTCACATGTTCCTGGTGAGACACAAGATCTGACGAGTAAATTAAAATGTCATCCAAATATACGACCACAAACAGCCCCACCAGATGACGAAAAATGTCATTAACAAAATGTTGGAATACTGCTGGTGCAGTAGTCAGACCAAAAGGCATGACAAGGTTCTCATAATGTCCCTCCGGCGTGTTAAACGCCGTTTTCCACTCATCCCCCTCTTTTATCCTAATCAGATTATACGCCCCCCTGAGATCCAATTTAGAGAACCATTTGGCGCCAACAATTTGATTGAAGAGATCAGGAATCAGAGGAAGTGGATACGGATCTCGAACAGTAATCCGATTAAGTTCGCGGAAATCCAAGCAAGGGCGTAGGCCTCCATCTTTTTTCTTCACAAAGAAGAACCCCGCGGCCACTGGGGAAGATGAAGGTCTAATATGCCCTTTGGCCAGACTTTCCGAAATATAATCTTTCATAGCCTGCCTCTCAGGACCAGAAAGGTTATATAACCTAGCTTTAGGTAACTTAGCATCAGGAAGTAAATTAATAGAGCAGTCATACACGCGATGAGGAGGCAACTCCTGACACCCCTCCTCAGAGAACACATCCCAAAGTCCTCCAAAAAAGGAGGCAAAGTACTAGGCACGACCGCACTGATGACTGTGTTCATGCAGTTACTTTTGCAAAACTCCCCCCATTGGCTTATATCTCTGGACTGCCAATTAATCACAGGGTTATGTTTAACCAACCAAGGAAGTCCCAACACAATAGGAGTAGGTAGACCCTCCAACACATAACAAGATAATAGTTCCCTATGTATTGCCCCTACCCGAAGGTCAATGTTATGAACCTCATGAACAAAGCTACCTTGGCCGAGAGGCCTGGCGTCAATGGAGAATATAGGGATCGGTTTGACCAATACACTCAGATGCATACCTTGAGCCTGAGCAAACTGAGCGTCAACCAGATTAGCCCCGGACCCACTATCAAGAAGAACAGAAAATCTCTCCACTCTCGTACCAACCACCACCTCCACTGGTACAAGGAATTGAGAAGAACTAGCGGACGAAATACATACTCCCAGGTTGTCGTCCACCACACAACCTGGGATTAACAGTTTTCCGGCGACTTTTGCTCAACAAGGCACGGGATGGACATCCCCCAACAAAATGTCCCTCTTTCCCGCAGAAGAAACACCTTCTAGTCCTGCGGCGTACCGCCAATCCCCTCCTACGAAATTATGTCCCTCCCAACTGCATAGGCTCCTCCGAACAGACAAGGGGAACCTCAACATAAGGGACTTTAGTAGTAGGTGGAGTAACAACAGGGGGCGGAGTTACCTCGCACCTCTCCCGGAGCCGTCTATCAGTACGGATAGCTAGGGCCATAGCAGCCTCCAGTGATGGAGGAGAATCATACTGAGCCAAAACGTCCTTTAATTTGTCAGAAAGCCCATGACAAAACTGGCTTCTAAGAGCTGGGTCATTCCACTGAGTATCTGTGGCCCATCTACGGAACTCAGAAGCAAATTCCTCCGCCGGACGATCTCCCTGCTGTATCTTACGTAATTTTGTCTCAGCAAGAGAGACCCGATCTGGGTCATCATATACCAAACCCAGGGCAGTAAAAAAATCGATCTACTGACTGTAGAGCCGGGGATCCCGGAGGAAGGGAGAAGGCCCAGGATTGAGGGTCCCCTTGTAGGAGCGAGATAACAATTCCCACTCTCTGCTCTTCACTCCCTGATGATCGAGGCCGAAGCCGAAAATACAATTTACATGCTTCCCTGAAGGTAAAAAATTTGTCTCGCCCACCAGTGAACCTGTCCGGGAGAGCTACTTTAGGTTCAAATCTGGTTTGCTCCGAGGGAGACAAAACTTTGGACTTAATGTCCGTCAGCTCCATGGATAATCCCTGCAACTGCAGAGCCAGCTGGGCTACTGGATCCATGGCAACTGGGAATAATTTTATGGGCCAGTGAAAATGTCACGCGGTCTTATGAAATGTGTACGATGTCAGTAAACTATTCTTAAAAGAACAACACTCTATACAACATATAGATTAGCAACATCAGCATGTAAATATAGAATAGATTTACCTGACACGATATCCGTTGAACTCAGGGTTAATCTTGAGGACTTGATACACTGTCACAGGAAAGAGGAGGACCGGGGGTCTAACCTGACCCTAAACTGGGGTCCTAACTAATCCCTCACCTTGGAGGTACTGATAATGGTTCAGAGGTCCAAGTCTCCAGCCTAACCCTGTCTCCTATCAGTCCCTGAACCCTGTAATCAGTCCTAAGAAGGATACTGATTACCACCAAAGGGATATGGGCTGATCTCTGCTAAATACACAGATTAGACATATAAGACAGACTGGAGAAAACACAGACTTGCATACACACTCAAACACAGAAGGAACATAAATGATCTGGGATATTAAACTCTAAGCAAGGTGAGCTTAAAACAACTAAGGAGCTCTTTAACTTAAGTCTATACAGATACAATCCTATCTGTGGTCTGCATGAAGAATTTCACTGGCAACTCCCAACACAGACAACCAGAGATTTAAAGGAAACCAATCAACAAATAATTAATTGCAGCCGGGAGAAACTGCACCCAGTCCCAGAACTGAGCACAGACAGAATTAACTCCCTAACTGCCAAACACAAAGAAACAGCAACTCAGCTGTGAGAAGTCAGAATGTGCAACCGCGACGATCTTCGTGGCGATGCACACATGACATGTCCAGCCGGAAGAAAAAGATCCGCTTTGTTGACAGGGAGTAGCTGAATCGCCGACTAAAGCAGTCAATGACCCTTCTGTTCCAGCATTGGGCACAAGAAGCAGGTTGTTGCCTCTGTTAGCAAGTACCTGACTGTTTTTATTTATTTATTTTTTTTTACTATGTGTCAAAAAAACTAAGTTCCGGAGCACCTCTTTAATAAGAATACAATCCTTTTAGACAGTATTAATCAACAATGATAAATATCCAATGGTTATTAAAAAAAAAGGAAATTAAACAATGAAAGCCAGGAAAAAAATTAACAGCGTACCTTTCTGCTCCTTTCCATGGTAGTCAATGGTTAAATTGAGCAGGGGAAGAAGGTTGTCATCATCAAGTAAGACCTTATGTGCAGAGAGCTGGAAAGCTACATTGACATCTGGAAAACAAAAAGGCTAGTGTAAAGGATATTGTGTATATATATATATATATATATATATATATATATATATATATATATATATTATATATATATTTACATACACACAATACACTGACATGAGATAAGTCCAAGGTATACAGAAAGAAGAATGCAAAGTCATGTTTTATTATGGGATTCGTGGTCTTAAAAGCAATAACACAAGCTGGTGTCTATTTGTACTCCTCAACATTAAAATTGCAAGAAGGAAAAGTTATGCAATTATGGAAATCATAGGATTGATAGATATATTAATGATATGCAAATAATGAATAAATGGAAACCAAATTTTCAAGACATCTCAAATTATTCAGTATTGATTTTGAGCAACATGTGATGAATCATTTATATGCCTCGGCAGCTATCAACAAGGTTGTTAATGGACATTGATCCTACTTTCAGAATTATGGTGTGGGGTGGCATAATGCACAGTAGGCAGATCCCTGTAGTCTTCATTCCAGGTACAACAACAACCCAGTGTGGCAGAACATTCCTCAGACAACCATTCATAGCCACTGATAACATGCCAAGGCATGTGTGTATTTCTGCGTATGGTGCTCATACTAAATAAAGCAAGATGTTTCGAAAATGTTGTGTGTTTTTCCATCATTTGCATATCACTAACATCATAACATGTCTATTGGTCCCGTGATTTCCAGAATTCAAAGATTTTCCTTCTTGGAGTTGCAATTTCAGTGTTTAGGCATGTATGTACACCTCAACAATCAAACTGCAACAACATGAAGGGAAAATTGTGGAATTATGATAATCACAGGATCAATGGACATGTTATGTTAATGATATATTATATTACATATACACACATACAAAAAGCAATATTAGTCAAAAGTTTGGACGCACCAGTCTATGCAAGGGTTTTCCTTGTTATTATTGGAGTGTACATTATCCCTTTTACTCTGGTGACAGATTTACACACCCTTAACATCTTACAAGTAGCTACATCAGGTAGTCACCTGGAATGGTTTCCAATTAACAGGTATGCCTCAATGAGCTCTTTTGTAGAATCACTGGCCTTCAGTACGGGTTTGCGACCATTAAGTGTATTTTGCAGAAGCAGTGTTAGAACAGTTGTGGAATATGGGCTCAGCACTGTAAGGAACAGTGTACCAAGTCAGAATGTGGCTAGAACCACTTAAGTAAAGAGAAATGACAACACATCATTACTTTAAGACATGAAGGTCAATTAATTTGGAAAATTGCGAGAACCTTCAATTGCAATGAAGAAACTGGCTCTCATGGGGGACCACCGCAGGAAAGAAGACCAAGAATTACCTCTGCTGCAAAGGATTAGTTCATCAGAGTGACAAGCTCAGGACCTGCAAATTCACAGGATCTCGGATAACAACTCTCAAATGATGTACAGACATCTTGTAGCAGCTACACCTCAACATCAACTAACTAGAGGAGACTAGGAGAAGTAGGTCTTTATAGTTGAATTACTGTAAAGAAGCCACTATTGAGTACCGCAAAAAGAAGAGGAGACTTGTTTGTAACAGAAGGACTGAACATTAAAAAATCAGTGGAAATCTGTACTCTGGTCAAAAATTTGAGATACTTGGTACTAACTGCCATGTCTTTGTGAGTCACAAAAAAAGCTGAGCAGATGGTTCCTACAAGTGTTTGCCCACTGTGAAGCATGGAAGGGGATGTGTGATGGTGCTTTGTTGTTGATACTGTTTGAGATTTATTCCAAATTCAGGGCATACTTACCCAACATGACAACCACAGCATTTTGTAATGGCATGTCAATCCATATGGTTTGGACTTAGCGGGCCATGTTAAAGCTAAGTAAGGGCTAAGTGACCATGAAGGAGCGGGATGGAGTGGAGAGTTAGAGGACATGGCCTCTATGATCACCAGCCCTCAATGCAACTAAGATTGTTTGGATTAATTTGGACTACAGAGTAAAAGTAAAGCAGATGACAAATGCACAGTTGTTTCAAATGTGTTTCCTTACTCACTGTTTCCATAGGTGGACCCTCATGGTTTTGCTGATTTCAGCCTGAATCTACAATGTAGACAAATGCTTTCTGACCGAGCACTCTACCCATCAGCCGTGCACAACTCCAAGAAAGCTCCCGAGTCCTGGCACACACGTGTGTGCCCGCAGGCCCGCAGCGCATAGAACATTAGTGCACGATGGGGCCCGTTGAGCAGAAGCACAAGAGGCGGGGCCCTGCTCTTCGGGCGCCATACAGCAGTAAGGGCAGTAATGCCCTGATGGCTGCCCTGGAAAGGACCAACCTTGAGGTGGTTCGATGGCTTTTGTGCTCTTTGATCAAAAAATGTTAACTTACAGTTTTCAACAATAGCAGAGTTCATGTATTCATTAATTGCAGTGTACAGATGCATCATATTTGAATATGAGATATGGTTGTAGAAAAGGCCAGATAACGGAGGATACAGACACTGATTCAAAGATGGTAGAGTACCTTTTCCCCACCACTATCTTTAACATGACTAGGCTTCCTCAAGGAAAACCATTGCATGAACAGATGTTTCCAAACTTTTGACTAGTACACCTTGCTAGACTGTGCTAATTTCCTTAGGTCACACCCACTCATCACACAAATACATATCACTTGATCTGCTTCATCTAATAAGCCTGGAAAATCTGCATAAAAATGATGATACATATGGTGACCCCTATGTGGCAGTGCATGCTGTGCACATACAATCTGTGTCGTCTATACCAGCATATATAACACTCACCATGTTCTGTGACAGCTGTAGGTGGCGTTTTCAGCATGTGTTGGGCTATATCTATAAAGGCCTGAAACAATTCACCTCTTCCTAGCAGGTAGAAATCTTTTATAATCTGAAATAGGAAATAAATACAATAACAAATTTCACTGACAATAAACAAAGAATAAATGGGATTACTTGGTAACATTTGTGATGGATAGGAAACTTGTCACAATATACCGGTTATATATTACTATAAAAATCACAATATACGGTATTATGAAATACTGGTCACCAAATGGTCAGGTTTGAAAAAAATTTAATTTCTTTCCCTCCTTCTTCCAATTGTCACAACTCTGATGAATTGTATTATTTGAGGGGAGTAAGGAAGAGTTGTAGTTTTAACCCCTTAGTGACAGCGCCAATTTGGTACTTAACCAAGCCAATTTTTTGCAATTCTGACCACTGTCACTTTATGAGGTTATAGCTCTGGAACGCTTCAACGTTTCCCACTGATTCTGAGAATGTTTTTCCGTGACATATTGTACTTCATGTTAGTGGTAAAATTTCTTCAAAATAACTTGCGTTTATTTATGAAAAAAAATTGAAATTTGGCAAAAATTTAGAGAATTTTGCAATTTTCAAACTTTTAATTTTTGCACCTTTAAATAAGAGTGAAGTCACACAAATTAGTTAATAAATAACATTTCCCACATGTCAAATTTACATCAGCACAATTTTGGAAGCATTATTTTTTTTCTTAGGACGTTATAAGGTTTAAAAGTTGCCAGCGATTTCTCATTTTTCCAACAAAATTTAGAAAACCATTTTTTTAGGGACCACCTCACATTTGAAGTGAGTTTGGGGGCTCAATAAGACAAAAAATACCCAAAAGTGACACCATTCTAAAAACTGCACGCCTCAAGGTGCGCAAAGCCACATTCAAGAAGTTTATTAACCCTTCAAGTGCTTCACGAGAACTAAAGCAATGTGGAAGGAAAAAATGAACATTTTACTTTTTTCACAAAAAGTTTACTTTGGAACCAAATTTTTTTTTAATTTTCACAAGGGTATGAGGAGAAAATGGACCAAAAAATTTGTGCAATTTCTCCTGAGTACCCCGTATGTGGGGGAAAGCCACTGTTTGGGCGTATGGCAGGGCTCAGAAGGGAGGGAGCACCATTTGACTTTTTGAACACAAAATAGGCTGGAATCAATGGTGGCGCCATGTCACGTTTGGAGACCCCCTGATGTACCTAAACAGTGGAACCCCCCTAATTCTAACTCCAACAATTATTCCAACACACCCCTAACCCTAATCTCAACCATAACCCTAACCACAACCCTAACCCCAAAACACCCCTAACCCTAATCCCAACCATAATCCTAGCCCAACCCTAACTTTAGCCCAACCCTAACTGTAGCGCCAACCTTAACTCTAGCTCCAACTCTAACCCTAGCCCCAACCCTAACCCTAACCCAACTTTTTCTCTGGTAGCCGAGACCCCAGAGAAATTCCAACTCTGGGGGGCGCTATACACTTATTTCTCAGCGGTGCTGAGGCATAAGTACTCTTACCTGCCGCCGTTAAAAGGCGTATCGGTGGTCGTTAAGGAGTTAAATCCCACAAATCATTTCACAATATAATGAACTTAACAATGGGGAATAAAATTACAAATGGGGTAAAATGGTAAGAAAAAATCTAATTTGCTATATATACATACATACATACAGTGGGGAAAATAAGTATTTGATCCTTTGTGATTTTCTAAGTTTGCCCACTGACAAAGACATGAACAGTCTATAATCTTAATGGTAGGTTAATTATAACATTGAGAAATATAATATCAAAAATAAAATCCGGAAAATCACATTGTATAAATTATATAAATTTATTTGCATTTTGCAGTGAGAAATAAGTATTTGATCCCTCTGGCAAACAAGACTTAATACTTGGTGGCAAAACCCTTGTTGGCAAGCACAGCAGTCAGATGTTTTTTGTAGTTGATGATGAGGTTTGCTCACATGTCAAGAGGAATTTTGGTCCACTCCTCTTTGCAGATCATCTATATGTCATTAAGATATTGAGGCTGTCACTTGGCAACTCCGAGCTTCAACTCCCTCCATAAGTTTTCTATGGGATTAAGGTCTGGAGACTGGCTAGGCCACGCCATGACCTCAATGTGCTTCTTTTTGAGCCACTCCTTTGTTGCCTTGGCTGTATGTTTTAGGTCATTGTCTCAACATAGCAACTTGAGTTAATGCCAAAGAGCTCAATTTTTGTCTCATCTGACCACAGCACCTTCTCCCAATCACTCACAGAATCATCCAGGTGTTCATTGGCAAACTTCAGACGGGCCTGCACATGTGCCTTCTTGAGCAGGGGAACCTTGCGGGCGCTGCAGGATTTTAAACCTTTTCGGCGTAATGTGTTACCAATGGTTTTCTTGGAGACTTTGGTCCCAGCTGCCTTGAGATCATTAACAAGATCCCCCCATGTAGTTTTAGGTTGATCTCCCACCTTCCTCATGATCAAGGATACCCCACGAGGTGAGATTTTGTATGGTGCCCCAGATCGATGTAGATTGACAGTCATTTTGTATTTCTTCCATTTTCTTACTATTGCACCAACAGTTGTCTCCTCACCCAGCGCCTTACATATGGTTTTGTAGCCCATTCCAGCTTTGTGCAAGTCTATGATCTTGTCCTTGACATCCTTAGAAAGCTCTTTGGTCTTGCCCATGTTGTAGAGGTTAGAGTCTGACTGGTGGAGTCTGTGGACCGGAGTCTTTTATAAAGGTGACTATGTAAGACAGCTGTCTTTAATGCAAGTAACGAGTTGATTAGGAGCGTCTAACGGGTCTGTAGGATGGTAGGGTCTGGTAGGGGATCAAATACTTATTTCTCACTGCAAAAGGCAAATAAAATTATATAATTTATACAATGTGATTTTCTGGATTTTATTTTTGATATTCTATCTCTCAATGTTAAAATTAACCTACCATTAAAATTATAGAATGTTCAAGTCTTTGTCAGTGGGCAAGCTTACAAAATCAGAAAGGGATCAAATACTTATTTCCTTCACTGTATATACAGTATATTACACACACACTTATATCGTGTGGCGACTGCAGAACAGTACTTATGGCAATTTTGTCTGTTTTTTTAGTAATTTTTAAAACATCTGTTTATTAACTTTCTTTTTACATTATTTTTTTCATGCCCCTAAGTAACGTGAACCTCAGATTGTTTGATCGCTTTTACTGTATAATGTAAAACTATAGTATTCCGTGTGCTTCGGGAGCCAGGACACTTGAACTATGCAATTGCTCCATTTAAGTGATGCTCCGGGCACCAGAATTTGGAAACTATGCCTGCTATAACGACGTGTAGATTTGAACAATAATTTACATCAACTTCTAGTTTAAATTATAGTAAATCTGTCAGACAATAGTTGGCCTTGTCCATTCCAGTAAAATCTGTCCAGAGGGGTGAAAAGCTGTAATTTTTTTTTATTAAAAAAAAGTAGCATTGAGCCTTTAATGAACTCCTTCATTTATTAGCCCTTACCTTTAACTGCCCTATCAAATCAGACTCCTCCACCATTAGTTTCCACAAGTGCTGAAAAGAAAAGTATACAACCAACGTTAAGGACAATCCTTAGACGGAAAACCTATTAGGCTTCTCTAAAAGTCACGTTACAATATAAAGTCCCAGCTGTTCAATGTACACATGGTGAACATATAAGAAGAGGCGTTTCCTATGAGGTTCTGCAGCAGCAGTGCAAAGTACCCACTCTACAGAAAGAGAGCAGCGGATTTTAGTCTGATAGCCATTCACATGTGGCAATCTCTTCCTGTTGAAGAGCTCAATAAAGGTGGGTAACTTTCTGAGCTATTATGTTTCTGTGGCCTGGGATGAATTTCATACACGGAGACACATTTATCTGCATATACAGGTCCTTCTCAAAAAATTAGCATATAGTGCTAAATTTCATTATTTTCCATAATGTAATGATTACAATTAAACTTTCATATATTTTAGATTCATTACACACCAACTGAAATTTTTCAGGTCTTTTATTGTTTTAATACTGATGATTTTGGCATATAGCTCATGAAAACCCAAAAATCCTGTCTCAAAAAATTAGCATATTTCATCCGTCCAATAAAATAAAAGTGTTTAAAACAAAATAAGAAAAAAAACATCAAATAATAATGTTCAGTTATGCACTCAATACTTGGTCGGGAATCCTTTTGCAGAAATGACTGCTTCAATGCGGCGTGGCATGGAGGCAATCAGCCTGTGGCACTGCTGAGGTGTTATGGAGGCCCAGGATGCTTCGATAGCGGCCTTAAGCTCATCCAGAGTGTTGGGTCTTGCGTCTGTCAACTTTCTCTTCACAATATCCCACAGATTCTCTATGGAGAGTTGGCAGGCCAATTGAGCACAGTAATACCATGGTCAGTAAACCATTTACCAGTGGTTTTGGCACTGTGAGCAGGTGCCAGGTCGTGCTGAAAAATGAAATCTTCATCTCCATAAAGCATTTCAGCCGATGGAAGCATGAAGTGCTCCAAAATCTCCTGATAGCTAGCTGCATTGACCCTGCCCTTGATGAAACACAGTGGACCAACACCAGCAGCTGACATGGCACCCCACACCATCACTGACTGTGGGTACTTGACACTGGACTTCAGGCATTTTGGCATTTCCTTCTCCCCAGTCTTCCTCCAGACTCTGGCACCTTGATTTCCGAATGACATGCAAAATTTGCTTTCATCAGAAAAAAGTACTTGGGACCACTTAGCAACAGTCCAGTGCTGCTTCTCTGTAGCCCAGTGCTGCTTCTCTGTTTCTGGTTCAAAAGTGGCTTTACCTGGGGAATGCGGCACCTGTAGCCCATTTCCTGCACACGCCTGTGCACGGTGGCTCTGGATGTTTCTACTCCAGACTCAGTCCACTGCTTCCGCAGGTCCCCCAAGGTCTGGAATCGGTCCTTCTCCACAATCTTCCTCAGGGTCCGGTCACCTCTTCTCGTTGTACAGCGTTTTCTGCCACATTGTTTCCTTCCAACAGACTTCCCATTGAGGTGCCTTGATACAGCACTCTGGGAACAGCCTAATTGTTCAGAAATTTCTTTCTGGGTCTTACCCTCTTGCTTGAGGGTGTCAATGATGGCCTTCTGGACATCAGTCAGGTCGGCAGTCTTACCCATGATGGCGGTTTTGAGTAATGAACCAGGCAGGGAGTTTTTAAAAGCCTCAGGAATCTTTTGCATGTGTTTAGAGTTAATTAGTTGATTCAGAAGATTAGGGTAATAGCTCGTTTAGAGAACCTTTTCTTGATATGCTAATTTTTTGAGACAGGATTTTTGGGTTTTCATGAGCTGTATGCCAAAATCATCAGTATTAAAACAATAAAAGACCTGAAAAATTTCAGTTGGTGTTTAATGAATCTAAAATATATGAAAGTTTAATTTTAATCATTACATTATGGAAAATAATGAAATTTAGCACTATATGCTAATTTTTTGAGAAGGACCTGTACACAAGATCCTGCCCACTTGATAAAAGATATGTCAATCTTCTTGACCTATGGTATATTTCGTAGATTAGCACACACTACTAAATTCGTATGAAGCACTTCTTGCAAAACGCGCGTCGCGAGTGGAGGATCCTGGGTTCCCTGTGTGGTAATACCTTGTTATCAACTTCTCAAACATAAGAAGGCTGCATAATTTATATAGAAAAATATTTAGACTTGAGAGTCCTCAGTGGTTGATACCTTTTAATGGCTAACTGAAAAGATGGTAACAAATTGCAAGCTTTCGAGACTACTCCGGTCTCTTCATCAGGCAAAGGTTTTAGTCTTTGCCTGATGAAGAGACCGGAGTAGTCTCGAAAGCTTGCAATTTGTTACCATCTTTTCAGTTAGCCATTAAAAGGTATCAACCACTGAGGACTCTCAAGTCTAAATATTTTTCTATCTACTGGCTAACACGGTACGAAGATACACATCTTTCCTATAATTTATATAGCACATACATTGCTAGCCGTGGAAGGCAGATCAGTTTCCTGACCCATCTCAATGTTGTGGATCTGTTCCATGCCACACTCCCCACATGTTGAGCCATGGCTACAGTCCATGTCCAATTACCAATAGTGGGTGGTGAACTTGGTTTCTGGACAACCTGTATGATTTTGATCTGATTCAGTCGTTACTGGTTCGACATTTACCTGTGTAAATTTGCCATTAAGCAGTATGTTTTTCTGAAAAAAACCTGTACTATTGATTTTCTATCTCATAAAAATGTAGCAAAACACTTGATATTTCTTTACATCCTGAAGCATTTTTGCCGTTAGAGAGTCAAAAATAAGACTTCTTACCTCGGCTACAGTGCTTCTGATCCTATCGAGGACGGACTCAAAATCTACCAGGTTAAACAAAGGCTGCTGCTTCAACCTATGCAGCTCTGCAGCGAATATATCCTCCTGATTCTTCAATATAGAACCTGCTCAAGAAACGGATCATATGAGAAGCCAATAACAATGCACAGCACCACTCTATTAGTAAACAGTACTAAGTAATAATATACTGCCCCCTCCCCGAAAATGGTGCATCGGTCTACTACCCAGCATGGAGAGGAATCGTGTTTTCTCCTGCACATACTTGACATAACCCTTTGACCAATTGCCAACCTGTAGGTTGATAAATGCAGTTTCGATGGATAGAGAGGAGTTCTGCACAGATTCTCGCCACAGTGGTACAGAACAAACAGGGCAAAAAATGCAGCCGAGTGCACCCAAGTAGGGCATCTGAGGCTGAGGTGTGAAAATGACGTCCTACTATTACAGCGTATAGCAGAGCAGGTATATCATACGCAATGCAATGACATGGAAAGGCTACCTTTCAGTAGTAAGTGAGAATTCTGTATGTATCTCATATATCAGACGATAGGGGCTGTGTGCCACTTCTTACCCGTTCTAGTCATATTTACATTCTGATTTTCGAACATCTGGACCGATTCTCCGACAAATAAAATCTTCTCAGCAACTCTTACAGGAATATAAGATGGCAGCATTTCGACCCGCAGAGAAAACTGCTTGAGTGATGGAGCCAGCATGTTCTCCTCTTCAATAAGCCTCTAATAGATCACAGAATGTGACAGAAAGGATTATCCCTTTATCAAATAATCATGAGATTGCATGTCCTCCATTAACATATATGAGATGACCATTGGACTAACAATCCAAACAGTCATTTGGCTGGCTGCCATCTCACCCAACTCTTCCATACACCGGAGCGTTCGATTAGCCAAGCGTTAATGTGTTCTCCATGATAGAGCCACCGCCGGACATTACTGGCAGTGGCTCATCTTCTAGAGAACATAGAATTGGAAGTTCAATATCAGACATGCCTGATCCTTAACTCTCCAAGGCAATGAATTGTCTGGGGCCCTCATACACATTAGACTGTGGCCAAACCCGTTGAAACCGGTGTGTTTGGCTGACAGTAGACTAATGTGCATGTGAGACTTTAGTCTGATAGCAGAACCATTTCAAAGGAAAAATTCTCCATCTGTAAAATCAGATGTTCAGGCAACAGTAGATGGACTAATACTATACAAAAACATGTCTGGAATTACTCACTACAAGAAGAGGATTCTTAGTAGAGGCAAGTTCTCCCTCAGAGCCCCCAAGGGCAAAAAGTACAAAAAAATGTTTCACATGGACAGCTCTCTGACTTTAACGAGAACTCTACAATGCTGAAAGGGTTGTCCACAACTTACTAGTGAACTATCCTTAAGAGGGTCCGAAACACTGCACCCCCACAATCAGCTGTTACTAGGTGCTGCAGAATCCAGATGTACGCAATGAAAGAAGCCGGCACAGCTCCATGCACTTTATCATGGCCTTCTTGGGTACTGCAGCTCTGCTCCTATTAATCTAAATAGGTGATGAGCCGCCATAGCCGAGAACAGCCACTGCACAGTGTACGGAGCCGTGCTTGTTCCAGCTCTGTGCACTGTGTACTTCCAGTGGGAGGGGGACCTGCTGACAGCTGATTGGTGCAGATTTGGTTGAGATGCAGCATGTTGGACCTTCAATGATTGGATATTGCTGACTTATTTCTCCTCTCTACCAAGAGGTTACACATGAGATGCCAACATCAAAGAAGAATTTGGGTCTGACAGGTTTCCACTTCAAACCATAATATTGGCTGTAGGTGATTAATTTGACCACTCAATTATAACACCTAGTGTCTTTTCTTACCAAATCTTGCAACTCTCGTAGTTGTTTCCCAGTGAGGCCCCCAATTCCCAAGTCATCATCGTCATCTTCTGACTGAGCAGAAGAATTGCCAGAAGATGGTCCTTGTCTGACAAAAAACTCCTCATACTGGTCCAAGAGAAGTCCATGAAGCATCCAAGCTGAAAGCTGCTTGTACATGACCCCGTGACACACGGCCAAGATCCTGAAAAAGGGCATGAGGGAAATATACAACTGTAAATATAAAATGGACAAGAAAAGCAGGAGACTGCAGCTAATGGGCAGGAATATGTTTACTATTAGTGTTGAGCGATACGATAATGTAAATATCGGCTATCGGCCGATATTAGCTCTATCGGCCTTTCGATAATTCGTTTCGATATTTTCGTCTTATCGAATACCGGAATCGGATTTGTCACTGTCACTGTGAGTGTCCGTCGGTCGGGTCTGTCAGGAGTCAGCGGCACTTACCTGGCAGAAGATCTCCGGCGGTCACGGCCTGGACTGCTTCATGGCCGCCATCATCTTTCCCCGGCGGTCACATGCAGTTTCTCGCGATAACTGCAGTGACTGCTGGGTAATCCCAGCCGTAAAGCAGTCAGTCCGATGACGTCACCGCCGGGGAAGCAGGTAATCAGCTGTGCTGCGCCGGGATGACAGGCTCTGCCTGTCATTCTGATGTAGCAGAGCTGGATCGTCGTGGGACACTCGTTACTATGGACTGCGTCGGTCAGGTGGTATACTTTTTTTTTTCATTTTTTTACAGGAGATCGATGGCGTCGCAGGATGAGACTGTAATAAAAGTAATGAAAACTGTGTTTTTTTTTTTTTTTTAATTAAATTAAAAAACTTTTTTATGAACATTCACCCGTCCGGGTACATAAACAATTTAACTATTTACATACAGTGACCCTGTCCGGGTTATTTATAATTCTTTGGCAGGGGTGTTCCAGGTACCACCTGGTACTCTTCTGATGCTTGCCAAACATCCGAGGCACCAAGGACCACCAGGACCTGATGACGTCGTGTGGCCTGTACAGTCAAGTCGTGACCCGCTATCTGGGTCTGTGTGGCCACCTCTTTCATCTCCCTCCGGGTCTGGAACCCTATGTCCCGGACTGAACGAACCCCAGGGGGCCTAACAGGCGCCGGGTACGGGCCAGCTATACTTATCATGTCCATAGCTGGGGCTGCTGATGAGACCACTGAGGGAGGCTGGGGAGATTTACGGCGTGGGGTGGGCACTTTTGCAGAGGCCTGGATGTGGGAGGCTGAAGGCTCCGAGGGTCTCACAGGTTCCTGACACTCTGGGGAGTAGGGGTCGCACCTGGTAACATTTAGGGCGTACCATCCATTGTAACCCCAGTGTCGGGTGTAAGTCACCAAGTCTCCTGGCAACAGGTCCCTCCCCGGGTGTCCTTCTGGGAGGTGAGCCTCCACGTCCCGCCGGTTCACAAAAACTTCTAAATAAAGTCCAGGCTCCTGGATGAAGCCCCAACCACCTTTCAATTTAAAGCTCCGTACTGCACCCTTACGCCGCGGCTCCCTCACCGTACTTTTATCTTTTCTCATCCGGTCCTTATCTGCCCGGTCCTTCTCCAGCTTACGTTGGCGAAGTTTTTGGGATTCTCGCTGCTCCCTTTGTCGCTCTGCTTCCTTCTCCCAACGTCTCCACTCTTCCTCCTGACGCCGGTTGAAATTCTCCTCCACCAGCAGCTCCATGTCTCCACCATCAAACTGCAGCTTACAGTGTCCGGTTTGCGGCAGCTCTCCTGGCGCCCCCCAGTCCTGGCGGCGCTCACCTGCGGAGGAAGCAGCCGGCTCTGGAACAGATGACAGTCGGGGCTCCGGTACAGGCAGGTAGTGCTCTGGTGCCTGCGCGGCCTCCTCCATGAGGACGGGTGTCGCTTCTTCTGTCTCAGCGAAGGGGGCAGACAGCGGGATCTGGGGTGCTGCCGGTGCAGCGTTTTTTGCACGAACGGGTGCCTCCACTGCGACAACGTCAACCGGATCACATTGCAAGGGCTGGGATGCCCGCACGGACTCCTCTACTAGAACGGGTGTGTAAGGTTCTGTGTACATGTTCCTGAAACTCAGTTTGTTCGTCAGCCATTTTACTTTCTGTCTTGCTGCAGCTATCTTGCCCTCAGTCAAAATGGAGTTTCCAGCTTGCATGTTCCCGCCCTGATTCTCTCCTTTTGCTTCTTAAGCAGCCACAGCTGAGCAATCAGTGCTTCAGAATCTAGCCTGCAGTGAACCTGTGACCTGACTCCTAAAGCCTTGGACCTTGTACTCCAGCTATTCCTACTGAGGAACTCTGAAGCACTTGTGGACTCTGAACCCTGCTCTTTGAAAGACCCACGTTTGCATGGACTTACGGTAACAGAGAAGAAGATCCTGAACCTGTTGTGGAGAGTGATTGCTGAGCTTAGATTAAACTGGCCTGCTGTGTCTCCTGCTTCTGTGTCTGCAAACTGTGTGACTATTTTGCCAACTTGTATGAAGTAATACAAGACTTTCTATATCAAACCTGTGTCTCATGTATTTTCATCGCACCCAAGCACAAGACGCTATATGAACTGTACTACATACATTACAAGATTCTGAAGCCAAAACGTTAGTGTCTGCTGGGTCTGGAAAGGCTGTGTCTGCTTTAACTGTGGATATCGGATGTCCGGTTGTACTTTCTGTGATGACAGTGGTTGTGACTTCTCACAACCATTCCAGATGTCCGGGTGAACTTTCTGTGATGATAGTGGTTGTGACTTCTCACAACCATTCCAGGTGAGCAGTTCCCTTAATTTTTTTTCTCTCTGCAGTGTTACCACAGGTAAACACTATTGTTTTTTTTTTCTCCTCTCCTCTTCTTCCAGTACTCCTGTCTTAAAAGATCTGGGAAATGGAGGCCCGCATAAAGGAACTTTGCGGAGTGACTGATAATATCATTGCAGATTTGCAGAATATAAAGACCCGTTTTTCAAGCCTACAGGACCTCACTAATCACAATTTGCAAGTGTTTGGACAGACTGCCCAGGATTTGCGAGCCAGGATTGAGGTTCTAGAAGAGCGAGTCCAGGCTCCTGCCGTAGCCCCGAGTTCTGGGATTCCCAAGTTGCCCCTTTTCGTTTTGGCGGTGAACGTGAGAAATTCAGGGGATTTATTAATCAATGCAATCTTTTTTTTTCTGCACATGCTTCACAATTTCCCACTGAACGATCTAAGGTGCTTACTATAATTATGTTGCTTACCAACAAGGCTTTGATGTGGGCAAACCCTCTGATTGAGACTGAGGATGATTGTTTGAATCACCTTGATGCTTTTATTTCAGCCATGGGGCAGGTGTTTGATGACCCCAATCGAGGTGCAACAGCTGAAGCAGCCATGTTAGCTTTGCGCCAAGGTAAGCACTCGGTAGCTGAATATGCCTTGGATTTCAGGAGATGGGCCCTTGATACCACCTGGGACAGTTCCGCCAAAAAATCTATTTTTCGAAAGGGGTTATCTCCACTGATTAAGGATGAACTTGCTCGTGCCGACCCTCCCACTGCGTTAGGTGACTTTATTAACTACTGCATCCGTATTGATACTCGTCTAACTGAACGCAGGCAAGAGAGATGGTTCGAAAGCAATCGCACTAACCTTTTCCTACCTTCCTCTCCAGCTAAGGAACCTTTGAGTAGGATTACACGGGAACCTGAACCTGAACCCATGCAGGTAGACTCTTTACAACGACGGGTTAGTGATGCACGCAAGGAACATCGTTTTAAGGAAAATCTATGTTTCTATTGTGGTAAGTCAGGGCACTTCATTATAAACTGCCCCAGCCGTTCTCGTAAGACTACTGCAGCACTCATTCATTGTGAGTGTTGCGAGAGGGGATCTGTCAGGTCCGAGCCTCAGGCTCCAGAGAGATCTGCAGCAACAGATCTTGATTTCTCGGACTTAAACTCCGTTACCTCTGAGGACGTTGACTGTGTAAACGCTGCCATTTTTCAAGTTTCCTCAGCGGTGTCCCAGCTGAGTTGTAAGAAAAACAATTCTCATTGCTTTCTTTCCATCAAACTCTGGGTTGACTCAGCTTGGGTGTCTAGCTCTGCTATGATCGACTCAGGGGCAAGTGGAAATTTTATGGATGTCTCCTTTGCTCTGAAACAGGGGATACGTTCAGTGAAGAAGGCTACTCCAGTACAGATGGAAACTGTGGATGGCTCCCTGCTGACCTCTGGACCAGTGGATCAGGAAACAGAGCCTTTGAGGGTTCTTATGGGTAAAGATCATCAAGAGAAACTGTCCTTTATGCTTATCTCTTCTCCCCACTTTCCCATTATTCTAGGGCTACCATGGCTGCAGGCTCAGAATCCTACCATTAACTGGGAGACCAAGGAATTACACTTTCCAGAGAAACAGATGAGTCCAAAAGTTTCAGCTTGCTCTGTTCCTAAAGGAACCATGTCAGTCCCTGAACTACCAGCTGTATACCAGGACTATGTGGATTTATGTGACAAGAAGAACGCTGACCAGCTTCCTCCTCACCGTCCATATGATTGTCCAATTGAATTATTGCCTGGAGCAGAGATACCTTTTGGTAAGATCTACCCCCTGGCGGGGCCCGAGCTAAAGGCTTTAAAGGATTACATAGACGAAAATCTAGCCAAGGGCTTCATACGCCCCTCTTCATCTCCTGCAGGTGCACCCATCTTCTTTGTAAAGAAGAAAGATGGATCTCTGAGACCATGCGTAGACTATAGGGAACTCAATAAGGTTACTATTAGAAACCGTTATCCATTGCCTTTAATCCCTGAGTTATTGGAGAGAGTGCGACATGCCAAAATTTTCTCTAAACTAGATCTTCGTGGGGCCCATAACTTAGTCCGTATTAGACCTGGGGATGAATGGAAGACTGCATTCAGGTCACGCTATGGACACTTTGAATATCTAGTTATGCCTTTTGGTCTGAGTACCGCCCCAGCCACTTTCCAACACTTGGTGAATGACATATTCAGGGATCTCCTAGATACATTCGTCGTAATTTATTTGGATGATATTCTAATTTTTTCTAACTCCACAGAGGAACATCATGGACATGTGAGAATGGTCTTGGAACGTCTAAGACAAAATCATCTTTACATCAAACTTGAAAAGTGTGAATTCCATAGGACCGAAATTCAATTTCTGGGGTATGTACTGTCTACACAAGGAATTAGTATGGATGGAAGCAAAACCCAAGCCATCAAGGATTGGCCAAGTCCTAGAAATGTGAAGGAGGTACAGCGCTTCATCGGGTTTGCCAACTTCTATAGACGTTTCATTAGAAATTTCTCTGAGGTAGTGTCACCTATCACCCAACTTACCCGGAAAGAGTCTAGGTTCTCCTGGACTCCCCAAGCCCAGGAAGCATTTTCCCGTCTAAAAGATACATTTACCACTGCACCTATCCTAGTACATCCCAACCCCGAGCTTGCCTTCATAATAGAGGTGGATGCTTCAGACTGTGCCGTTGGAGCTATACTCTCTCAGAGAACAGGTGAGAAGAATGTCTTGCATCCCTGTGCCTTCTTTTCCCAGCAGTTGTCTTCGGCTGAGAGGAACTACGATGTGGGCAATAGAGAGTTGTTGGCCATTATTGCCGCCTTCAAAGAATGGAGACACCTTCTTCAGGGAGCTGCACAGCAAATAGTCGTCCTGACAGATCATCGTAACCTTGAGTTTATCAGGTCGGCTAAGTGCCTGACTCCTCGCCAGGCTCGCTGGAATCTTTTCTTAAACCAATTTAATTTTATCATTTCTTATAGACCAGGATCGCGCAATGGAAAGGCTGATGCACTCTCTAGGATTTACTCAGCAGAGACACGTCCAATTACTCCTCCTAAGACTATTCTTCCTGACTCTAGATTCCTAGGAGTAATTCATAATCAAGACCTACTTAAGGACATCAAGGAAGCATACCATGCGGATTCCTTTTTGGCACAACCCCCAAGGGACGTAAGTCTTGTCTTTAAGAATGGTGTGTGGATTCAGGGACAACGCCTGTATATTCCTGAAACAGTCAGATTGAGAGTATTGCAACTCATTCACGATTCCAAGATAGCTGGGCATAGAGGAATTCTAAAGACACAGGAATTTCTCTCTCGTTTCTTTTGGTGGCCCACTTGCAGGAAGGATGTTTTAAACTATGTCACTTCATGTGAAGTCTGTGCAAGATGCAAAACACCTCGCTCCTCACCAACTGGTCTGTTACAGCCTCTTCCCACCCCGTCCCGCCCGTGGGGATCCATTTCTATGGACTTCATTGTGGAGTTACCAACCTCTCAAGGGAAGAACACCATTCTAGTGGTGGTTGACCGTCTAACAAAGGCAGCTCATTTTATCCCTTGTGTCGGCTTACCCACTGCAAAACAGACATCAGATTTGATGATTAAAGATGTGTTTCGCTTACATGGAGTACCGGATGAGGTTATTTCGGATCGAGGGGTGCAATTCACTTCTAGGTTTTGGCAAAATTTCTGTGCAGCATTGGACATTAAAGTAAACCTTTCTTCTGCTTTTCATCCCCAGACTAATGGACAGACCGAACGAACCAATCAAACCCTGGAGCAGTATCTCCGCTGCTTTATCTGCCACCTACAGGATGATTGGGTGGATCTACTTCCATTAGCTGAGTTCTCGTATAACAACTCTCAGAGTGCCTCCACTAAGCAGTCTCCTTTTTACTCTAATCTAGGTTATCATCCTAACATTCTACCACGATTTCCCATAGAAACGCCTTTACCAGCAGTGGCTGAAAGAATCACGTCTTTACAGAAGAATATGGATCTTCTAAAGGAGAATCTGGAATCGGCTCAGGAAAGGTTCAAGAAAGCAGCAGATAAATTTCGTAAACCTGCACCAGCTTTCAAGGTAGGAGACTTGGTCTGGCTGTCAACCAGAAATCTTAAGTTAAGGATTCCATCGTCTAAGTTGGGACATAAGTACATTGGACCCTATAAAATCAGTAAAATTATAAGTGCCGTTGCTTGTCGTCTTCAACTGCCCAGAACTATGAGAATTCACCCTGTCTTTCATGTATCCCTACTAAAGGCTGCGACACCCAATACGTTTCCTGGACGTTCTTCTCCTTGCCCTGACCCAGTGCTAGTCGATGGTCAGGAAGAATTTGTGGTGGAAAGGATTTTAGATTCCAGGTTGTATAGAAATCAGTTACAATATCTGATTAAATGGCAGGGCTACCCAGTGGAGGACAACTCATGGGAACCAGTCAATAACGTTAATGCTCCTCGCTTGCTCCGTCAGTTTCATCAGAGGTACCCACACAAGCCTGGCCTGAGGTCATCCGGAGGTTGTCCCTAAGGGGGGAGTAATGTAAGGTTCTGTGTACATGTTCCTGAAACTCAGTTTGTTCGTCAGCCATTTTACTTTCTGTCTTGCTGCAGCTATCTTGCCCTCAGTCAAAATGGAGTTTCCAGCTTGCATGTTCCCGCCCTGATTCTCTCCTTTTGCTTCTTAAGCAGCCACAGCTGAGCAATCAGTGCTTCAGAATCTAGCCTGCAGTGAACCTGTGACCTGACTCCTAAAGCCTTGGACCTTGTACTCCAGCTATTCCTACTGAGGAACTCTGAAGCACTTGTGGACTCTGAACCCTGCTCTTTGAAAGACCCACGTTTGCATGGACTTACGGTAACAGAGAAGAAGATCCTGAACCTGTTGTGGAGAGTGATTGCTGAGCTTAGATTACTCTGGCCTGCTGTGTCTCCTGCTTCTGTGTCTGCAAACTGTGTGACTATTTTGCCAACTTGTATGAAGTAATACAAGACTTTCTATATCAAACCTGTGTCTCATGTATTTTCATCGCACCCAAGCACAAGACGCTATATGAACTGTACTACATACATTACAGGGTGCCTCACCTTCCGGTACAGACACTTCAAGTAAGAGGGATTGGCGCCGCTCCAAGTTTAGTTTTAGGACACGCCAGCTGGCTTCCATCCTGGCGACCTCCTCCCGGTGCCGGGCCAGGCCTCTTAGGGTATCCTCCGCTTCTTGCAGCGTAGGAGGGTTTCCAGGCCGGGTGCCCAACGGTGGTTCCGTGGCGATCGGGTCGCTTCCGTGGGGGGAGAGCTCTGACTGCTCCATCCCTTCACACTTCTGCTCGTGTCCATTAGCCATCTCTGCCAAGTCACATGTGTCATTAGCATCTGGAGAGGGCCCCTCTTTTGTAGGGAGGCGGGACCTTCGTGTTAGTTTCCGCACACTGAGGAGGATGAGGAGGCGGAACTGAAGAGCTGTGGGGCACGATCTTACATTGCAGTACCATTTAGAGTGGTCGGCCATCGTTTTCACGCCACTGAGTGAGTGTACACCCACGAAGAGCACGCCCTTCTTCTTCACCAGTGCCTCGTCGTGACGCAGATATGGCGGAAAAATGGCAAATACATTCTCTGATGATTTTAGCAATTCTCAAGCACAAAACCAGTTCAATTCAGGCACACAGGACTCGCTTATAGCGAGCTACAGAATCCTGTTCGTGACGCCCAAGTTGAGTCGCACAGAGCCAGAGTTTTTTGGGTACTCGGCACCGAGCCCGTCGACTTCTATGGGGTATGTCACGGCTTTACCCGGCAATTGAATCAGAGTCTATTTTACTATGTAGAAGTGTATAAACTATAAATATATGTATATATATATATGTCACAATGACATGTATATATATATATATATATATATATATATATATATATATATGTATTCTATGTGTGTATATTTAGTGTTTACAAGGAAATAAAGGTTTTTTTTAGTTGCGATATTTTGTTCCCATAGACTTACATTGGACTTCCGGTATCGAAATCGGATATCGACGATATTTAGTGCTATCGGCGATACAATTTCGATACGATATTTTTAGATATCGAGCACTATCGCTCAACACTATTTACTATAGATTCCTGTGAAATATCAGACTCGCTCCAAAATAAATAACTGTACATAGCGATTTCTGGGGTTTAAGCCTAAATGATAAAGATAGCTTCAGAGGAAGAAAAAGGCTCCCAAACTGCCATCACAACAAGCTCACTGACAGATTCTAAGGTTATATTCTGATAGAGGCTGACAAAGCTAAAGGATTAAAAATACCAGATACAGGGATAATCTGCATGATTGGAAGCGAGCAGCTGCAGAGAATATAACCTAATCTTCTCCCCGTAGTTGCAGCTCCATTAAAGGGGTTGTCCAAAGTCCAAATTAATTTTCATTTAATGCCATAATCTAAACTATTTTCTTAAAAAAATCCATATCCTACTGTAAACTACACTACCTAACTGGCTTTCTTTTTTTCCCCTACTTCCTTATTGAAGACGCTTTGTTCAAGAATCCTAGTGCATGCTGGGATACTCAAAAAAAAAAAAAAAATCTTCAATGACATTCGTTTAAAGGGCAATGTGCCCAATGGCAGCGCGCTCTGTGTTGACAGATCAGATCAACAGTAACAAGTCGGCAACAGAACACTGGCAGAATACCTAGTATGTAGTGTCTCTTACAGGAGGTGAGGGCGCTGGCCTCTGTATGCCGGGTATTCTGATACCACTCTGTTGCAGCCTTGTTAATGCTGATCTGAGCCGGCAACAGAGAGCACGCTGTCATTGTGCACATCACGCAGGGACTAGCCCAGCCCCTGAGATGATGCTTTGCGTCATTGAGGGGGCAGAACCTGCAGAAGTAACCTCAGCCTCTGCCACCTGATGATGCTTAGTTTGAGTATCTCAGCATGCACTGGGATTCTTGAACAAAGCATTAAAAATGAAGTGGAAAAAAGGAAAAGGAGTTAGATAGTGTAGTTATGGGATGATAGAAAATTTTTATTTCAAGTATATTAGAAAGTAGTTTAGATTATGGTATTAAATAGATAGGGCTTTAGGATGAAAATTAATTTGGACTTCGGACCACCCTTTTAAGCCTGGCAAATATGAGTTTAACGTTATTTAACTGCAGATTACCACATTATCTGTAGATAATTAGCTTTTCTGGACATGACAGATTGCCGTTAATATTAGTGCTATTATATGCCAGAAGTTTCTCTGGTATTCACATTAGATAAGAAGTTTAGGTATTCATGTTAGAGGAAAATATGTGCTCCCCTGTTAACCCCAAAGGCACAAAACAATGTTGTGCTATTTGGCTAATAGTAGCAAATAAGGAATACAGAGGAGACATAGCTCCCAATCTGCTGTACTCGCCCCTCTACACCCGTGATGGCTGGTTATTGTGTATACCAGTTAGCAATCCTTCCATCACAGTGGGGAGGGAGAGATGATCTCACATCCTGAATAGAGTGCACTATGACTATGAATCCAGTGTGTTCTTTGCTTGCACCCATTTGCCAAGCAGCTTACCGCACCAGAAATGGGTGGTATTTCTATTGTTCCAAGCTATGTGTGGATACAGGAGAGCTTTATGTCAGTGGAGCTGGATCTCTTCTTGCTTTATTTTTGAGTGTTTTGGCAGAAACTCTATCTGTGCTCCGGACAGGACTGGACCAGGCATTACTGGTGAGCTGGACTTTGTTTTTTTTATATTTTTTTTATGCCATTTAGGCTAAGAGAGAGTAAACCTACCTTTATAATATATATCAAAAACTGACCGGCACATCCAAACCTAGATCTAGTCTGCACAGGTGCTAAAACCTAGAGTCACCAACTCATATACATTCAAGAATAAAAGGTAGCACACTGTAGCGCTATAGCTTGCGGACACAAAAATATGAAAAATATTAAAAATGAATTGCATCACTGCCTTAGAAATATGAAAAATTGAGAAGTCTTAGCGCATAAAAAGGCCAATTTATGTGTACCTGGTAGCCACATTAAGGCTCTTCTCGTTTACCAGGTCCTAGATCTAGGTTTGGATGTGCCGGTCAGTTTTTGATATGTATTCATTTACCTTCTACCTGAGCACTCCACCTGGTGGTCACAGGCGTTTTAATTATAGCAGGTTCATTACCCCTCCACAGAGATGTAGATTTTAGTCTGGAGAGAGGATTCATATGTTCCCATGCAGACAGACTTTTTCTAAGTGAGGATTGGCATTAGTTAGGACCTGGTATACGAGAAGAGCCTTAACGTGGCTACCAGGTACACATAAATTGGCCTTTTTATGCGCTAAGACTTCTCAATTTTTCATATTTCTAAGGCAGTGATGCAATTCATTTTTCATATTTTTCATATTTTTGTGTCCACAAGCTATAGCGCTACAGTGATCTACCTTTATAATATGTCGCCCTTACAAATATCAAAGTTTTATGGAAAAAATAGAAATGTGGTCAACTGGAGGAGCGCTATGGCTATAGAGCACACTGCAATGGATTAGTGGTAAACAAACCTTTTATTAGACCACTTGTGGTCTAATCCATTGCAGTGTGCTCTATAGCCATAGCGCTCCTCCAATTGACCACATTTATATTTTTTCTATAAAACGTTAATATTCCCCTTGAGGTATTGTGGCTGGAACAGCTTGGAGCTATAGAGTTTATCTCCAGGCAACAGGACCTGAAGTGACGTCACATCCTGTGAATTGGCGTCACGTGACTGGATCTTGGGCCCACGTGACCAGACCAGGAAGCACAGCGCAGGAGCCGTCCCAGAGCTACAGAGCAGGAGAACACAGAGACGCCCACTACCGGAGTTGTGCAGGGGAGCACAACCCTTCCAGGCGAGAGGCTAATCCCCACATCTTTCATTGTAACATCCCAATTAAACCACCTGGTGCTCCTCATGCTGCGCTTTTCCATGTTTATTGCCCTTACAAATGGCAGCATATTCAGGTGGCAGAAACTATATGGCGGGTAAATCTTTTCTAATATATTTATAGCATGTGAGTAGGTTCCTTACTTTTCTAGTGCGCTGCGGACTGGAGGAAGCCCCCCACAACTGTGCTTGTAAACAGTTTCCAAAAGTTGGCAGCCATGAATCTAGTGAAAGAAAGGGATTTGTAGTCATGGCAGAATGTAGAAGACGGGTATATTAACCAGTTATATTAGTGCTGCCTAGTTATTATATCGCACCACTCATTGCAATTGTACTGGGCAGCATGGATCCTTGCTCTGTACACGTCACCATCAGCAGAAAAGGTCCTGTTCTGCATGTCTAGAAGCTCTCAGCCTTCCAAACGTGACAACATGGCCACAATTTCATCTTCCAACAATACCTGGTGCCTTAATGCTTTACCTGGATAGTAGCAGCAATCCCTGCTCCCATCTCAACTAATAGGTGGGCAGGTTTACCATTAAAGGGTCTAATAAAGCCTGCCTATAATTACTATGGGAAGATTTATAGGGTTATTCTCATCTCATCCTTACACAGCTAAAATGAGAATATCAGCATGGAGCCCTGTAAAGAAGCCCAGCCTGGATACATTCTGCAAACCACAAGGGCAAACGTAGGACTTTAAAAAGGGGCTTCCAAGTATGTTGGTGCCCGTGAAAAAGATGGAAAGCAAACCCTCCTTCCCCCTACAGCCCTGATGACACTCACTATGACAACTTTCTATGTATAGTACATCACATTTTTAGAAGTGGTGGATTAGGTTAGTGGACGTAGAATGGCTTATGACTGAAGAAGACCATAGAGGTTTTCCTGTCACAGAGATCCACACACGCTGATACTCTAGAAGTCTGAGAAGCGCTACGTAACATTCTGCCCGCAGCCGTCATTAATGTAACCTCCACTGAACTCAATAGCAAATCTGATTTGTA
Source organism: Oophaga sylvatica (assembly GCA_033576555.1). NCBI lineage: Eukaryota > Metazoa > Chordata > Amphibia > Anura > Dendrobatidae > Oophaga > Oophaga sylvatica. Next base: position 421,896,131 of record JARQOD010000004.1, on the reverse strand, counting down.
ACTTGATATTTTCCCCTGAACTGCTCAGGGGCCGGGTTTTGGGTACTACAGATATAGACCCTATAACATTTTTGCAGTGAATTTCTTGCAGTTTGTACTGTTCGTTTAGCAAGAAAGCTGTCCTTAAGGAAAGGTTAAATGGACATGACATTTCATATTGTGCTCCATTTCCCTAACATATTAGAGGAAACAACTTCCTGACGCGTCCCTCAGTGACTAACATTGTACAAGTTTCCAGGCCGCATATCACACTTCCCTCCATTTCTACCTGCAGTATGAGAAGGAGCGGCCATCACTATGGGTAGAACATTATTACCTTCTGGCTCTTTATCTGTTCCACAACGATCATTACTGATGGAAAAAGGAGATGAAACTGAAAAAACAGAAAACATGGAAGCCTTAAATAACAATTGACCATCAGAAAATGGTTCCATCCACAGATGACTAATCAGATTAATTTAATGAATTTGTCATTCAGGCACGCAGATTCTATAATATAATATAACCTATTATTGGGACCCACAGGGAAGAGATTTGTACATGGCTGTCACTGATATGAGGCTGTGGCACAGTGTGAGCGAACTGGTCAGTCCTCGGGCCGTAAGTGTGGCGACTGTCCGTACTCGTCCTTCCTGCAGTCGTTCCCTCGTGTGTCCCCTAGGAGTGTTTCTTTTACGGTGAGCCAAACTGGGTCCATGCCTGCTCTTCTGACTACCGTGTTTCGGAGAGCTGCTGGGTCTGATACCCCTCTCCCTCCTGGTGTCTTCTGCAGTCCATGAGTGCCATACTTGTTCCTTATAGGTCATAATCAACTCGAGCCAGGAGGCCATACCAAAAAGTCTATATTATAAGGTGAAGCCGACATTTCTATATTACTGTATGTCTATGAGAGAGGACTTAGCTGTCCAGCTACCAATGCTCATACTCAGAATCATCACTAACACAACTTAGATCAGCTATAATATCAGCGTGTGATTTAATAGAAGAAAGGTGATGTGTGATAGTTGTAAGGCAGGATAATTTATAAGTTACTTATAGTTGTTATTTATCACACATGTGTCCTGGTATTCTTTTAGCTTGTCTAGACAAAAAAACACAAGGAAATTGATATTACTATCGAAGATGGCTATTAAGATGGGAAAAAATGAGATTTTAATATTAGGCTTAAAGAAACCCAAGTAACCAAAGACTACTAATATTGCCGCAAAATGAACATAATACGTAACACATATCAGCTTTAAAAGGTAACAGATAGATAAGGCATATAAAGTATTAACACAAAGAATGTGGCAGGGCAGATGAGCATTATTATTATTATGCTTTGTTTACATAGCGCCATAATATTCCCCAGCAATTTACAGACATTATCATCACTATCCCCATTGGGGCTCACAATCTAAATTCCCTATCACTATGTCTTTGGCGGGTGGGAGGAAACATGGGGAGAACATACAAACTCCTTGCAGATGTTGTCCTTGGTGGGATTTGACCCCAGGGCAGCAAAACAACGGTGCTAACTACTGAGCCACCGTGGTGCCCACAGAGCTGTAACTGTACAAATCCGATCTAGCAGACAAGGGGGGTTGGCTGAATATCAGCGATACCTACATAAGCCCATTAAAGTCTCCAGCCGATGGTTTGGCCCCTTTCCCCCCGAAGCACATTCTGGCACAAGTCTCGTGTGTGCTGCCTCCTTTATTGCGTGACACATCTATTTTTAACCCTGTTTTGTATTAAGTTTCTCAAAAGATTTATATTTTTAGCTGTCTAGCAGTTTTTTTGTGTTATGGTGTTTGCAAATGTTGCATTTTAATTGCATTTTTTCGGCGCAGTTTTGTCACAAAATCTGAAAAATTTCTTAGCAGCAGGAAAGTTAATGAATTCCTGAAGTCTCATGCACACGCTGAATATTTTTTCCTAGATCATTATATTTATTGCAGAAATATATCTACAGCATGTAAATTCTTGCAACTGATTTCACCCATACTAATGAATGCGGGGGGGGGGGGGGGGGGGGTACTGAGAATAATCATAAAAAATATAATGAAAAAAGGCAACAAAAACACCTAACAAGAAAAGAACAAATACGAGTGCCATTTTTCCTGCCAACACTTCAGGATTTCCATAAGACTCTTCCTAAATGTGTGCACATACCCTTGGATGTGTATTCACTGATGAGGCTGTAGCCATACATTATACTCTACTCTCATCCTATATGTACACGACTTATGTGATGTGAAGCATTTTACTATCATGTATACTGCATCAGTATAATATAATATTTTTTTTCTGTTTGCATAATTGACCATAACAACAATTTTACTATCATCTATACTGCATGTGTATATTATATATATATATATATATATATAATAACAACAACACATATATATATATATATATATTATATATACACACAGTACAGACCAAAAGTTTAGACACACCTTCTCATTCAAAGATTTCCCTGTATTGTCATGACTATGAAAATTGTAGAATCACACTGACGGCATCAAAACTATGAATTAACACATGTGGAATTTATACACTTTACAAAAAAGTGTGAAACAACTGAAAATATGTCTTATATTCTAGGTTCTTCAAAGTAGCCACCTTTTGCTTTGATTACTCTTTGCGCAGGAAAGGTGAACGGATGGACTCTACATGCCTGGTTCCCACCGTGAAGCATGGAGGAGGAGGTGTGATGGTGTGGGGGTGCTTTGCTGGTGACACTGTTGGGGATTTATTCAAAATTGAAGGCATACGGAACCAGAATGGCTACCACAGCATCTCGATTGGGTTCAGGTCTGGTGACTGTGGAGGCCAGGTCATCTGGCGTAGCACCCAATCACTCTCCTTCTTGGTCAAATAGCCCTTACACAGCCTGGAGGAGTGTTTGGGGTCATTGTCCTGTTGAAAAATAAATGATGGTCCAACTAAACGCAAACCGGATGGAATAGCATGCTGCTGCAAGATGCTGTGGTAGCCATGCTGGTTCAGTATGCCTTCAATTTTTAATAAATCCCCAACAGTGTCACCAGCAAAGCACCCCCACACCATCACACCACCTCCTCCATGCTTTACGGTTGGAACCAGGCATGTAGAATCCATCCGTTCACCTTTCCTGCACGCAAAGTAGTAATCAAGAGTAAAAGGTGGCTACTTTGAAGAACCTAGAATATAAGACATATTTTCAGTTGTTTCACACTTTTTTGTAAAGTGTAATGTATAATTCCCCATGTGTTAATTCATAGTTTTGATGCCTTCAGTGTGATTCTACAATTTTCATAGCCATGAAAATACAGAAAAATCTTTGAATGAGAAGGTGTGTCCAAACTTTTGGTCTGTACTGTATGTATGTATATATATCTATATATATATATATATATAGATATATATATATATATATAGATATATATATATTCTCCAAGAAAAGTATATATATATTTTCTGCTTGCACAATATGTAATATTAACCCCTCAGTGACAGAGCCAATTTGCAGCTTAATGACCAGGCCAATTTTTACAATTCTGACCACTGTCACTTTATGAGGTTATAACTCTGGAACGCTTTAATGGATCCCGCTGATTCTGAGAATGTTTTTTCGTGACATATTGTACTTCATATCAGTGGTAAAATTTATTCGATATGACTTGCGTTTATTTATGAAAAAAACGAAAATATGGCGAAAAGTTTGAACATTTGCAATTTTCAAAATTTTATTATTATGCCTTTAAATCAGAGAAATACACTACCGGTCAAAAGTTTAGGGTCACTTAGAAATTTCCTTATTTTTGAAAGAAAAGCAGTTTTTTTCCAATGAAGCTAACATTAAATGATTCAGAAATACACTCTATACAGTGTTAATGTGGTAAATGACTATTCTAGCGGCAAACGTCTATTTGTAATGCAATATCTTCATAGGTGTATAGAGGCCCATTTCCAACAACCATCACTCCAGTGTACTTATGGTATTTTGTGTTCGCTAACTGTGTAAGAAGGCTAATAGATGGTTAAAATACCCTTTAAACCCTTGTGCAAGTATGTTAACACAGCTGAAAACCGTTTGGTTGATTAGAGAAGCTATAAACCTGACCTTTCTTTGAGCTTGTTGAGAATCTGGAGCATTACATTTGTTGGTTCCATTAAACTCTCAAAATGGCCAAAAAAAAAAGAACTTTCTTGTGAAACTCGACAGTCTATTCTTGTTCTTAGAAATGAAGGCTATTCCATGCGAAAAATTACCAAGAAACTGAAGAATTCATACAATGGTGTGTAGTACTCCCTTTAGAGGAGTGCACAAACAAGCTCTAACCAGAGAAGAAAGACAAGTGGGAGGCCCCCTGCACAACTGAGCACCAAGACAAGTACATTAGAGTCTTTAGTTTGAAAAATTGACGCCTCACAGGTCCTCAACTGGCAGCTTCATTAAACAGTACACATTAAACGCCAGTGTCAACATCTACAGTGAAGAGGCGATTTGGGGATGCTGGCCTTCAGGGCAGATTGGCAAAACAAAAGCCATATTTAAGACTGCTTAAATGAAAGGAAAAGATTAATATGGCAAAAGAACACAGACATTGGACAGAGGAATATTGGCTTTTGTTTTGCCAATCTGCCCTGAAGGCCAATCCCCAAATCGCCTCTTCACTGTAGATGTTGACACTGGCGTTTAATGTGTACTGTTTAATGAAGCTGCCAGTTGAGGACCTGTGAGGCGTCAATTTTCAAACTAAAGACTCTAATGTACTGTCTTGTTGCTCAGTTGTGCAGCGGGGCCTCCCACTTGTCTTTCTTCTCTGGTTAGAGCTTGTTTGTGCACTCCTCTAAAGGGAGTACTACACACCATTGTATGAATTCTTCAGTTTCTTGGTAATTTTTCGCATGGAATAGCCTTCATTTCTAAGAACAAGAATAGACTGTCGAGTTTCACAAGAAAGTTCTTTTTTTTTGGCCATTTTGAGAGTTTATGGAAGGAACAAATGTAATGCTCCAGATTCTCAACAAGCTCAAGGAAGGTCAGGTTTATAGCTTCTCTAATCAACCAAATGGTTTTCAGCTGTGTTAACATACTTGCACAAGGGTTTTAAAGGTATTTTAACCATCTATTAGCCTTCTTACACAGTTAGCGAACACAAAATACATAAGTACACTGGAGTGATGGTTGTTGGAAATGGGCCTCTATACACCTATGAAGATATTGCATTACAAACTAGACGTTTGCCGCTAGAATAGTCATTTACCACATTAACACTGTATAGAGTGTATTTCTGAATCATTTAATGTTAGCTTCATTGGAAAAAAACTGCTTTTCTTTCAAAAATAAGGACATTCTAAGTGACCCTAAACTTTTGACCGGTAGTGTATGTCACACAAAATACTTAATAAATAACATTTCCCACATGTCTACTTTACATCAGCACAATTTTGGAAACAAAATTTTCTTTTGTTACGAAGTTATAAGGCTTAAAACTTGACCAGCAATTTCTCATTTTTACAACAAAATTTACAAAACCATTTTTTTTTAAGGACCACATCACATTTAAAGTCACTTTGAGGGTGTGAATGACAAAAAATACCCAAAAGTGACACCATTCTAAAAACTGCACCCCTCACTGTACTCAAAACCACATTCAAGAAGTTTATTAACCCTTTACGTGCTTCACAGGAACTGAAGCAATGTGGAAGGAAAAAATTAACATTCAACTTTTTTTTTACAAATATTTATTTCAGAACCATTTTTTTTATTTTCACAAGTGTAAAAAGAGAAATTGAATCACAAAATTTGTTGTGAAATTTCTCCCGAGTGCGCCGATACCCCATATGTGGGGGTAAACCACTGTTTGGGCGCACGGCAGAGCTTGGAAGGGAAGGAGAGACGTTTGACTTTTTCAATGCAGAATTGGCTGGAATTGAGATCAGACGCCATGTTGCGTTTGGAGAGCCCCTGATGTGACTAAACAGTGGAAACCCCCCACAAGTGACACCATTTTGGAAACTAAACCCCTTAAGGAACTTATCTAGATCTGTTGGGAGCACGTTCAAACCCCAAATGTTTCACTAAAGTTTATAATGCCTGGTGTGAAATAAAAAATAATTCCACAAAAATGATTTTTGTCCCCAATTGACCATAAAAGTTGTTGTCCAATTTGTCCTGAGTACGCTGATACCCATATGTGGAGGGAACCACTGTTTGGCCGCACGGCAGAGCTCGGAAGGGAAGGAGCGCCATTTGACTTTTTCAAACCAAAATTGGCTGTAATCGAGATTAGACGCCATGTCGCATTTGGATAGCCCCTGATGTGCCTAAACAGTGGAAATCCCCCACAAGTGACCCCATTTTAGAAACTAGACCCCTAAGGAACTTATCTAGATCCGTGGCGAGCACTTTGAACCCCCAAGTGCTTCACAGAAGTTTATAACATAGAGCCTTGAAAATAAAAAAATCATATTTTTTTTACACAAAAAGGATCTTTTCGCCCCAAAATTTTTATTTTCACAAGGGTAACAGGAGAAATTAGACCCCCAAAGTTGCTGTGCAATTTGTCCAGAGTACCAGAGTACGCCAATACCCCATATGTTAGGGTAAACCACTGTTTGGGCGCACGGCAGAGCTCGGAAGGGACGGAGCGCAGTTTGACTTTTTCAGTGCAGAATTAGCTGGAATTGAGATCAGACGCCATGACATGTTTGGAGAGCCCCTGATGTGCCTAAACAGTGGAAACCCCTACAATGGACACCATTTTGGAAACTAGACCCCTTAAGGAACATATCTAGATTTGTGGTGAGCACTTTGAACCCCCAAGTGCTTCACAGAAGTTTATAACGCAGAGCCGTGAAAATAAAAAAATCTTTTTCTTTTTTCACAAAAATTATATTTTCACCCCCAAATTTTTACTTTCACAAGGGCACCAGGAGAAATTGGACCACAAAAGTTGTTGTCCAACTTGTCCTGAGGACACCGATACCCCATATGTGGGGGGGAACCAATATTTGGGCGCATGGCAGAGCTCGGAAGGGAAGAAGCGCCGTTTTGGAATGCAGACTTTGATGGAATGGTCTGCGGGCGTCATGTTGCGTTTGCAGAGCTCCTGATGTGCCTAAACAGTAGAAACCCCCACAAGTGACCCCATTTTGGAAACTAGACCCCCTGAGGAGCTTATATAGCTGTCTGGTGAGCACTCTGACCCCCAAGTGCTTCACAGAAGTTTATAACGCGGAGCCGTGAAAATAAAAAAAAATATTTTTTTTCCATAAAAAGATTTTTTTACCCCATTTTTTATTTTCCCAAGGGTAACAGGAGAAATTAGACCCCCCAAAGTTGTTTTGCAATTTGTCCTGAGTACGCTAATGCCCCATATGTGGGGGTACACCACTGTTTGGGCACACGGCAGAGCTCAGAAGGGAGGGAGCACCGTTTGACTTTTTGAAAGCAAAATTGTCTGGAACCAATGGTGGCGCCATGTCGCATTTGGAGACCCCCTGATGTAACTAAACAGTGGAAACCCCCTAATTCTAACTCCAACCATAACCCCAACACACCCCTAACCCCAACCGTAACCATACCCTAACCCTAACCAGAACCCTAACACTAATCCCAACTCTAACCATAACCCTAACCACAAACCTGACTCCAACACACCCCTAACCCTAATCCCAACTGTAACCCTAATCCCAATCATAATCCCAACCCTAACCCAAACCCTAAAACTTTAGCCCAACTCACTTTAGCCTAACCCTAACACTTTAGCCCAACTCACTATAGCCTAACGCTAAAACTTTAGCCCAACTCACTTTAGCCTAACCCTAACCCTAAAACTTTAGCCCAACTCACTTTAGCCTAACCCTAATGGGAAAATTGAAATATATTTTCTTTATTTTATTATTTTTCCCTAACTAAGGGGGTGATAAAGGGGGGTTTATTTACTATTTTTCTAATTTTGATCACTGTGATAGCGTCTATCACAGTGACCAAAATGAACCAATAGGAAAAATCTTCCTATTGTTGCCGGGTGCTGGCCGGCAGATCTCGGTGGGCGCACTGTGCATGAGCCCGCCATTTTCTGACCGGAAGAAGATGGCGGCGCCCACCAGAGGATGCAGGAGGGCCCGAGGACCACCAGGAGGTGCGGGGGGGGGGAGAAACGGGGACCCTATTTCTCTCTCCTGTGATGTGTGGTCACATCAGAGGAGAGAGAAATTAAATGGCACGTCGGATTTTTTTTTGCATTCGCCGTTATACGGTTAATAACGGCGATCGCAACCCGGGTCGGTAAAACCCGACCCGAATCATGTTCTCTGGGGTCTCGGCTACCCCCGGCAGCCGAGATACCGGAGAAAATCCGACTCTGGGGGCTGCTATAGGCTAGATTAAAAATCTTGCGCTGGTAAATGTGCCTTCTGTTACGTGAACTCACCTGATCAAGGGAGTAGTTAATGTGGGATATTGAAAGATGAGGATCAGCCAAGAACTGTATAAGAAAAAATAGAGAACACAAGAAGATTGATTTCTTTGGATGTTTAATGCATTTGGAAAACTTCTAACGCTCTACAGGACTAAGGCCTCTTTCACACATCAGTTTTTTTGCTTCAGTCAGAATCCGTCGCTTTGTGAAAAAAATGGATCCAGCAAATGATTTTGCTGGATCCATTTTTTTTCTCATAGACTTATATTAGTGACGGGTTGTGACGGATGGCCTCACGTTTCGTCCGTCGTGTGCTGGATCCGTCGGAATTTGTTTATCCGTTGTCTGGAGACAACGGACAAAATTACGTTTTTTGTCTCTGTCGAAAAGTCGGACAGCGACGGATCCAGCGCCGTCCGTCGTTGGCTACAATGGAAGCCTATGGGCGCGGGATCAGTCACTGTCCGTCAAATGACGGAAATCAGCGACGGATTCCGTTTTTTTTAAACTGAGCATGCTCCAATTATTATTACCAGGTAGGGCAGTCGGATCCAGCAAAAAATCCGTCGCATCAGTTTTTTACAATCTGCACAGGATCCGTTTTTTTCAAACTTTGACGGATTGTGACTGATTGTAAAAAACTGATGTGTGAAAGAGGCCTAAGGCAACAGAAAAATAATACAGAGTTATGGAGGTACGTAAATAATTACAGTATTTTCCAGACTGGAAGTCTTTCTTTTTAGCAAGAAAAAAAAAATCTTTCAAAAAATTTGTTGCGATTTCTAGAAAGGAGGCGAGCAGCACTGAGGCAGTGGCAATGGCCACCATAATGGTCTTCACTCCAGCTCTGAAAGCACACACACACCTGCTAGAAGGCAGAAAGAAACATACCCTTGATCCCCCCAAACCTTTCAAAACTACAAAGTGATTTACTGCATCAATAGCACTCGCGTATATCTAAGGCTATATTCACATATGCTTTAGGTATTTTTAATTTATCCACTTAGTGATCATAAAGATTAGGAACAAAATGTTCCAATAGAAGACCCATTCATTTGTCATAAATGGTCTTACATTTGCCTCCTTTGCAACTGGATTAAAAAACAATTTATATAACTAATTTGACCGGCCCCCAATAAAAACAGGCAGCAAATGGTTTTGTTTCTTTTAAACATATAAAGGGGTATTGTCAAGTTTGAACGATAATCCCCATCCTCTTATTAATGGAGCGGCGGTCCATCACCCCCTCCACTACATTCATTCTCTAGAGGGCTGCTGTAGATTGCCGAGTACTGCACTCAGATGGTCTTCAGTGCTCCCATTAGAATGAATGGTGCCAGCGATGAGCATGGTCAACCTGCGCTCTCTTCACACAGGGGTCTTCAGATCTCTGGTCAATGGGATCCTGCAGTCAGACTCTCAATGGTTGGGTAGTTTATCTCCTATCTGATGGATAGGAGGTAACTTTCACATTTTAGAATACGCCTATACATCTGTCGGAAACAGATCATCACAAATACATTCCACTTTACATCTGTTTTTGCCCCGTCTGTAACAGTCACAGGGTTTTTTTTCACATTGGGTCACTTACAAATGAATGAGAAGTGGATATGTGGCAGAGCCTCTGTGAGTAGGTCCATTCTGTATATCACACTGACAGCACGCAGAGTATCGGTACTACCCATAGGTCATATATACACAATGACCAGGACAAAGATCTCTGCAATCACTGCTCTCCTGTCAAGTTATTGCACACTCATAGCAAGAATTGTACCACCTACATATGCTTCAGAGGGAATAAAACAGTAGACACATGTTGCACTGTGACCCTAATACTGCAACAGCTGAGGGTGTGTACTCTTATAGTGGGGTTTCTCCCCAAATCAAATGCAGCAATAGAGCATATGATTGATTGACGTAGGGCTGAGCAAGTACTAATGGTGCATCTCTGAGACCCCCATAAATTGGCAGAGTGGAGGATGTGATGTCTGTGTGGCATGTTAGAAAGGAGTAGATGAGGTAGAGAGTTGGGCACATACAATGTGGATATCTTCATTTTCATTTATGGGATTAGTAAAGGGTCAGGCGTTTCATTAACTCACATTAACCATGTTTAGGAAAGCCACATTCATGGCGCCTTGTATCCTGGATTGCAGATGAGGGTGGAGGTGACCCCCAGACACACACACGTTATGTGGGAGCCCTAGAGAGGGAACCAGCATCCAAAAGTCTCAGATGATAATACCTTTTTATTGTAAATTGGAATTACTGCTATTCTGGCCCTTGGACCAAAAAGTTTTGCACGCCCAACACTAAATACATATCTCATCTACTCACTGATAATAAATGTATTATTGCTGGTGGTCTGAGCACTGAGACCCCTACCAGTCTCTGCAGGGATGTGACTAGAGTGGTAGTAAGCATACATGACCACCCCTCTACTCACTGTCAATAGGGCTAGCGAAGATGGCTAAGTGCTGGAGAAGATAAAGGACAACCCATCTGATTCACAGAGACGCAAGAGCAACAAATACTTGATAATATAAGTCTACTACACAGTAATTCTAATACACTATCCCTTGGCAGAATTTGAGTTTACCACTTGCAGCATGTTATTCCACCCTGCTGTGGTGGAAATCCTGAAAACATGACCTGTTGGTGGCTCTGGAGGACTGGAGTTGGGGAAGACTGGTCTAAACGATGTGTCATCAAGAATTCACACAACTATTGGTTGGGGTCCAATCACTAGAAATCTGCTTTTTAAGTTCATAGAACTTCCAAAAGTTACTTTCTTGATGTGCTCCTAGTACATATGCACACATAACCCTACGGTATTGTTTTAGGGATGTGGTGGAAAGCAGATTACCTGGACGAAATCATATAAACTGACACCTAGGTTGCTGTAGCAAGGTGAGTGTCTTGACCACTGAGCCACCCTGCTGTGCTAATATACAACATGCCCCCAGGCAGTTCCCTCAGAGGGTACTTATTAGTGTAGGTTTATGGAGATCTGCAGACACATACAATCATATCATTACTACTACCTCTTGCTCCAAGTCTAATAAAGACTGTCTGTAAGGTTGAAGAATCGATTCCAATCCTCTGCAAAAAGCCCTCAAGTAAATGCCATGCAAACCAGTCTGCCCGGGCTGGGAGGGGTGGTGATCCTGGAAGAGAAGAACACATTTTAATATTAATGCATTTATCACTTATGCATACACAGCCGCAGCACATGCAGTTTGTTAGGATATCCACCTCAGCATGCTCGGATAACACATTATCCAAACACGTTCGCTCATCACTAGCTAACACCTGATTGCCAGCTACGCTGCTCCGGCATGTTTAAATATGCAAAATAATAAAACATGTCAAACATTATCTGCACCGTAGAAAACAATGAAACTAAATATGCAAAAAATTGAAAAACTCTGCAAATCAACCAGGGGCAAAACCTCACTCCTGCACAATTATAGGGAAAACGATCCTCATCTTAAGCCATAGTATCCAGGTTAAGGCTAGACAGCTCTGAACAATGTGGGCTCTCTTCTTCTCTGGATCAGACATCTGCAGAGGATACATCTATATTCCCCTTCTATTATTATATACATCATTCGTCCTGTATAGTATTCAGCACAATATATTGATGTTATTTCCCATGATCGGAATATCTTACCATAAGCTGATGGGGGAGCCGTACCAGCTGTCACCAAATGTTCATATAGTTCACAAGGAAAGCCAACTGTTGTGGGCCTGCGTCATAAATAAGTAATGGTGCCCACCTGCTGGGGCTGTAACATTATACACTTTTTGTAGGAATCGCCTTTATGTAGATAACTGCGATGTGCGACTGTCAAAGTTTTTAATGATTTATATATAGTTTGCATTGTTCTCTTTTTAGGCAATTTTAAATGTCAGGAAGAAAAAACAAAGTAAAACGTTGTTACTATTCAAGCGTCACTCTTCGTTCTCAATAACAATACTTGTCAGGAGCTTAAAAATAGGTTGCTGAAATTAGCGGCTTTGATCATTTTCAACTTCTGAATACAACTCCAGACAGTGGGTACTTTGCCACAGTTCGTTCAAGATTTCCAAGTTCATAGGTGGCAAACCTACGACACGTCCCATACGGATAGTCCAACTGCAATCAAAATGTGAGGCCGGTTTTACACGTCCGTAAAATATGGATCAGGTTTGGATTGCAAAACCCTGCCCGACGGCCCGGTCTCATGACCTGAGCTAGCTACCTCGCAGTCATAGAGGAGTCCGCACAGATCAGGAGGTCCGGTGGTCTGTGCTGGGTATTGTGAACCGTGCCCAATCAGTGTTTTACTGATGTATGAAACCAGCTTAGATGCATGCCAATTGTCAGGTGTCTCTGGCCTCTTTAGCATATGTACACACAACGTCTATTTTCAGCAGGCTGAAAGTGTTAACTAAACACTCAAAATAATGGACATATGCATTTCTATGTAAAAACAACTTACAGTTTCTATGTTCAGGCATTGGAGAGTCCTTTAACAGCTTCAGGGTTCCAAAGACAGAAAGAGGTTAAAAGAAGAGTCCGGATCATTCTTCAGGCGGCTTATGCTCTGAAGACGCTCTATACTTTATAATTGGAGTGAATAGGAAACTTCAACAGAAGAGCGTCCTTAAAAACATCTCGCCAACATTTTTGCTTAAAAAACCACTAACGGATTCTTCTTTGTTGAATGGAATTTTAAAAAAACATTTGTAAAACTCTAATAGCAAAAGATGCCTCAAAAGTGCTGGTAAAATGGTCAAAAAAAATCAGAGTTTAAAAAACATCAGAAAAGGGCTTAAAAATGACCAAAAAGATCCTGGGATTTCCTTAAAGAAGTTTTCCACTACTTGACTTCGTTTCATACCCCTTGCTTGGCCCCGATTAAATAAAACCTATTCTCCCCTACCGTTACATTCCCCTGGTGTCGGCACTCGCTCTCCCCAGGGCTCTTGTGAGGGGTTGTGACACGTGACGCCGGCACCCAATCAGCGCTGATTGGACACCGGCGTCAAGTGTCACAACACCAAACGAGAGTCCCAGAGAGAGCAAGTGCCCACACTGCGGGACGGCGCCAGCATGTGAGGAGTGTATAGGTTTTATTATTTTATGGGGGCCAAACATTTTGATCAAGAATGGGTTGACCTAGTAGTGAACAACCCTAAGTGTCTTCCTCTTGAAAAGCTTGACAGGTGCGCCCACCTGAAAAAGATGTCCTGTGCACGTACAGTGCAGTACTAGCTATGGCCAGACTGCAGACAGAACACACCAACAGAGCAATTCATGCTCACAGAACAACTGTGCACGCGGCAAAAGCCAATGTTTTGGAGTGGCCATCACAAAGCCTGCTCTCAGTCCTATTGAAAATGTATGGGCAAAGCTGAAAAGGCAGGTGAGAGCAAGGCGACCTACAAACCTGGATCAGTTACATCAGTTTGTCAGAAGGAACGGGCCCAAATGCCGACCAACTATAGTGAGAAGCTTGTGGAAGGAAATCCCAAACGTTTGACCCAAGTTATTCAGTTTAAGGGCAATGGTACCAAATACTAATGAAATGTAGGTAAACTTCTGACTTTGCAGTAAGTAATAAAAATGCCTTAAACCATTCTCTCTCTCTCATTATTCTGGTATTTGGCAAATAATAATTATGGTAATCCTAATTGAAGAATTTTATTAGTACTGTATATACTCGAGTATAAGGCGAGATTTTCAGCCCATTTTTTAGGGCTGAAAGTGCCCCTCTCGGCTTATACTCGAGTCATATACCAGGGGGTCGGCGGGGGAGGAGGAGCGCAGCTGTCCTATATACTCACCCCCTCCTGTTGCGGTCTCTGCAGCCCCTGCTCTTCTCCCACGGTCTCCAGCGCCTGTGTTCAGCGGTCATGTGGTACCGCTCATTAAAGTCATGAATATGCGCATATTTATGACTTTAATGAGAGGTACCACGTGACCGCTGAAGTTAGGAATAGCTGCCGGAGACCGTGGGAGAAGAGCAGGGGCTGCAGAGACGCCCCAGGAGGGGGTGAGTATAAGCGATATTCACCTGTCCCCGTTCCACCGCTGCACACCGCTGTGTCCTCGCGTCCTCTAGCTGTGAATGTTCAGGTCAGAGGGCGCGATGACGTGGTTAGTGCACGCCGCTGCCTCTGCCTGAGCATTCACTGCCGGAGGACCCGAAGACAGCGGCGTGCAGCGGTTGACCGGGGACAGGTGAATATTGCAGGTGCCTGAGCCAGCGGTGACACCGGCACCTGTCCCCCATAGCGCGCCGGTGTCCCCGCTTGCTCAGGACATCGGCACCTGGCCCTCAGCGACGATAGGTGAGTATGTCATTTTTTTTTCATTTGCAGCGGCTGCATAAGGGACCTATACTATCATATGGGGGCACAATCTATGGAGCATCTTGTGGGGCATAATACATGGGGCAGAATATGGGGCACAATCTATGGAGCATCATATGGGGGCATAATACATGGGGCAGCATATGGGGCATAATACATGGGCAGCATATGGGGCAGAATCTAAGGAGCATCTTGTGGGGCATAATACATGGGGCAGCATATGGGGCACTGTTATGTCCCATGAATGAGACATTTTACAGACTGTCCTGTGTATTTTACATGCTGTATTGCAGTCTCTCATATTGTTTACTGTTGCTATGTGTCCCTGTGTTTGCATAGCTAAAATCCTCCCTTTACATCAAGTTTGTCCCTTCTGTCTCTCTGTCTCCCTCTTCTGGTGTGATGTCATTTCCTTCTTCTTTCTCCTGTGTTTCATTCTCCATCTTGATTTTATCAGATTCACATGTGTTTTCAGTCTGTCTGAAGAAAGTCTTTTTTACCTGCTGCTGTTTGTATGCATTCAACAAGAATTCTTAAAGAAATCAAAGTCTCTTCTGGATTCTTCATAACATGCGTGCCGGCAGCTGAGTTAAGCTATCTGCGATCGTCGCCAATTGTAAGTAAGGTGAAAGAGATCCGGCATCTCACAGAGCCATATTTACAGCCACAGGCCCCGGGGACAGAATAGTAAAAAAGACTCTTCAGATTCATCTGTAAAACCCACAGCTTCTATAAAGCTACAGAACTTCCTGCAGAGCATCCGCTCTCAACATATAAGAGTCTATACAGCTCCCCTTCTCCCTGTGAATCAGGATGGCTGAAGGAATGACTACACGTCTCTGCCAGACCCATTGTCAGAGGAAGAGTGCATAGACCCTAATCCACCATTTAGTGAGAAGGCTAGACGTGTCACAAAGCCAACATGGAAAATAAGGGAGAATCTAGAATCCAGTAAACATGATCTTCTCCGTGCAACAGCAGAGCTATGGCAAAAACTCTTATGCCACATAAATAGCCTATCTCAGCCTGCTTCTCTCCAACGACCACTGGAGGGAGCTCTCGCACAACTGTGTTCAGATTATCAATGTTATGCAGAAATAACAGACCAATATATCTCAGTGTTAAAAAGACTTAACCCATCAGTTACCTGCAAAGAGCTGCAAGCTTTCCAAAAACTTAACTCAGAGAGAAAGCATGGTGTGCGATATAAAAGCCAAAACAGAGGCAAGAATCGCACTAATAGCCGAGATGTCATCTTGCATTTCTGGCTCTGCCAGACAGTCAAAGCGAACATCTAAGTCACGCTCTTCAAAATCCTCAACCCTCAGCGAACAGCTCATAAAAGCACGTGCGGAAGCTGAGGCCACTAAAATACAAGCTGCCTTTGCTCAAAAGGAAACTGAAATGAAAACTGAGGCAACTAAAATACAAGCTGCCCTAGAGGCCACTAAAATACAAGCTGCCCTAGAGGCCCTAGAGAAGGAAACTGAGATGAAAACTGAGGCCACTAAAATACAAGCTGCCCTAGAGGCCCTAGAGAAGGAACGCCAACACGCCATAGCCATGGCAAAGTTAAAGGTCCTGGAACAAGCCATCAGTGGGAGCCAAAGAGGACAGCATCAGTTTAAGTGTTTTTGTTACTGAAGACCCTCTTAAGCGTACTAGAGACTATGTACAAAGCCAACACAGTGCTATCCCTGCTCCTGCAATCCTTCCTGACCACACAGATGCTCCCCTGAAACAACAGGGTTTTGATACTGAAGACCCTCTTAAGCGTACTAGAGACTATGTACAAAGCCAACACAGCGCTATCCCTGCTCCTGCAATCCTTCCTGACCACACTGATGCTCCCCTGAGACAACAGGACACAGAGCGTTTATTCCCATCCTGCACCCAAGGTCAGTGCAATTACAATACGCTGCCAATCTTGTATCCTGATCCACCTCTGTGCACCGAAATGTACCAGAAACCTGCAAATCACCAAATATTATACTCAGAATCCTACGTACAGGCCAATATGCAGGCCAGTCACCACACTCCGCAATCACACAATTTCCCCAGCCCCATGTGTAGAAATAACTAAGCTCATTAAGCTAGTTTTAATGGACTGAACGCCTACGCTGCCCCATACGTACCTGCATTCCGGGTCAAATCACAGACTGTATGAACAAAGCTATCCAGCCAGCTTCGGTCCTTCCAAAAATCTGAGAATGCGGATATGACGGGCCTCGCAAGGTACATGATTCGGCGTGATCTACTAAGAACCGGTCTTAACAGAGTTTGACGATAAACCTGAGAACTACAGGGGTTGGAAGTGTACCTTTGAAACCACGATCAGTGATCTGGGCATCACCGCCGCTGAAGAGCTAGACCTGTTTAATCAGGTGGCTTGGGCCACAATCCACGGATCGGGTCAAGAGACTTAAATCGTCCACATCAGTAATCCCATGCTGGTCTCACTGCCGCATGGAAGAGACTAGAAAGAAGCTATGGCAGTCCTGAGGTCATAGAAAGGGCCCCGTTCAAACGACTAGAGGATTTTCCAAGGTATCTAATAAGGACAGTTTCAAGGTTCCAAGAGCTCAGCGACCTCCTGTTAGAGCTTCAGCTGGCCAAAGCAGACCCGTACCTTCCTGGTCTCAGCTACCTGGACACTGCTCATGGGGTAACCCCAATAGTTTTTCCCAAACTGCCACCCAATATCCAAAAAAAGTGGGCTTAGCTTGGATCAAAATACAAAAGGAAAACCCAAGTCTCCTTTCCCCCATTTTCCTACTTCTGCGAGTTCATCGAAAAAATCGCAGAGTGTTTAAGACCGATCCAAGTTTTTCCTATGGAGAACACAGCGACCCTGTTTCATCTACTAAACACGACAGTCCACGTCTTAACTACAGGAGCCACCAAGCTCCAATGTCCATCAAGAAGACTGATGTTCTTCCGGCACCTTCAGTATCACAAGATAAGACACAAAGGTGAGAAGGTTGAGAATCCTAATCGCCAGTGTCCAATTCACAAACTGCCACATCCCTGAAGAAGTGCATCGGCTTCAGGAAGAAGCCCTCAAGAACGAAAGGAGCTCTTGAAGAAGTTTGGAGTATGCTTTTAGGTGCTGCGCCTCTACGAACATCTTGCTAAGGACTGTGTCATCCCCTCATGTGTCTAGAGTGCGACAGCGAAGACCACGTACAGGCGCTCCATCCATCACAGCCGACTCTGCGTCTTCACCTTTCTCCCACCACAAAGCCATGGCGGGGAGAGTACAGACCAAGTGACAAGCCAAGTTGCAGTATCTTCCTCATGGGCCCGATGTCTGTGGAGAAAGGCTTCGAGACAATCCTGTGCGAAGATTGCCTGTCATGGGTGTATCCCAAGGGATCGAGAAGGCCCGGGCA
>JARQOD010000004.1:421791410-421877877 GCA_033576555.1 Oophaga sylvatica | reverse complement strand
CCATTAAAGCTTCGTGAGGAAGAACCTGTTGTCAATCAGAAAGAGAGTGATGAAGCAGTTATACATACAGACTTGGGAGATTTCCCCGCAGATTGGCCCAGAATTGGAGAAGCCGTAATCATTCCCGTGCTTCAATTTTATCAACCGCAAGAAGAATCTCTAAATCCAATTGCACCAATTGTGCCAGTAGAGTCAGTTCCAGAAGGACCTCAACCAGTGGAACCTCAACCAGTGGAACCTCAACCAGTGGAACCACAAGAAGCAGCACCACAAGAAGCAGAATCCCAAGAAACTGAACCTCAGGAAGAAGGATCCCCTGCAGAAGTTGCACCGGTTCACTCAGTTTACAGTGTGCTTGCCAGCCCAGTAGGGAGGTTGAGACAATTCTATAATTCACTCTCACATAGAACAAATAGGGAAACTGCTACCTCACAGGTCATTGCACCACGCAGATCAGAACGTAGCACAAAAGGACACATCCCTGCTAGGTTCAGAGATTAGTTTAACCTTTGGCAAATGTAAATAATTGTTTAAAGTCATTATATATAAATGTATATATGTTTGCTTATAATATGCTGTATATACCAGTATTTATTGACCTGTTTTCCCCTTATAATCTTGGAACAAGAGGAATGGACATTATTTCTACTTGTTTTCTCCACCCCTATTTGAGCATCCTTTTCCGAAAGAGACTGGGACTTTTATGGTTGCTCAAATTCCTTAATCCCTCATTGTACATAATTGTTCAGTTACCGTTTATGCAACAGTTCAAGAGTGCCTTACCTCCTGTAAAGGAAGAATTGTTTTGATATGTTATTGTTCTGTTACCTGTTTTTGTATTTCAGCCCCGGAGTGCTGAGTTCTACTAGGGGGAATGTGGAGCCCAGCTGTGACTGGATCCATATCTTCCAGAAGGATGCACCAAAGGAAGATCCCACTAGAGGTCACTATACACACACACATCTCAGCTTACCTAAAAAGACCATTAGAGGGAGCTGTGTTAGGCATATAAAAACCAGTTTTAGTTTCAGTTTGCCTCAGAAGGAGAACAGAAGAACAGATAGAGACAGCCTCAGACAGAGACAGATCTCAGATCTCCTCAGGACACCAGAGGAGAGGAGTTTAGCTCAGAGAGCTAGTGCAGAGCTGTTCAGTCAGTTCAACTTGAGCTTAAGTGGAGGCTAGTACGAGTGAAAAGGGAATCACTTTAGCCTAGTCAGAGCTGAATCTGAAGCGTAGCTCATGAGGAAGGTGCCGACGCTTAGAGAGCGGCGAAGAGGCAGCACACCAACTGCCAGCGTGTGTGATCTTAATAGGACCCAGGTAGGTCGAAGGCAAGTGGAAGAGGAGGAATCAGTGAGCATTAATAGCTCCCCTCAGCAAGAAATACCGGACACCGGGTCCCGAGCCTATAAGGATCTCCACGACCTATTAGGAGAACACCGGAGTTCCTGGAGGACTACAAGTCCCAGGAGTACCACAGAGTTGACACGTAGCAGGATCAGGAGAACGGAGTCGGCCTGATCAGTCATAAAAGACCCTGTTCTGCCAGATAGAAGGTCCACCACCAAGTCAGCCAGGTACAGAGCTGGAGACCAAGTTAGACCCAGCTACAAGCAGGTCAGAACTTTATGATATAACGACAGAGGACAGGAGGCCATACACCTACCAGTGGAGGAATCCAGATGTGCATCCTTCGCCCTGCCGTGCTCCGGGGAGTACCTGCCATTTCTACAGTAAAGGTACCAAACTGACTTCTGTGTGTGTTTCCCTTATTGTCTCTAACGGCGGGATCCCCATCTGTCCTGCATCCTCATATTTCTATCTGCCCTGGAAGGACACTGTCTTACTTGTAGAAGACCTACCATCTAGCTGCCCAACACCATCCCTTCCAGAGTATGTGCATAGCAGCGCTGGTCCCCCCTGACCAGATACTACAAGTGGCGTCACGATAAACTATATGAACATTCCATCATCCCCTTAAATATCCCACATTACGGTGAGCGCCCAGGGCACGGACTGAGCTGGCTACCCGTGACATCCTCCATAGACTTCCATGGGCTCGGTGCCGAGTACCCCAAAGCCCTGACTCTCAGAGGTGCATCAGAAGCGTGTAGGGAGCCCACTCCCTGCGCGATGCCCCTCTATGTCGTCACTATTGACAGCGGCATTAGAGGGGTTAAATACCCCGATCGGTGCTAGCACCGATTGTGGTCATTGCTGCGGGGTGTCAGCTGTCACATACAACTGAAACCCGCACCGATCGCCACAGCGCTCAGCGTGAGGCGCACGATCGTGCTGCTGTACTAGTACTGCTGTTTGTGGGAAAGCAACTCCCACAGAGTGGTACTAGTACAGCACACGTTGGGAAGGGGTTTATTAGAATCAAAACTTTACTGTTGTATTAAAAAAGCGTTATAAACTCTGCTTCCCATCTGCATGATAAAAACACATCCAATAAGGAGGCATAAATGAAACAGCAAACACGCAATAATCAGAGAAGATTGTAGTTGCGTCTTGTGGTGAGGACACCTGCAGAAAACGTTTAGATAAAAAGCAGTACAGAAAACGCAGAGTTTATGCTACATGTGAACACGGCCTCAGCGATACATTTTTATTAAAGAAAATGTATGGGTTTAATGGAGAAATAAAGATCAATCGCTGTTTTTTTACACCATCCTCTGATCACCATAAATAATAATCAGAACACTGTGATGTGTGGTTTGGTACGACTACAGGAACACCAGACATGTCTGCGTTCTTTGCTGATTTGTCATGTTTATTATTTTCTCGCAAGTGTGACCCCGACCTAAGCTATAGATCTACAATGCTAGAAGGGCACAAAAGGGACATAATTCTAAAACAGTGCTGAAATCCTTTTAGTGGGTGTCCAACCAGTTGCTTACATATCATTGGTGCAACTTCTGCAGCTGCATAGGGGCCCAAGAGGTAAGTGGGCTACTACCACCTCCAAAGCATTTCTTATTGATATGTCAGCATAGTGTGTGGACAGGTGTCTGTTATAAATGTAACGAGTTCAAACAGGTGCAATTAATATAGGTAATCAGTGCAGAGTAGGAGGCTTACTAGGCTGTGGTTCCACGATCCGGAACCACAGCGCTTTGGACGGAGCGGAAAGTCCGCTCCACCCAAAGACCCGCCCCCTAGTGAACTCGCGGTCAATCCGGATGTGTTCAAGGAACACATCCGGAACACATCCGAAATGACTGCAGGGCTACACAGCCCTGCGTTATTACCCTTGTGGCGCCGCAGCGTCGCCGCAAGGGAATAGGACATGCTGCGGTCTAAAAAGACGCGCTGCATGTCCTTTAACGCAGGTCTTCCGCCTGCGTGTTTTGCAGCATAGTGGAGACGGGATTTCTTGAAATCCCCTCCACTATGCTGTAACATCTGGACGCTGCGTGTTTGACGCTGCGCCAACGCACAGCATCAAACACGCAGCAATTCCTGAGTGTTTCCTGACCGTGGAAACACACCCTTAAAGAAAAATTAACAAGTCTGTGAGAGCCACAATTCTTGCTGGTTGGTAGGTGATAAAATACTTAGTTTATGCAATAAAATGAAAAATAATTATGTAAAAATCATACAATGTGATTTTCTTTTTTTGTTTTTAGATTCTGTCTCTCACAGTTGAAGTGTACCTATGATAAAAGTTACAGACCTCTCTATTATTTGTAGGTGGGAAAATCAGCAGTGCATCAAATACTTGTTTTCCCCGCTCTAGCTGCGACCATGACACTTGTGTGCTGAAGAGTCAGAGTGGCGTGTAGGTGGTGTCTCTGGCTCCGTTCATCTTGAAGCCTGTGATCAGCATATAAAGATGTATTTTAGCAGCGCATCTTTATTTGTCATTTGAGCAGCGCCTCTTGTAAAAATTAGATAGAGATGATTTGCTCCATCAAGAGAAAGAAAGTCTCAATTATAAGAGTGAAACTATGGAACTCAATGCCACATAATGTTATATGTTTGATTTGTTAAAGAGAACCTGTCATCATGATTTAGTATGTTTAAATAGAGGTATGGCCATAATGGCGCTGTTATACTGATATAATAGATTTCTGTAGGAAAGAAATCCGCATCCTGGTTCTTGTTTAAGTCACGTTAGAAGTTTTGGTGCAATATCCTTTTCGTGCATTGGGGCGGGGCTGTAGGGTGGGACTGTGGGCAGAGTTTTAGGCTTTGCCATGGCCCCTGTGTGTTTGTGCAAGCCTCCTTGTCATTTTGTGGAAGACCATAGGATGTCGATTTCCGCTTGTGCTGCCACTGGCTCCATTTTGTTGAAGACCGATGGATGTGTGCAAACAGCGCCATTAGCGTGAACTTACCCTACCCATGTCTCGTGCCAGATTCCCGCCCCAACGTATGAAAAGGATATTGCACCAAAACTTCTAACGTTGAATTAAA
The DNA here is from genome assembly GCA_033576555.1 of Oophaga sylvatica. Taxonomy (NCBI): domain Eukaryota; kingdom Metazoa; phylum Chordata; class Amphibia; order Anura; family Dendrobatidae; genus Oophaga; species Oophaga sylvatica. The sequence continues at coordinate 421,873,452 of JARQOD010000004.1, read as the reverse complement.
CAAGAACCAGGATGCGGATTTCTTTCCTACAGGTGAGTCGCACAAAGCCAGGGCCTGTGGGGTACTCGGCACCGAGCCCGTTCACTTCAATGGGGGATGTCACGGGTAGCATGACTCGGTCCGTTGCCCTGGGCGCTCACTAAAAGGGGGATATTTACAGGGGATTATAGGTTTGTAGAGATGTTCGTGACGCCACCTGTGGTTCCTGGTTAAAGTGACCAGCGCTGCAGGGTAGATCCTCTGAGGGGTTGTTACTGGGCAGCAAGGTGTTAAGTCTCCCACAGGCAAGACTGATCCCTCAGGGTATATGGCGGTGTAATTTAGGGGTGCAGGAGCAATAAGGCAGACACACACAAGAAAGTCTCTTTCTGTACCTTTACTGATGGTGAAGTTGCAGGCACGACCCGGGAAGCTGTCAGGGTGGAGGATGCACGTCCAGTAATCCCACTGAGTAGGTGTAGGGCCTCCTTACTTCTTTATGTGTGTGAGTTTCTGACCCGTATAAAACAAAGCCTAACTCCGTCTTCTCAGCTACGCCCGGCTGACCTTGTGGTGGAGCCTTCTTGTGGACAGAACTAAGTCTCTATTTGGCTGATCAGGCCAGACTCCTGTTCTTCCTGACCCCGGTTACGTATCAGCACTGTTGGGCCCCTGCGACCTGTAGTCCAGCAGGGTCTCCGGTGTCTCCTACCAGTCGTGCAGATGCTGGCAAGCGCGGACCCGGTGTCCAGTGGTGCAGAGTGGAGGTAAGCTGTAAATGCTGGTTAACCTCTGTCACTCTCTCTCTCTTCTTTGTCCCACCTGCCTTTCGTCCTACTCTCACCACTATCATAAGCACAAGCTAGCAGCAGATGTCAGATTTCTTTATCTTCACCGCTCTCCAAGCGTCGGCACGCTTACTCACTAAAACGCTCACTGAAGGTCTCTCAGTAAACTCAATTTTGACCAGGCTAAGTGGTAATCTTTCCCACTACTGCTGGACTCCACTCCTAAACTGAGTGTTTGCTGAAGTCTTCAGGCTTTCTCTTTCTAGCTAGTCTTTCCCTCTCAGCTCGTCTGAGGTAACTGCCGTTCTGACTGGAATCTCTCACAGTCTGCTCTATTTTCCTCTGCTGAGGTAAACTGACACTCTGAGGTAAAACCAACGATTAGCTAACTCTCAGCTAGACCGCCTTCATCTCTCTGCTGTCGTCTCCAAGGGCTCCCTCTGGTGGCACCAGGAAAATGTGGAGTGTTGTGTGCTTATGGGTTGTTGTGGGTTTACCTTTCGTGCATCTTCCAGGGTAACATGTGACTCCAGACACAGCTGGGCTACACACAGGTATCTATTAAATCAGTATAACAGCGCCATTATGCCCATACCTTTATTTTAACATACTAAATCTTGATGGCAGGTTCCCTTTAAACAATCTATTCACTTGCGCTATCATTCCAAAAGACAGAGGAGAAGTAATTAATTACTTTCTGATGGACTTGGCCGGCATACGTAAAACATGGTTGCTTCAATTTATTTGAATAGACAGCACAGATTATTACTGTGGCCAATATGCTGTATATTTATTTGACCTAAGGGATGAGTTTATCTATGAGTAATCTGGCATTATAACATAATTATATCAATTTATTTACCACTGTAGGCCCTTGTCATTCATTGTATCCATGTCACAAAATACAATGTATAAAGTTGACAATGAGGTTTTAATGAGGTGAATATGCAGTGAGTCTCTGCCCCAGAATACAAGGGTTAATGATAAATAACATGCTTGTCTGGAAATGTGAAAGCACCTTTGCTATTACAGAAGAACTTGCATTTGATTTTTTTGGATGTATTTAAATAAAAATTTCATCTTTTATGTTTGCTGAAACGTTACAAGAATAATACAAACTCAAATACAAAGTTCAAGCTATTGTCCAGTGTCCTGAACTCTCAGTAATATATACAGTTCAATGTTTAATAAGAAGGGGAAAAGAAAAGATGAAAAGAGGGGAGAAGGGAGGTACAAAAAAAGGGATAAGAGGCGAGGGAAAATGAGCTGCCCGCCAGGGTCGTGGGGTACTCGGCACCGAGCCCGTTGACTTCTATGGTGGATGTCACGGCGGCCATGGCTCGGTCCGTGGCCCTGGGCGCTCACCAAAAAGGGGATATTTACAGGGGATTAGTGTTCATATGATGATTCGTGACGCCACCTGTAGTATCTGGTCAGGGTGACCAGCGCTGCTGTGCAGGTCCTCTGGAAGGGATGGTGTTGTGCAGCTAGATGATAAGCCTCCTACAGGTGAGGCTGTGTCCTTCCAGGGCAGGTAGATGTGGTAGTGCAGGGATAGTGCTTGTGGATGTAGCAGAGGGGAGGGTGCGACGCTGGAATAACTCTAGGAGACAGTCCGAGTGCAGTTCAGGGTTTTTACTCACAGTCTGTTGCTAGCAAGACAGATGCCCACCTGGCACTGTGTCCCCCGGGTGAGTGGTCCAGCAACCCTCAGGTAGTTTGGTCGCACTTCCCAGGACTCCCGTTCAGTATGTTCCTTTCTGCCTTTGCTCTCCCTGTGCTTATAACTCCTTTCCTTCCTTGCCCTTCACCCAGTCAGAGCTCTCAGACGAAGGGAGCTGTGAGCCCTTTCGGTAAACAGATCAATTCTATGTCTGCACATACTTGACCCCGTTGTGCTGCCTTCCTGTAGAGATGCTGGTGGTTGATGGCAATGGCCCATAAAGTGACCACCGCCGTCGGCTTACTAACAGAGCTTGAAGCTTTCCCGCTAGTCTAGGGGCCGAACCCTGATGGCTTGGTCCTTCCTTCTTCAGGATGGGGGTCACGGACGGATAAACCGAATTCCGTGCCTTGTCGGACCCATTCGCTCACTTCACCAGATGCTTCCAGAGATGTACTCGTGCAAAGCCACAGTCCAAGACTGGCTGCTCTCTAATCTACCAGCCTAAGTGCTGCAGCTAACTCCACCCACCCACCCATCTATACACCCTTTGCTAACCAGACTGAGTCAGACCATCCTCCCGTAGGGTCCGTCCGTATGCTCAGTTGGCTTGGTGTGTTGGATGTAGTTGTGGAGTCCTAGGGGTGCTCCCTCCTTACCTGAGAGTCAGGTGTCACACCTCTGGGTGAGATGCAACACCTCTGTGGCAACTGAACCCTCAGGGGCGCCACACAAGCATGAGAAAAAAGGGATCAAGGAGGGAGGTAATATTGTTGTGACTTCTTGGAAATTAGTTGTGTCGTCATAGGCATCCCAGGCAGGGGTGAACCTAGCCTCTCTGCTGCCTGAGGCGAACTGCAAAACGGAGCCCCCCCATTGTAAAATTAGTACAAATAAATCTGGTTTACTCTTACTAGCCTAACGTGATGCACATGTGAAATACATACACTTTTAAATAGGAATATGTTTGAAACATCGATTTTTATATTTGTTAAAGTTCTGTATAAGTAGTACACCTTGTAAACACATGGCTCCACTCCGTAAACCTTGTACACAGGCGGCTTTGCACCATACACCTCATACACATGCGGTTCCGCTCCGTACACATGTGGCTCCGCTCCATACACACGCGGCTCCACTCCATACACTCCATACACACATGGCTTTGCTCCGCTCCGTACACACACGGCTCAAGCATGGAGTCCTGTGTGTACGGAGCTGAGCGGCTGAGCTCCGTAACACTTTGTACACACAGGGCTCCATTTTGTACGCCCCGTACACACACAGCACTGCTACATCCACCTCGTACACACACGGCTCCGCTCCATACACCTCGTACACACACGGCTTCGCTCCGTACACCTCGTACACACACGGCTTCACTCCGTACTCCTCATACACACGGCTCCGCTCCGTACACCTTGTACACACATGGCTTCGCTCCGTACACCTCGTACACACATGGCTTCGCTCCGTACACCTCGTACACACACAGCTTCGCTCCGTACACCTCGTACACACACGGTTTTGCTTCGTACACCTCATACACACGGCTCCGCTCCGTACACCTCGTACACACATGGCTTCGCTCCGTGCACCTCGTACACACACGCTTCACTCCGTACACCTCGAACACACGGCTCCGCTCCGTACACCTTGTACACACACGGCTCCGCTCCGTACACCTCGTACACACATGGCTCCGCTCCGTTCATTTCGTACACACACGGCTTTGCTCCGTACACCTCGTACACACGGCTCCGCTCCGTACACCTCGTACACACATGGCTCCGCTCCGTACATTTCGTACACACATGGCTCCGCTCCATACACTTCGTAAACACACGGCTCTGCTCTGTACATCTCGTACACACACGGCTCCGCTCTGTACACCTTGTACACACACGGCTCCGCTCTGTACACCTTGTACACACACAGCTCCGCTCTGTACACCTCGTACACACACGGCTCCACTCCGTACACTTCGTATACACACGGCTCCGCTCTGTACACCTCGTACACACACGGCTCCGCTCCGTACACTTCGTACACACACGGCTCCGCTCTGTACACCTCGTACACACACGGCTCCGCTCTGTACACCTCGTACACACACGGCTCCGCTCTGTAAACCTTGTACACACACAGCTCCGCTCTGTACACCTCGCACACACACGGCTTTGCTCCGTACACCTCATACACACACAGCTCTGCTACATCCACACTGTAAACCCCTCCTGATCCCAAACATAAACTTACCTTCATCCAGCACCATGACAACCAGCACTGCAGAGACTTGCACACAGGGAGCCTGACCATGTGACCCCTGACTCCTCCCCATCCTGTGACCTCATCACAGGTCCTGTGCGCACAGAGGAGGACAGCTAGCAAAGTAATTGCTCTGCTGTAAGAAGCTGAAGTGGAGAGCTGGGAGGGCGAGGAAGGGGTGCATGGGGGACGTGGTGGTTTCTCTCACTGCTGGACACATAGCACAGTGTGCAGGAGTGTAAACTGACTGTGTGACTCAGCAGGGATTAAGGAGAGCCGGCACCACACCATGTTTTCTGAGTTCCGCTCTGCCGCCCCTAGCTTCAGTGAGGAGCCACCGCTTGAGACAGAAGGCTCAACTCGCCTCATTATAGGTGCGCCCCTGATCCCAGGGAACTCAGATCTGCACAAATTCTCCAGGGCGGAGCCAATAAGGTGCTCCATTGAGCCAAGTTCCTATAGTCGCCCGTATATATCTGGACAAGATGGGCAGCTGTTTGTTTCCAGGCTCCTGCTCTCAGAGATTTACTGGTAAGACAGCATCTTAATTTTTATATCTCATTCCCTTAAAATCCAGGAACCAATGCTGCAGTTTTTCATGTAAGAACTGACATTTGTATTACATCAAACAACAAAACTACTTGTTACATGTCATATCCATGTAGGTATATTAGAATTAATCTCACAAAATTATAATTTAATATTGACTCTATTTCATTTGTTACAAGTAATATAATTATTATAAGATGGCCACCGAACAGGTCCCCGAGGGGAGATATCTATCATTGAGGTTGGTAGCCTCGGTGATATAGACCCATAAAAGCAGGCTCCAGCACGTATAGTGCTGAGAGAGTTAATAGGGCATGTCAGTGCCGGGTTGCAAGCAGTTATAGAGATGGGTGGGACCGGCTGCTGATGTATCATTACCCCAGGGGGTAGTACGGAGACCATCTGTCTCATTCAGTGTCTGTGAGGAGGTGTGCAGACCTCCAGTGTGTTTGTCTTTGCTAAGGACTAAAGAGCTGGACACTAACCTGAACGGGTAAACCTGCACTACTGTATGGACTATTTACTTTATGTTTTCACTTTGTACCTGAAATAGCTGTTTTGTTTTGTTATTGTAAGTGGTTTATGGAGTTTAACAAACCAGCCTGGACATTTTTACTGAAACCACTTCCTGTGCCTACCTCAAACCGCAACCGAGTGAGTAGAAATATTACAATATATACATGCTGTGTGTGTCATGGTGCCGTACGTGAGGAGAGATATGTGTCGCAAAGGTTGCTTTCCTGCGTTAGGTGAAAGCCATAAGTGATTTCTCAAACATGATATGTGCTGAGATCAATCCAGTCGCTATATGGGCCTGGCTTTCATGGTGGGTAGGTTAGAGATGGGCGGGACGCCCACCCACCATATCTCCACCTCCAGAGTGTGGCTGGAAGGCATTAAATGTCCAGCTAGTTTTTCTCCGTCTGATGTCCTGAAAGTGCTGGGCAGGACTGTGTATGAACTGTTTTTTTCTTTTGAGCCAGAAAGGCTGTTTTTCTGTTGCCAGTTTGGGGTTTTTGGTTTATAAAGTAATGAACCACCCAGAGACTTTAACCAAACATGGTCCTGTGTCTACCTCGAGGAGAAGCAAAGTGAGCCGACTTTCCACAAGTGGTGTTTCGGATGTGGGCAATGTTCCAGGAACCCAGGTAGCAGCGGTGGATAAACCGTACGTCCTGGGTTAAGGCGGCTACAGGGTTGGAACAGTGGTCGGACAAAATGGAGACCTGTTCAAGCACCTGATCCTGAGCCAACAGCAGCTGCACCAGGTACAGCAGGATACTAATGAACTCTGGATGCAGCAGATTCAACAACAAAGGCAGACCGAACTCCTGTCGGGAAAAGTCCGCAGCAGAGAAACCACCCCTCAACCACATCAAGGTGATGACTGCTGCGTCCGGAGATGATATAGAGGCGTTTTTGACTGTTTTCGAGCGGGTGGCAGAAAGTGAAAATCTACCACCAGAGGTACTGGACCCCTATTTGACTGGTGAGCCCCAGAAGGCTTATTATGATTTGATATTACAGGATGCCCAGGAATATGCCAAGTTGAAAACCGAGATATTGGCATGCTTAGGGGTCACTATGTCTGTCAGAGCCCAAAGGGTCAATCACTGGGCATGTTATGGTGATAAACCTACCCACTCACAAATGTTTGACTTGCTGCATTTGTTCCAGAAAGGGTTGCAGCCGGAGTCCTCTACTCGAGCCCAGATGGTTAAGCGGGTGTTCATGGACCGGTTTATTCACTCACTCCTCAGGCCGCTGCAGACCTGGGATGCCCTGGGAGACCCCCAGAATGCGGATGACCTGATGGGCCTTGTAGAAAGGTACCAGGTGGTCGAGAGGTCCATAAAGAAGCCGGGGGATGTTACATCTCCATACCGGAGTACCCAGCGGGAGCCCGAGTCCCAAAAGAGGGGTAACAGAGCCACCACTGGGGGAGTCCAAGATCCCCAGGAGCAGCTGAGTGGCTACCAAAGGCTGCAGGTAAAGACCTGATCTGCTGGTGGTGTCACGATCCTGAACACATAGCGGCTCTTTGTCCTATGTCTTCTGAGAAGATGGACTGTAGCCTAGGCAGGCGCTGCTCGCATTATGCCTACCCAGCCTGCACTGTGGACTATCAACCCGGGGAGGGTCCGCAGTCATGTCCCGTGACTATAAACAGAGTACTGGTGTCAGGACTCTTGGCCTCTGGGAGTTTGGTGACGCTGATAAGTGCCATGATTCCCTCCCAGTTGATCACAGGGAAACGAGGGTGTCCACTGTATCCATGAGGATAACTACTCTGTTGCCAGAGTGTTGATTAAAACGAGCTGTGGTACAGAGTTTCATGAGGTCGTGGTAGTCAGAGACTTACTACACACTGTGATAATCGGTCAGGACTTCAGCCTATTCTGTGACTTGTGAGGAAAAGCAGAGGTGCCCAGTGTCTCAGGCAGGAGCCAGCGCAAACAAGATGAATCCCCGTCGCAGTAGGAGGTGGAGGACTTCCCCTTGTGTGCCTTAGCTGGTGATGAGGATGAATCGGTGTCCAGTGAGGCCAAGGTTCCTGAGCTGGGGGTTTCTGGGGAAAATTTCAGGACTGCTAAAATGCAGGATCTTACTCTAAAAGGGGCCTTTGAAAATGTGTCTGTGATTGATGGGGTTGCTCAAGAGTCGGGGTCTGACACCAGGTACCAACACTTTGCAGTCAATAGCGAATTGTTGTATCTAGTGACTACACTGCCTACACTGAGGGGAGGTGAAATAGTGGAACAGCTGTTGGTTCCAGGGCCATACCAGTGGAGGGTTCTAGACATGACCCATTCGCATGTTTTGGGTTGACATCTGGGGGTGGAGAAAACGCAGGAAAGAATATTGCAGAGGTTCTATTGGCCGGGATGTTACCAGAAGATCCTGAATTATTGCAGGTCCTGCCCCACCTGCCAGATAACCGCTCCCTCTTCTCACTTCCGAAGTCCTCTGGTCCTGTTACCGATCATAGAGATCCTGTTTGAGCGAATTACCATGAACCTAGTAGGTAATTTAATTAAGTCTGCACGAGGGCACCAATATATTCTACTGGTCATGGACTATGCAAACCTGTGCCCTAAAGCAGTACCCTAAGGAACTCTTCGGCTAAAAGTATCGGCCGGGAACATGTTCATATTTTTGCTAGGATATGTCTGCTGAAGGAGATTTTGACAGACCAGGGAACCCCCTTCATGAGCAAGGTAATGAAAGAACTGTGTAGGGTCCTGCAGATTGCCCAGCTGCGAACCTTAGTGTACCATCCACAAACCGACGGCCTAGTAGAACGCTTCAATAAAACCTTGAAAACCATGCTCAAAAAGGTCTTTGAGAAGGATGGTCTAGACTGGGACTACCTACTTTCGCTTTTGGTCTTCTCTGTCAGGGAAGTTCCCCAGGCCTCTACTGGCTTCTCGCCGTTTGAGCTCCTGTATGGTCAACATGGTCACCATGAACTAAGTGAGTAATGACCTTTATGAGTCTCAAGGCAAGCACTTTGGCCAAAATATTGACATCAACCTACAACAGGGAAATGGGTTTATAGGAATTCCTATGGGTCAGATCTTTCCCTGCTTAGGCAGCAAGACTATCCATAACCGCTTCAGACATAGATTTAGGAAGACCACCCACACCAAGGGATTCCGGAATACATCCAATAAGTTAGGCAACAACACTGAACCCACCTCTTTATACAATTCAGCCGGCAGCCCGTATGTACACAGAGCTTTTTAGCTTGAAATGAGGTTAAAACTTCCTCCAGTTCCTCCACTGTAAGAGGTGCGTCCAATGCCAAACTTTGTTCCCACAATAACTGTGACAGAGGTAGTAAGCCAAGATAGCTATCAATTGCCTCTGTTGTCATAGAGAGTTTGGAAGAATATAATTGTTTATAGAAAAGGAGAAACTCATTAAGAATTTCCTCCAACCCGGTAACTGTGGACCCATCCGATGTCTTAATTGCCTGAATAACAGGAGATCCCTGCTGAGCTCTAACGACCATGGCCAACAGAGGCCCCGCACCCTCCCCCTCCGTATAGAAATTCTGTCTGATAAAAATCTTTTATGTTCCGCCTGTTCCAGAAGGTGATTATTTAGCAATTTTTGTGCCCCTACCCATTCATCTCTATGAAGCTGAGTTGAGGAATTTACAAACCGCTGTTCTGCCTCATCCACACATCGCTGAAGATCAATAGTATGGGCTGTACTCTTAATTTTAATTCTAGAGATGTACTTAATCAGAACCCTCCTTAAAAGGCCTTCATTGTATCACAGACTATCAGGGGCAATGCCGAGTCAATATTATCTTGAAAAAAGGCCTTCAACTTCCCAGCTAATCCTTCTCTGTCCTTCAATATTGCCAGCCAGTACGGGTTAAGCTTCCATAGTCCTCTCGATGCAGTAGATAGGGGAAGAATATTAAGAACAATACTTCATGGGAAGTGGTCTGACAACCGTCTCGTGAGATACTCCACCTTGTCCACCATCGGCAATAAGAACTGATTACCTATTGCGGCATGTTCTAATGTTATTAAGGCTGATTGCGTCACTCATCCCAGGACAGGGAAAACCTACCCTATACATGGATATTACACGTGTGACTCCAACTTTGTCATATATATTGTGAAATGTCCATGTGGTCTCCTCTATGTGGGGGAGACCACACAACACGTAAAGGACCGAATAGCCAGCCATAAGTCCACAATTCGTTGTGGCAAAACCTGGCTTCCACTTCCTGAACATTTCATTAATTCCAGACACTCGGTGGCCCAACTCAAATTTCAAATTATCGAGCAAGTCCCACGGCCTAGGAGAGGGGGAATCATATTGAGCTACTTAAATCCAGGGAAACCTATTGGATACATACCTTGGATACCCTCTCTCCTAGAGGGCTTAATAGGGAGATTGATTGGTCAGTGTAACTGGTTTTTGTCTCTCAATTAACTTTTTTCCCCTTTTTATTTCCCAGACTCGCTGAATCGCCTTACCAGTGGTGAGTCTATTCATAGGATGATTTTTTTTAATCTCCTCATTACCTTAGTTATTTTTTATTTTTTATTTTTATTATTTTTCCCATTTTTATTATTATTTTTATTTTTTATTATTTTCAATTTTACATACTTTGCGATACATAGCAGTTTACACTGTCTTTATTTATATCTCCCATATTTTGTTCATTGTAACAATAAAAATTCCTTTGTTGCATCTATATCATATAAGTGTGCGGTGTAACTTTATACTACTATACTCGCGTATAAGCCGAGATTTTCAGCCCATTTTTTAAGGCTGAAAGTCCCCCTCTCGGCTTATACACGAGTCATATACGCTAGGGGTCGGCGGGGGAGCGGGGGTGTCAGATCATGCTCACCCCCCTGGCGCGTCTCTGCAGCCCCCCTGCTTCTCCCACGATCTCAGGCTCCTTCCTTCAGCGGTCACTTGGTACCGCTCATTAAAGTCATGAATATGTGCATATTCATGACTTTAATGAGCGGTACCACGAGACCGCTGAAGAAAGAATAGCTCCTGGAGACCGCGGGAGAAGCAGAGGGACTGCAGAGACCACGCCAGGAGGGTTTAAGTATATGCGATATTCACCTGTCCCTGGTTCACCGCTGCGCACCGCTCTATCCTCGGCGTCCTCTGGCTGTGACGTTCAGGTCAGAGGGCGCGATGACATAGTTAGTGCGCGCCGCACCCTCTGCTGAACGTTACTGACAGAGGACCCGGACGATGGAGCGTCACGCAGCGGTGGACCGGGGACAGGTGAATATCGCAGGTGCTGGGGCCCTGAGCCAGCGGTGACACCGGCACCTGTCCCCCAGAGACGAGAGGTGAGTATGTAATTTTTTTTTTATTTGCAGCAGCGGCAGCATATGTGGCCTATACTATGGAGCATCATATCGGGGCTTAATCTATGGAGCATCTTATGGGGCATAATCTATGGAGCATCATATCGGTGGCATAATCTATGGAGCATCATATGGGGCATAATCTATGGAGCATCATATGGGGGCATAATCTATGGAGCATCATATGGGGGCATAATCTATGGAGCATCATATGGGGGCATAATCTATGGAGCATTTTCTGGGGCATAATATATGGAGCATTTTATGAGGGCATAATCTATGGAGCATCTTATGGGGGCATAATCTATGGAGCATTTTATGGGGGCATAATCTATGGAGCATTTTATGGGGGCATAATCTATGGAGCATCTTATGGGGGCATAATCTATGGAGCATTTTATGGGGGCATAATCTATGGAGCATCTTATGGGGGCATAATCTATGGAGCATCATATGGGGGCATAATCTATAGAGCATTTTATGGGGGTATAATCTATGGAGCATCATATGGGGCATAAAATATATGGAGCATCTTATGGGGGCATAATCTTTGGAGCATCATATGTGGGCATAATCTATGGAGCATTTTATGGGACCATAACCTTTATGGAGCCGCAGATGGGGCATATTATTCTATGGAGCATCTTATGGGCCATTATTAACCTTTGTTCAGCATTATATGGGGCGTATTTTGTATGGAGCATCTTATGGGGCCATCATGAACTGTATGGAGCATTACATGGGGCTCCTGCTTCAATATGGATATTCAAAACATTTAACCTACTGATGTCTCAATTAATTTTACTTTTATTGGTATCTATTTTTATTTTTGAAATTTACCATTAGCTGCTGCATTTTCCACCCTAGGATTATACGCAAGTCAATAAGTTTTCCCAGTTTTTTGTGACAAAATTAGGGGGGTCGGCTTATACTCGGGTCGGCTTATACACGAGTATATAAGGTAGAAAAAAATTAAAAGATACGTGTTTTGAGTGTTACTACCCTTAATTAGACTGACCAAAAGGTGGCATGATTAAAGGCGGTAAACGCATAGGACACATACCTATTTAAATTTAGAAAAAGCAATTGATTTTACGGAGTGAAAACCTTATTTTTAGCAATATGCTGACATAGAAGAATGCTTGCATTGTTAACCATTTTGAAAAATTGGTTCCACCATTTTTCATCAAGCTATAAAACCCATACGTCTTTGCCAATATACTAATCCTGTATCTCAGCATCTTTGCCCAGAACAGTATGCCTGCACATTACTTATCATCAAAATTCATATGTTCTGTATCAGTAGTGATGCCAACAAATAGACATTCACTGATATTAACAGTCATGATGTCTTCTCATATCATCTCACTGCAGCGGTATCTTCTGAAATTCCTCTATAATCAGCAATTTTAAAGCCTATTTGTGTGAAACTATAGCTACACTCTTAGTTTTTATTTTTTAAACTCTTTCCCATCCAAGATGTATCCATACGTCCCTGTGACCTCGTACTCAGCCTCTGTGCACGTGTGATCGCTGCCGGCTGTCAACTGATTCTGACAGCGGATACCCGGCACTCAGTGCAAGGAGTGGTCCCGCACCACTTACAGCACTTTAACCCCCTAAATACTGCAATTGAACTCGTTCGCAGGATTTCAGGAGCAGACAGTGGGAAGAACATTTTTGTGGGGAAAATGCAATTTTTTTTTAAATTTCACGGCTCATCGTTATAAACTTCTGTGGGGGTTTAACGTGCTCACCATACATCTAGATAAGTTCTCTGATGGGTCTGTTTTCACTGTTTAGGCACATCTGGAGCTCTCCAAACAAACATGACGTCCACTAACTGTTCCAGAAAATTTTGCATTCAAAAAGTCAAATGGAGCTTCTTCCCTTCCGAGCTCTGCTGTGCACCCAAACAGTGGTTTTCCCCCACATATGAGGTGTTGGCATGCTCAGGAGAAATTGCACAACAAACTTTGGGGTCCATTTTTTCCTGTTACCCTTCTGAAAATAAAAAAAAATTGGGGTCTAAAGTAAATTTTTTGTGAAAAAAAGTTAAATGTTCATATTTTTTTTACACATTTCAAAAATTCCTGTGAAGCATCTGAAGGGTTAATAAACATCTTGAATGTGGTTTTGAGCAACTTGACGGATGCGGTTTTTAGAATGGTGTCACTTTTGGGAATTTTCTATCATATAGACCCCTCAAAGTCAAATGGTTTTGTAAATTTTGTTGGAAAAATTAGAAATTGCTGGTCAACTTTTAACCTTTATAACTTCCTCACAAAAAAAAAAAAAAATTTCAAAACTTGTGCTGATGTAAAGTAGACATGTGGGAAATGTTTTTTATTAACTATTATTGCAATACTTCCAGGCCATAGAACGTAATGGAGTATGCCGGCGCATGTGCAATAATGATTTTATGCTTTGCCCACAATTCGAGGACATTTGAATGCGCACGCGCGGCAACTCTACGGGATCTGTGATATTCACAGATCACAATACGTACAGCAAGCCGAGGAGGGGGGGAGAGAAGGAGAATAAGCCCCGCCCATCGGACTGGACCGCGGAGATTTACATACACCGCAGGAGCGCTAAAAACGGTATTTATGCATCAAAGTTGGGGAGTCAGGGGGTCTCAAAAGTACTGCTATAATGCTTATGTGACATTAAATTGAATGATATCTTTACATCATATCACAAAAAATGGGTGACAGATTCCTTTAAGTCCCACAATTGGATGTGTTCAAAAAATGTTTTCCTGTGCTGAGATAATCTTATAAATGTGCCCTGCTGTGTACTGTTTAATGTCTGTGTCTGACCGTACAGGAACATGGTCTGATTATACCACAGCTACTGGGCAGGGGAGGAAGCAAAAGAGTATACAGACAAGACAGAAGGGGATCACTGCTGATTCTTTTTGGGAGGTAAAACATTGTTTACAAACAGGCAGTGAAATGTTTTACCTCCTAAAAAGAATCAGCTGTGATCCCTTCTGTCTTGTCGGTATAGTCTCTTTTGCGTCCTCCCCTGCTCAGTAGATGTGGTGTGATCAGACCATGTTCCTGCACAGTCAGACACAGCCATTACACAGTAGGGACACATTTATAAGATTATCTCAGCACAGGGAAATTTTTTTCAAACACATCCAATTGTGGAAGTCATTTTTATTCCAAGATCTATTAATTAAAATGTACTTTGTGGGAAAAGCCCTTTAATTTGAATCAAAACTAACACATAGAGAAGAGAGACTTTTTTTTTTTAAAGAAACACTTAAAGTTGTTTCTTATCTAGTATTTTTATTTCTGGACAATTTCTCTGATGTAAGGGAAACGATCAGTGGGAATAAGTACTCAGATTCTCGTTCTAGTGCCACTACACGTAGCCACCCTATAAATCAATGCTCAACCTTTAAAGGCAATGTGTTACCAGGTTTTTGCTAGGTAATCTGAGAGCCGCATGATGTAGGGGCTGAGACCCTGATTCCAGCGATGCATCACTTACTGGTCTGCATCCTGTCATCTTGATACAAAGTTTGCTCTGCTACAGATATAGCAGTTCTCTGAATGCTGAGCTCTGTATAACTCCCGCAGCTATCTGTGGTGGCAACTAGTCCTGTAGTGATAATATCTTGCTGATAAAATATTGATTTTATTGAAACAGCTACACACAGACCAGTATGTGATACATTACATTAGGGTCTCAGCCCTACATCTTGCTGCTCAAAGATTAAATAGCAAAGAGCTGCTGACAAATTCCCTTTAAGAAAGCTTTGAGACATGACTGGCATTTTTAGCCAAAGTCAATTAGTGTTCCGGGTTTCCTGCCCTTTTATAGTGTAAAGCAAAGGACTGGTTTTCTGGCTTAGAGACTTGTAACTATTGTAGGTTGAATCCTGTATCTCAATGAAAAGATTAAGTTGGCATAACAAGTCATACAACGAACCCTCCCTAAGCTTAAAAAGCCGAAGGCACTATGAATACATGTATCCTATACTGGCATGCTCATCCAATATTACATATATCCTTCTGTCATGAAGGGAATCAATAATAAATACTGATCACGAATGAATGACTATTGGAATGAATGACTATGAATGCTATTCTTTATATGAACACATTTGTGCCCCGAATATTATGTCACCATTCAGTGCTTAGTCACATCTGAATTTCTTGAACCTATTGGACATAAAATCTTTATGCACAAAATGTCTAGAAGACTTCTCATGAAAAAAGACTTTACAAAAGAGAGCAGGTCTTTATTTTTTATCTTCACAGGTGTGCAAACAGATAGGCTAACAGAACAAGACAAAATGCAGAACAGATGCTGTACATCATTTTACCGGAGCAAAAATCATGATCACCCACATTCTTCCTTTTCAGAGGCTGTGTTGGTGCTCAGCTTGGTCACTTCTGCACATTGTCTTTGGGTTTTTATTTATTCTATAAACACTTTAGAAGGAAGAAGTTGCAGACAGAACCTCTTGGGCAGTTACATAATTTCCCAATCCTGGATGCCTTCCTGACTGCACATTGTTCTCCTATATCACACTGAAAAACAAAGGTTTACAATTATAAACATATAACACTTCAATATTTTTATTAGCAAATTTAAACAGTAAATGTTGAAATATTGCTTTAATTCTCCTTTCATAAGTCAGTAGTAAACATGGAAAAAAAAACTTGCTTATGTCTCCTCCTGGATGGATCGTTCATTCTCAAAGTTCTCAATGCACAGTTAAATGAGTTCACAGTGAATACAGATTTTTCCATTACTGAGATAAGAGATGACAGTTTGTGATCATGAAGTTCTCAGGAGAACAGTAACTGTCCATTTAGGAAAACTTGCAGCAAATTACCGGTGTCTGCATCTAACTCTTCCCCTGTCCATAAAACTTTATAAACACCAACTGCCATCTCCTATCTCAGCAATGGGAAAATCTGCTTTCAATGATTTACTCTTGAACTGAAAATGAAAGATCCGGAGGAGGAAGAAGCAGATTTATCTGATAAGATATATTACAAAGTTACTTATTTTCATGTGTTCTGTTGATTTAGGAAATAAATTAAAATGATGGTTACACTTTAGCTACAATATTTTGACTTACAATACTAAACTGTATCCATATTTTACCAATGGCAATTATCCTGGAGTAACCACAATAACCATACATACTGTGTGTCTCCTATTCATGTGCAAATCCCCTTTAATATAAATACCTTTACACATACCAAATACATTGTTATATATATATATATATATAATTATTTATATTATATTACACACACACATTGTATCAATGCACTGCTGTGTGGAGATACTACATACTATACACAATTAGGCAGAGTACAAGTTACTGAGGGATTTCCTCTCTTTCTAGTGATGTAGATAAAACATCCTAAATTTATAGACTATGTTATATTGCAGATATCATATTAGGGTAAAAGCAAATTTCTTACCACAGGGACCTGTCCAAATTTCTTTTCCCAGGAAGGTACACGTTTACTCTGTAACTTCTCCAAGACTTCTTGCAGAGCTCCCAGCTGCAAAGCAGAGACCATCAGCAGACAGGGCAGAGACCATCAGCAGACAGAGCAGAGACCATCAGCAGACAGAGAAGAGACCATCAGCAGACCGGGCAGAGACCATCAGCAGACAGAGCAGAGACCATCAGCAGACAGAGCAGAGACCATCAGCAGACAGTGCAGAGACCATCAGCAGACAGAGCAGAGACCATCAGCAGACAGGCAGAGACCATCAGCAGACAGAGCAGAGACCATCAGCAGACAGAGCAGAGACCATCAGCAGACAGGACAGAGACCATCAGCAGACAGAGCAGAGACCATCAGCAGACAGAGCAGAGACCATCAGCAGACAGGGCAGAGACCATCAGCAGACAGAGCAAGACCATCAGCAGACAGAGACAGAGACCATCAGCAGACAGGCAGAGACCTCAGAGAAGAGCAAGACCATCAGCAGACAGGACAGAGACCATCAGCAGACAGAGCAGAGACCATCAGCAGACAGGACAGAGACCATCAGCAGACAGGCAGAGACCATGCAGCAGAGCAGAGACCATCAGCAGACAGACAGAGACCATCAGCAGACAGAGCAGAGACCATCAGCAGACAGGGCAGAGACCATAAACAGACAGAGCAGAGACCATCAGCAGACAGGACAGAGACCATCAGCAGACAGAGCAGAGACCATCAGCAGACAGGGGCAGAGACCATCAGCAGACAGAGCAGAGACCATCAGCAGACAGAGCAGAGACCATCAGCAGACAGGACAGAGACCATCAGCAGACAGAGCAGAGACCATCAGCAGACAGGGCAGAGAGACCATCAAGCAGACAGAGCAGAGACCATCAGCAGACAGGACAGAGACCATCAGCAGACAGAGCAGAGACCATCAGCAGACAGGCATGAGACCATCAGCAGACAGAGCAGAGACCATCAGCAGACAGAGCAGAGACCATCAGCAGACAGAGCAGAGACCATCAGCAGACAGGACAGAGACCATCAGCAGACAGGACAGAGACCATCAGCAGACAGAGCAGAGACCATCAGCAGACAGAGCAGAGACCATCAGCAGACAGGACAGAGACCATCAGCAGACAGAGCAGAGACCATCAGCAGACAGGACAGAGACCATCAGCAGACAGGCAGAGACCATCAGCAGACAGAGCAGAGACCATCAGCAGACAGGAGCAGAGACCATCAGCAGACAGAGCAGAGACCATCAGCAGACAGGGCAGAGACCATCAGCAGACAGAGCAGAGACCATCAGCAGACAGAGCAGAGACCATCAGCAGACAGAGCAGAGACCATCAGCAGACAGAGCAGAGACCATCAGCAGACAGAGCAGAGACCATCAGCAGACAGGAGCAGAGACCATCAGCAGACAGAGCAGAGACCATCAGCAGACAGGGCAGAGACCATCAGCAGACAGAGCAGAGACCATCAGCAGACAGAGCAGAGACCATCAGCAGACAGGCAGAGACCATCAGCAGACAGAGCAGAGACCATCAGCAGACAGGACAGAGACCATCAGCAGACAGAGCAGAGACCATCAGCAGACAGAGCAGAGACCATCAGCAGACAGGGCAGAGACCATCAGCAGACAGAGCAGAGACCATCACAGACAGGGCAGAGACCATCAGCAGACAGAGCAGAGACCATCAGCAGACAGAGCAGAGACCATCAGCAGACAGGGCAGAGACCATCAGCAGACAGAGCAGAGACCATCAGCAGACAGGACAGAGACCATCAGCAGACAGAGCAGAGACCATCAGCAGACAGGGCAGAGACCATCAGCAGACAGAGCAGAGACCATCAGCAGACAGAGCAGAGACCATCAGCAGACAGGACAGAGACCATCAGCAGACAGGGCAGAGACCATCAGCAGACAGAGCAGAGACCATCAGCAGACAGGACAGAGACCATCAGCAGACAGGACAGAGACAATGCATTAGAACTTAAAGCCATCATAGACTGTATATATGTATATGTAGAGATCCAGCACCTAGCCATTTCTAGCCTTGCTCTGCATATTACAGCTGTTTTAGAAGGATCATTTCCAGAATTGCAAACTCTTTGCAATGTATTAATAAGGTGCTGCTGGAGCTGACATGACATGTGGTGCCTGGCATTGCACATGTACAGTGTATAACATGCACATAGTATGGCAGTAATATACATCCACACATGCAGCACATCACTCACCAGCTCTTTCTCACTGGAAGGAATGGCATCTTTGGGGTAGAAGTCCCGCAGTGCCCTGGTCTCCAGGTCTGAGCTGTCCTCCTGGCCACACACAGCCCCGATGCTGAGGAGCAGCAGGCAGCCGCCCAGGGTGAGGAGGCGCAGTCTGGAGCCGCTGTCCATGGTGCTGATCCACACTTCTGTGCAGGATGAGCGGCGCTGGCACCCAGTGGTCGGGGCACTGGCTGGGCTTTGTAGTGAGTGGAGAGCTCCCTATTTATCTCCTCCTCGGGGATGGATCTTGTTATTTGATTTGATGATCTCCTCCCATAGTGACGCCAATGAGAAGCGTGGGGGGAAGCGCCTGACATGGGGGGCCAGTGTGAGGACATCAATCACAGCTCCCCGGGCTATGCTGACATGGCACCGAGGGCACGGGAGACTTATGTTTCCTCTCTGATACTTCAAGACAATTTCATATTACTGTGTGAAGTTTTGCAAATGACAGTTTTCTCTCATTCCTGATTATTCCGCCTGGGTGGAAGTGATCCATACTGCATCCTGCAGGCACCGGCCATTAGGGTTGAGCATTCCGATACTGCAAATATCGGGTATCGGCCGATATTGGCTGTATCGGAATTCCGATTCCGAGTACCGATATTTTCGTCTTATCGGATACCGGAATCGGGATTGTCACTGTCACTGTCAGTGTCCGTCGGTCGGGTCTGTCAGGAGTCAGCGGCACTTACCGGCAGAAGATCTCCGGCGGTCACGTCCTGGACTGCTTCATGGCCTCAATCTTCTTTCCCCGGCGGTCACATGCAGTTTCTCGCGATAACTGCAGTGACTGCTGGGTAATCCCGGCCGTAAAGCAGTCAGTCCGATGACGTCACCGCCGGGGAAGCAGGTAATCAGCTGTGCTGCGCCAGGATGTCAGGCTCTGCCTGTCATTGCGATGTAGCAGAGTTGGATCGTCGTGGGACTGTCGTTATGGACTGCGTCGGACAGGTGGTATACTGTTGGTTTGTTTTTTTTCTTTTTTTACAGGAGATCGATGGCGTCGCAGGAATGAGAGTATAATAAAAGAAATGAAAACTGTGTTGTCTCTTTTATTTCATTAAAATACTTTTTTCTTGCTTTGTCTTTTTTTTATACATTTAATAACTTTGGGATTAATAATGGATCGGTGTCTTATTGACACCTCTCCATTATTAACCGGGCTTATTGTCACCGTGCAATCAACGGTGACATTAACCCCTTATTACCCCGCTTGCCACCGCTACAGGGCAAGTGGGAAGAGCCGGGTAAAGTGCCACAATTGGCACATCTTTTGATGCGCCAAATGTGGGGCTGCTGTAGCCTGGTATTATCAGGCTGTTGAGGGCCAAAATCCATGGGCCTTGACAGTCTTTTAATACCAGGCCGCAGCAGTCTGCATTTTACTTGGCTGGTTAACAAAAATAGGGGGGATCCCCACGCCGTTTTTTTTTCGAGGGGATCCCCTATTTTTGTTAACCAGCCAAGCTAAGCAGACTGCTGTGGCCTGGTATTATCAGGCTGGCAAGGTCCATGGATATTGGATCCTTACCAGCCTGAAAAACCAGGCCTCAGCGGTCTGCTTCATCTGGCTGGTTAACAAAAATAGGGGGGACCCCACGCCAATTTTTTTCGAGGGGATCCCCTATTTTTGTTAATCAGCCAAGATATGCAGACTGCTGTGGCCTGGTATTATCAGGCTGGCAAGGTCCATGGATCTTGGCTCCTTAACAGCCTGAAAATCCAGGCCTCAGCGGTCTGCTTCATCTGGCTGGTTAACAAAAATAGGGGGGACCCCACGCCAATTTTTTTCGAGGGGATCCCCTATTTTTGTTAATCAGCCAAGATATGCAGACTGCTGTGGCCTAGTATTATCAGGCTGGCAAGGTCCATGGATCTTGGCTCCTTAACAGCCTGAAAATCCAGGCCTCAGCGGTCTGCTTCATCTGGCTGGTTAACAAAAATAGGGGGACCCCACGCCATTTTTTTTTTCGAAGGGAACCCCTATTTTTGTTAATCAGTTCCCTCTGACGTCACTGATTGTGTCCCTGGCTGACCTGAAGTGAAAGTGGAAAGCAATCAATTAAGCTTTCCACTTAAGGGCCCGTCTCACATAGCGATATCGCTACCGAGATCGCTGCTGAGTCACTAGTTTTGTGACGTAGCAGCGAGCTCACCAGCGATATCGCTGTGTGTGACATTCAGCGACGATCAGCCCCCCTGCCGGGTATCGCTGATCGTCGCTGAAATGTCAGGACCTTTTTTTGATCGCTGGTTTCCCGCTGACAGGCACACATCGCTGCGTGTGACAGGCGGGAGACCAGCGATCCGCTGGTAACCAAGGTACACAGCGGGTTTCCAGGCGCGGGGCTGTGCCTAGAAACCCGCTGTGTACCTTGGATACCAGCGCCCTGATGCAGGGAGCTGGTATCCAAGGTACACAGCGGGTTTCCAAGCGCTGCGCGGTGCCTGGAAACCCGCTGTGTACCTTGGTTACCAGCGGATCGCTGGTCTCCCGCCTGTCACACGCAGCGATGCGTGCCTGTCAGAGGGAAACCAGCGATCAAAAAAAGGTCCTGACATTTCTGCGACGATCAGCGATACCCGGCAGGGGGGCTGATCGTCGCTGAATGTCACACACAGCGATATCGCTGGTGAGCTCGCTGCTGCGTCACAAAACTAGTGACTCAGCAGCGATCTCGGTAGCGATATCGCTATGTGAGACGGGCCCTTAAGCGATGTTACCCGCAGTGTCGCTGTCCCAGATCGCTGCCTGAGCTGCCTGTTTGGCAGCTCAGCAGCGATCATGTAGCGATACACCAGCGATCCTGACAAGTGCATATCGTTGTCGGGATCGCTGGTGTATCATTATGTGACACCCAGCCTTTACTCTCCTGTCAGGCAGGAGAGGAACTCATTCATTTGGGGTTTACTGTGAGGCTGCAGCATTAGCTGCGGTCCCTGCAGTAAACATTAACCCTTTCTGAAGGATTACACCGTGGGACCTGACTGTGCATGGGATAGGTAAGAATAATTTTGCTTTTTTATTTTATTTTTATTACAGGAAATGTTTTTTGCAGTAAAATAAAAGATGGTCAAAAACATGTGTCTTTATTTCATTAAAATGATTTTTAATTAAAGTGTGTGTGTTTTATTTTTATTTCATGCAATAGGATTAATAATTGATAGTTGTCTAATTGACAGCTCTCAATTATTAACCTGGCTTAAGGTCACCTTTCAATAGCAAGGTGGCTTTAACCCCATATTAACCCATTCGCCACCGCTACAGGGCAATGGGAATAGACGGGCAAAGTGCCAGAAAGGGCGAATCTAATTATAGATTTGTCTTTCCTGGGGTGTCTGGGGGCAGATGTTAGTAGCCGGGGGGGGGCAAAAATAATGGTCCCTCTCTGGGCTATTATTATCTGCCCCCACTCACTGGCTTTGTCTGTCTGGTTGCGAAAATAGGGCGGGAGCCCACGCATTTTTTTTCAGCAATTTTACACCTCATATATATATATACATGTCATTGAATTTGTGACACATATATAATATATATTTATATTTGTAGTTCATACACTTCTACATAGTATAATAGCCGCTAATTCAATTGCCGGCTTTTGTGAAAATGCAGAACCCGACATGAAATGACACTTGGTATACATAGGGTTAACCATGTCTTTTCATGTCCTTTGCTATCTAATTTGCACAAACAATTAAATCAGACTATGTGTGCAAAATTTCACACCTGTAGGGGTTAATTAAAGGTGTAAATTCGTAGCAAAAAAGTCCGTTTTTTTACAACGAATTTACACCTTTAATTAACCCCTACAGGTGTGAAATTTT
Source organism: Oophaga sylvatica (assembly GCA_033576555.1). Lineage (NCBI taxonomy): Eukaryota > Metazoa > Chordata > Amphibia > Anura > Dendrobatidae > Oophaga > Oophaga sylvatica. The sequence goes on along the minus strand of JARQOD010000004.1, from coordinate 421,850,759 downwards.
GCACACATAGTCTGATTTAATTGTTTGTGCAAATCAGATAGCAAATGACATGAAAAGACATGGTTAACCCTATGTACACCAAGTGTCATTTCATGTCGGGTGCTTCTGTCTTTTCACTGAAGCCGACTTTACCCGGCAATTGAATCAGAGGATATTTTACTATGTAGAAGTGTATAAACTATACATATATGTATATATATATGTCACAATGACATGATATATATATATATGTATTCTATGTGTGTATATTTAGTGTTTACAAGGAAAGAATGGGGTTTTTTTAGTTGCGATATTTTGTTCCCATAGACTTACATGGGACTTCCGGTATCGGTATCGGGTATCGCCGATATTTTAGTGATATCGGCGATACCATTCCGATTCCGATACTTTAGGATATCGGAAAGTATCGCTCAACTCTACCGGCCATATAATACTACATCACTACAGTAATATGGGTATATAGACTCATCTCATACTACAGTGATATCCAGTCACATCTAATACTACATCTCAATACAGTAATATCCTATAGGTATTATATAGTCAGATCTAGCATTATATTGACACAGTGATATCCTTTAGGTGAGAAATATATAGTCAGATGTAATATTACATGGACACAGTGATATCATATACAGTGAAGGAAATAAGTATTTCATCCCTTGCTGGTTTTGTAAGTTTGCCCGCTGACAAAGACATGAACAGTCTATAATTTTAAGGGTAGGTTAATTTTAACATTGAGAGACAGAATATCAAAAATACAATCCAGAAAATCACTTTGTATAAATTATATAAATTTATTTGCATTTTGCAGTGAGAAATAAGTATTTGATCCCTCTGGCAAACAAGACTTAATACTTGGTGGCAAAACCCTTGTTGGCAAGCACAGCAGTCAGATGTTTTTTGTAGTTGATGATGAGGTTTTCTCACATGTTAGGATGAATTTTGGTCCACTTCTCTATGCAGATCATCTGTAAATTGTTAAGATTTTGAGGATGTCGCTTGGCAACTTGGAGCTTCAACTCGCTCCATAAGTTTTCTATGGGATTAAGGTCTGGAGACTGGCTAGGCCACTCCATGACCTTAATGTGCTTCTTTTTGAGCCACTCCTTTGTTGCCCTGGCTGTATGTTTTGGGTCATTGTCTTCCTGGAAGACCCAGCTACGACCATTTTTAATGTCCTGGCGGAGGGAAGGTGGTTGTCACTCAGGATTTTACGGCACATGGCTCCATCCATTCTCCCATTGATGAGGTGAAGTAGTCTTGTGCCCTTAGCAGAGAAACACCCCCAAAACATAATGTCTCCACCTTCATGCTTGACAGTGGGGACGGTGTTCTTTAGGTCATAGGCAGCATTTCTCTTCCTCCAAACATGACGAGTTGAGTTAATGCCAGAGAGCTCAATTTTTGTTTCATCTGACCACAGCACCTTCCCTCAATCACTCACAGAATCATCCAGGTGTTCATTGGCAAACTTCAGATGGGTCTGCACATGTGCCTTCTTGAGCAGGGGGACCTTGCGGGCACTGCAGGATTTTAAACTTATATGGCGTAATGTGTTACCAATGGTTTTCTTGGTGACTGTGATCCCAGCTGCCTTGAGATCATTAACAAGTTCCCCCTCTGTAGTTTTAGGCTGATCTCTCACTTTCCTCATGATCAAGGATATTCCATGAGGTGAGATTTTGCATGGTGCCCCAATCGATGTCAATTGACAGTCATTTTGTATTTCTTCCACTTTCTTACTTTTGCACTAACAGTTGTCTCCTTCTCACCCAGCGTAATACTTATGGTTTTGTAGCCTTTTCCAGCTTTGTGCAGGTCTATGATCTTGTCCCTTATAGGAATAAATGTTAGCATAGCCAAACATGGAGGTGCCACAAAGTAGGTTCTCAAACCTTATAGTTAAGTATCAAATACCAGACCACAGGGATTTTTGGTGCAAAAATCAAAATTTAATACTTACAGTAGCCACTAGTTACAAACATTTCGGTCATAATAGACCTTCATCAGTGTACTAGGGTTAATTTTTAGATGCTAGTGTTAGTAGAACACAAATAGTAGCCAAAGATCAGCTAAAGAGTGTAGTGACCTGCAGTCAGGTTTGCTGTGACCCAGACTAGGTATGTGCCCAGTATCTTATGTCGCGGTATCCACCTCTCTGTCTTGCGGTGGATACCGCGACATAGGATACTCGGCACATACCTAGTCTGGGTCACAGCATACCTGATTGCAGGTCACTGACCACCTATGCTCTGGGCTACACTCTTTAGCTGATCTTTGGCTACTATTTGTGTTCTACTAACACTAGCATCTAAAAATTAACCCTAGTACACTGATGAAGGTCTATTACGACCGAAACATTTGTAACTAGTGGCTACTGTATGTATTAAATTTTGATTTTTGCACCAAAAATCCCTGAATGTGCCCGGTATTTGATACTTATGATCTTGTCCCTGACATGCTTAGAAAGTTCTTTGGTCTTGCCCATGTTGTTGAGGTTAGAATCTGACTGATTAATTGAGTTTGTGGACATTAGTCTTTTATAAAGGTGACTATGTAAGACAGCTGTCTTTAATGCAGGTAACGAGTTGATTTGGAGTGACTAACTGGTCTGTAGGAGCCAGAACTCTAAATGGTTGGTAGGGGATCAATACTTTTTTTCTCACTGCAAAATGCAAATAAATTTACATAATTTATACAATGTGATTTTCTGAATTTTATTTTTGATATTCCGTCTCTAAAAGTTAAAATTAACCTGAGGTCCAGAGCATTCTGGAAGAAGTTTTCATCCAGAATATCTCTGTGCTTGGCCCGCATTCATGTTTCCTTCAATTGCAACCAGTCGGCCTGTCCCTGCAGCTGAAAAACACCCCCATAGCATGATGCTGCCACCACCATGTTTCACTGTTGGGATTGTATTGGGCAGGTGATGAGCAGTGCCTGGTTTTCTCCACACATACAGCTTAGAATTATCACCAAAAAGTTCTATCTTCATCTCATCAGACCAGAGAATCTTATTTCTCATAGTCTGGGAGTCCTTCATGTGTTTTTTAGCAAACTAAATGCAGGCTTTCATATGTCTTGCACTGAGGAGAGGCTTCTGTCGGGCCACTCTGTCATAAAGGCCCGAATGGTGGAGGGCTGCAGTGATATTTGACTTTGTGGAACTTTCTCCTATCTCTCTACTGCATCTGTGGAGCTCAGCCACAGGGATCTTGGGGTTATTCTTTACCTCTCTCAGCAAGGGTCTTCTCCCACGATTGCTCAGATTGGCTGGACGGCCAGATCTAGGAAGGCTTCCTGTGGTCCCAAACTTCTTCCATTTAAGGATTATGGAGGCCACTGTGCTCTTAGGAACCTTAAATACTGCAGAAATTCTTTTGTAACCTTGGCCAGATCTGTGCCTTGCCACAATTCTGTCTCTGAGCTCCTTGGCCAGTTCCTTTGACCTCATGATTCTCATTTGGTCTGACATGCACTGTGAGCTGTGAGGTCTTATATAGACAGGTGTGTGCCTTTACAAATCAAGTCCTATCAGCTTAATTAAACAAAGCTGCACTCCATTGAAGGAGTAGAACCATCACAAGGAGGATCACAAGGAAATGGACAGCATGTGACTTAAATATGAGTGTCTGAGCAAAGGGTCCTTATGACCATGTGATATTTCAGTTTTTCTTTTATTAATAAATTTGCAAAATTTTTTACATTTCTGTTTTTTTTTAGTCAAGATGGGTGCAGAGTGTACATTAATGAGACAAAAATGAACTTTTTTGAATTTACCAAAAAGCTGCAATGAAACAAAGAGTGAAAAATTTAAAGGGGTCTGAATTCTTTCTGTATATAGATTACATTGACTTCATTAAGGTGTTTTATAGTCAGTTGTGACATTACATTGACATCCTTGTGCTGGGTGTTTTAATCTCACAACATAATTCAAGTAAAGTGATGTTTTTGTACAGAGGTCTGCTTTTTTGCAACTGTATCACTAACCATAATGTGAGCAGTCAGCATGCCTTGTAAAACAGAGTAGACAAGATATATCAGAGTAGGAGACTTATTCACCTCTTATGTTGTTGCTAAGGTTTGAAGTGTTAAGGGTATGCCACACTAAACAACATCGCTAACGGGATCGCTAAAAAACGTCACTATTTAGCGATCCCATTAGCGATGTTGTTGTGTGCGGCATCTGCCAGCGACGAGCTTCCTGCTGTGATCTCGCTCGTCGCTGGAATCGTTCCGGACCCTATTTTCGTTGCTGGCGCCCCGCTGGGTAAGTATATATCGCTAAGTGTGGCACCTTTTTTAGCGATTTAGCGGTACTTTTGTACCGCTAAAGTCGTTAAGGAGATCGCTAACCGCGATAGCGTCCTAACGACATCGCTAAAATAGGTAGCCACTAGCGATATAGAAACAATCCCGCTAGCGATCTCATTAGTATGCGACGCTAATGAGATCGCTAGCGGGATTGTCTAGTGTGGCAGTACCTTTAGTCTCAGGGACCAGGATTGCAGAGCAAAAGGGGTTAATCAATAATATCCGTCATTGATGTGATATGTCTGTACCTGTATAAAATGTTTTTCATGGCGGTTGATTGCACTTTGTTTGCTGTTTTGCTATGTACAGTACAATATATAAGTCTGTGAAAAGCTTCAAACTTGGTCCTGTCCTCTTGATCAGCTACTGTACATTATTACAATTCTACATTTACCAGGAATAGATTGCAAATAAGTAGAATTATCTGGCATCTGTTTGGAAGTTTTAGAACCTATCAACTGTCTGGTATGTTTCCCTGCTTCTCCAAAAGAAAATTGAATAATCATAAAAAAAGATTATAAATGAAATCCATGGACAGGACTAAAATTCAACTCTAGTGTGACGCTAGTCACTACTCACAGACACGCCGAGAGGCTGAGTAATCAAAAGGTCCAAGGTCAGAAAGCCAGGAGAGTACGTCATAGAAAGAGGGGTGATACAAAAGAATAGTCAGGTCATGGTCCAGGGGTCAAAAGCCAGGAGGGTACATCATAAATAGAGGGATAAGACAAAAGAATAGTCTGGTCACAGTCCAGGGGCCAAAATAACAGAAAGATTATGGATCAGGCAAAGGGTGAAAGCAAATTGATAGGCAGCAGTGGATAAGAGCACTGAGCACAGTGAAACAAGGCAAACATACACCTGTGAGCAAGAAGCTACAATTGGAACTAGTATGGGGCAGAGAGCTGGCAAAAAATACCCAGGTGATTATCTTAACATTAGACACCTGGATGAAGCTCAGGCAACAGCCTAACTCCGATTGGATGGCTAATCTGTCATTCAAGACACTGACAGCTCAGCATGCCCCAGCTCTAGATTAGACAGCAGACAGTAATTCACTGCATCCAGACACACAGCAAGGTGGAATCGTGACACCTGGCATTTAAAAGCCCCCAGGCCCGCCTGTGCTGCTTCCCCCCCTTCTCCAGATTGGGGTCTTTATTACTAATATTACCCTACTACTAGGAAAACAAGATTTAATGCAAGAAATAGATTTCTAATAACACAGTTATATAAAAATACTGTACTAATAATAGTACTTAAATTAGTGGTGTATAGTACATAGAACTCACAGGGCCTCATAGCAAAAGTTATAATTGGGTCCGTCCTGAGCCTAAAAAAAATTATGTATACTGTATATATATTTATATATTTATATATATATATATATACTGTATATATATCCAGTAGTAGAAAAATAATGGAGAATTAAGAAAGCAAGTCAGTCCATGTACTACAGATAATGTGCAATTATTTAAACCAAAAATATAGAGACCAAAAGAGGCAAAAATACTGTAATACAGCAGAATGGGAAAGTTTGGGCACCCCTGGTTAAAATGACTGTTATTGTGGACATATCAGTAAATAATGGGGAAAGCTAGCCAATGCCGTCAGGAAAATAAGTATATCAATAATGCAAAACCTGAGGCTAAAAAATCTCTTTAAACTTGAAAATTTTATTTATGTCATCAGTCACACAGTGCCACCATTTCAGCCTATTTGGCCTTTGTCAAGGAAATTATCTTGTGTGGCTTTGAATATAAGGATCAAAGTTCTGAATATGAGAATATGTGAAAATCAGGGACCCAGCCGCTATGTGCAATGCAGAACTTTGATCCTTATATTCAAAGCCACACAGATAATTACCTTGACAAAGGCCAAATAGGCCGAAACGTTGATGTTATTGTGGACAGTTAAGCAAGTCGAAGGTGAAATGATCTCTTAAAGACCTAAAGTTAAAGATGACACATTTCCTTTGTGTTTTAGGCAAAATAAAACCTAACCTAACCTGTGTAAACCTACTAAGATAGCAAGTTATAGGCAAAGGAGACAATGAATACAATATTATCATGATGATAAATATGCTATGACAAACAGAATAATATAAATCAGTACAATAATACTGTTCCTCCTCATACATATGCATGGAATGTATCAGTGATCCCTCTCTTCTGGTTTTTAATCTTGTCTCTTGGGGTTTTTAACATGGAGCTGATGATAAGTAATAAAGATGATCCTTCATTGATCTTCCTGATTACAATAATTTTGGTGGTCTTTCTTTTGGTCTGGTACTTGTTATATTCATAGAGCCTTTATTTGTTTTATACTTAATGTATTTTTACCTAAAAAGATTTTTTAAAGATATTCTTATAGTGTTGAGGCAGCAGTATGCATATGGTATTGGGGCAGTAGTGTGTTTATGAATTAAGAAGGAATCAGTGCCCCATAGAGATGAGTAGATCAATTCACAGAGGGTTGCATTCAAGTCTATTTCTCTACATTCGCGGTTTCACACAAATTCAAACATTTTGAAATTCAATTCACGGTTCACAAAAAAAACTTGCCCCGCACCATTTCCCATACTTGTCGAAGCATCAGAGAGCAGGCTGTTATTTTGTGTTTGCCGCATGGCTTACCCATAATGCCCTGCAGCTATGACATTTTACGGTCTATCATACCTTGTACAGTAGTGGTCAGTACCTGGGCCATCACACATCAGTGGTTCCCGGTGGACAACAGTTTGCACAGCAGAGTCATCTTCTACCTCCAGTGGCAGTGGGTAAGTCTCTCTACTGTAGAGTGTAAGCTCTTTTTTCAGTTAGGTCCTCTCTCTCTCTCCTTTAGAGTGTAATCTCTTATGGTCTGTGGGGTTCTTTCTCTCTTCTGTAGAGTATAAGCTCTTATGGTCAACAGGGTCTTCTCTCTCTCCTGTAGAGTATAAGCTCTTATGGTCAACAGGGTCTTCTCTCTCTCCTGTAGAGTATAAGCTCTTATGGTCAACAGGGTCTTCTCTCTCTCCTATAGCATAAGTTCTTATAGTCAGCAAGGTTCTCACTACTGTAGATTGTTAGCTCTTATGGCCTGTAGGGTTCTTTTTCTCTCTTGAAGATTGTATGCTTTTATGGTCCTCTCTCTCTCTAGTCAAGAGTGTAAGCGCTTATGGTCAGCGGGGTTCTCTACCTCTCTCTCCTGTAGAGTGTAAGCTCTCATGACCTGTAGAGTTCTCTCTCTCTCCTGTAGAGTGTAAGCTCTTGTGGTCAGTGGGGTTCTCTACATCTCTCTCCTGTAGAGTGTAAGCTCTTATGGCCTGTAGGGTTCTCTGTCTCTCTCCTGTAGAGTGTAAGCTCTTATGATCATCCTCTCTCTCTAGTCAAGCATGTAGACTCTTATGGTCAGCAACATTCTCATGCTCTCCTGTAGATTGTAAGCTCTTATGGCCTGTAGGGTTTTCTTTCTCTCCTGAAGAGTGTAGGCTCTTATGGTCAGCAGGGTCCTCTCTCTCCTATAGAATGCAAGCTCTTATGGTTTAACAGGGTCCTCTCTTTCGCCTCACCACCATGTGTATTTTCCGAACAATTGCAAGCTTTACAGTATTGAGATTGATGCAAATTTATTTGCCGCAAATCAAATTTTTTGTGAAAATTTGTCAAAGGCGGTGAATTCAAATTTCAAAAGATCCGCTCATTTTTAGTGCCCCGTAATACATTCCACATTGTGTGTGTAATATATCATTATGATGTCATTTATATATTTGAATAAATAATTATACCTTTCCAGTTTACATTTCTCATGTTAACTCATTGGTCTATAAGCATTTTAGCCATATATCATAATTACAGTGAGTGTAATGCTTGAATCGCTGCTAATAGTAATAAATATTCAGCACAATATCTACGTAATAGTTATTCAGAGGAAAAAAGTAGTAGGGGATATGTTTGTTCTTTATCAATTGTATGTAAAAGGATGCAGCTATAACCTACTGCCCTTGTCACACTTGATCATTCCTTGTAAAGGTTACACTTCATTCTAAATTATTGCAGAGCCTGGGGAATATTCTCCACGGAACCAGACACTTCATTTCTAACCAATACAAGAAACTTAGTTGCTTTTCCTAACTGGTAGATGGTAACTGAATTCTAATAATTCCATTTTGGAATGATAGTAAGAAATAAATTAATGCCACAATGAAACATCAGAATTAACGTGAATGTTATTGGTCATGTGTCTACTGAGTTTACAATTTTAGTAGACCTTTAATGAAGCTCCAAAGAGGCACAAAGAGTCCATCCATTCATCAATAAGGTCACTTTACTGATGACATATTTTTCACATAAAAATGAAAGACTCATGGAATATACACACAAACACATAAAGCTTCTAAATCCTGTGCATTATTCATAGTAATCATAGACTTTGATTTTATACAGAGGCACATGAAAGTTGGATTCCATATGAATCTAACAGAAAAATCGTAGCAAGGTTCATCAGTTATTGATTTATAGAACTATTCTTTGGGAAAATAACCCAGTGAAATGGAATTGTATAGGACACCACATTGTGTAATACAAATTGCCTGTGACTTTGTAAAATGGAGCTTCAGCGACCTCTTGTGTCTCCATACAGCCGCCTGCATATGGCTCTGCCTTTTCTATGAGGCCCTCCTCATAGTTAGTCTAACCAGAGACTCTCCACCATAGAGCGGAGACTATATATTTATCATATGTAGTCTGCCTACTTTATGCTCTCCATTTGCTTTACTTTAACTACTCTGCTTCTCTGATTCCAAAATGGCCACCGTAATGACGTGAGGAGTGCAATGGAAAGTAAAAATAATGCCTCCCCATGTCTTTGATTTCTGTGAAGTATGAAAGGTCCTCTAATAACCTACATAAAGCTGTAATTTCCATTTCTACGTGTGGTTCTACCATAATGCCAAGACTGTACTCTTGCTGTCTTGAGATTACAGTATATTTGACTCAAATTTTTTCTTTACTCTCTACATTCACTGTTTCAGAGTATGTGCACACGATCAGGAATTGGCAGCGCTTTGGACGTTGAAGTGTAAGAAGCACACAAAACGGCTGTCGTATACCAGAGAACCCGACTCCCCCACCTCCACAAATTTAATATTGATGTATTAAATAAACAAAATTCTTTTTTTACCAGAAATCAGAGTGCTACCCCTTCAATAGTTCTCTTAGATTCCTGATGACACTGTATATCTGGGGTGCTGCACATGTATCCGTGAAAACGAAGCGTTGTCAGCCTGCCGTGGATCCATCAAAGTACGCACGTTGTGTTTAGTGCCGGTATCTCTATGCTTGTTCTCAGAAGAAAGGGAATTATCACACTAACAAAACCAAGCAACTGTCACAGCTAAATCCACCAAACGCCTACTCAAATAACCACCAACAACTATCCTCCAAGCCATGCTGCATAAGCTAAGAGCTCTCAACAGAGCAGATTAACCCCTGCACTGCTAAAAGAAATTTACTCCGTTTAATATGTAGGTGAAGTGCTTCTATTAAGAGCAGGAGTAGGAGACGTTAGATGCTGCGGTCTTCTGGCCTCGCTTCCTTGCTGTAAACCGTGACACTCTAGCACATAATGATGCGTTTAGACTGGCCTATTATCATGTGTCAATCGACTATATACAAATTGATTGGTGCTCGTTTATTGGCCGATTTACAGATGCCAAAATATTCTGATGGGAACAGAGCTATGATTAATACGATTCTGTCCCCATACAGCATTTTGTTGAGGGCAGCACATTCTCTTGTTAAATAGGGTGATATGCTGCTTATATCCATGATTTCTATGCTAGCATTTATTTATTTTTATATAGCATCATTGTTTCCACAGCGCTTTACAGATATAGTTATCCCTGTTCCCATTGGGGTTCACAATCGTAATTCCCTATCAGTATGTCTTTTGGGGAAAAAAAACAGAGAACCCAGAGGAAACCCATGCAAATACAGGGAGAACATACAGATTCCTTGCAGATGTTGTCCTTGGTGGGATTTGAACCCAGGACCCTGGGGCTGCAAAACAATAGTGCTAACCACTGAGCCACCGTGATGATGTTTCTTTACTCCTTGTTTCCATATCTCATCCTTTGTTGTTTTTCTGCCTTCAGTCTGAATGTACAATGTGCACATTTTAATATGAACAAGGAAAACCATTGCATGAACAGGTGTGTTCAAACATAATGATATTATATATATATATATATATAATATTATATATATATATATATATTTATATTTATACACAGTACAGACCAAAAGTTTGGACACACCTTCTCATTCAACGATTTTTCTATATTTTCATGACGGTGAAAATTGTAGAATCACACTGAAGGCATCAAAACTATGAATTAACACAAGTGGAATTATACATTACACTTTACAAAAAAGTGTGAAACAACTGAAAATATGTCTTATATTCTAGGTTCTTCAAAGTAGCCACCTTTTGCTTTGATTACTGCTTTGCACGCAGAAAAGGTGAACGGATGGACTCTACATGCCTGGTTCCCACCGTGAAGCATGGAGGAGGTGGTGTGAGGGTGTGGGGGTGCTTTGCTGGTGACACTGTTGGCTATTTATTCAAAATTGAAGGCATACTGAACCAGCATGGCTACCACAGCATCTTGCAGCGGCATGCTATTCCATCCAGTTTGCGTTTAGTTGGGCCACCATTTATTTTTCAACAGGGCAATGACCCCAAACACACCCCCAGACTGTGTAAGGGCTATTTGACCAAGAAGGAGAGTGTTGGGGTGCTACGCCAGATGACCTGGCCTCCACAGTCACCAGACCTGAACCCAATCGAGATGGTTTGGGGTGAACTGGACCGCTCACCGCTTCAATTTTGAATAATCCCCAACAGTGTCACCAGCAAAGCGCCCCCACACCATCACACCACCTCCTCCATGCTTCACGGTGGGAACTAGGCATGTGGAGTCCATCCGTTCACCTTTTCTGCGTGCAAAGTAGTAATCAAAGCAAAAGGTGGCTACTTTGAAGAACCTAGAATTTAAGACATATTTTCAGTTGTTTCACACTTTTTTGTAAAGTGTAATGTATAATTCCACATGTGTTAGTTCATAGTTTTTATGCCTTCAGTGTGATTTTACAATTTTCATAGTCATCAAAATACAGAAGAATCTTTGAATGAGAAGGTGTGTCCAAACTTTTGGTCTGTACTGTATATATATATATAATCCTGGGCTGTTATAAATGCAATGTTTGTGAAATAAACAAACGCTGTTTATTTTGTTCATCACTTACAAAATATTCAAGTTGACTCCAGTTACTGTATTGAAACCTTTCCCTGTTGAATAGATTTTTGGATCCATCCTTACCCAGAAAATACAGGGAGAGAATTTCCTGTCATCAAGATAGTAAAAGCCCAGAGAAAAGCAGCACAATATAAGTCCTTCTTCTAGCATGTATACAACAATTGATCACTTACGTGAAGCATTACACAGAAGTGCATTAGACCCGATAAAGTGTACTAGTATACAGCAATCAAAGATGCCAAGGGTTGAAGCAATTCTCCTACCCTTCCATTGCATAGAGCAGATCTTGATTCTAATAGAAGGTCTTAGCTGTAGTGAATGCATTCCTTTGAATGTCTCACTTCGCAAGACTTCCTTAGAGATATAATGAGGAGGATTGATTGGATTGGCGCACGTTGCGAGCTCAGCAATATAGCAACTACACTAAGTAACACATGACACGTTTACTCAAAGAATCAGGTAGTATAGGTCACTCAAGAAAAATCTAACATTGAACTGTTGCTTCATGTCTTTTTATTGTCCTCTTCACAGTCTAGGCATCATATCTATGAGAGAGCTGAGTGCAGGAACTGCAAGGCAGCACATCCAGCACTTGTTACTAGAGATGAGCAATCCTGTGGAAGTTTGGGTTCTGGTACCCTACCCAAATTTTATTCCAAAGTTTGGTTCTTGTACCAGAACTTTACCTGAACTTGAACCAGAACCCGATCTTCATTGAACACAATGAGGACCCAAACCTTTGATCCATAAAATTCCCTCCCTCCTGAAATGGACTTCCCACAGAACTTCAATCATAGCAACAGACTTCCGGGAGGAGTGCGTGTTCGGCGTTTAGCACCGGACATTAACTGTCCGGTATGAACCCCGAACTTTTAAGTTCGGGTTCGCTCATCTCTACTTGTAACTCTCTCTAAGGAGCTAAAGGGATTGCATGTGCCACTAAGTAATGCACCTTTAGGAGCAGGATAAGGGAAATATTGTTCTATAGAAGGCCTCGTGTACATGTTGTGTATTTGGTGAGTTTTTTTACCTCAGTATTTGTAAGCCAAAACCACGAGAGGGTGATAAATACAGAAGTGGTGACGTGTTTCTATTATACTTTTCCTCTGATTGTTCCGCTCCTTGTTTTGGCTTACTGATACTGAGGTAAAAAACTCACCAAATACTCAATATGTGCAGTCCTTGAAAAAAAGAGCCATGGCAACAACTATTTCGGTCACATGTCTGTCCATGCAGGAAGATAAAGAATGGGGCACCATTGGCTACTTGGGTAGCTTTAACAGAGGGGCAGCAGGTCATCAGTAAAATTAGTTTTTTTATTTTACAGAATGCTGAACTGTTTTTGAAAAAAAAACACATGATTAGACAACTGCTTTGATTTAAATTTGTGCTAAGTTAAATTTAAAGAGAATCTGTCATCACATGCTTGCATTTTAAAGTAAAGGCATGGCCGTAATTGCACCGTTATACAGATTAAATAGATACATTTAGTGAAGAAATCACCATCCTGGTTAGTTTATAATCAGCATTTGTTTAGGTGTAATAAGCTCTTGATGCATAGGGGTGGGATTGTGGGTAGGGTCTTTGGCTCCTGTCCTTGCTTCTCTGCCTGCCCCTGGTGTTTGTATCTGCTTCTTTTTATAAAGTTTGTGCCGGTGCCATCCTTGACAGGCGCTTGCGCCGATTGATCTCCAGTTGGTCTGTAGCAAAATTGTACCTGCGGCTCCACATGCACAGATTTAAATATTGGCTCGCCACTTTACTGAAAACCTATGGGAGATCAATTTGTGCAAGTGCTACCAGTGGTTAGGATGCTGCCAGCATGAGCTTTAAAATAGGAGGTGGATACAGACACCAGAGGCAGCTGGAAGAGCAGGCATCAATTAATTGGCATCAGTCAGTTCATTGTCATTTATAGGACAAACAAATATTTTTTCAGAACCCCTGTGTGTTTTAAAGTAGTGTTTCAAATAAATAATTGGCATCAGCCATCTTGCTGCAATTTGTAGGCAAAATAAATAATTAAATAATAAATAATAATTTCAGGACCACTGTGTGTTCTCTAGTAGTACGATTAAACAACAGTGCTGCAACGTCACTTCTGCCTTCCAGCTCACCGACTGATATCCGACATACCAACAAGGTGGAACTCCACTTTGCATATGCTGTGCGAGCAGCAGCAGGCAATAGTGGAGTTTCAGCTGCAGCACACATGGCTGAGTCGCTCTGCAGAACACCACTTCTCCATCAACGAATGGGCCTTCATGCGGGACGTGTGTGCTGGCTTGCGCTGCATCAAATATTCCACCAATATTGCCAGCACTGATGACGTCATCATAAACGTTACTATATCATTTATTTGCCTGCTGAAAAAAACAATTCAGGCCAAGATGGGTGCGGTTGTGACACCAGAGGAAGAGGAACAGGAGGAGCAGGGCCATTTCACACTGTTATCAGGCCTGTCGTCCACACATGGCTCTGAGAGTGGGTTACTGACTCAATATCGGCCAGGTAACGAACTGTACAGCCAGGGGACAATTTAAGAGGATGATGATGATGATTATGAGGAGGAACAACCGTATGCAGAGCAGGGTGGCACTCAGATCAGCTCACAGGCATCACTGGAGCAGTGTACAAAGTGTACAAAGACGATACACATTCCATGAAGAAGAGCTTGTCGTTGCCTCTGGCCTGGCACACATGAGCGAATACCTGCTGCAGTGCCTGCTCAATGACTGTCAAGTTGCTCGTATTGTTACCAGTGCAGATTACTGGATGGCCACCATGCTGGATCCCCGCTACAAAGAAAACGTACCATCATTACTTCAATCACTGGTGCGGGAGTGGCCAAATGCTTGAATACAAGCAGGTGTGAAGTATCCACAATCGATGGTTTTGGGAGCCATGTCATCTGCTGGTGTAGATCCACTGTGTTTTATCAAAACCAAAGTCAGCGCAGCCGTCTACCAGGAAATTTTAGAGCACTTCATGCTTCCCTCTGCCGACAAGCTTATTGGAGATAGAAATTTAATTCTCCAGCAGGAATTGGCACCTGTCCACACTGCCAAAAGTACCAATACCTGGTTTAAAAACAACAGTATCATAGTGCTTGATACGGCCAGCAAACTCGTCTGACCTTAACCCCATAGAGAATCTATGGGACATTGTCAAAAAGAAGATGAGAGACACCAGACCCAACAATGCAGATGAGCTGAAGGCTGCTATCAAAGCATGTAAGCCATGTAAGGGCTTGTTTTTTGTGGGACAAGTTGTACTTTTGAACGACACCATTGGTTTTCCCATATAGTTTACTCACAATTTTATTTACATTTTTTTACCATGTTAACCAAATTTTAAAGCTGACCTGCCATTATGATTCTCCAGGTCATTCCAAGTTTGTAGACACCAAACATGTATAAGTTGTTTTTTATTTAAATGGTGAAAAAAAATCCAAAATTTGTTAAAAAAATTAAAAAAACACGTCATTTCCGAGACCTGTAGGGTCTCTATTTTTCATGATCTGGGGCTCGGTAAGGGCTTATTTTTTGCGCGCAGAGCTGACGTTTTTAATGATACCATTTTGGTGTGGATACGATCTTACCATTATTGCATTTTAATGCAATGTTGCGGTGACCAAAAAAATGTAATTCTGGCGTTTTGCCTTTTTTTCACTATGTCGTTTACTGATTGGATTAATTCTTTTTATATATTTATAGATCGGGCGGTTCTAAACCCGGCGATACCGAATATATGAATTTTTTGTTTTATTTTGAATGGGGCAAATAGGGGGTGATTTGAACTTTTATGTTTTTTTATTTTTTGATATTTTTAAAAACTTTTTTTTACTTTTCCGATCACCTCTGCTACACACTGGCGATGATCAGATTGCCTGTGTGTAGCAGAAATGCCCACTTACTATGAGCGCCGACCGCTTGACGACGCTCATAGCAATCCATCAATGACAACCACAGGGGTCTCCTGCAGATCCTGAGTTGTCATGCCCACCCATCGGCAACCCATGGTCATCTGACACGGGCGCTGATGGGCGGGATTAGTGACAAGCTTCCGACGTGATCACATTAAATTCCGCTGTCAGAGATTGACAGTGGCATTTAACGCGTTAACAGCTGCGGCAGTTAGGAGCACATGTCAGCTGTTCAAAACAGCTGATATGTGCTGGGAAAGATGTAGGCTCAGCGCCGGATCCCACATCAAAGGGAGGGAGATGACATGCACTGTACATGTACGGCACATGTCGTAAAGGGGATAACCCCTTTCCGACGTTGGGCGTAATAGTATACCCATGTAAGATCCCTCCCTTTGATGTGGGCTCCGGCACTGAGCTCACATCTTTCCTGGCACATGTCAGCTGTTTTGAACATCTGACATGTGCCTCTAACAGCCGCGGGTGGAATCACTGTTAACCTGCGGCTGTTAACCCGTTAAATTCTGCTGTCAATCTCTGACAGCAGCATTTAAATCGTGCTTCTGGGAAGCGTGCCAGAAATCACATCGACGACCCCGTCACGTGATTGTGGGTCACCGATGGGTTGGAATGACAACCAGAGGTCTCCAGCAGACCTTTATGGTTGTCATAGCCGGATTGCTATGAGCGCCACCCAGTGGTCGGCGCTCATAACAAGCGAGCATTTCTGTTATATACAGGCAATCTGCTCATCACCTGCATGTAGCAGAGCCGATTGGACAACTGCAGCTTCTACTCTCCCATGGAGACTATTGAAGCCATGCAAAAAGTAAAACAATGTTTTTAAAAATATAAAAAAATAAAAAAAATTTAAAGTTCAAATCACCCCCTTTAGCCCCATTCAAAATAAAAAAATCAAACATACATATATTTTGTATTGCCACATTCAGAATCGCCCGATCTATTAATATAAAAAAGAATTAAGCCGTTTGTTAAAAGGCGTAACGAGAAAAAAAGTCATAACGCCAGAATTAAGTTTTTTGGTTGCCGCTAAATTGCAATAAAATGCAATAACGGGCAATCAAAAAATCGTATCTACACCAAAATGGTATCAATAAAAACGTAAGCTTTGCACGCAAAAAATAAACCCTCACCACAGCCCCAAATCACGAAAAACGGAGACACTACAGGTCTCGGAAAATGGCACCATCTTTTTTTTTTTTTTACTAAAGTTTGGATTTTTTTATCAGTTAAATAGTTAAATAAAAAAAAACCTAGACATGTTTGGTGTCTATGGACTCATAATGATCTGGATATTCATAATGGCAGGTTAATTTTAGCATTTAGTGAATATGGAAAAAAAAAGCAACTGTGGAATTGCACTTTTTTTGCAATTTCACTTCACTTGAAATTTATTTCCCATTTTCCAGTACAAGATATGTTAAAGCCAATGGTGTGGTTCAAAAGTATAACTTGTCCCGCAAAAACAAGCCCTCACTTGGCCATTTTGACCAAAAAATAAAAAAGTTATGGCTCTGGGAAGAAGGGGAGCAAAAAGCGAAAATGCCAAAACGGAAAATGGCCCGGGGGTTAAGGGGTTAAGCTATGTCAATGGGAGTGATGAGCATCTAAGCATATTTTCTACTCTTATGCAACCATGTCTGTGATAGTACTGTGTCAACAGCTGCTGTGTGTATTCTTTAACCCATGTCTGTGGGAGTACTGTGCCTTTATGCCACTGTGTGAACTCTGCAACCCTGTTTGTAGGGATACTGGGTCTCATTATCTGGGTGTGAAAATTTTAATCAGCTTTCTGAAGGAAATGTGAAAACATGCTCTGTGGGTTAAATTTGTTATCAGCTTCTGTGAGGGAAATGTGGAAACATGACCAGTGTGTTCAATTTGTTATCAGCTTCTATGGGGGTACTGTGCTCAAAAGCCTCTGATACTCTGTAGCTGTGTCTGTGCGAGTAGTGTGCCTAAAAAATAATTTTACTTTATATTTGTGGCTGGGTCTGATGTTCATTAAAGGATTTTCATACTCATTCTGATTACAGAGCCTCTAAATTGTAATGGACAGTTGAAAATTGGTTAATTTGCTTGAGTACTGCCTTCCATGGATGTGGTACACATTTATCAGGCTGCCTCTCTGAAATAGAACACTGATGATTCTCCGTTACCCGTGTGTACTCTGCAACCCCGTACGTGGGCAGTTTGAGATTGGATGGCTGAGCGTATCTCCTGTTCCTTCACTGTTCCTTCACTTTGTGTTCCTCCGGGTCCTCTCTTAATTATGGCCCCGGCTTGAACAAGCAAGAAAATGGAAACGGAGTAAAATTCCATTATCCCTAGCTGAAGTATTCAGGCATGGTTGTGTAAGGAGGAGAACCGGGCTGCGGGTACCTGTACCGAGCCGAGTCCGGAACTGTTGAGGCTGCCTCCCGTGTTGCCTGGGGAAGAAATGAGGAGCCGGACCAACCCCATGACCCAGGAAAGCGGGGTAACTTAAAAAGGAAAGTGCGCGCAGCAGCAGGCAGTTTGGCGCCAACCCGTAGCAGCGCGCAGTCAGGTGAGCAGCACACTCCGTCCCACGAAATACCGGCACCGCGACTGGCCGCGTTGGTTGGTTCCCTGCCGTCTGCAATGGAACCGCTGCGCTGGGAGGTGCCGCGCTCAGTGACTGCCGGAGATAGTGGTGCCATGCGCTCCGTGACTGTGAGTACTGTGCACGTGCAGAGAAGGGAAAGCTATGTACCAGACGCACTCGTGTGACCTTCCCTGTCTCTGTCACACCAGTTCCGTTGGACTCTAAAAGTGCCGCGGCTTTGTTTGTTCTGGTGCACGTGTTTATGGACTAGGGAAGGAAGGTACCGGAGACTGACCGCTGCTGCCAGAAGACGGACTACCGTTTGAAGGACCCCATCTGAAGACAACACCCCCGGACTCCGCCGAAGCTACAACCCCCGCATGATCATCTTCCACAGAGAATCACACAGGACACAATAAGTTTGCTTTCACTGGATGTCACGCGGTCTTATGATATGTGTACGATGTCAGTAAACTATTCTTAAAAGAACAACACTCTATACAACATATAGATTAGCAACATCAGCATGTAAATATAGAATAGATTTACCTGACACGATATCCGTTGAACTCAGGGTTAATCTTGAGGACTTGATACACTGTCACAGGAAAGAGGAGGACCGGGGGTCTAACCTGACCCTAAACTGGGGTCCTAACTAATCCCTCACCTTGGAGGTACTGATAATGGTTCAGAGGTCCAAGTCTCCAGCCTAACCCTGTCTCCTATCAGTCCCTGAACCCTGTAATCAGTCCTAAGAAGGATTCTGATTACCACCAAAGGGATATGGGCTGATCTCTGCTAAATACACAGATTAGACATATAAGACAGACTGGAGAAAACACAGACTTGCATACACACTCAAACACAGAAGGAACATAAATGATCTGGGATATAAAACTCTAAGCAAGGTGAGCTTAAAACAACTAAGGAGCTCTTTAACTTAAGTCTATACAGATACAATCCTATCTGTGGTCTGCATGAAGATTATTTAAAGAGAAAAACCAATCAACAAATAATTAATTGCAGCCGGGAGAAAACTGCACCCAGTCCCAGAACTGAGCACAGACAGAATTAACTCCCTAACTGCCAAACACAAAGAAACAGCAACTCAGCTGTGAGAAGTCAGAATGTGCAACCGCGACGATCTTCGTGGCGATGCACACATGACAGTACCCCCCCTTCTACGAGGGGCCTCCGGACCCTCAGGGCCAGGTTTGCCCGGGTGAGTTCTGTGGAAGGTCCGCACCAAACGATCTGCGTTAATGTCAGAGCAGGAACCCACGTCCTCTCCTCTGGACCATACCCTTCCAATGCACCAAGTACTGAAGGGACCGGCGATTCAGACGTGAGTCAATGATCTTTGACACTAGAAACTCCAAGTTACCATTGACCACCACTGGAGGAGGAGGTAGAGGTGATGGTAAGACTGGTGCCACGTACCTCTTAAGTAATGACTTGTGGAACACATTATGAATTTTAAACGTAGGAGGGAGGTCCAGACGAAATGCCACAGGATTAATTATGGAACTGATCCTGTACGGCCCGATGAATCTGGGGCCCAGCTTCCAGGAGGGAACTTTAAGTTTTATATTCCTGGTAGACAACCATACCAGATCGTTCACATTAAGATCTGGACCAGAAACTCTCCTCCTATCAGCCATACGTTTATAACGGTTCCCCATAGCACTCAGATTATTCAATACACCTCTCCACACTGAAGCAAGTGACGACGAGAAACGCTCCTCCTCAGGAATCCCAGAAGGGCCCCCCCCATTGAATGTACAAAACTGGGGATGAAAACCATATGCCCCAAAAAACGGGGACTTACCAGTGGACTCGCTCCGCCTGTTGTTAAGAGCGAACTCTGCCAGAGGCAAGAAAGAAGACCAGTCCTCCTGGTTCTCTGAGACAAAACACCGAAGATAAGTCTCTAGGCTTTGATTCAGACGCTCTGTCTGACCATTGGTCTGCGGATGAAAAGCCGAGGAAAATGACAATTGCATCCCCGACGTAAACAAAATGCCCTCCAAAACTTGGACACAAACTGAGACCCCCTATCTGACACCACATCAGAAGGCAACCCATGAAGTCTCACAATCTCCCCAATGAACACCTGCGCCAGAGTTTTAGCATTAGGGAGGGCAGGAAGAGCAATGAAATGTGCCATCTTACTGAACCTGTCAACAACCACCAGTATGACAGTCTTCCCTGACGACTGAGGAAGGTCCGTGATGAAGTCCATAGACAAATGAGTCCATGGACGCTCCGGAAGTTTCAAGGGTAAGAGGGTCCCAGACGGACGGGTATGAGGGGTCTTAGAGCGAGCACAAACCCCACAGGACGCGACAAAAGTTAAAACATCTTTATTAACGTTAGGCCACCAAAACCGGCGAGAAAGGAGATCTAAAGTAGCCTTACTCCCTGGATGTCCTGCTAAAGCAGAATTATGATGTGCCTCAATAACCTTTTGTCTCAACTGATTTGGGACAAACAGTCTCCCTGGAGGTCCTGCAGGGGCGTCCCCCTGAGCCTCTAACACCTCCTCCTCAAGCTCAGAACATACAGCCGACACTACCACCCCCTCCTGAAGGATAGGAATCGGGTCATCCATTTTCCTGGCCCCTGGGAAACTGCGAGACAAGGCATCCGCCTTAACATTCTTAGATCCAGGGCGATAAGTGACAACAAAATTAAACCTGGTAAAAAACAACGACCATCGAGCTTGTCTGGAATTCAGACGCTTAGCAGATTCCAAATACAGCAGGTTCTTGTGATCAGTAATGACGGTGACCGGGTGAACTGCCCCCTCCAAAAAGTGACGCCATTCTTCAAAAGCCAACTTAATGGCCAAAAGTTCCCTATTGCCGATATCATAATTCCTTTCGGCGGACGACAATTTTTTAGAAAAGAAAGCGCACGGATGCCATTTACCAGGGACGGACCCTGGGACAATATTGCACCCACCCCTACGTCAGACGCGTCCACCTCCACAACGAACGGCTGTGATGCATCTGGTTGGATGAGAACGGGTGCCGAAGCAAAACATTTTTTCAAAGAGGAAAAAGCTTGGCAAGCTTTGTCCGACCATTTAGAAAAATCCGTCCCTTTTCTTGTCATGTCAGTGAGAGGTTTGACAACAGATGAGAAATTACAAATAAATTTCCGGTAGTAGTTAGCAAACTCCAGAAAACGCTGCAGAGCCTTAAGATCCTCTGGCTGATCCCATTCAAGCACTGCTCTCACCTTTTCAGGGTCCATACGGAAACCGGAGGCTGACACCAAGAAACCCAAAAACTGAAGTTCCTGTACGGCGAATACACACTTTTCCAGTTTGGCGTATAGTTTATTGTCTCGCAAGATCTGCAACACCTGTCTCACATGCTCCTGGTGAGACACAAGATCTGGTGAGTAAATTAAAATGTCATCCAAATATACGACCACAAACAGCCCCACCAGATGACGAAAAATGTCATTAACAAAATGTTGGAATACTGCTGGTGCAGTAGTCAGACCAAAAGGCATGACAAGGTTCTCATAATGTCCCTCCGGCGTGTTAAACGCCGTTTTCCACTCATCCCCCTCTTTTATCCTAATCAGATTATACGCCCCCCTGAGATCCAATTTAGAGAACCATTTGGCGCCAACAATTTGATTGAAGAGATCAGGAATCAGAGGGAGTGGATACGGATCTCGAACAGTAATCCGATTAAGTTCGCGGAAATCCAAGCAAGGGCGTAGGCCTCCATCTTTTTTCTTCACAAAGAAGAACCCCGCGGCCTGGGAAGATGAAGGTCTAATATGCCCTTTGGCCAGACTTTCCGAAATATAATCTTTCATAGCCTGCCTCTCAGGACCAGAAAGGTTATATAACCTAGCTTTAGGTAACTTAGCATCAGGAAGTAAATTAATAGAGCAGTCATACACGCGATGAGGAGGCAACTCCTGACACCCCTCCTCAGAGAACACATCCCCAAAGTCCTCCAAAAAAGGAGGCAAAGTACTAGGCACGACCGCACTGATGACTGTGTTCATGCAGTTACTTTTGCAAAACTCCCCCCATTGGCTTATATCTCTGGACTGCCAATTAATCACAGGGTTATGTTTAACCAACCAAGGAAGTCCCAACACAATAGGAGTAGGTAGACCCTCCAACACATAACAAGATAATAGTTCCCTATGTATTGCCCCTACCCGAAGGTCAATGTTATGAACCTCATGAACAAAGCTACCTTGGCCGAGAGGCCTGGCGTCAATGGAGAATATAGGGATCGGTTTGACCAATACACTCAGATGCATACCTTGAGCCTGAGCAAACTGAGCGTCAACCAGATTAGCCCCGGACCCACTATCAAGAAGAACAGAAAATCTCTCCACTCTCGTACCAACCACCACCTCCACTGGTACAAGGAACTGAGAAGAACTAGCGGACGAAATACATACTCCCAGGTTGTCGTCCACCACACAACCTGGGATTAACAGTTTTCCGGCGACTTTTTGCTCAACAAGGCACGGGATGGACATCCCCCAACAAAATGTCCCTCTTTCCCGCAGAAGAAACACCTTCTAGTCCTGCGGCGTACCGCCAATCCCCTCCTACGAAATGATGTCCCTCCCAACTGCATAGGCTCCTCCGAACAGACAAGGGGAACCTCAACATAAGGGACTTTAGTAGTAGGTGGAGTAACAACAGGGGGCGGAGTTACCTCGCACCTCTCCCGGAGCCGTCTATCAGTACGGATAGCTAGGGCCATAGCAGCCTCCAGTGATGGAGGAGAATCATACTGAGCCAAAACGTCCTTTAATTTGTCAGAAAGCCCATGACAAAACTGGCTCCTAAGAGCTGGGTCATTCCACTGAGTATCTGTGGCCCATCTACGGAACTCAGAAGCAAATTCCTCCGCCGGACGATCTCCCTGCTGTATCTTACGTAATTTTGTCTCAGCAAGAGAGACCCGATCTGGGTCATCATATACCAAACCCAGGGCAGTAAAAAATCGATCTACTGACTGTAGAGACCGGGGATCCCGGAGGAAGGGAGAAGGCCCAGGATTGAGGGTCCCCTTGTAGGAGCGAGATAACAATTCCCACTCTCTGCTCTTCACTCCCTGATGATCGAGGCCGAAGCCGAAAATACAATTTACATGCTTCCCTGAAGGTAAAAAATTTGTCTCGCCCACCAGTGAACCTGTCCGGGAGAGCTACTTTAGGTTCAAATCTGGTTTGCTCCAAGGGAGACAAAACTTTGGACTTAATGTCCGTCAGCTCCATGGATAATCCCTGCAACTGCAGAGCCAGCTGGGCTACTGGATCCATGGCAACTGGGAATAATTTTATTGGCCAGTGAAAATGTCACGCGGTCTTATGATATATGTACGATGTCAGTAAACTATTCTTAAAAGAACAACACTCTATACAACATATAGATTAGCAACATCAGCATGTAAATATAGAATAGATTTACCTGACACGATATCCGTTGAACTCAGGGTTAATCTTGAGGACTTGATACACTGTCACAGGAAAGAGGAGGACCGGGGGTCTAACCTGACCCTAAACTGGGGTCCTAACTAATCCCTCACCTTGGAGGTACTGATAATGGTTCAGAGGTCCAAGTCTCCAGCCTAACCCTGTCTCCTATCAGTCCCTGAACCCTGTAATCAGTCCTAAGAAGGATTCTGATTACCACCAAAGGGATATGGGCTGATCTCTGCTAAATACACAGATTAGACATATAAGACAGACTGGAGAAAACACAGACTTGCATACACACTCAAACACAGAAGGAACATAAATGATCTGGGATATAAAACTCTAAGCAAGGTGAGCTTAAAACAACTAAGGAGCTCTTTAACTTAAGTCTATACAGATACAATCCTATCTGTGGTCTGCATGAAGAATTTCACTGGCAACTCCCAACACAGACAACCAGAGATTTAAAGGAAACTAATCAACAAATAATTAATTGCAGCCGGGAGAAAACTGCACCCAGTCCCAGAACTGAGCACAGACAGAATTAACTCCCTAACTGCCAAACACAAAGAAACAGCAACTCAGCTGTGAGAAGTCAGAATGTGCAACCGCGACGATCTTCGTGGCGATGCACACATGACACTGGACTACTCTTGTTTTACATTTATAATTCGTACCATCCACCCTTTAACCATTTACCTCCCTGCGAGGAGTGAAAACCCCATTCAACAAATAGTTATATTTTGTTAATCCTTGCTCTACCTCTTGCCGGGCACTGCATCACACAACCTGCTTACAGTTGCCTGCTTTGAACACTAATTTTTTTCAAGGAAAACGCTTTGAGCCCCTGAGATCCTAAGGCAACAGCATGGAGGAGGCATCCCAAGGCATAGGGGCAGAGACTGGAGGTTACAAGCCTCGCAGTGGACCGCCAGCTATATACAGAATCAAAGGACGAGCTTATTATCTGCTGTACGCTACCGAAGATAAACGTTTGGTTCTGTGGGTGAAATTTGTAATCTGCTAATATAGTGGTACTCTGCCTCATACTCTGTGGGTGAAATTTGTAAGCTGATAATGTAAGGCTACTCTACCCCATGCTCTGTAGGTGAAATTTTTTATAAGATTCTGTAGGGTTACTGTGCCCAATGGTCTGTGGGTGAAATTTTAAGAATACTCTATGGGGGTACTCTGGCTCATGCTCTGTGGGCGAAATTTTTGATTGGACTGGAGGAAGCAAGCCTCAGTCTCTGTGAGAACAGTGTTAACATTTTTATGTTATTCATTTACTTCCTATTTTACAATGATTGCTATAATGACAGAACCCGTTTAAGTCATTTTCCTATCCACATTTGATTGCAGGGCAATTGTCCTGCATTGATCCCCATTTTGCTTCCTTTTGCCGCCCCCTAGCTCTTAGACCATTTTATAGCCATTTTACAGCACTTAAGTTTGATTCCTCATTGACTTGAATGTGGTTCGGAGTTGGGTGTCAAGTTCGAGTCCCATACTGGACTTTTTAAAAAGTCCGCCCAAAACCATCCACAGGTTCGCTCATCACTAATGACAACCTATAGTTGAAGTGGATGGAGATCTACACTCCCTGACAGAAGTTATGTCGCTTATGTTTTCATATGCAACAGATTAGGACTTCTATATTATAAGTAAAAGGAGGACTTTATGCTGACCTGACAGTAGATGGCGATGTTGTGTAACGTTTCCTTCTTTAATGTATTGTATAAGAATTAGTCTCTCTTCTGTTTAGTTTCACTTTCGTTTTGTTCATGTTTGCTGATGCAATGCTGTAATGTCTGTGCATTATTCTTTTACTCATGTTCAGAGAAGTAAATGCTTGTTATCCCATCCAACTTGCTCTGTGAAGTTTCCTCTACAAAGGTGTGGATTCAGAAGCTGTGCAACAGCTTATCCATGTTTTGTAGATCAAAGCTTATAACCTGACGTTAAATTCATCCATTGGTTTTATAAATTACTCTTTTGAGAGCTGAAACCCTCCCAAATTTGGTTTAGGTTACGAAAATAAATTGGCATCAATGCTGAAATATTGATCATGTAATGAACACAGAATGGTCAAATTTTGGCAAGACAAAAGTTTTGTCGCCCACAGAAAGTAATGTGATATTCAAACAAATAATTATCTTAAAATACAAATATATGTTGCATAACATTGGTGAATGAAGTTGTGGTGCTATTAGAGTCATATTTAATATTTTGTGTGACTTCCATGAGCTTGAAGGACTGCATCCATGCGGTTCAACAATGATTATACCATTTATTAATGAAGTCATCAGGAATAGCAAAGAATGCAGTCTTACATGCCTCCCAGAGTTGTCATCCAAGCTTCCTCTTTCATCAAAACATGCTCAATGATGTTCATGTCTGGTGACTGGGCTGGCCAGTCATTGAGCACCTTGATCTTTTTTGCCTGGAGGAACTTTGTTCTAGAGATGGATGTATGTGATGGAGCACCATCCTGCTGCAGAATTTGACCCCTTTTATGATTTGGAATGTAAGAGGTAGCTAATACGTCTTGATATTTTAGGCTATTGATATTGCCTTCCATCTTGCAAATGTTTCACACACCCCCATGCTGAATGTAACCCCAGACCATGATCTTTCCACCACCAAATTTAACTGTTTTCTGGGTGTATTTTGGATCCATACGGGCTCCAGTATGTCTCCTGCAGTATTTGCGGCGGCTGTGGTGTAATTCTACTGAAGATTCATCAGAGAAATTCACCTTCTGCCCCTTTTCCAGTGTCCATCTGTTTATCAGGCTGTGGGACTTTTCAAATGCCACACGGATTTTTATTTGCCTTTTGTTTAGTGCTGGCTTCTGGGGACTGATTCGACCATGGAGGCCATTTCGAGACAGAATCCTACAAACTGTTCTAGTTGACACAGGGACTTTAGGTGACCAGGCCTGTTGGAGCTCTGCTGCAGTGGAAGAAGGGCTTGCTTTGGAATTTCTAACCAACAAACGTTCCTCCTGAGCAGTTGTCTTGCGGAGTCTGCCAGACCAGGGCTTGTCAAATACATCTCCAGTCTCTTCAAATCTTTTTTTAATTCTTTGTACTTGATGCTGAGACACATTAAAGGTGCCAGCCACCTCTGCAGTGGATCTGGTCTTCAGCCTCTTGATAATCCAGGATTTGGTCGCAGGTTGGTTTTTTGGCATGTTGTCAGAGCTCAAGTTGCAGTTCAAGTGAAGGTTAAGTGTGCTGGGTTTCTTTTTATACACACCCACTAATTAACCGATCATTTACTGAGCACTGGTGAGGATGTAAACTAGGATTGGGTGCATTATATGACCAGGTGACAAAACTTTTGTCTTGCCAAAATCTGACCATTCTGTGTTCATTAAATGATCAATATTTCAGCATTGATGTCAATTTATTTTCTTAACCTAAAGCAAATTTGGGAGGGTTTCAGCTTTCAAAAGAGTAATTTATAAAACGAATGGATGAATTTAACGTCAGGTTATAAGCTTTGATTTACATAACATGGATAAGCGACATTACTTCTGTCAGGGAGTGTATGCTGTTGAAGTGCAGGGAATTGTAAATGGCAGTCTGTTATCTGATGATGGAGAAAGTGAAGTGACAACTGCCGAGAATGTATTTCTAGCACTCAAAGCTGTTGTCAGTTTTTAATGTGTTTGAGTCTCTAGCGCTGGCAGTTGTAATCCTTCATTCAACAAGAGTTGCTCTTTCAGTAATAGTGTTAATTAAAATGAGCAAGAAATTATCACTTCACCTGAAAAACTAATGAACTAATTGTTATATTTTCAATAACGTAATAAAGTAAGCTTCATCATGAAAGGGAAAGAGATGATTATGTGAATAGGTACCTAAGCAGTGATCTTTTAGCCATCTGAAGTAGGATGTGTTGTGTTTTTTGCTCCCCTTCTTCCCAGAGCCATACATTTTTTATTTTTCCATCAATATGGCCATGTGAGGGCTTGTTTTTTGCGAGACGAATTGATGCTTTTAAATGGCACCATTGGTTTTACCATGCCGTGTAACAGGAAACGGGAAAAAAATTCAAAGTGCGGTGAAATTGCAAAAAAGGTGCAATCCAACACTTGTTTTTTGTTTGGCTTTCTTACTAGGTTCACTAAATGTTAAAACTGACCTACCATTATGATTCTCCAGCTCATTATGAGTTCATAGACACCAAACATGTCTAGGTTCTTTTTTATTTAAGTGGTGAAAAAAATTCCAAAGTTTGTAAAAAAAAAAAGCAGTGTTTCCATTTTTAGGGATCTGGGGCTGGGTGTGGGCTTATTTTTTGTGTGCAGATCTGATGTTTTTATTGATACCATTTTGGTGCAGATACGTTCTTTTGATCCCCCATTATTGCATTTTATTGCAATGTTGAAGCAAACCAAAAAAGTAATTCTGGCGTTTCGATTTTTTTTTCGTTACGTCTTTTAACGATTCGATTAATTCTTTTTATATTTTGATATATTGGGGGATTCTGAACGTGGCGATGCCAAATATGTGTATATTTGATTTTTTTGTATTGTTTTGTTTTGAATGGGGCGAAGGGGGGTGATTTGAACTTTTATATTTTTTTATTTTTTTTATATTTTTAAAAACATTTTTTTTACTTTTTACTTGCTTCACTTGAAGCTGCAGCTGTCCGATCGCCTCTGATACATAGAGCAGGGCTGCATTGGACGTTAAGGGGTTAAAGAAGCACTCCCATCAAAATATGTATCCTGACGAAGAGGGAATGTGTCCCTTGAAACGCGTTAGTAGCTGATTTCACCGGCACCCATCCTCCCAGCTTCGTGACGTCATGCTTAGCTCCGCTACTCTTCTTTCTCGTGCCCGAAACTCAGCGTTGCTTCCGGCCAGAGCACGCGAGACAACGGCGCTTTTCCTTGCCCAGCGGCAGCTTTCATCTCACTCCAGCCGAACGGCACCCCACATCTCCAGAAGCGGCTCCCAGCACCATTGATGCGCTCCTTGTGAGCAGCTTTTCATCATCAATAGTCGCCAGAGCTGAGGGCACACCACCGCTATCTCTGCAAGCGGCTCCCAGCACCATCGATGCGCTCCTTGTGAGCGCCTTCCCTGCACCAACAGCTTACCTCAGTCTGTTTCAGCTCACAATCCCCCGGAATTGGAACACACTGCATCACCAATGCCAGCATCAGTAAGTAACTAACTTATTTACGTATATACTGTACATGCTCTGCTTTGTTATTTATTATCATCATCAGTATTAATACTTATTATTTATATTCTTTTGCATATTACCCAGAGTTTGGTA
Source organism: Oophaga sylvatica (assembly GCA_033576555.1). Classification (NCBI taxonomy): domain Eukaryota; kingdom Metazoa; phylum Chordata; class Amphibia; order Anura; family Dendrobatidae; genus Oophaga; species Oophaga sylvatica. Next base: position 421,821,863 of record JARQOD010000004.1, on the reverse strand, counting down.
CCTAGGTGAATCCTTTGGAAAAACACTCCTGACCTTTGTCTTATCACTATGTTTCGGATCCTCAGCATTTTCATACCATCTATAACCACTAAAAGTGAACCCACTATTGTTAGGAGTGTGCAATAAACAGGTTGATTATATTTCAGATAGTGAAGGACCGACTACATAGTAACATAGTAACATAGTTATTAAGGTTGAAGGAAGACTTTAAGTCCATCTAGTTCAACCCATATCCTATCCTAACCTGCCCTAACATGTTGATCCAGAGGAAGGCAAAAAAAACCATGTGGCAAACAGTAAGCTTCACATTGGGGAAAAAAATTCCTTCCCGACTCCACATACGGCAATCAGACTAGCTCCCTGGTTCAACGCAATATATAGGAAACTAGTGAATATAGCCTGTAATATTATACTTTTCAAGAAAGGCATCCAGTCCCTTCTTAAATTTTAGTAGGGAATCACTCATTACAACATTAGACGGCAGAGAGTTCCATAGTCTCACTGCTCTTACAGTAAAGAATCTGCGTCTGTGATTATGACTAAACCTTCTTTCCTCCAGACGTAGAGGATGCCCCCTTGTCCCCGTCACAGGTCTAAGAGTAAAAAGATCATTAGAAAGGTCTTTGTACTGTCCCCTCATATATTTATACATTGTAATAAGATCACCCCTAAGCCTTCGTTTTTCCAAACTAAATAACCCCAAGTGTAATAACCTGTCTTGATATTGCAGAACCCCCAGTTCTCTAATAACCTTGGTCGCTCTTTGCACCCGCTCCAGTTCAGCTATGTCTTTCTTATACACCTGAGACCAGAACTGTACACAGTATTCTAAGTGTGGTCGCACTAGTGACTTGTATAGAGGTAAAATTATGTTCTCCTCATGAGCATCTATGCCTCTTTTAATGCATCCCATTATTTTATTTGCCTTGGCAGCAGCTGCCTGACAGTGGCCACTAAATGTGAGTTTGTCGTCCACCCATACACCCAGGTCTTTTTCAGTGACAGTCTTGCCCAGTGTTTTACAATTAAGCACATAATTATACATCTTGTTTGTTCTACCAAAGTGCATGACCTTACATTTATCCCAATTAAAGCTCATTTTCCATTTATCAGCCCAAGCTTCTAGTTTACATAAATCCTCCTGTAATATAACATTTTCCTCCTCTGTATTGATTACCCTGCAGAGTTTAGTGTCATCTGCAAATATTGAAATACTACTCTGTATGCCAACTACAAGGTCATTAATAAATATGTTAAAGAGAAGCGGCCCCTATACTGACCCTGTGGTACCCCACTGCTAACCGTGACCCAGTCCGAGTGTGCTCCATTAATAACCACCCTTTGTTTCCTATCCATGAGCCAGTTCTTAACCCACTTACACATATTTTCCCCTATCCCCATTGTTCTCATTTTATGTATCAACCTTTTGTGTGGCACCGTATCAAAAGCTTTTGAAAAGTCCATATACACCACGTCCACTGCGTTCCCTTGGTCCAGTCTGGAACTTACCTCTTCATAAAAGCTTATCAGATTAGTCTGACAAGAACGGTCCCTCGTAAACCCATGCTGATATTGGGTCATGAGGTTTTTCTTCTTCAGATACTCCAGCATAGTATCTCTTAGAAAACCCTCCAGGATTTTACCCACAGTAGATGTTAAGCTCACTGGCCTATAATTTCCAGGTTCAGTTTTTGTCCCCTTTTTGAATATTGGCACCACATTTGCTATATGCCAGTCCTGTGGTACAGACCCCGTTATTATGGAATCTTTAAAGGTTAAAAATAATGGTCTTTCTATGACTGTACTTAATTCCTGTAGTACTCAGGGGTGTATCCCATCTGGACCCGGGGATTTGTCAATTTTAGTGATTTTTAGACGCCGCAGTACTTCCTGCTGGGTTAAGCAGGTGACATTTAATGGAGAAATTTTTTTAATCACTGATCATGTTATCTGTCATGGGATTTTCTTGTGTAAATACTGTTGAAAAAAATAATTTATCATATTAGCTTTTTCCTCATCCTCATCCACCATTTCACCCAGACTATTTTTAAGGGGACCAACACTATCATTTTTTAGTTTCTTACTATTTATGTAGTTAAAAAATATTTTGGGATTATTTTTACTCTCTCTGGCAGTGAGTCTCTCTGTCTCAATCTTTGCTGTCTTTATTTGCTTTTTACAGAATTTATTTAATCTTCTGTATTTATTTATTGCCTCATCACTACCTACTTGCTTTAATTCCCTAAATGCTTCTTTTTGTCACTTATTGCGCCCCTTACAGCTTTATTTAGCCATAGTTGGTTTCCTCCTATTTCTAGCATGTTTATTCCCATAGGGTATATGCTGTGCACAGGTCCTATTCAGGATGCTAATAAACTATATATAAGAATTTGCGCTAAAGAAATAAGGACAGTATATACCAAATGATAAAGAGAGTGAATAGTATGCACTCGTTATAATAAATTGATCACTTCATATATAATAACAGATATAGGTCCAAATACCTCTTATAGTATGTATTCGTGGCTAGGTGGGTTAGTCCCAATTATCCATAGATCCTGATGGCGGTCCAAAAGACTGTACTCAGAAGAGATATAACATGTGCAGATAAGAGTTTCTTTTGTCAAATGTATCCGTGGCTGGGAAAGTCTATCCCACTGATCAACAGGTCCTGATGGTGCTCAAGAAACAGTGTTGCGATGGTTTGAATAGATGAATAAACTGCATGCAAAGCTTACAGAAAAAATTAGCCAGGAACGACACTAATGCCATTACCGAGATTGTGGATCCTTATATACAGTTAGGTCCATAAATATTTGGACAGAGACAACATTTATCTAATTTTGGTTCTAGACATTACCACAATGAATTTTAAACAAAACAATTCAGATGCAGTTGAAGTCCAGACTTTCAGCTTTCATTTGAGGGTATCCACATTAAAATTGGATTAAGGGTTTAGGAGTTTCAGCTCCTTAACATGTGCCACCCTGTTTTTAAAGGGACCAAAAGTAATTGGACAAATGACTCCAAGGCTATTTCATGGACAGGTGTGGGCAATCCCTTTGTTATGTCATTCTCAATTAAGCAGATGAAAGGGCCGGAATTGATTTGAGGTGTGGTGTTTGCATTTGGAAGGTTTTGCTGTGAAGGAAACATGCGGTCACAGGAGCTCTCCATGCAGGTGAAACAAGCCATCCTTAAGCTGCAAGAACAGAAAAAAAACCATCCAAGAAATTGCTACAACATTAGAAGTGGCAAAATCTACAATTTGGTACATCCTGAGAAAGAAAGAAAGCACTGGTGAACTCATCAATCCAAAAAGACCTGGGAGCCCATGGAAGACAACAGTGGTGGATGATCGCCGCATACTTTCTTTGGTGAAGAAGAACCCGTCCACAACATCAACTCAAGTCCAGAACACTCTCAGTGAAGTAGGTGTATCTGTCTCTAAGTCAACAGTAAAGAGAAGACTCCATGAAAGTAAATACAAAGGGTTCACATCTAGATGCAAACCATTCATCAATTCCAAAAATAGACAGGCCAGAGTTAAATTTGCTGAAAAACACCTCCAGAAGCCAGCTCAGTTCTGGAAAAGTATTCTATGGACAGATGAGACAAAGATGCAACCTGTACCAGAATGATGGGAAGCCAAAAGTTTGGAGAAGAAAGGGAACGGCACATGATCCAAGGCACACCACATCCTCTGTAAAACATGGTGGAGGCAACGTGATGGCATGGGCATGCATGGCTTTCAATGGCACTGGGTCACTTGTGTTTATTGATGACATAACAGCAGACAAGAGTAGCCGGATGAATTCTGAAGTGTACCGGGATATACTTTCAGCCCAGATTCAGCCAAATGCTGCAAACTTGATTGGACGGCGCTTCATAGTACAGATGGATAATGACCCCAAGCATACAGCCAAAGCTACACAGGAGTTCATGAGTGCAAAAAAGTGGAACATTCTTCAATGGCCAAGTCAATCACCAGATCTTAACCCAATTGAGCATGCATTTCACTTGCTCAAATCCAGACTTAAGAGGGAAAGACCCACAAACAAGCAAGACCTGAAGGCTGCGGCTGTAAAGGCCTGGCAAAGCATTAAGAAGGAGGAAACCCAGTGTTTGGTGATGTCCATGGGTTCCAGACTTAAGGCAGTGATTGCCTCCAAAAGATTCGCCACAAAATATTGAAAATAAAAATATTTTGTTTGGGTTATGTTTATTTGTCCAATTACTTTTGAATTCCTAAAATGTGGAGTGTTTGTAAAGAAATGTGTACAATTCCTACATTTTCTAACACATATTTTTGTTCAACCCTTCAAATTAAACGTTACAATCTGCACTTGAATTCTGTTGTAGAGGTTTCATTTCAAATCCAATGTGGTGGCATGCAGAGCCCAACTCGCGAAAATTGTGTCACTGTCCAAATATTTCTGGCCCTGACTGTACATACCACTTTGAAAAAGAAGTCTAACTTTCATCCTGTTCAAGAGTATTCCGAGGCATTCGAAGCCTTTCAGAAAAACGTCATTCACGACATTAGGAACATCTCTAACAAAAGATGTTCTAAGTTTAAAAATAATCTCTCCAAAAAAGAGCGTGCAGCTATTCAAAGGCTACAGAGTAATAGCGAAATTACCATCAGACCAGCCGATAAAGGAGGAGGCATAGTTATCCTCAACACGGTGGACTATAATAGAGAAGCCCTGAGATTACAGGGGGATGCACGCACATATAAACTGTTGGAGACTGACCCATCAGATAATTATCTCAAGGAACTACAGGACTTAATAAAAGTAGGATTTCACAAAGGTTTTTTGAAGAAACAGGAACACGATTTCATTAAGGCTAGGTTCACATAGCGTTAATGCAGTCCGTTCAACACATAGCGTTGACGGACTGCTTTAACGCTAGTGTCATTTTGTGATCGCGTTATGCGATCACGCTAGCGCGGCGTCTGTGTCTCAGCTAGCAGTGACGGACCCCGAACGCTGCAGACCGCGTCCGAGGTCCGTCACAGAATAACGGCACATCGCTAGCGCATGCCGATTTCGCATGCGTTAGGATGCCTATTGCTATTGCGGGTAATGGCGGCGTTAACGCACCGTTACATAGCGTTAGTGCCGCTATGTGACGGATGCCGTCAGCGCATTGCCCGTAACGCAATGTGAACCCGGCCTAATACCACCCATCCCAGAATGCCTTACTTTTATTATTTACCTAAAATACATAAGGATATAATATATATCTGTTATTATATATGAAGTGATCAATTTATTATAGCGAGTGCATACTATTCACTCTCTTTATCATTTGGTATATACTGTCCTTATTTCTTTAGCGCAAATTGTTATATATATTTTATATTTGGTATCCAAGACTGGACAATAGGAGTGGTATTGTCCTACTATTTGCAGATTTAGATTTGGGCTGGTGTGTTTGCGCCCGGGTTTACTCCTTACTTTCTAGGATGCTAATAAACGTCTCCCATTTTCTTTGTGTACTTTTATGTCTCAGGATATCGTCCCAGTTAATTGCACCAATATCATCTCTCATCCGTTGGAAATTTGCCTTCCTGAAGTTTAGTGTCCTTGTAACCCCTCTACTACACATCTTATTAAAGGATACATGAAAACTTATTATTTTGTGATCACTATTACCCAAGTGACCCCCAACCCTTATATTTGATATGCGGTCTGGCCTGTTGGTTAATATTAGGTCTAGCAGTGCCCCCCCTCTTGTTGGGTCCTGAACTAGTTGTGAAAAATGTAATTGTCTCTCATAGTTGCCAAAAACTTATTACCTTTGCTGGAACTGCAGGTTTCTGTTCCCCAATGTATTTCAGGGTAGTTGAAGTCCCCCATATTAATGACTTCTCCTTGAGTCGCTGCTTCATCTATTTGCTTTACGAGGATATTCTCCATTGCTTCCATTATTTTTGGAGACTTATAACAAACTCCTAACATACGCTTGACGTCCTAATTCCCGATTAGCTCATGGCCCCGCTTTTTACCCAGGGGATCGACAACAAAGCACGCTATCAGAATTGACCTAAGAAGTAAGTGTATAAACAGGCATATTAGTTACTGATAAAATAATTACACTTAACCTAATCAATATATTTCAGGTACCAGGGTACTGTGTTACCTACAAGCTGTACCAGTTCAACATTTCGCATCTTATCTCTGACCTACATAATCAAGCAACTTATATCATCTCATGTCCATTGGATGCATCTAATATCGCATCCCCTACAGTTACGCAATTGAGTACATTATTTACTCCCTTGAATTAAATCAATTGGCTTCTGCACGGTATTTTTCTCCTCTATTTTTCAAAATTATTCTAGCGCGGTGTTCATATCAATTTTTTCAGACAAAATATGTATCCTCTTAATATATAACAGTCATCATATCATATAGCACTGTGTACTTACAATTGCTCATTTTGCCTTTCTACCCAGCTAATTCTTCTCTTTTCCATTAGGTCTATGACATCAAATGATTAAAAAATTACTAGCTGAATCCTTCTCAGCTCTATGTAGAAACAGGAGGTCAGTTTTTCCTGTAAGAGTCATAAGACACAGCAAAAATCACTGTAGGAGGGAGGAGCAGAGCAGCTGCGTCAGGAGGTGAAGAAAGAGATGATAAATGCAGGGACAAGAGACTTCGAGTTTGTACATAGAGTAAAGAAAAGAGAAGAATTAGCTGGGTAGAAAGGCAAAATGAGCAATTGTAAGTAAACAGTGCTATATAATATGAAGATTGTAATATATTAAGAGTATAAAAACTTTGATAGGACTGCTTTTTTTACAGTTTAATTGTATGACCACAGTAACAATTTCATGCAGTGGCTAATATCTATACTTCCCTATCAGTTTCTTGCTCCATAGATATACTCCAGGCAGTCGTTTAAGGTGGTGTGTGTTTTGGAGATGTCCTATTCAGATTTCTTGAAAGGGGTTCCCATTTTATCTTTATTTTAGTAATGTCATGGGGACATGATTTTGTGGTACTTACAAATTTACTGTATAAAGTATTACAGGTTCTCCTCCTGTACTTGTTAGTGCCGCCTTCCTTACAAACTGTACATCTGTTCTGTTCTCAAAATGACTACTAATGGAGGAGCATGTTCTGCAGCAGCAAAACAATGTGCATTCCAATTGGATGAGGCTGATGGACAGGTCTGGTCACAGACTTCTCCACTGGCAGTGATTTATTGGAAAGGATCTCTGTGAAATCAGTGCAGTGGGGTTCTTGAGTGGTTTCTCTTTAAAAAGAATTGCAGACCAATGAAATCCAAGCAGTTCTACTTTATCAAACACACATGCAGATATAGTGGCACACAAGGCATAATGGTTACCACTAGAGATGAGCGACTTTCCATTTTTTCGGGTTGAGTCGGGTTTCATTAAACCCGACTTTCTCAAAAGTCGGGTCTAACGAAGTCGGCCGACTAACGGAAATGGTCGGGTCGGAGTCGAAAATCCGACCCCAATGCAAGTCAATGGGGAATACAAGTCGGCAGGGAGCGGAGGACAGTAAACACACCTACAGTGCCCATTTTCAGAGCCGGCGAGCGGCTCAGCCAAGGAGCGGTGCCGCGCGGCTTTGAGCGGCGCGGGATTCAAGTGAAAACCATTTCCGGTGATTACCTCTTGAAGCTCATCAAGAGAATGCCAAGAGTGTGCAAAGCAGTTATCAAAGCAAAGGGGGCTACTTTGAAGACCCTAGAATATAAGAAATATTTTCAGTAGTTTCACTTTTTTTGTTAAGTATATACAGTACTTCCATATGTGTTAATTCATAGTTTTGATGCCTTCAAGGTGAATTTACAATTTTCATAGTCATGAAAATACAGAAACATCTTTAAATGAGAAGGTGTGTCCAAACTTTTGGTTTGTACTGTACATATAACATACAACACATAACATACAGAACATACATATAACATACAACACATAACATACAGAACATACATATAACATACAACACATAACATACAAAACATACATATAACATACAACACATAACATACAGAACATACATATAACATACAGCACATAACTTACAGAACATACATATAACATACAACACATATACAGAACATACATATAACATACAACACATAACATACAGAACATACATATAACATACAACACATAACATACAGAACATACATATAACACATAACATACAGAACATACATATAACATACAGAACATACATACAACACAGAACATACGGTACATACACATAGCATATAACATACAAAACATACATATAACATACAACACATAACATACAGAACATACATATAACATACAGCACATAACTTACAGAACATACATATAACATACAACACATATACAGAACATACATATAACATACAACACATAACATACAGAACATACATATAACATACAACACATAACATACAGAACATACATATAACACATAACATACAGAACATCATATAACATACAGAACATACATACAACACAGAACATACGGTACATACACATAGCATATAACATACAGAACATACATATAACATACAACACATAACATAGAGTACATACTCACCAACCACCTAATCCCCGAAGCCCCACCTAATCCCCGATGCCATTGTCTCCTGTAATAAAAATAAAATAATAAAGCAACCTATACTTCACCTTTCCGCCGTAGTCCAGTGATTAACGCGTGTCCCACGACGATCTCCGGTATAGAACGCTGACATCGGGTGATGACAGCGCTCTACACTGCACCTGCGATACACTCCTGTGTATCGCTCAGACGCCGGGAGAGAATGACGTCACTACAGTTCATTCTCTCACCAGCAATGCTGGGTGAGAAAATTCCCACGCAGCATTGCCATAAAGTGAGAGAATGAACTCAGGTAACCTCAGTGATGCACTGCAGGAGCCATTGTCTCCTGTCAGTGCATCACTGGGAGGCCCTACAGAGCAGTGGCATCACCTGATGTCACTGTTCTATAGGGGAGACCGTCGTGGTACATTCGTTATTAATTGGACTGCGTCAGACAGGGAGTATACGGTTGTTTTATTTTTTTACTTTTTATTACAGGAGAACGAGGGCGTCGCTTGGATCTGAGCGTGTAATAAAGATATGAAAACCGTGTTGTTTTATTTCATTAGAATAATAAATTCCTATGCGTGTGGTTTTTTTTTTTTAACCCTGTATTAATATAAGATTAATAAAGGAGAGGCATCTTATTGACATCTCTCCATTATTAACCGGACTTTATGTCACCTTACAATAGCAAGGTGATATTAACCCTTATTACCCCATATCCCACTGCTACAGGGGAGTGGGAAGAGAGGGGCTAAGTGCCGGAATTGGCGCATCGTACAGATGCGCCAATTCTGGAGCGGCTGGGTCCTGGTATTTTTAGCTAGGGGGTGCACCAATATCCATGGCCCCTTCCTAGGCCATGAATATCAGCCCGTAGCTGTCTGGTTATAAATTATTGGGGGACCCCACGTCATCTTTTTGGGGGGTCCCCTATTTTAATAGAAAGTGAATGCTAGATGCGGGCTGATATTCATAGCCTGGGCAGCTCCATGGGTATTAACCCCTTCCCAGGCTAGAAATATTGGCCAGAGCCGTCGGCTTTCCCCCTCTGGTGCAGAAAATTGCGTGGGAGCCCACGCCATTTTTTTCCCATTTTTTTTTAATTAATCCTATTGCGTGAAGATTTTGTGTGTGTGTGTGCGCGTGTGTCTTTAACTATTTATGTACCATTCTATCTATTATCTATGTAATATCTATCTATTATCTATTTTCTATCTGTCTTCTATCTATCTGTCTATCTATTATCTATCTATCTATTATCTATCTATCTATTATCTATCTATCTTTCTATTATCTATCTATCTATTATCTATCTATCTATTATCTATCTATCTATCTATCTTATCATCTATCTATCATCTATCTATTATCTTTCTATTATCTTTCTATCTATCTATTTCTATCTATCTATTATCTATCTATCTATTATCTATCTATCTGTTACTATCTATCTATCTATCTATCTATCTATCTATCTATCTATCTATCTATCTTCTATTTTCTATCTATCTATCTATCTATCTATCTATCTATCTATCTATCTATCTATCTATCTATCTATCTGTCTGTCTGTCTGTCTGTCTGTCTGTATGTAGTCTATCTGTCGTGTCTGTGACTATCTATCTAATTAATTATCATATATATCTATCGTATCTGTCTATGTTTGTGTAATGAGCATGGGTTGGACAATTAAAGAGGAGTAGGACAAGAAATGACGTCACAACCTTTTTTTTTGTTAAATACATATCTTTATTTAGCTTCAAAACGCATACAAATCGATGAAAAAACGTATCAAAAAAGCATCTGCGTTTTCTGCCAAGAGGTCCTGTTTTTGTGCAGAAAATTCAGCAGTCAAATCTGCAACGTGTGCACATACCCTCAAATCCCCCGCCAAAGCCGCGCGGCACCGCTCATTGGCTGAGCCGCCCCTGGCTGCGCTGCTTCGGTGGGGGATTCAAATCCCATGTAGCACCGCTCATTGGCTCAGCTGGCGGGGCGGAGGATTTGAATCCCGAGCCGCTCATTGGCTGAGCAACCAATGAGCGATGCCGCGTGGCTTTGGTGGGGGATTTGAATCCTGCGCCACTCATTGGCTCTGCCGGCGGCAGCTCAGCCAATGAGCGGTACTGCTTGGCTTTGAGAGGCGCGGGATTAAAATCCCCCGCCAAAGCCGCATGGCACCGCTCATTGGTTGAGCCGCCCCTGGCTGCGCGGCTTTGGCAGGGGATTCAAATCCCATGTGGCACCGCTCATTGGCTCAGCCGGCTGGGCGGAGGATTTGAATCCCGAACCGCTCATTGGCTGAGCCGCCAATGAGTGGTGCCGCATGGCTTTGGCGAGGGATTTGAATCCCGCGTCTCTCAAAGCCACACGGTACCGCTCATTGGCTGAGCTGCCGCCGGCAGAGCCAATGAGCAGTGCAGGATTCAAATCCCCCGTCAAAGCCACGCTGTACCGCTCATTAGCGGCTCAGCCAATGAGCGGCTCGGGATTCAAATCCTCCGTCCCGCCAGCTGAGCCAATGAGTGGTGCCACACGGGATTTGAATCCACCGCCAAAGCCGCGCAGCCATGGGCGGCTCAGCCAATGAGCGGTGCCGCGCAGCTTTGGCGGGGGATTTGAAGGTATGTGCACACGTTGCAGATTTGACTGCTGAAATTTCTGCAGAAAAACAGGACCTCTTGGCAGAAAACGCAGATGCTTTTTTGATGCGTTTTTTCATGCGGATTTGTATGCGTTTTTGTAATCTAAATAAAGATATGTTATTTAACAAAAAAAAGGTTTGTGACGTCATTTCTTGTCCACCCTCCTCTTTAACATTTGTCCAACCCATGCTCCATTACACACACAGATAGACAGATAGATAAACTATGTTCCAAATTATTATGCAAATTGGTTTTAAGTGTCATAGCGTTTTTTGTTTTTTTTGTAAATGAAACCCATTGATGGTATTGTGTCTCAGGATCACTGAAATCAATCTCAGATACCTGTGATAATTAGTTTGCCATGTGTTAGAGGTTGAGTTCCCTCTTCTGCACAGGGGGAATCTTGAGCCATTCCCGCTGCAGTCCCCCATCCGTCTCCAGCCGCAGTGGAGTCTCCTCAGCAGAGACATCAGTCCCAGCGTCTTGCTCAGCCTACTACTGTGCAGAGGTTTACTGCTGCCTCTCCAGGTTCTGCTATTGTGGCCAGTACTCGTCACGGCGAGCAGACGTCTTTAGGACTAAGTCCTGTGTTACCCCTTCTGAGCATGCCCAGGGTAAGATCTCTCATTGGAGATCAGGGGTCACATGCTCAGGTACTGCAGCAGCTCCTATTGGTCCGCCAGGAAGGTCCTGAAACTACATGTGTTCTGAACAGTTTCTCATTGGTCCTTTTCTGGCAGGCCCTGTAGTTGCTACTATAAAAGGGTTGTATGGCCATGCGGCCATGCGCTAGTATCAATTGCATTATGTGCTTTGCGCCAGTGTGATCATGCACACATGTGGTTAGGGCTCGGCTGAAATAAGCCCCTAGAATACCGGCACCTCCGGTGAGGAGATTTTTGTGCACGTCGTTAGGGCTTGGCTGAAATAAGCCCCTAGAATACCGGCTTCTCTGATGAGGAGATTGCTTGATTGCGTTGCTGTCTGCATGATCACGGACTGCTATCCGCGCAGCAGTTATCTCTGTATCCCTGTGGAGTTTACAGGACAAAGTACCTATCTCTGCGTCTCTACCTCAGCGACTCTGTGGTGTAACAGAGTTCGCTTATACCGCCATATTGTACCACAGTATTTATATTGGTGACTCTCTGAAGTAACAGAGTTTGCCTATACTGCCATCTTACTAGCAGCAGGCTCTGACTGCACGGTGGACCCCGTGCTGCGAACGCACCCACTATTTATATTTATCTGGTGCGTTCCGCAGACCCTAACAATATACTAGCGCCAGGGTCTGGCTAGTAAAATGGCGGACGACCAGCGTCTGCAGCGGTATATCCAGCAGCTGGAGGATAGGTTGGCGACTCTAGAGTGCACAACCTCAGCTGTGGATGTTACCGCAGTCGCTGTTCAGGCTGCTAGAGTGGCTGCAGCCAATTTGTCCTCTGCTACCCCTGCTCCGACTTTTTCCCGCCTCCCACTTCCAGATAAGTTTACTGGTGACAGTAAACAATGTCGGGGTTTCGTCAGTCAGTGCTCCATACATTTAGAGCTCCTGGGTGCACGTTTTCCCACGGAGCGGGCGAAAGTATGTTTTATCATATCCCTTTTGTCGGGCAGGGCGTTGGAGTGGGCAACGCCGTTGTGGGAGCGCGATGATCGTGTGGTGCAGAGTGCTCCTCTCTTCTTGGATACTCTGAGACAGGTCTTTTTAGGACCTCGTCTCACCCACGATACGACTCTCCAGTTGTTGGCAATCACCCAGGTTTCATCCATGGTCAGCCAGTTCGCCGTCCAATTTCGGACTCTGGTCTTTGAGCTGGAGTGGCCAGATAAAGTCCTTATACCAGTGTACTGGAGGGGACTGGCAGACCATGTGAAGGATGCCTTGCCCACCAGGGAGATTCCCGCCACACTGGAGGAGCTCATTACCATATCTACCCGCATCGACCTCCGTTTTAACGAGCGGAGGTTGGAGCGGGCCCAGTGTAAGCAGAGGTTCCGGCTGGCGCCCACCTTCGCCAGACCTCTTGAATCTTCCGTTCAGGTGCCCAATTTCCCTGAGGCCATGGAGGTTTCTCGAGCGAGACCTAAGTCTCGGGCCGCTCGAGGACCTGTGATTTGTAATGTTTGTCAACAGTTAGGGCATTATGCAAATAAATGTCCACAACGGTCGGGAAAACGACCACGTCTAGTAACCATTGGAGGGGGTTCACTAGATACAGCAGTACACGCCTCCAAGTTGTCCTTTAAGGGGACAATCAAGTTAGGCTCATCCACTATAACAGTAACGCTTTGTGTGGACTCTGGAGCCGAAGGAAATTTCATGTCCTCTACCTTCGCTCTCCGCCACTCTATACCTCTGGTGATGCTCGTCAAACCCGTGACTGTTCGAGTAGTGAATGGGTCGACACTGCCTTCACAAATCACACACCAGACCGTCCCTTTCACGTTATCTATGTCCCCTTCTCATCAGGAGATTATCTCACTCCTTGTCATTCCCGAGGGAATAGATGAGATATTGCTGGGGATGCCCTGGCTCAGTTTCCATTCCCCACACATTGAGTGGATCTCTGGGAGGATATTGGGTAGGAGTGAGTCGTGTAAAGGAAGATGTATGAGGGAATGCATTCAGGTGACTACTACAGAGATGCCCGCAGATCTTACTTCCCTTCCCAAATACTATTGGGCCTATGCAGACGTGTTCTCCAAGAAGGCTGCGGAGATCCTTCCGCCTCACCGTCCCTATGACTGTCCTATTGACCTCTAGCCCGGAGCAGAACCTCCTCGGGGACGAGTCTATCCCCTTTCTCTCCCGGAGACTGAGGCTATGTCTCAATACATTCAGGAAAATATGGCAAGAGGATTCATTAGGAATTCAGTGTCACCTTCAGGGGCGGGGTTCTTCTTCGTTCAGAAGAAGAATGGAGAATTACGTCCATGCATCGATTACAGGGGTCTTAACGCCATTACCGTTAAGAATAAATACCCATTGCCCCGATTTCTGAGCTCTTTGATAGGCTACGGGGAGCGACGGTATTTCCCAAATTAGATCTGCGGGGTGCTTATAACCTGATTCGCATCCGTGAAGGGGACGAATGGAAGACGGCTTTCAATACCAGAGATGGGCACTATGAATATCTGGTGATGCCCTTCGGGCTCTGTAATGCCCCAGCCGTCTTCCAAGTCTTTGTTAACGACATCTTCCGGGATATGGTTTCCACCTCAGTCGTAGTCTATCTGGATGATATTCTCATCTTCTCCTCAGATATTGACTCCCACCGGAAAGATGAGAAAATAGGAACAGCATAAAATCCAGGTAGTAGTATAACAAATCTTTATTCAGCCACCATAAAACACGACATTTCGGCCATTATAAGGCCTTTATCAAGTACCGGAAAGATGTCTGCAGAGTCTTCGACCACTTACGGGCAAATTCTCTCTACGCTAAGTTGGAGAAATGTATGTTTGAGCAGGAGTCCTTACCATTCCTGGGCTATATCATCTCTGCCCAGGGACTGGCTATGGATCCTGCCAAACTACAGGCGGTGATGGACTGGCAAGAACCCCATTCTCTGAAAGCGTGCAGCGCTTTATGGGGTTCATTAATTACTATCGTCAGTTTATTCCCCACTTTTCAACTTTGGTAGCTCCCTTGGTAGCCCTCACCAAGAAGGGAGCAAATCCCAAATTGTGGTCAGAAGAGGTCTCCAAGGCCTTCACTTCTATTAAGTCCCATTTTGCTAGTGCTCCCATCCTACATCGCCCCGATGTTCATAAGCCCTTTATTTTGGGGTGGATGCCTCGTCCGTTGGTGCTGGAGCAGTCCTCTTCCAGATGGATGCTCAAGGTCGGAAGCATCCTTGCTTCTTCTTTTCCAAGACCTTCACACCAGCGGAGAGGAATTATTCCATCAGGGACAGGGAGTTGCTAGCAATGAAGTTGGCCTTCTCTGAGTGGAGTCATCTGTTGGAAGGGAAAGCGGGCCCCCTCCAAGTTTTTACTGATCACAAAAATCTGGTTTATTTACAGACTGCCCAGCGGCTAAATTCCCGTCAGGCCAGATGGTCCTTACTTTTCTCCCGCTTTCACTTCACCCTCCATTTTCTTTCGGGAGAGAAGAATATCCGGGCTGACGCTCTCTCTCGCTCCGTCGTGTCCTCCGAGGAGGAGGAGGGGAGCCGCGGCTTATTGTCCCCTCTGAGAGCCTGAGAACTGTAGCTCCGGTGTCGCTAGAGTCTGTGCCGTCCGGCAAGACTTTTGTACCATCTAATTTGCCACCGGAGGTTCTCTCTTGGGCCCATTCATCCAGGGTGGGTGGACATTTTGGGAAAAAAAGGACATCCGAGCTTCTGGCGAGGACGTACTGGTGGCCGCATATGGTCCGGGACGTTGGAGACTATATTCGGGCATGTGTCTCCTGTGCCAAAAATAAGTCCCCTCGTCAACGGCCAGCTGGGTTACTTTATCCATTGCCGGTGGCAGACAGGCCCTGGGAGATGGTCGGGATGGACTTTGTGGTAGGCCTACCCAAGTCTGGTGGTTGCACCATCATATGGGTTATCACCGACCACTTCTCTAAAATGGTGCACTTGGTACCGCTATCTCGGTTACCTTCTGCACGGGCATTGGCGGCACTGTTTATTAGACACATCTTCCGCTTTCACGGCATGACAAAATCGTCAGTGACCGGGGCCCCCAGTTTGCGTCTTGGTTCTGGAGAGAGCTTTGTCGCCTTCTTAGTTTAGAATTAAATCTCTCTTCTGCCTATCATCCCGAGACAAGTGGGTTGGTAGAGAGGGCCAACCAGACCTTGGTCACATATCTGTGTCATTTTTTTTTCGGCCAGGCAGGATGACTGGGCATCCTTGCTACCGTGGACGGAGTTTGCAACGCCGTGGCTGATTCCACTGGACAAACTCCGTTCCTCCTTAATTACGGTCAGCATCCGCGGGTTCCTGTACCTATGCCCGTGTCTTCCACTGACTCCAGGGTGGCAGACTGGGCTTTGGAGGCACGGGACATTTGGGACCGCACTCAGGACGCCATTATGGCCTCCAAGGAGAGGATGGGGTCCACCGCCGACGCACATCGGCGCCCCGCTCAGACTTTTGCCCCTGGCGACTTAGTGTGGCTCTCCGCCCGTAACATCAGGCTGCGAATAGAATCCACTAAGTTTGCACCTCGCTTCTTGAGTCTCTTCAAGGTCCTCGAACAGGTCAATCCTGTGGTCTACCGTCTAGCCCTTCCGCCACGCCTGGGTATCACCGACACATTCCATGTCTCCCGCCTGAAACCCGTATACTTGTCCCGGTTTTCTGAGTCATCTGCTGAGACATCGGGTTCATCTACGGACGACTATGAGGAGAATGCTATTCTGGGGTGCAAGGTGGTACGTGGCAAAAAGTTTTATTTGGTGGATTGGAGGGGTTATGGGCCTGAGGATAGGTCATGGGAGCCTGCTGAGCGTATTCAGGCTCCGCAGCTCCTTGCTGCCTTCGAGCGTAGCGAGGCCCAAGGAAGGGGGGACCCTAGGGAGGGTAATGTTAGAGGTCGAGTTCACGCTTCTGCACAGGGGGAATCTCGAGCCATTCCCGCTGCAGTCCCCCATCCGTCTCCGGCCGCAGTGGAGTTTCCTCAGGAGAGACGTCGGTCCCAGCGTCTTGCTCAGCCTAGTACTGTGCAGAGGTTTACTGCTGCCTCTCCAGGTTCTGCTATTGTGGCCAGTACTGGTCAGCGGCGAGCAGATGTCTTTAGGACTAAGTCCTGCGTTTCCCCTTCTGAGCATGCCCAGGGTAAGATCTCTCATTGGAGATCAGGGGTCACATGCTCAGGTACTGCAGCAGCTCCTATTGGTCTGCCAGGAAGGTCCTGAAACTACATGTGTTCTGAACAGTTTCTCATTGGTCCTTTTCTGGCAGGCCCTGTAATTGCCTGTAGCGGCCATGCGCTAGTATCAATTGCATTATGTGCTTTGCGCCAGTGTGATCATTCACGCATGTGGTTAGGGCTCGGCTGAAATAAGCCCCTAGAATACCGGCACCTCCGGTGAGGAGATTTGTGTGCACATGGTTAGGGCTTGGCTGAAATAAGCCCCTAGAATACCGGCTTCTCTGGTGAGAAGATTGCTTGATTGCATTGCTGTCTGCATGATAACGGACTGCTATCCGCACAGAAGTTATCTGTGTTTCCCTGTGGAGTTAACAGGACACAGTACCTATCTCTGCGTCTCTACCTCAGTGACTCTGTGGTGTAACAGAGTTCGCTTATACCGCCATATTGTACCACAGTATTTATATTGGCGACTCTGTGAAGTAACAGAGTTTGCCTATACCGCCATCTTACTAGCAGCAGGCTCTGCCTGCACGGTGGACCCCGGGCTGCGAACGCACCCACTATTTATATTTATCTGGTGCGTTCCGCAGACCCTAACACCATGTGAGCCCAATAAAAGAAAAACTGGATGTTACACACTATTAAGCAGGCCATAGTTTTCAAGTAAAATGGGAAAGAAAAATGATCTCTCTGCTGCTGAAAAGCATCAAACAGTGCAATGCCTTGGTCAAGGGATGAAAACATTACATATTTCCCGAAAACTTAAGTGTGATCATCGTATTGTTAAGAGATTTGTGGCTGATTCTGAGCACAGACGTGTTCGTGCTGATAAAGGCAGAATGAGGAAGGTTTCTGCCAGGCAAGTTCATCGGATTAAGAGAGCAGCTGCTAAAAAGCCATTACAAACCAGCAAACAGATATTTGAAGCTGCTGGTGCCTCTGGAGTCCCTCGAACCACAAGGTGTGGGATCCTTCAAAGGCTTGCTGTGGTGAATAAACCTACGATTCGGCCACACCTAAACAGTGCTCACAAGCAGAAACGGTTGCAGTGGGCCCAGACATACATGAAGACTAATTTTCAGTTTTGTTTACTGATGAGTGTTGAGCAACCCTGGATGGTCCAGATCAATGGAGTAGTGGATGGTTGGTGGATGGCCACCATGTCCCAACAAGGCTGCGATGTAATCAAGGAGGTGGAGGAGTCATGTTTTGGGCCGGAATCATAGGGAAACAGCTGGTAGGGCCCTTTAAGTTTCCTGAAGGTGAGAAAATGACCTCTGCAAAGTATGTAGAGTTTCTGACTAACAACTTTCTTCCATGCCTTCAGGAGCAAAATCATCTTCATGCATGACAATGCACCATCTCATGCTGCAAAGAATACCTCTGAGTCATTGGCTGCTATGGGCATAAAAGGAGATAAATTCATGGTGTGGCCAGCATCTTCCCCTGACCTCAACCCTATAGAGAACCTTTGGAGTATCATCAAGCAAAATATCTATGAGGGTGGGAGGCAGTTCACTTCAAAACAGCAGCTCTGGGAGGCTTCATGCAAAAAAATACAAGAAGAAACTCTCCAAAAACTCACAAGTTCAATGGATGAAAGAATTGTGAAGGTGATATCAAAGAAGGGTTCCTATGTTAACATGTAACTTTGCCTGTTAGGATGTTTTGGAGGTAAGTAGCTTTTTTGTTCAGTGAATGTGACCTCCTAATGCTGCAAATTCCACAAATGAGCATTTTCAGTTCTTTAAAACAGATCAAATGTTCAGAAATTCTACTGTGCCTAATAATTTGGAACAGTGCATTTTGAGTTTTTTTCCATTTTGGAGATTATACTGTTATCATTGGGAGGTTTCTTCAATAAAGTTCGATGTATACTCTAACGGGTGATGACTTTTATTAGACTGACTGTCATTTGCACCGACCACTTAGGAAAATCAGAGAAAAATATATTTGCATAATAATTTAGAACATAGTGTAGATAGATAATAGATAGACAGATAGATAATAGATAGATAATGATAGATAGATAGATAGAAGATAGACAGATAGATAGATAATAGATAGACAGATAGCTAGATAATAGATAAATAGATAATAAATAGATAATAGATAAATAGATGATAGATAGAAAGATAATAGATAGATAGAAGATAGACAGATAGATAGAAGATAGATAATAGATAGATAGATAATAGATAGATAGCTATATAGATAGATAATAGATAGATAGATTAATAGATAGATGACAGATAGCTAGACAGATAGAAGATAGATAGAAAATAGATAGATAATAGATAGATATTACATAGATAATAGATAGATAGAATGGTACATAAATAGTTAAAGACACACGCGCACACACACGCAAAATCTTCACGCAATAGCGTTAATTTAAAAAAAAATGGGAAAAAAATGGCGTGGGCTCCCACGCAATTTTCTGCGCCATAGGGGAAAGCCGACGGCTCGGGCCAATATTTCTAGCCTGGGAAGGGGTTAATACCCATGGAGCTTCCCAGGCTATGAATATCAGCCCGCAGCTAGCGATTTTACATGCACGTCGAATACTCCTGAGTATTGCAATGTAGTGTACAGATTGAGCAGTTTTAAATCCTCAAAGGGGGCTAATTAAAAATGTACAGTCATGGCCAAAAGTTTTGAGAATGACACAAATATTAATTTTTACAAAGTCTACTGCTTCACTTTTTCTAATGGCAATTTACATATACTCCAGAATGTTTTAAAGAGTGATCAGCTTAACAGCAATTACTTGCAAAGTCAATATTTGGCTAGAAAATGAACTTTATCCCCCAAAACACATTTCAACATCATTGCAGCCCTGCCTTAAAAGGACCAACTAACCTCTTTTCAGTGATTTCTCCATTAACACAGGTGTGGGTGTTGATGAGGACATGGCTGGAGATCAATCTGTCATGATTAAGTAAGAATGACACCACTTGACACTTTAAAAGGAGGCTGGTGCTTGGCATCATTGTTTCTCTTCTGTTAACCATGGTTATCTCTAAAGAAACACGTGCAGTCATCATTGCAATGCACAAAAATGGCCTAACAGGGAAGAGTATCGCAGCTAGAAAGATTGCACCTCAGTCAACAATCTATCACATCATCAAGAACTTCAAGGAGAGAGGTTCCATTGTTGCCAAAAAGGCTTCAGGGAGCCCAAGAAAGACCAGCAAGCGCCAGGACCGTCTCTTAAAAGTGTTTCAGCTGCGGGATCGGGCTACCAGCAGTGCAGAGCTTGCTCAGGAATGGCAGCAGGCAGGTATGAGTGCATCTGCACGCACTGTGAGGCGGAGACTCTTGGAGCAAGGCCTGGTCTCAAGGAGGGCAGCAAAGAAGCCACTTCTCTCCAGAAAAACATCATGGACAGACTGATATTCTGCAAAAGGTACAGGCAGTGGACTGCTGAGGACTGGGGTAAAGTTATTTTCTCTCATGAATCCCCTTTTCGATTGTTTGGGACATCAGGAAAACGCCTCATTCGGAGAAGACAAGGTGAGCGCTACCACCAGTCTTGTCTCATGCCAACTGTTAAGCATCCTGAAACCATTCATGTGTGGGTTTGCTTCTCAGCCAAGGGAATCGGCTCTCTCACAGTCTTGCCTAAAAACACAGCCATGAATAAAGAATGGTACCAGAATGTCCTCCAAGAGCAACTTCTCCCAACCCTCCAAGAGCAGTTTGGTGATCAACAATGCCTTTTCCAGCATGATGGAGCACCTTGCCATAAAGCAAAGGTGATAACTAAATGGCTCAGGGAACAAAACATAGAGATTTTGGGTCCATGGCCTGGAAACTCCCCAGATCTTAATCCCATTGAGAACTTGTGGTCAATCATCAAGAGACGGGTGGACAAACAAAAACCTAAAAATTCTGACAAAATGAAAGCATTGATTGTGCAAGAATGGACTGCGATCAGTCAGGATTTGGTCCAGAAGTTGATTGAGAGCATGCCAGGGAGAATTGCAGAGGTCCTGAAGAAGAAGGGTCAACACTGCAAATATTGACTTGCTGCATTAACTCATTCTAACTGTCAATATAAGCTTTTGTTACTCATATGTTTGCAATTATTATATTTCTGTCTGTGATAAAAACATCTGTCAAACACATATAAAAACCAGAGGGCAGCAGATCATGTGAAAATATAATATTTGTGTCATTCTCAAAACTTTTGGCCATGACTGTATAAACATTAGAAATTATATGAAAAATGTAACCTCAAAATATAAAAATTTAAATCAGCCCCTCTTTCCCCCAAAAATAAATAGCAAAATAAAAAAAAATCAAACTTAAGTTATTTGGAATTGCTATGTGCATAATTGCCAAATAGATAAAATGGGGAATGAGTGGGAGCAGCGCGCACAGGCTCAGTGAGTAGCGGTGACGTCACTGAGCCTGTGCTCGCTGACAGCTGAACTCCTGTAACCTCAGCACCGTGGGAAAATGACAGTGCTGAGGTGACAGGAGTTCAGCTGTCAGCGAGCTCAGGCTCAGTGACGTCACCCCCAGTCACTAAGCCTGTGCGCACTGCTTCCATTCATTCCCCAGTAGTTTACAGTCAGAGCGACTGCATTAGCAGCACTCCAGCTGTAAGCTGATTAACCCCCGAGATGGATTTACGCCGTGGGACATGACTGTATGCTGGACAGGTATGGGATATTGTTGCTTGTTTATTTTATATTTTTTACAGGAGATCGAGGGCTTCGATAATGGAATGGGAGTGTAATAAAGATTTAAAAACTGTGTAGTGTATTCTTTCATTAAAAAACTTTATTCTTATTGTGTGTGTTTATTTAACCCTTTATTTACTATTTACTTCATTACTAAGCCTGGCTTAATGTCACCTTACAATAGAAAGGTGACATTAACCCCTTATTATCCCCACTTGCCATCACTACAGGGCAAGTGGGAAGAACCCGACAAAGCTCCAGAATACTCACATCTAATAGATGCGCCTATTCTGGGCAGCTGAGGGCTGCTGTTTTTAGGTTGGGGGGCATAGTCATGGCCCGTTACCAGTCTGAGAATAGCAGCACGCAGCTGTATAGTTTTGCCGGGTTGGTTCAAAACCTAAGGGGGACCCCATGTCGGGGTTTTCATTTATTCTCCCTGCTCGCTGTTGCGGGCAAAGCAGGGAGAATAATGACAGGGAGCTTCAGCACCACAGGCAGGGGACAGCGCTTACTGTAGCTGTCCGTGCAGTCCGTGTGGTCCTGATGTGGCACACGTGTGCCACACGGATATATCACGTATTTACATGGACACGGATATCTCCGGTACCGTGTTTACCTGTTGTGAATGGACTTGAGGTGAGTTCTGAGCGGGGGCTCCCTCTGGTGGTTACAAGCGGTACTGGACTGTCCAGTGAAGATTGTGAGGATTGGGAATCAGGTGTTACTGACTGGTCTTATTTAAGGGAGTCGCCTTCCCATCAGGGTTGCCGGTGATCAATTGTTCTGGTCTCAATCCTTGATTCCTGTTTCCTTTGTAGCCTGCTGTGTCGTGTCTGCATCTCCTGCTAACAGATAAGACATTTTCTTCTTTTGTTTTTGTGCTTGATTTTTGCATTTTGTCCTGCACTTCTTTGGGGCCTTCTGGGTCCCCTCCGGGGGCTTTTGCCCTCTCAGTTTAGTTCAGCCACTGATGTTTTGTACATTTGCTTTTTCCAGTTTTTTCAGTGGCTGCTGTTTTGATTTTGTTACACCAGAGAACTAATTTAGGTGGTAGAGGTCGTGTGATCTCAGGTGTTTTTGAAATTAGTAGAGTTGGTGCTTTTCAGGGTTTTTTGGGATTGCAGTAAGTGCCCTTCCTATCCTTTTCTATTTAGATAGTTTGGGCCCCAACGTTTGCTCATACTATTTTCTGTCTGTGTCAGTATTTCTTCTTGTCTAACCGCCATTACATGTTTGGGGGCTTTCTATGTTCTTTGGGGATCTGCTCCGGGGCAGATAGCTTTCCTCTTTCTATCTTTAGGTATAGTTAGTTTCTCAGGCTGTGACGAGGCGTCTAGGACCAACGTGGGAACGCTCCACGGCTGCCTCTAGTTGTGGTGGTTAGTCAGGGTACTGCAATCTCATAGATTCCAATGCTCTGGTGTATTGCCTTTTTTACCTGCACTCCTCAGCTACCTAATCATAACAGTATCACCGGCCAAAACTGAAAATTATATGGTACTCACAGAAGGGAAAAATATTGTGAAAGAAAAAAAAAGGTTGTCAGAGTTGTCAGAGATATTTTTCTGTTTGTTGCATTTTTTTTTTTTTCCCTCTGTATCTCTGGGTGCTGGGGAGGATTTTTTTTTTCTCTCAATGGAGTTTGCACAGTTGTCTGGCCGTGTGGATCAGCTTGCCACTGAGGTTCGGAGTATTGCTACCTATCTTGCTAGGTTGCCTGATGTGGAACCTAGGATTCCCATGCCAGATTTGTTTTTGGGGGATCGAGCCAAGTTTCTGAATTTCAAAAATAATTGTAAATTGTTTTTTGCCTTAAAATCTAAGTCCTCAGGGAACTCAGCGCAGCAGGTTCAAATTGTCATCTCTCTCCTGTGCGGCGATCCTCAGGATTGGGCTTTTTCCCTGACACCTGGGGATCCTGTTTTGAGTGATTTGATGCATTTTTTTCAGGCCTTGGGTTATTGTACGATGAGCCTAATGTCACTGATCAAGCTGAAAAAGCCTTGTTGGCATTAAATCAGGGGCTTGATGACGCTGAGTTATACTGTCAGAGATTCCGCAGGTGGGCAGTCCTGACCAAATGGAATGATGACGCTTTGGCAGCCCTTTTTCGGAAGGGTCTGTCAGATAATGTAAAGGATGTTATGGTGGGATTCCCTGTCCCCTCTGGTCTCAATGATTCTATGTCATTAGCGATTCAAATTGACAGACGTTTGCGTGAGCGGAGAAGTATGCGTGGAATAGTGTTGCCTTGTGAACCTGCTTCTGAATCCATGCAGTGTGATAGAGTGGTTTCTGGGGCACAGCGTCATGAGTTTCGAAAGCGCAATGGGTTATGTTTCTACTGTGGTGATGCCTCTCATGCTATTTCAGTCTGCCCTAAGCGGGGAAGACGTTTTGCACGCTCAGTTGTCTTGGGTAGTGTTCAGACTAAGTTTTTATTAACTGTTACTCTGATATGCTCTCTGTCCTCATTTTCTGCTCAGGCTTTCGTTGATTCGGGAGCAGCTATTAACCTGATGGATTTTGATTTTGCTAAACGTTGGGGTTTCCCTTGATACCCCTACAGAAGTCTATTCCCCTACTGGGATCGATTCTACCCTTTGGCTGAGAATAAACCTCAGTTCTCTACTCAGGTGATAATGAGGGTTGAACCTGATCATCAGGAGAGCTGCAAATTTTTGGTTCTGTATAATCTGCATGACATTATCGTGCTGGGTTTCCCTTGGTTACAGTCTCATAATCCTGTTTTGGATTGGAAATCTGTGTCTGTAACCAGTTGGGGCTGCCAATGTGTTAATACCAACACTCCTGTTTTTTCTGCCTCCCCCCAGGCTCAGGATGTTCCTGACTTTTTGATTGATTTTTCTGATGTGTTTAGCGAAAGTAAATCTGCATCCTTGCCTCCCCATAGGAGCTATGACTGCGCTATTGAATTAGTGCCTGGTAGTAAATTCCCTAAAGGTCACCTTTTTAACTTGTCTGTACCTGAACATGACGCTATGCGGTCTTATATCAAGGAGTCATTGTAGAAGGGTCATATCAGACCATCCTCTTCACCCTTAGGTGCCGGTTTTTTCTTTGTGGCCAAAAAGGATGGTTCATTAAGGCCGTGTATTGATTATCGTCTTTTGAACAATATTACTGTGAAATATCAATATCCGTTACCCTTGATTTCTGACCTGTTTTCCAGGGTGAAAAACGCTACTTGGTTTACCAAGCTTGACCTCAGGGGGGCATATAACCTTATTCGCATTAAGCACGGGGATGAATGGAAGACGGCATTTAACACCCTTGAGGGGCATTTTGAGTACCTTGTGATGCCCTTTGGGCTCACTAATGCTCCTTCTGTCTTCCAGTCCTTCATGAATGACATTTTCAGGGATTTTGTGGATAAATTTCTGATTGTTTATTTGGATGATATCTTGATTTTTTCTAATGACTGGGACTCTCATGTGAAACATGTTCGAACTGTATTCCAGATT
Organism: Oophaga sylvatica; assembly: GCA_033576555.1. Lineage (NCBI taxonomy): Eukaryota > Metazoa > Chordata > Amphibia > Anura > Dendrobatidae > Oophaga > Oophaga sylvatica. The sequence continues at coordinate 421,796,610 of JARQOD010000004.1, read as the reverse complement.
TTGAGAGAGAATGCTCTGTATGTGAAGGGATCTAAGTGTCTTTTTGGCGTACAGAAGATCTCATTTTTGGGATTCATTTTGTCCCCATCTGTTATTGAAATGGACCCGGTCAAGGTTCAGGCCATCTGTGATTGGGTCCAACCTACTTCATTAAAGGCTCTTCAAAGATTTTTGGGTTTTGCCAATTTTTATCGTAAATTTATTGGTAATTTCTCGGTTATTGTTAAACCATTAACTGATTTGACCAAAAAGGGTTCTGATGTGGTGAATTGGCCTCCTGAGGCAATCTCTGCATTTCAGGAACTTAAGCAGAGATTCACTTCTGCTCCTGTTCTACGGCAGCCTGATGTTTCTCTGCCATTTCAGGTGGAGGTTGATGCCTCTGAAATTGGGGCAGGTGCCGTTTTGTCCCAAAGAGATCCAGAGACCTCTAAAAGTAACCCTTGTGCCTTTTTCTCTCGAAAATTTTCTCCTACTGAACGTAATTATGACGTGGGTAATCGGGAGTTATTGGCCATGAAGTGGGCTTTTGAAGAGTGGAGACATTGGCTGGAGGGAGCCAAACATCAGGTGGTGGTCCTTACTGACCATAAGAATCTGGTTTATCTGGAATCTGCCAAGCGACTTAATCCTAGACAGGCCAGGTGGGCCTTGTTTTTCACACGTTTTAATTTTGTGGTTTCCTTTCTTCCTGGCACTAAGAATGTTAAGGCGGATGCCCTCTCGAGGAGTTTCCTTGCGGACTCTCCTGAGGTATCTGATCCTTCTGTTATTTTGAAAGAAGGTGTAGTTCTTTCCGCCATCTCGCCCAATTTGAAACTGGCTCTGGAGGGGTGTCAGGAGGATAGGCCCGAGCGCTGCCCTGTTGGGAAATTGTTTGTCCCGGACCAGTGGAAAAAGAGTGTGATGTCTGAGATTCATTGTTCCGCGTTGGCCGGTCATCCCGGAATTTTTGGTACCAGAGACTTGGTTAGTCGGTCCTTTTGGTGGCCTACCTTGTCTCGTGATGTCAGGGAATTTGTGCAGTCCTGCGGGACTTGCTCTCGCTCCAAGCCTTGCTCTCGCTCTAGTGGTTTGTTGATGCCATTGCCTGTGCCCAAGAGACCATGGACCCATATCTCTATGGATTTCATTTCCGACCTCCCTGTTTCTCAGAGAATGACCGTCATCTGGGTGATTTGTGATAGGTTTTCCAAGATGATACATCTTGTGCCATTACCTAAGTTGCCTTCCTCCTCTGAATTGGTGCCTTTGTTCCTTCAGCACGTGGTTCGTTTACACGGCATTCCTGAGAACATTGTGTCTGACAGAGGAGTCCAGTTTGTTTCCAGATTTTGGAGGACCTTTTGTTCTAAGCTTGGTGTTCAGTTGTCTTTCTCCTCGGCGTTTCATCCTCAGACCAAAGGTCAAACTGAGAGAACAAACCAGACATTGGAGACTTATCTAAGATGCTTTGTGTCTGCTGATCAGGATGACTGGGTCTCTTTTTTGCCTTTGGCTGAGTTTGCTCTTAATAATAGGGCTAGCTCTGCCACTTTGATGTCTCCATTTTTCTGTAATTCTGGGTTTCACCCTCGATTTTCTTCAGGACAGACGGAGGCTTCTGCCTGTCCAGGTGTTGACTCTGTTGTGGAGCGTATGCAACAGATTTGGGACCAGGTAGTGGAGAGGTTGTCCCTCTCTCAGGAGAGGGCCCAGCGGTTTGCTAACCGGCATAGGACTGATGGTCCTCGGTTTAAAGTGGGGGACTCGGTCTGGTTGTCCTCAAAAAATATTCCTATGAGAGTGGCATCTCCTAAATTTAAGCCTAGGTTCATTGGACCTTATAAGATCATGGAGATTCTTAATCCTGTTTCTTTTCGTTTGCTTCTTCCAGGGACATTTAAGATCCATAACGTGTTCCACAAGTCCTTGTTGAAGAGGTTTGTTGAGCCAGTGGTTCCTACTGCTTTGCCTCCTGACCCTGTTCTGGTTGAGGGCAATATTGAGTTTGTGGTTGAGAAAATATTGAATTCTCGTTTTTCTAGACGGAAACTCCAGTATTTGGTTAAGTGGAGAGGTTATGGTCAGGAAGACAATTCTTGGGTGTTTGCTTCGGACATCCATGCTAGGAGACTCATACGTGCGTATCATAGAACTCATCCTGAACGACCTGGTTGCTCAAGTGAGGGTTCGGTGACCCCTCCTCAAGGGGGGGGTACTGTTGTGAATGGACTTGAGGTGAGTTCTGAGCGGGGGCTCCCTCTGGTGGTTACAAGCGGTACTGGACTGTCCAGTGAAGATTGTGAGGATTGGGAATCAGGTGTTACTGACTGGTCTTATTTAAGGGAGTCGCCTTCCCATCAGGGTTGCCGGTGATCAATTGTTCTGGTCTCAATCCTTTATTTCTGTTTCCTTTGTAGCCTGCTGTGTCGTGTCTGCATCTCCTGCTAACAGATAAGACATTTTCTTCTTTTTGTTTTTGTGCTTGATTTTTGCATTTTGTCCTGCACTTCTTTGGGGGCCTTCTGGGTCCCCTCAGGGGGCTTTTGCCCTCTCAGTTTAGTTCAGCCACTGATGTTTTGTACATTTGCTTTTTCCAGTTTTTTCAGTGGCTGCTGTTTTGATTTTGTTACACCAGAGAACTAATTTAGGTGGTAGAGGTCATGTGATCTCAGGTGTTTTTGAAATTAGTAGAGTTGGTGCTTTTCAGGGTTTTTTGGGATTGCAGTAAGTGCCCTTCCTATCCTTTTCTATTTAGATAGTCTGGGCCCCAACGTTTGCTCATACTATTTTCTGTCTGTGTCAGTATTTCTTCTTGTCTAACCGCCATTACATGTTTGGGGGCTTTCTATGTTCTTTGGGGATCTGCTCCGGGGCAGATAGCTTTCCTCTTTCTATCTTTAGGTATAGTTAGTTTCTCAGGCTGTGACGAGGCGTCTAGGACCAACGTGGGAACGCTCCACGGCTGCCTCTAGTTGTGGTGGTTAGTCAGGGTACTGCAATCTCATAGATTCCAACTGCTCTGGTGTATTGCCTTTTTTACCTGCACTCCTCAGCTACCTAATCATAACATTTACCGTTACCGGAAATATCTGGACGTGTGAAATTGGCCTAACATACAGTGGGTACGGAAAGTATTCAGACCCCTTTAAATTTTTCACTCATTGTTTCATTGCAGTCATTTGGTAAATTCAAAAAAGTTCATTTTTTCTCATTAATGTACACTCTGCACATCTTGACTGAAAAAAAACAGAAATGTAGAAATTTTTGCAAATTTGTTAAAAAAGAAAAACTGAAATATCACATGGTCATAAGTATGCAGACCCTTTGCTCAGTATTGAGTAGAAGCACCATTGTAGCTAGTACAGCCATGAGTCTTCTTAGGAATGATGCAACAAGTTTTTCATACCTGGATTTGGGTATCCTGCCATTCTTCTTTGCAGATCCTCTTCAGTTCCATCAGGTTGGATGGTGAACGTTGGTGGACAGCCATTTTCAGGTCTCTCCAGAGATTCTCAATTGGGTTTAGGTCAGGGCTGCGGCTGAACCAGTCAAGAATGGTCACAGAGTTGTTCTGAAGCCACTCCTTTGTTATTTTAGCTGTGTGCTTAGGGTCATTGTCTTGTTGGAAGGTGAACCTTCGGTCAAGTCTGAGGTCCAGAGCACTCTGGAAGAGGTTTTCATCCAGGATATCTCTGAACTTGGCCGCATTCATGTTTCCTTCAATTGCAACTAGTCGTCCTGTCCCTGCAGCTGAAAAACACCCCATAGCATGATGCTGCCACCACCATGTTTCACTGTTGGGATTATATTGGGCAGTTATGAGCAGTGCCTGGTTTTCTCCACACATACCACTTAGAATTATCACCAAAAAGTTCTATCTTCATCTCATCAGACCAGAGAATCTTATTTTTCATACTCTGGGAGTCCTTCATGTATTTTTTAGCAACTCTATGTGGGCTTTCATATGTCTGGCACTGAGGAGAGGCTTCCGTTGGGCCACTCTGCCATAAAGGCCCAACTGGTGGAGGGCTGCAGCTATAGTTGACTTTGTGGAATTTTCTCCCATCCTCTATTGCATCTGTGGAGCTCAGCCACAGTGATCTTGGGGTTCTTCTTTACCTCTCTCAGCAAAGCTCTTCTCACACGATTGCTCAGTTTGGCTGGACGGCCAGGTCTAGGAAGACTTCTGGTGGTCCCAAACTTCTTCCATTTAAGGATTATGGAGGCCACTGTGCTCTTAGGAACCGTGAGTACTGCAGAAATTCTTTTGTAACCTTGGCCAGAATTGTGCCTTGCCACATTTCTGTCTCTGAGCTCCTTGGCCTGTTCCTTTGACCTCATGATTCTCATTTGGTCTGACATGCACAGTGAGCTGTGAGGTGTTATATAGACAGGTGTGTGCCTTTACAAATCAAGTACTATCAGTTTAATTAAACACAGCTGAACTCCAGGGAAGGAGTAAAACCATCTCAAGGATGATCACAAGGAAATGGACAGCACGTGACTTAAATATGAGTGTCTGAGCAAAGGGTCTGAATATTGATGACTAGTGATGGGCGAACCCCCCTATGTTCGGGATCGGCTGGTTCGCCTGAGTTTCTTTGTACAGTTCGAGTTCGGAGCAGGAGATGACGCGAACTTGCGTCCGAACCCCGAACTTGAACTTTACAGATATGGGCCATTAGAAATATACTTACATATCCAGCGATGCGTCCTCCCGTCCCGCTGTCTCCCGGCCGCATCCGCCACAGCACGAACACTGCCAGAAAAAGTAAAAGACTGCCGAGTGCAGTGAATTCTGCCGGCAGTTAATAAGCGGCCCCGGAAGCAGATGCGGCCAGGAGACAGCGGGAAGGGAGGACGCATCGCTGGATAGGTAAGCAAATTTCTAATGGCCACGGACCTGAACTGTAACGCGGGTTTCCCATTGAAACCCGTGTTTGGGACCTTGTGACACTATGTGTTTGGTACGGTCCCTAACTTTACAGTTCGGGTTCGCCCATCTGTACTGACAACCATGTGATATTGCAGTTTTTCTTTTTTAATAAATTTGCAAAAATTTCTACATTTCTGGTTGTTTTTCAGTCAAGATGGGGTGCAGAGTGTACATTAATGTGAAAAAATGAACTTTTTTGAATTTACCAAATGGCTGCAATAAAACAAAGAGTGAAAATGTAAAGGAATCTGAATACTTTCCGTACCCGCTGTAAAAAAT
>JARQOD010000004.1:421760201-421791310 GCA_033576555.1 Oophaga sylvatica | reverse complement strand
AAAACAATTTTGGAAACAATTTTTTTTTTAGGAAGTTATAAGGGTTAAAAGTTGACCAGCGATTTCTCATTTTTACAGCAAAATATACAAAACCATTTTTTTAGGGACCATCTCACATTTGAAGTCACTTTAAGGGGTCTATATGGCAGAAAATACCCAAAAGTGACACCATTCTAAAAACTGCACCCCTCAAGCTGATCAAAACCACATTCAAGAAGTTTATTAACCCTTCAGGTGTTTCACAGGAGCTGAAGCAACGTGGAAGGAAAAAATTAACATTTAACTTTTTAGTCACAAAAATAAACTTTTAGCAACATTTTTTATTTTCACAGGTGTCAAAGGAGAAAATGGACAGATAAAGTTGTTGTCCAATTTGTCCTGAGTGCGCTGATACCTCATATGGGGGGAACCACTGTTTGGATGCACGGCAGAGCTCGGAAGCGATGGAGCGCTGTTTGACTTTTTCAAACCGAAATTGTCCGGAATTGAGATCGGACGCTATATCGGGTTTGGAGAGCCCCTGATGTTCCTAAACAGTGGAAACCCACCACAAGTGACCCCATTTTGGAATCTAGACCCCCAAAGAACTTACCTAGATATGTGATGAGCACTTTGAACCCCCAAGTGTTTCACTAATGTTTATAACGCCGGGGCGTGAAAATAAAAAATCATATTTTTTCCACAAACATGATCTTTTAGTCCCCAATTTTTAATTTTCCCAAGGGCAACAGAAGAAATATGACCCTAAAAGTTGTCCAATTTGTCCTGAGTACGCTGATACCCCATATGTGGGGAGAAACCACTGTTTGGGTGCATGGCAGAGCTTGGAAGGGAAGGAGCGCCATTTGACTTTTTCAAACCAGAATTGGCTGGAATTGAGATCGGATGCCATGTCGCGTTTGGAGAGCCCCTGATGTGCTTAAACAGTGGAAACCCCCACAAGTGACCCCATTTTGGGAACTAGACCCCCCAAAGGAACTTATCTAGATGTGTGGTGAGCACGTTGAACACCCAAGTGTTTTACTAAAGTTTATAACGCCCGGGCGTGAAAATAAAAATTTTTTTTTTCCACAAACATGATAATTTAGTCTTCAATTTTGTATTTTCCCAAAGGGTAACAGGAGAAATTGGACCCCAAAAGTTGTTTCCAATTTGTCCTAAGTACGTTGATACCAAATATTTGGGGGAGAAACCACTGTTTTGGCGCACGGCAGATCCCGGAAGGTAAGAGTGATATTTTAGGAATGCAGACTTTGATGGAATGGTCTGCGGGTGTCATGTTACAATTGCAGAGCCCCTGATGTGCCTAAACAGTCGAAACCCCCACAAGTGACCCCATTTTGGAAACTAGTCCGCTATGGAACTTATCTAGATGTGTGGTGAGCACTTTGAACCCCGAAAGTGCTTCACAGAAGTTTATAACGTACAGCGGTAAAAATAGAAAATCTTTTTTTTTTTTCACAAAAATGATTTTTTCACCCCCAATATTTTATTTTCACAAGGGTAACAGGAGAAATTGGACCCCAAGAGTTGTTGTTCAATTTGTCCTGAGTACGCTGATATCCAATATGTGGGAGAAAACTACTGTATGGGCTCACGTCGATGTTGCTAGGCACTGGCCGCCTAGGATTGGAGCTCACAGCTTCGATCCTAGGCAGTTCACCGGCAGGGCACAGCACAGTCACACCGTGTCTGTGCCCTGTGATTGGCGTGATCAATGTAATCGTCAATCACGCCAATCATCGGCTCCAGGCCATGCCTAGGATCAGTGCTCATACAGTTCCAATCCTAGACAGATCACCGTCAGGGCACAGTGCGGTCACACCGTGGCTGTGCCCTGCGATTGGCGCGATCGACATTATCGGCTATAGCACCAATTCGCGTGCTTTCCGGTCATGCAGCTAGGATCGGCGCTCTATCCTAGGCTGCGACGTCAGTGTTTCAGGCAATCTGATTGGCTGAAACACTGACAAACGCTGTGATTTGTGATTGGCTGTTCAGAATTGAACTGCCAATCACAGCGAACGTGGGTGCGGGAAGGCGGCGACACCCCCCAGGATGACGGCACCATCTACCCACAGGTAACATGACGCCGGAATTTTAATGCGATCACTGCGACTTAAATCGTAGTGTCGCATTAAAAATATGACATAATATTTCGTCCATGGTCACACAGGCCCAGGTTACATGGACGGAATATTACGTTGGATGTCAGAAAGGGGTTAATAAAGGCTGTAGGGGAACAGGGCTCCTGTAGCTGTCAGAAAGAGGCCCGAGAAGCCAAAAACCTTCAATGTCTCAAATAGGAAAGACCAATTGAGACAATCGAACACCTTTTCTGCATCCAGGCTCAGTATGATAGACTGTATTTTTTCCCTATTGGCAATCACTATTAAGTCTATTGCCCTTCTAGTGTTATTTCCCCCCTGACGATTAGGGACAAATCCCACTTAGTCCTTATTGATAAGTTGAGGGAGCCAGTAGTTTAATCTATTAGCCAATATATGAGAGAATATTTTTAGATCAGAATTTAATAACGCAATCGGACGATAATTTGAGCAATCCAATGGGTCCTTCCCCGGTTTTGGGATGAGAATTAGGTAAGAATGAGTTAGCGTATCTGGCATGGGAGAACCCTCCAGAAATTAGTTAAATAATTTAACCATATGGGGAGAGAGCTCCTCTGCATAGGATTTATAATATAAATATGTCAACCCGTCTGGACCTGGGGAATCACCTCCTCCTGTTTCACCTGTTGATTAAGGAATGTCAAGGCCTCAGAGGGAAGAACTGGAAGTTTCAGTTTTGATAGAAAGTGCTTCATTGTCTTATTCCTGTTAGCTTATTTATAGGGGATGAATCTTGTAAATTATACAATTTGCTATAGAAATTACAGACTATTTCCGAAATTACCGTTGGGTTATAGTGGATAGTGCCGTTGGTCCCTCTTAAAGGCTGGGAGTGGGAGCTCATGGTTCTATCTCTCAATTAATGTAGCCAGGAGTGTATGAGCTGTATTACCCTTTTCATAATATTTTTGTTTAGTATAAAGAACGAGTTTTTCCACTTTACACATTGAGAGGTCTTTCAGTTTCTTCCTAATTGTCACAACTTTATTTAGAGTCCTTACAGAGGGCGAGGCTATCAATCTACTTTCCTCCCTAGCTAATTGAGAAGTTAATTTATTAAATTCAAGTTTAGCATTTTTTTTATCTAGAACCTTCTTTGACACAGTACGCTCTCATGATGGCCTTATGGGCCTCCCACAAAACTGAAGAGGAAGAAACCGAGCCCTCATTCAAATGGAAGAAGTCGGTGAGATGGTTCAGTAGGGTCTTCCGGATAGTTGGGTCCTTAATTAGGAACTCATTCAACCGCAAGTGACACTCCCTGGTAAACGGCTGGGTGCATAGAAAGTCCAACACCACCAGAGCGTGGTCAGACCAGGTAATGTGACCCAACTCAGCCTTCGCATTCATCTTAAGGGTTAATATATTTGCAAAAAATTAATCAATCCATGAATGAGTATGATGAGGGGGAGAATAGAAAGAGAAGGTTCTGTCCCCTGGGTCATCTATTCTCCACAGATCAAATAAGGAGTTAGCCCTAATTAGTTTTCTAAAATCTCTCATTAATCTAATCAGATTTTGTGATGGGGTTTGTTATTAATAGAGTGTCTATCAGCTTTTTCCTGAAAAGGGAATGTTAAAATCACCACCCACCAGTAAAGCCGCCGGAGGAAGTTTATGAATCACTGAAATAACTTTTCTCATAAATTTAATCTTACCATAATTTGGGGCTTATAAATTGCATAAGATAATAGATCTGCCCCTCATAGAAGTCTACAAAATTACGTATTGACCCCCAGGATCAATATATGATTTATTTACTTGTAAAGGGCAACCTGATGCGATCAGAATGGCCACTCCCCCCTCTCTTATGGTTGGTAAAAGCAGAATAAGTGACAGGGAAAGAATTGAGTGCAAACTTGAATTTGCCTGTCCCATCGTAATTTGTCTCCTGAAGGAAGGCAATGTCTGCCCTCTGGGATTTCAGTTTCTTTTTTTAGGGGAATTAAGCCCCTTGACATTCAAAGATATTATACGTGTCATTTTGCATTATTTGGTTTACTCACACACATATGACCCTCAAAAGCTATTTTCTTCCACAGTTCTTCTAGGATAGAGCAGCAAGCCATCTCTTCTGGGATAATCTGTATTTGTTGATCTTGTTAATTCACCCGCAAAAATGGCAGGGAAAGAAACATTAGGAATAGAGAGGGACAAGGACAACAAATAACATAAAGTGGACAAATATTCAACTATAGGTAATAAAGCTCCATAATTCCCAGGAATAGAGAGCCTGGTCTGTGGCAAAAACCTGTGGAATATATCAATCCCACCAGGAAAAAATCAAAAAAAAAGAGAAAAAAATAACCACAGCCACAGAAAAGGGGAAGAAACCAGTACCCAGCCCGCATGGAGAGAAAACAAAAGGGAAAAAGTATCCCCTGTCCCAAGAAAAGTTAGGACTCCCTCAGGCACATAGCATTAATATTTTATGGGATTTCCTGCCTTCATACAAGAAAAAGGAAACGGTTTCTAAGAAGTTATGAAATATTATAAAGATATGCCTGCACCGGCTAATACTTATTAGTATACTAATACAACTTTTCAAAAATCACCTAAGTCTTGCAATATAAACTAGAGAGAAAAGGATTAACATTATATTGAGTTCAATTTGGGGTGTTAGCGAAGGCCTGTTGCTCCTCTCTTTCCGCCCTTGCCACTCGAACGTTGTTTCTGAGTCCAAACTGGGGGTGGTGGTGGATCCACGAGGATAGGGATATCCCAATCTGTTATCTTAGGGACCTGGAGCTCCAATTTTTCACAGGAGGCACAGGGTCGCCGAAACACCATCTCTCTGGGCCATCAGGGCCAAGGGGAACCCCCACCTATAAGGGATTTTGAGATCCTTCAGGACAGATAAGGGTCTGAGGAGCCTCCTCTTTTGTAAGGTTATGCGGGGCAATTATGGGAATAACTGAATGGTAACATCCTGAAATTTAATCTCCCCCAAGGACCTGGCTTTCACCATAATTTTTTCTTTGGTTTCAAAGTCATGTAAGTAGCAAATAATAGGTTGTAAGGCCCGGTGTGCTCTGCCAAACTTAAGGGTCATAGAGACTGGATCCCCTAGTATAGAGGTGAAAATTTCCTGCAGGATTAGTTTAGTGTTTTCTTGCTCTTTGGATTCCAGTACTCCTCTCACTCTGATGTTACATCTCTTGCCTCTATTGTCCAGGTCCTCTAGTTGAATTTGAAGATCTTTAAGCTTTTTCTGCTGCATATTAGATGACTGATGCAATACTTCCAGGCCATAGAACGTAATGGCGTAAGCCGGCATATGCGCAATAATGATTTTATGCTTTGCCCACAGTTGGGCAAAGCATACTACGCACGCACGAGAAGCCATTTCAATGCACGCCCGTGGAAACTCTACAGGATCTGTGATATTCACAGATCACAATATGTACAGCAAGCCGAAGAGGGGGGGAGAGAAGAAGAATAAGCCACGCCCATCGTACCGGACCGCAGAGATTTACATGCACCGCAGGAGAGCTAAAAACGGTATTTATGCATCAAAGGTGGGGAGTCAGGGGGTATCAAAAGTACTGCTATAATGCTTATGTGACACTAAATTGAATGATATCTTTACATCATATCACAAAAAATGGGTGACAGATTCCCTTCAAACTCTGTTATTAGTGCTTTAAAGTATTATTTTGAGGGAAAACAAGAAAAAAACTTTAACCAGTGAGGACGGAAGTGCTCATCCAATTGCTCGCCTTCCTCTTCACAGGACCCCTCTAAGGCTGGTTTCACACCAGCGTCTGATCGACGTGCGTCAGTCAGCGCATGGCCGCTGCTAAGCTCCGCCCCCGGCTGCGCCTCCTCCCGCTCGCTCCGCCTATGGGCACATGAAGGGGGATCTTTATGATTATTTAGTCCCCTTTTTTCTCCAATCTACATTTTCTCTCTATCAGGGCCTTTGTCTGGTTTTGATATAACACAGTCTCTACAGCCTGGTCTGGGTCAGAAGAGGGGGGAAGATGGCCTCCATCTCCTGTCTGCTGAGGGCAAGCATTAGCAGCGTTATGATGAGTTTGCTGATTCAGCATCTGTTCTAGATCCACACTGTCAGGCAGTCTCTGGTTTTCATTTATGTCTGCCACCATGTTCTTACCCCCTGGAGACCCAGCGTCCTCCGGATCCGGGTGCAGCTCTCCCTCACAGCCAGCTCTAGACACTGTGTCCCCCTCATGCCGCTGCTTCCCCCTCTCGGCAAAATGGCGCCCACGGCTACTCAGTTTCCTGCTCCCAAAGGAGAAAAGCATCTAGGGCGGTCGCAGGGCCGGTCAGAGACGCTCCGGTAAGTGCCGAGTTTCTCCCCCTCCTGGGACCCATCGGTATGCAGGGTGAAGCGCCGATGCAGTGCTCTGCAGCCTTGGGGATCCAGTGCCTGGCGGGAGCTCTGCAGCCGTGTGTCCTCTCACCTCAGCATCCGGACACGCCCTGTTTGATATTTATTTTTAATGAACTTTTTCTAATAAATATTTGTGTTTTAATTTCACTGATGGTTTATGGTTGCTCCTGTTTTTCCTTTGCTATGTGTATGTTATTAGGACTACTCCATTGCTTGATGTTGTGGTATTATTACCTTATGGGGGGACACTAGACTCTAGTCCCTTACCCTGTGATGAATATGTACTTTTGGAATATTTTCTTATTATTATACCTCAACATTGAAATTGCGGCACCAAAGGAAAATTATGGAAATCACAACATCGATAGACATGTTAATGATATACAAATGATAAAAAAAATGGAAACAAAATTTTCAAAACATCTTGATTTATTCACATGGCCAATGAGACACTTTAGAGACATGGTCTTACCACTAGATCCATTCTGCACTGCAAGTGAATGTGGACATCATGTACCAAGCCTAAGATGTCAAACAAACCATCAAAATGAGTTTGCATTTCATTGGGCTACGAGCCAGACAATGATCTACATATGTTCTGTTTACCTCCACTCTCAAAGGCAATCAAGGTGCAGAGAATGAAGACAGGAATGGAGGTCTATCCTCTTTAGCAATGAGTCCCACTTTTATCTTGGACGTAATCATAACTGGAGATTGGTCTGGAGACTAAGTGGGCAACGCTATGAAGTGGCCTTTATGGGGGAACGTCACACCGAATCTACTCCTGAGATTATGGTGTAGGGTGCCATATTGTATGGTAGCCTCTATTTCAGGTACCTTATAGCTCGTGTTACATTGATTTGGTAGTGGAACCAATTCAGCCAATGGTTCTCAGAAAGATACCAGGGTAGAGTGGATTTAAGATATGTGCTGCTGATTTACACACAATCCAGATAATTTCAGGAAAAAAGGGTTTAATGTCCAAGGAGTTTCAGAGTTCATCTGACTCCTTCCTCAGGACAACCACAAATTAAAAACTTTTTCAAAATTACATTGTGTCAGCCAAATCTGAAGATGTTGAGATTCTTTGAACTAAATCCAGGGATAATATATAGCAACCACACCGAATCCGACCTGTTAACAAACGCCCTGAGTTCCTTTAATCGTTAAAGCACATTTACCGTCTCCACCATGTGAGAGAAATACGCTCTCTTCTATGCCTTCCGATCTCCAAATATTAAAATGTGTTTTTGAGATCTCAAGGTAAAATACAGGAGGGGAGATATGTGTCACTCAGGATATTTGCCTCAAATGCTTCAGCATACTAAGTGCTGAGAGAGGTTAATCGGCCATGTTAAGAGCTGGGTTTTAGGGAACATCCGAAGAGTGGGTGGGAGGCTTTTCACCATATCTCCACCCCAGGGTGTAGTCCAGAAGCTAAATGTGAAGCCTTTGGGCTGATGCAGTGTTCTATGTGCTATGAAGGAGCTGACCTGTAGAGCTGGCTTCTTGGTAAACAGAGCTGCGCAGTTACTAGGACTATAGTGAGTGCTATTCTTTTTCTTTGTGTCAAGAAGACTGAATATGTTTATTTATTTTGTTTGCACTGGCTTATGAAGCCTGTTTTAATAAACCAGTTGAAAATTTAAACTGAAAGCATTTATGAGACTACATCGTTAAGCAGCCGAGTGAGACGATCTACCACACTATATTTTCTGGTCCTATCCTATTTTGTAAAGGCATGTGGCCGTGGTTTTCTTTTACCTTCAATACAAAGTGTCTCTTTTTATTTTATGAATACCTGTTTTAATTTTCCACTTTAGATACTATACACACCACGACCATACTGCCAGTTATTGCTACATTATTATTATTTATAATTCTAGCATCATTTATTCCATGGTGCTTTACATGTGAAAAGGGGTGTACATAACAAAAAACAAGTAGAATAATCTTGAACAAAGCGAGCCACTGACTGGTACATCAGGAGAGAGGACCCTGCATGAGAGGGATCACAGTCTACAAGGGATGGGTGAGGACACAGTATTTGAGGGTAGAGCTGGTCGTGCAGTGGTATGGTGGAACGAGGGTTACTGCAGGTTGTACGCTTGTTGGAAAAGGTAGGTCTTCAGGTTCCTTCTGAAGATTTCCAAGGTAGGCAACAGTCTCATATGTTGGGGTCAGGGGCATAACTACCACTGTGACCGGGCCCGGCGGGTGAGGGGCACGGAAGGTCAGACGCACGGCAACAGATTCCTCCTGCACTGCAGCATGATCGCGCAGGAGATGCTGACATATCAGCACTTCCTGCCCGGTCAGTGTGGGAGCTCAGCGCTGCTGTTGGCTGAGCTTCTGCACTAGCAGCCAGGAGCGGCGTCCACGCCGCCCCTGGCTGTTAACCCCCTAATTGCTGCGATCGAGCGCAATCGCAGCGTTCAGGAGGGAGGCAGAGGGACGAGAGCTCCCTCGGCCTCCTGATCGGCGTCCCCCACGACGTTATCATGGGCCAGATCTCTGACATGATGACCCCATCAAGCTACAGAATGTTCTCAGAAGCTGTCTCCATAGGTATAATGCACTGCATTATACATTGCAATGTATTATACCTGCAATCAAAGTAGAAAAAAGTGAAAGTCCCATAAAGGGATTAGGTAAAGAAGGAAAAATTTTGAAAAAATATGTAAAAAACAAATTCTAATTAATAAAAATAATTTTAAAAAATCCACTAATAAACACACATTTTTATGTAAATTTTTTTTTAAAAAAAGTACACGTTTGGTATCGACACATCCATAAAAATCCCATCTGTAAAAGTGTCACACTAGTTAACCCCTTCAGTGAACGCCGTTAAAAAACCCCACAAAAAAGTAGCAAATTATACTTTTTCCAAGCGGTATCACCATACCACTTGGAAAAAGAGGAATAAAACACAATAAAAAAAAGAATTGTAATAAAAATAGTACCAATAAAAGCTCCATCTTGTCCCGCAAAAGATAAGCCCTCACATGACTCTGTCGGCCGAAATTTGGAAAAATTATAGCTCTCAAAATGCTTTGATGCAAAAACTTCTACAAAAAAGAAGCGTCTTTTAGTATGTGACAACTGCCAAACATAAAAACCAGATATAAAAACCCTCTATAAATAGTAAATCAAACCCCCCTTTATCACCCCCTTAGTTAGGGAAAAATAATGAAATAAAAAATGTATTTCCATTTTCACATTAGGGTTAGGGTTGGGGTTAGGGATAGGGTTAGGGTTGGGGCTGGGGTTAGGGATAGGGTTGGGTTGGGGCTAACGTTATGGTTAGGGTTGGGGCTAAAGTTAGGGTTAGGGTTGGGGCTAAATTTAGGGTTTGTAATGTATGTAGTACAGTTCATATAGCGTCTTGTGCTTGGGTGCGATGAAAATACATGAGACACAGGTTTGATATAGAAGGTCTTGTATTACTTCATACAAGTGGCAAAAATAGTCACACAGTTTGCAGATACAGAAGCAGGAGACACAGCAGGCCAGAGTAACTTAAGCTCAGCAATCACTCTCCACAACTGGTTCAGGATCTTCTTCTCTGTTACCGTAAGTCCATGCAAACGTGGATCTTTCAAAGAGCAGGGTTCCAGAGTCCACAAGTGTTCCAAAGTTCCTCAGTAGGGAATAGCTGGAGTACAAAGTCCAAGGCTTCGAGGAGTCAGGTCACAGGCTCACTGGAGGCTTGATTCTGAAGCACTGATTGCTCAGCTGTGGCTGCTTAAGAAGCAAGAGGGAGAGAATCAGGGCGGGAACATGAAAGCTGGAAACTCCATATTGACTGAGGGCAAGATAGCTGCAGCAAGACAGAAAGCAAAATGGCTGACGGAAAAACTGAGTTTCAAGAACATGTACAAAGAACCTTACATTACTCCCCCCTTAGGGACAACCTCCGGATGGCCTCAGACCAGGCTTGTCTGGGTACCTCTGATGAAACTGGCGGAGCAAACGAGGAGCATTAACGTTATTGACTGGTTCCCATGAGTTGTCTTCCACTGGGTAGCCCTGCCATTTAATCAAATATTGTAACTGATTTCTGTATAACCTGGAATCTAGAATCCTTTCCACCACAAATTCTTCCTGACCATCGACTAGCACTGGGTCAGGGCAAGGAGAAGAACGTCCAGGAAACGTATTGGGTGTTGCAGCCTTTAGTAGGGAACATGAAAGACAGGGTGGATTCTCATAGTTCTGGGCAGTTGAAGACGACAAGCAACGGCACTTATAATCTTACTGATTTTATAGGGTCCAATGTACTTATGTCCCAACTTAGACGATGGAATCCTTAACTTAAGATTTCTGGTTGACAGCCAGACCAGGTCTCCTACCTTGAAAGCTGGTGCAGGTTTACGAAATTTATCTGCTGCTTTCTTGTACCTTTCCTGAGCCAATTCCAGATTCTCCTTTAGAAGATCCATATTCTTCTGTAAAGACGTGATTCTTTCAGCCACTGCTGGCAAAGGCGTTTCTATGGGAAATCGTGGAAGAATGTTAGGATGATAACCTAAATTGGAGAAAAAAGGAGACTGCTTAGTGGAGGCGCTCTGAGAGTTGTTATAAGAGAACTCAGCCAATGGAAGTAGATCCACCCAATCATCCTGTAGGTGGCAGATAAAGCAGCGGAGATACTGCTCCAGGGTTTGATTGGTTCGTTCTGTCTGTCCATTAGTCTGGGGATGAAAAGCAGAAGAAAGGTTTACTTTAATGTCCAATGCGGCACAGAAATTCTGCCAAAACCTTGAAGTGAATTGCACCCCTCGATCCGAAATAACCTCATCCGGTACTCCATGTAAACGAAACACATTCTTAATCATTAAATCTGATGTCTGTTTTGCAGTGGGTAAGCCGACACAAGGGATAAAATGAGCTGCCTTTGTTAAACGATCAACCACCACTAGAATGGTGTTCTTCCCTTGAGAGGTTGGTAACTCCACAATGAAATCCATAGAAATGGATCCCCACGGGCGGGACGGGGTGGGAAGAGGTTGTAACAGACCAGTTGGTGAGGAGCGAGGTGTTTTGCATCTTGCACAGACTTCACATGAAGTGACATAGTTCAAAACATCTTTCCTGCAAGTGGGCCACCAAAAGAAACGAGAAAGAAATTCCTGTGTCTTTAGAATTCCTCTATGCCCAGCTATCTTGGAATCGTGGATGAGTTGCAGTACTCTCAATCTGACTGTTTCAGGAATATACAGACGTTGTCCCTGAATCCATACACCATTTTTAAAAACAAGACTTACGTCCCTTGGAGGTTGTGCCAACAAAGAATCCGCATGGTATGCTTCCTTGATGTCCTTAAGTAGGTCTTGATTATGAATCACTCCCAGGAATCTAGAGTCAGGAAGAATAGTCTTAGGAGGAGCAAGTGGACGGATCTCTGCTGAATGAATCCTAGAGAGTGCATCAGCCTTTCCATTGCGCGATCCTGGTCTATAAGAAATGACAAAATTAAATTGGTTTAAGAAAAGATTCCAGCGAGCCTGGCGAGGAGTCAGGCATTTAGCCGACCTGATAAATTCAAGGTTACGATGGTCTGTCAGGACGACTATTTGCTGTGCAGCACCCTGAAGAAGATGTCTCCATTCTTTGAAGGCAGCAATAATGGCCAACAACTCTCTATTGCCCACATCGTAGTTCCTCTCAGCCGAAGACAACTGCTGGGAAAAGAAGGCACAGGGATGCAAGACATTCTTCTCACCTGTTCTCTGAGAGAGTATAGCTCCAACGGCACAATCTGAAGCATCCACCTCTATTATGAAGACAAGTTCAGGGTTGGGATGTACTAAGATAGGTGCGGTGGTAAATTTATCTTTTAGACGGGAAAATGCTTCCTGGGCTTGGGGAGTCCAGGAGAACCTAGACTCTTTCCGGGTAAGTTGGGTGATAGGTGACACTACCTCAGAGAAATTCCTAATGAAACGTCTATAGAAGTTGGCAAACCCGATGAAGCGCTGCACCTCCTTCACATTTCTAGGAATTGGCCAATCCTTAATGGCTTGGGTCTTGCTTCCATCCATACTAATTCCTTGTGTAGACAGTACATACCCCAGAAATTGAATTTCGGTCCTATGGAATTCACACTTTTCAAGTTTGATGTAAAGATGGTTTCGTCTTAGACGTTCCAAGACCATTCTCACATGTCCATGATGTTCCTCTGTGGAGTTAGAAAAAATTAGAATATCATCCAAATAAATCACCACGAATGTATCTAGGAGATCCCTGAAGATGTCATTCACCAAGTGTTGAAAAGTGGCTGGGGCGGTACTCAGACCAAAGGCATAACTAGATACTCAAAGTGTCCATAGCGTGACCTGAATGCAGTCTTCCATTCATCCCCAGGTCTAATACGGACCAAGTTATAGGCCCCACGAAGATCCAGTTTAGAGAAAATTTTGGCATGCCGCACTCTCTCCAATAACTCAGGGATTAAAGGCAAAGGATAACGGTTTCTAATAGTAACCTTATTGAGTTCCCTATAGTCTACGCAGGGTCTCAGAGATCCATCTTTCTTTTTCACAAAGAAGATGGGTGCACCTGCAGGAGATGAAGAGGGGCGTATGAAGCCCTTGGCTAGATTTTCGTCTATGTAATCCTTTAAAGCCTTTAGTTCGGGCCCCGCCAGGGGGTAGATCTTACCAAAAGGTATCTCTGCTCCAGGCAATAATTCAATTGGACAATCATATGGACGATGAGGGGGAAGCTGGTCAGCGTTCTTCTTGTCACATAAATCCACATAGTCCTGGTATACAGCTGGTAGTTCAGGGACTGACATGGTTCCTTTAGGAACAGAGCAAGCTGAAACTTCTGGACTCATCCTTTTCTCTGGAAAGTGTAATTCCTTGGTCTCCCAGTTAATGGTAGGATTCTGAGCCTGCAGCCATGGTAGCCCTAGAATAATGGGAAAGTGGGGAGAAGAGATAAGCATAAAAGACAGTTTCTCTTGATGATCTTTACCCATAAGGACCTTCAAAGGCTCCGTTTCCTGATCCACTGGTCCAGAGGTCAGCAGGGAGCCATCCACAGTTTCCATCTGTACTGGAGTAGCCTTCTTCACTGAACGTATCCCCTGTTTCAGAGCAAAGGAGACATCCATAAAATTTCCACTTGCCCCTGAGTCGATCATAGCAGAGCTAGACACCCAGACTGAGTCAACCCAGAGTTTGATGGAAAGGAAGCAATGAGAATTGTTTTTCTTACAACTCAGCTGGGACACCGCTGAGGAAACTTGAAAAATTGCAGCGTTTACACAGTCATCGTCCTTAGAAGTAACGGAGTTTAAGTCCGAGAAATCAATATCTGTTGCTGCAGGTCTCTCTGGAGCCTGAGGCTCGGACCTGACAGATCTCCTCTCGCAACACTCACAGTGAATGAGTGCTGCAGTAGTCCTACGAGAACGGCTGGGGCAGTTTATAATGAAGTGCCCTGACTTACCACAATAGAAACATAGATTTTCCTTAAAACGATGTTCTTTGCGTGCATCACTAACCCGTCGTTGTAAAGAGTCCACCTGCATGGGTTCAGGTTCAGGTTCCCGTGTGATCCTACTCAAAGGTTCCTTAGCTGGGGAGGAAGGTAGGAAAAGGTTAGTGTGATTGCTTTCGAACCATCTTTCTTGCCTGCGTTCAGTCAGACGAGCATCAATACGGATGCAGTAGTTAATAAAGTCACCTAACGCAGTGGGAGGGTCGGCACGAGCAAGTTCGTCCTAAATCAGTGGAGACAACCCTTTTCGAAAAATAGATTTTTTTGCGGAACTGTCCCAAGTGGTATCAAGGGCCCATCTCCTGAAATCCAAGGCATATTCGGCTACCGAGCGCTTACCTTGGCGCAAAGTTAACATGGCTGCTTCAGCTGTTGCACCTCGATTGGGGTCATCAAACACCTGCCCCATGGCTGAAATGAAAGCATCAAGATGATCCAAACATTCATCCTCAGTCTCAATCAGAGGGTTTGCCCACATCAAAGCTTTGTTGGTAAGCAACATAATTATAGTAAGTACTTTAGATCGTTCAGTGGGAAATTGTGAAGCATGTGCAGAAAAAAAAAGATTGCATTGGTTAATAAATCCCCTGAATTTCTCACGTTCACCACCAAAACGAAAAGGGGGCAACTTGGGAATCCCAGAACTCGGTGCTACGGCAGGAGCCTGGACTCGCTCCTCTAGAACCTCAATCCTGGCTCGTAAATCCTGGGTAGTTTGTCCAAACACTTGCAAATTGTGATTAGTAAGGTCCTGTAGATTTGCAAAACGGGTCTTTATAGACTGTAAATCTGCAAGGATATTATCAGTCACTCCGCAAAGTTCCTTTATGCGGGCCTCCATCTTCCAGATCTCTTAAGACAGGAGTACTGGAAGGAGAAGAGAAAAAGAGAAAAGAAAAAAAAACAATAGTGTTTACCTGTGGTAACACTGCAGAGGAAAAAAAAATTAAGGGAACTGCTCACCTGGAATGGTTGTGAGAAGTCACAACCACTGTCATCACAGAAAGTACAACCGGACATCTGATATCCACGGTTACAGCAGACACAGCCTTCCCAGACCCAGCAGACACTAATGTTTGGCTTCAGAATCTTGTAATGTATATAGTACAGTTCATACAGCGTCTTGTGCTTGGGTGCGATGAAAATACATGAGACACAGGTTTGATATAGAAGGTCTTGTATTACTTCATACAAGTGGCAAAAATAGTCACACAGTTTGCAGATACAGAAGCAGGAGACACAGCAGGCCAGAGTAACTTAAGCTCAGCAATCACTCTCCACAACTGGTTCAGGATCTTCTTCTCTGTTACCGTAAGTCATGCAAACGTGGATCTTTCAAAGAGCAGGGTTCCAGAGTCCACAAGTGTTCCAAAGTTCCTCAGTAGGGAATAGCTGGAGTACAAAGTCCAAGGCTTCCAGGAGTCAGGTCACAGGCTCACTGGAGGCTTGATTCTGAAGCACTGATTGCTCAGCTGTGGCTGCTTAAGAAGCAAGAGGGAGAGAATCAGGGCGGGAACATGAAAGCTGGAAACTCCATATTGACTGAGGGCAAGATAGCTGCAGCAAGACAGAAAGCAAAATGGCTGACGGAAAAAACTGAGTTTCAAGAACATGTACAAAGAACCTTACAGGGTTAGAGTTGGGATTAGGTTAGGGTTGGAATTAGGGTTAGCGTTGGAATTAGGGTTAGGGGTGTTGTAGGGTTAGGTTTGTGGTTAATGTTATGGTTAGGGTTCAGGGTGTGTTAGGGTTAGAGTTGGAGTTAGAATAGGGGTGTTTCCACTATTTAGGCACATCAGGGGTTCTCCAAACGCGACATGGCGTCCGCTCTCGATTCCTTCCAATTTGTCACTGTCATTCCTCCATTCAATGACTGCCGCTCCGTTCCAATCAACAACGGACTGGTCATCTGGAAATACTTGCAAATGCCAGATAGGTGGTCTGACAACACTCATAACAGTATCGGCATCTCAAAAAGTGGATATTCTTGACAATTGTAGCAGAATAAAGAGCTGTCGGCTCCTTGGTCCACTACCATTACTTCACTTGGGCCGACCATATATTGCTCCCAGCCTGTGACCTTTCAGAAGCCAGAGCAAGGTAGGGGATGCAGGCGGAACAACGCAGAGGATGCAGGCAGAACAAGGCAGGGGATGCAGATGGAACAACGCAGGGGATGCAGGCAGAGCAAGGCAGAGGATGCAGGCGGAACAACGCAGGGGATGCATGCAGAGCAAGGCAGGGGATGCAGGTGGCACAAGGGCAGTCCAGAAAACCTAGATATACCTCTAGCAACAGTTAACAGCCGCCGGCCAATGACAGGCCCGGCAGCTGACTTCAGCACTCACATCGCTGACGTATGACGTCTCTGTCATACGCCAGAACGACACTGCGCACCTCAGCCAAATCGTGGGTGAGGACATCGCTGGAGTTCAGCCAGGTAAGGAAAACTTTATTTTTGTATAGCCGCGGTATGGGGAACATTTTATCGGTATGGGGGTGCATTATACTACTATGGTGGGTAGGGGGGAAGGTGATGCATTATACTGCTATGGGGCTGCTGCATTTTATACTCCTATGGGGCTGCAGCATTATACTATATGACTATGGGGTGCATAATACTACTATGAAGTACTGTGGGGTGCATTATACTTAATGGATGACTATGGAGGTGCATTTGACTATACTACATGGATGACTATGAACTGAACAGTATATTATATAGAGAACTCTGGGGGTGCATTATATTATATGCAGGACTATGGCAGTGCATTATACTTCTTATATGGATCCCCATGACTTCTATGTAAGCCCCTGATGAGTATAATGGTTTATTTTCTTTTATACATTACAGAACAACAGCAGTACGGGGGACAAATATATACCAGGATAGGGCACCGGATAGGTACGCCACTGAAGTCAGACTATACAACATTGCAACAAAGCTATAGTGTGCAAAATGAATAGGGAAAATGTGTATTTGGGGGAAAATATTTTGGCATGGGGGGCCCCATTTGAAAGTTTGCACCGAGGCTCATAACCTTGTAGTTACGCCACTGGTTGGGCTAGAGAGTTCCAG
This sequence comes from Oophaga sylvatica, assembly GCA_033576555.1. NCBI lineage: Eukaryota > Metazoa > Chordata > Amphibia > Anura > Dendrobatidae > Oophaga > Oophaga sylvatica. The sequence goes on along the minus strand of JARQOD010000004.1, from coordinate 421,774,236 downwards.
AGTAGGGGGGTACACAGGAAAAATCTTGTAGGAGGTTGCAGTAGTTGAGGTGGGATGTGATGCGGGCATGCACTATTGCTTTTGCAGATTCTTGATTAAGGAATGTGTGGATCTGGGAGAAAAATATTTAGAGTTGAGAGTCCTCAGTGGTTGATACCTTTTAATGGCTAACTGAAAAGATGGTAACAAATTGCAAGCTTTCGAGACTCGAAAGCTTGCAATTTGTTACCATCTTTTCAGTTAGCCATTAAAAGGTATCAACCACTGAGGACTCTCAACTCTAAATATTTTTCTATCTACTGGCTAACACGGTACAAAGATATACATCTTTACTGGATCTGGGAGATATTTTTTAGTTGGAGTCGGCAGGAAGTGGAAATGGCATGGATATATGGTTTGAAGGAGAGTCAAAAATTACCCAGAGACAGCGAGCTTCCGGGACTGGGGAAAATGGACAGCCATTGACTTTGATGGATAGGTCTGTTGGGGGAGGGGGTTAAGAGAGATGGTGGAAAGATGATGAATTCTGTTTTATCCATGTTAAGTTTTAGAAATCTAGCAGAGAAGAAAAATGAAATAGCAGACGACATTGTGGGATTCTAGTTAGTAAAAAGGTGATATCAGGTCCAGAAAGGTAGATCTGTGTGTCATCAGCATAGAGACGATACTGAAAACTGTGGGACTCTTTGAGCTGTCCCAGGACGAAGGTGTAGATGCAGAAGAGCAGGGGGCCTAGAACTGAACCTTGAGGGACACCGACAGATACGGGGCTAGGTGAGGAGAAGGTGTGTATGTGGGTGACGCTGAAAGTCCAGTCTGTTAGGTATGAGGAGATCCAAAAAGGACAAGTGTGTGATGCCAAGAGATAAAAGAATCTGCAGTAAGAAGGAATGGTCAACTGTGTAGAAGGTAGATGACAGGTCCAGGAGGAGGAGGACAGAGTAGAGTTGCTTGGATTTGGCAGTTAGTAGGTCATTGTTGGCTTTCGTCACGGCAGTTGCAGTGGAATGGTACAGTCAGAAGGCAGATTGTAAGCAGTCAAAAAGGGAGCAAAAGGAGAGGTTGGAGGACATTTCAAAATGGACGTTTTGTTCCAGTAATTTTGAGGCATAGTGTAGAAGTGATATGGGGCGATAGCTAGACAGAGAGCATGGGTCAAGGGAGGGCTTTTTGAGGATGGGTGAGATCGAGGCATGTTTTAAGCAAGAGGGAAAGACACCAGTTGTTAGAGATAGGTTGAAGAGATGGGTAAGGGTTGGGATGAAGACTGTGGTGAGGTTTGGGATGAGGTGGGATGGCCCACATGTTAATTTCCGGTTGTGAATCTATGTGTAACAACTTCACAAATTAACATTTTAATTTTCATTAAATTACATTTCAGTGTGGTTGAAGGGAGAGGATAGTCAATTTAAAAAAAAAAAATTAAAGAAAATAAAACAATTAAAGGTTAAAGTTTTTGAACTGTTTTACTAGTCACATTATTCAATTGTATGTCCCACCACAATACTGCTGGCTGGTCCGCTAAATTATGTTACATGCGTGTACCTACATAGCATCCTGTTTATTTAAAGAGGGTGGTCTGAAGGCAAAGCATTTTCCCTGTCCATTTAGTCCCATAAACGAAGCATCATCCTAAGGGTAGGTCATCAATGTCTGATCAATGGGGATGTGACACAGCTGATCAACTGTTCTAGGAACTGCTTAGTTATGGTGCTGCTCCATCTACTGATAGTTGCCTTGGCACAGTACTGCACATCTGTTCCCTATTGATTTGTGTAAAAAAAGGTCCTCTGTGGCAAAATCAGCTTTTTCTGCTTGATTAATTTCTGCTTGGTTGAGGAGGCTTTTCAGCGCCTGAAAAGTTTGGTTGCACTGGTGTCAAGTCATATATGTGGGCTTACCAGGAGTGCCGTATATCTTTTTCAGTACTGTGTATAAACAACAGCAAGACAGGCAACTCCCCCAGAAATCATATAATCCTCATTTATACAATATACAGTTCGTAGCCTACAAAGCTTGAAACTGCTATGTGTGGTTAAGGGAATCTGTTAGTAGGATCAGCCCTCCTAAACAGTCTATATGGGCATGCAGGTCACAGAATGTTGAATAAAATGATACCTTGATATCTGCGATCCAATATCTTATTCCAGAGGAATCCACACTTTTCTTAATATGTAAATGAGCTGTTAAGATCCATGGGTGGGACAAAGATGTCACCAAGAATATGCCTCCAGAGCTTATTTTAAATAAAAGGGGGTGTTACCAGTATGAGACATGTAATGACTGACAATCTCCTCTCCTTGTCTTACAATGATAATGCCCTACTAATGGCCGCCACTAGGAAATGCAATAAGAAGTGTTCAGAAATAGTATGTACTTTAAAACTGCATAAAGACACCAGTTTGCCACACAGAACAACAAGCACTCATATCTCGTTTTTTTTCTTTTTATAAAATTCTGCTTTTTTTAAGCCAATAAAATAGTAAAAAGAACCCTACATATATTTGGTATCTCCATTATTGTACTAACTGCAATCGTGTTTCCAGATCATTTTCACTGTACAATGGACACTTTAAAAATAAAACCTATAAAAAAAGAATTTTTTTTGTCCATTTTCCCTTACCCCACATGGTAATATGAATAATGAATGATGTCTTTGAAAACTATATCTTGTTCTGAAAAAACAAGCCCTAATATGTCTATATCAGTGCAAAAATAAAAAGTTAACGTATATTTAGAAAGGGAGAGGAAAAAATGGAAGACTAAACATGTAAATTGACCGAGGAGCAATAGGGTTAAAGAGAACAAACAAATGTGGTTGGTCCATACAAGACACTAATTTCAGATGTCTTTAATTTGTCATCAGAATGTTTGATTCAGAGCAGGGATTTATCCCACAAACCTTCGTAGACATTCAGATAAATGAACAAAGCCGGATGGAAGATTGGAAGATTTACCCTTCGGATACAAATATAGCAGCGTACGTCGAGATGGGGGTTGGTTGCAGATTTGTCTTGTTGCTTTAGTCATCATGGGCAATGTTGAAAATAAGGAGAATTTATATGTGAAGAGCAAGGTTTGATCTGAGATTTACAAGAAGACTTACTGGATAAATTTAGATGAAACTTTGAGAAGAGGAGCATAGCTGCTGGGGAAGGCTAAGACGACTATGGCATGGAGTGATGGATGTGTTATTAAAAGGATCATGCCAAGAGAGGGAAAAAATGTCAAATAAGCCAGGGGCTTTCTAAACTGATTTAATTTTCTCTTGTGTACTTCTTTTGGTCCATTTGCACATATTTCCCTTAGTCTGCAGTGATCAGATGAGTATAAAAGCAACGACTGGAGGGTAAGACTTTAGATCCCCAGTGCCCCTTGGTTCCGGGACAGGCAATGCCATTCTGATTAAAACAGTCTAGCTGTGCGCTCTGCAGCTTCTGTTCTGTTATGTGCGTCATACCCATGTAATTATTGACCTACAGAATCCCAGCAGTTTGTGCAAGCTGAACTCTGTCTACTTCCTCGCAAGGCATAATTAGCTTTTTATGTTGCAAGTTTAAGCAGAGGTCTCCAAATACCACCATTCACCTTGGCACTCACTGCTTTTGTAGAAAATTCCCCAAAGGATAAAGTCAATTTGCAGCATCTTGATGGTGTTACAGGGAAAAAGCAGCAAACCTGTTTAACAATACAACTTACACGTGGAATAAAATGTGATATGCCAGTAGTCTTCATAACTAGAGCTGCGGCCACACATCTACTCGTCTTGGCTTTGCATGTAACAGTGTTCTCATTCTACTTTCTGTGTTGATCACAGTTGTACTGTCCAGAGGGGAGGAGGCAACATACAAATTAAGTCAGCCATGCACTTGTCACACATTGACAGAGTTCTCAAGAGTAATTTTCATATTCAGTGTGGTTGTGTGAGCAGTAAAGTTGGTGAAAAAAGGAAAAATATATTAGTCTAGGTAAAAAAATAAATAAATGTAATGAATAGTAAATTCTGTAAATATACAGTCAGAATTAACATGTTTTAACCATCTGCCATGGATGTCTTAATTTTTAATCTGAATGGAATAAAGATTTGAATTTCATTTTACTTTCTTTTGTTATGCACTGTAAATATATACTGTAAAAATATCCTGGTGTGAAGATGTGGACTGTCTTATCCCGTCTCTACCCTGAAAACAACCGCAACGTGCACAAGAGTAATGTGAACAGTGTTAGGCATTTTATGCATTTAATGTGTATGTGTATAATCCTTATATAATATGTTATGGTAATGTGTAGAATAGCGGGGCAAATGTGGAAAATTCGTTATAGTGTATAAAGGGAAGTGTTTTATAGATAAGAGAAGCAAGGATTATTAGTAATATGCGCTAGAGACAGGAAACGGATAAGGAATAGTTAACGTTAGGTACAGGCCCACAGATGGGAGGGGAAAAGTGTTAATAAAAGGAGAGGTACTTCCTGGTTATGTGTGGTTAGGAGTAGTGGAAGGCTTAACCCCTTAGTGACAGAGCCAATTTTGTACTTAATAACCAAGCCAATTTTTACAATTCTGACCACTGTCACTTTATGAGGTTATAGCTCTGGAACGCTTCAATGGATCCCACTGATTCTTAGATTGTTTTTTCGTGACATATTGTACTTAATGTTAATGGTAACATTTCTTCGATATGACTTGTGTTTATTTATGAAAAAAATGGAAATTTGGCAAGAATTTTGAAAATGTTGCAATTTTCAAACTTTTAATTTTTGTACTCTTAAATCAGAGAGTCATATTGTACAACATAGTTAATAAATAACATTTCCCACATGTCTACTTTACATGAGCACAATTTTGGAAACATAATTATATTTTGTTAGGACGTTATAAGGGTTAAAAGTTGAACAGTGATTTTTCATTTTTCCAACAAAATTTGCAAAACCATTATTTTAGGGACCACCTCACATTTGAAGTGAGTTTGGGGGGTCAATATGAGAGAAAATATCCAAAAGTGACACCATTCTGAAAACTGCACCCCTAAAGGTGCACAAAACCACATTCAAGAAGTTTAGTAATCCTTCAGGTGCTTCATGAGAACTAAAGCAATGTGGAAGGAAAAAATTAACATTTTATTTTTTTTTTCGCAAAAAATTTATTTTAGACCAAAACTTTTTTATTTTCACAAGGGTAACAAGAGAAAATGGACCCCAAAATTTGTTGTGCAACTTCTCTTGAGTACACCGGTACCCCATTTGTGGAGGAAAGCCATTGTTTGGGCGCATGGCAGGGCTCAGAAGGGAGGGAGCACTGTTTGACTTTTTGAATGCAAAATTGTCTGGAATCAATGGTGGCGCCATGCCACGTTTGGACATATCCTGATGTACCTAAACAGTGGAAACCCCCCAATTCTAACTCCAATCCTAAACAGCCCTGCCCCTGACCCTAACCCTAATCCCAATCCTAACTCTAACCACAACCCTAACCCCAAGTCCAAAACCACCCTACCCTAATACCCCAACCGTAACCCAAACACAACTGTATTCCCAACACAACTGTATTCCCAACACAACCATATCCCCAACACAGCCCTAACCCCAACACAACCCTAAACCCCAACACCACAATCGTAACCTCAACTCAACCCTAACCCTAGCTCTAACCCCAACTCTAAGCCTAACCCTAGCCCAAACCCTAACCCTATTGGTAAAATGGAAATGAATACAATTTTTTTATTTTATTATTTTTACCTAAGGGGTGATAAAGGGGCGTTTGATTTACTATTTTTTATTTTGATCACTGTGGTAGGGTCTGTCACAGTGATCAAAATGAACCAATGGGAAAAATCTCCTATTGTTGCCGGGTAACGGAAGGCCGATCTCAGCGGGCGCCCGCCATTTTCATCCAGGAAGAAGACCCAGAGGGCCAGGGGACAGAGCCGGAGGGTCCAGTGATACCGGAGGTACTGGGGTGGGGCTCTGGGGACCCAATTTCTCTCTCCTCTGGTATGCTAGACATATTAGAGGAGAGAGAAACAAATGGGAAATCAGACTTTTTTTGCGGCAACACTGGTGATGGTAAAAACCGACCCGAATCATGTTCTCCGGGGTCTCAGCTACCCCCGGTAGCCGAGACTCCAGAGGTTTTCTGACGCTGGGGGGCACTATCCTTATTTCTCAGCGACCCTAAAAAGCGGCACTGAGGAAAAAACTACCCTTAACTGCTGCCATTAAAAGGCGTATCAGCGGTCGTTAAGGGGTTAAATAAGTTCTTGGTGGAGTTCAAGTGCAGTTGGCTGCTAGGGCCAACATGGGCCTATCACTCAGGGCAGTGGATTGCCATACAACTGCTCCATGTGGATCATTCATCTGGCCTGGGACCTCGAGATTGGCGCCAGGAACATCGGGCATATTGCACCTGCAGGAGAGGATGAACAAGGCTCTTCAAAGGTGGAGGGTGATGGAATATGAGTGCACTGCCATCAGTGGAGAGGGATTACTAGAGGTAGTGAAGACAGCAGGATAAGGGATGTCCTATCGGGATCGAGCGCTAGGGCTGAAGTTATGTTTGATATCTGAGGGAAAGATTGTAACCTGTTGTGCCCTATCCCACATGCTCAACTGTTATGACTGTGAACTGTTAAGTAAAAGTTTGACTGTTGAAAAGCACTGGTTGTCCCCTGGATTGTGTATGGCAGTTGCTGACGATGGAAGCCTGGAGTCAGAGTCAGAGGAGGCCTGTCATCTACAAATGAGTTTGATGCACCCCACATGCAATGGATCCGGCACTGACATGGGGTCGTGTCTTTCAAATGAATTTTCAACTGCAACGACGGAGTACAGCCTATATCAGAGTCATCTTTAGAGAATGCATGCATGACACTCTTCTATTAGCATCTGTTTTGCCACAGCTAGATTTTCAGCACACAAGTGTTCCAGGGGTACCGGGGGATCCCAGGTTCCCTAGGTTGGTCATGCAATTTCCTCCCCTGGGCAACTCCTGTTCCTTGGTGAGGAGACTGAATTCACTGTAGACCACCGGGCAGGTCTCACACCGGCTAGATATACCGCTTTGACGGTTTTGATGTGACCTAACACAGTCTTTGGATCCAGTCTAATTTTATGTTTCATGGTATTCATCACCGGCACTGTCACTCGGGCAAACCCACCAGTAGGAATCGTAAGCACAGTCTCACATTGAAATAGACCTTCTGGAAGGTCAGAGGAGTCTTTTGGCTTAAACAACCTCTTCTAGACTTTTCTTCCAAGTTCTATCCGGACTCCACACCTCACTCCCACCATTTGGTTTGCAGGGATAACGGTTGGGCGCAGGCCTACCTTAACTTCTTTCAGGTCCATTGTATTCTGTGCTTTCTTTACTCTATGAATCACATTTTCTGCCACAGCGATGGGCAAGGCGAACGATGTGGCAATTGCATCCACCATCAGTGTCCCTGACTTGTGTTTCATGATGAACTCACTGATTACATTATAACTCATGATAGGATCGCTGCCTCGTTCAGATCACTGGTCACGATAAAAGGTACCAAAAGCTCGATGGTGTTGCTGTTCTTCATGGCCCTGAGTTGGAAAGTCACTTCCACCCAGCCTATGAAAGGAATTTCGGTTTAGTTGACGGCTTTGCTGTGGAGTTCCACTGGTCCTAAGAGTTCCTTTAGCGACTGAAGGCAGGTATTTAGCAGGTGGCGTCTTCTCTATTCTTCATTTAAAAGGCTAGTTTTGGCTCCTGTGTCCCACAGTGCTTTTGCCAGGAGTCCATCTAGCTGGCACTGTATATAGCACCTTTTCACCGATTAGGCTGATGGGGCTGTCTTTACTAACTGAGGAATCCTCCTCCCAGGAGTATGACGTTAGACCTCCGCGCTGGGCATTAAGTAACTGATGCCCCTGTGTCTCTTGCAGCTGTTGTAGACGGGAACACACTTGGGGATAGTGCTGACGCAGCTGTTTTACCTCATGCGCCGTTCTGGGGGTTGGTGGGATTTGGATTTGCTTCTGGGGCCTACTCTGTCACGGTTACCAGTTGTCCCACACTGGCAACCTCCTGTCTTTTAACCCAAACGACCGTAACCATTGGCATTCCTTGGCATAATGTCCTTCCTCACCACATATTAAACAGTGGACACATACCGCACTCTGATTGATGAACGGCACACCTCACAAGCTGGGTATCTTCTGTTTTGGAACCCACTCCTGGATCTGAGAGATACTGAGTCTGGCCTGGGACGAATTAACTATTTCACCTCCATCAACTCAGCTCGCAGTTCTATTACTTCTTCCCAGTCAGCTCTGGCAGTCCTCCGTTTTGTTGGTGGTTTAAGGTCCACTCTCGGCGGTGGTACTGGAGGGTCTTCATCATGATCTTTGGACTGGCAACCGGGGGTCACCAACTTCAGCTGACTCATTTTGTTGGTTTTTAGAAGCAGAACCCTTCTTTAACTTCTGTTCGTTCTCTGACTCCAAACTAGCTGCCTCATTCATTTTTTCAATTAGGACTTCCTCCAGAATGCCAAGATCTTCTAGGTACTGTTTCAGCTGTAACTTAATATCTTTGCTGATTAAGCACATTCCCAACGATCTCAAGAACTTCTTCTGGACTAGCCCAGCATCAAACTGCTCCTCCGCCCCTATATCTCTGCATGCGAACAACAGTCTATCCTTAAGTTCAATTGCTCTGAACAAGAAACTCTGGGGTGATTCAGTAGTGTTCTGTGAGATGTTAATGAGTCAGTGGAACAATTCTGAAGGACTTTCTTCTTTATAGTGCCCTTTTAAAATCATCTTCAACTGTGGTAGGGTCAATTTACTTTTCATCTCTAGCATACTGCAAAGGTTCAGTCCTGAGCTGATCGCTTTCACAAGCCCCTCAATGATCTCATCTGGCTGGTAGCCTTGCAATAATCCTGCATCGATCAGGTGCAACACGTTCATATAAGACAGTTTCTCTTTCTTCTCACACTCTCCAATCTGTCCCAGGATCTTGAACTCTTTCCTTATGGTGATTTGTGGTGTTCAAGAGTACTGTTTTCCTGATTTATCAAGCCCAAGCAGGTTAAAGGTTCTGTTAGAGTTTGTCACACGTTCAGAGGGTTGGGTAGATTTCTGCCGGCTGTTGTTAAGGCTTTGTTCTTTCAATTCCTGTAGTTCTGTCTGCGGAAGGAGATTCCTGCTCTTGGTAATTGATTATTCCCCTCCATCTTCCAACTTTAACCCAGTTAATTTCTGTTATTTCTCTTGTAAATAATAACACCTAATTTTCAAACTGCACATAAACGTTAAAGGGTTATTTCCACTTTAGACATTTACAGTATATCCAATGGATAAACCGTAAAGGATTAATGGATGCAGGTCTCACTTCTAATGCCCTAGAATAGAAAAGTGGCCAATAGGGCCGAACCCATGGGTGGCTGATGTAAGGATCTAATGGGTCTGGACCCATCAGATACCCAGATTTTTTTTCCTCATTTACACATTGCTAACTGATGAGACAGAGCGTAAGCTATGATGATGGCAGGCACAATCAGGGGCGCACCTACCATGAGGCGAATTGAGCACTCTGCCTCAGGCGGCGGTACTCGTGTTATACTCACATATTGCTGTTATGTGCGCACAGGACCTGTGATGAGGTCACAGGAGGGGAGGAGTCAGGTGTCACATGATCAGGGGCCACCCTCAGTGTATGCAGGACTCTGCTGTGCTGGTTGTAATGGTGCTGGATGAGGGGAAGTTTATGTGTGGGGTCAGGGTGGATGTAGCAGAGCTGTGTGTGTACGAGGTGTACGGATCGGAGCCGCTTGTGTATGGGGTGTGTGGAGCGGTGCCGTGTGTGTACAAGATGTACGGAGTGGAGCCTCGTGTGTACGAGGTGTGCAGAGCCCTGTGTGTACAAGGTAAGCGGAGCGGAGCCGCATGTGTACGAGGTGAGTGGAGCCTTGTGTCTGTACGAGTTGTGAGGAGTGGAGCCAAGTGTGTATGAGGTGTGCAGAGCCCTGTGTACACAAGGTGTGTGGAGCGGAGCCGTGTGTGTACAAGGTGTGCGGAGCCCTGTGTGTACGAGGAGTGCGGAGCGGAGCCGTGTGTGTTTGCGAGGTGTGCGGAGCGGAGCCGCGTGTGTACGAGGTGTGCGAAGCGAAGCTGCGTGTGTATGAGGTGACCAGACCCGTATGTACGAGGTGTGCAGAGCGGAGCTGCTTGTGTGCGAGGTGTGAAGAGCCCTGTGTGTATGAGGTGAGCGGAGCCACATGTGAGCGAGGAGTGCGGAGTGGCGTTTGTATGAGATGTGCAGAGCAGAGCCGTGTGTGTATGAGGTGTGCGGAGCCGTGCGTGTACAAGGTCGGTGTATGGTGGGAAGCATTCATACCTCCCAACTATCCCAGATCCAGCGGGACAGTCCCGATTTTGAGAGTCTGCCCCAGCCGGGAGCTTACTTTTCCCATGAAAACAGGAGTACATGGCGGAGCCCCGAGGAGCACTTTAAAACTTGCACGTGACGTTCCACCGGAAGTGATGTGCTGGAAGCTGACCAGAAATGAGGTAATTTCTGGAGGAGATTGTGACGGAACCATGGAGGCACTTCATGGAATGCTTCAGATCCATCACCGTGTCCTCCTCCGACAGTGCGGACAGTGGGATTGCCATTGGAATCGGGGATGTCGGCCATGTGAGCAGATCATGATATGTCCTGCATCAGGAGGCTCAGGTGGGCACTACAATGGGAGCCGGGCTGCTATAGTATCTTTATAGAATCTTTCTTTCTCTCTCTGTTTCTTTCTCTCTCTCTGTTCTTTCTTTCCCTCTCTAATCTTTTTCTTTCTCTCTCTGTTCTTTCTTTCTCTCTCTGTTCTCTTTCTCTCTCCTTTCTTTCTTTTTTCTCTCTCTGTTCTTTTCTTCCTTTCTTTCTCTCTCTGTTTCTCTCTCTCTGTTCTTTCTTTCCCTCTCTAATCTTTTTCTTTCTCTCTCTGTTCTCTTTCTCTCTCCTTTCTTTCTTTTTCTCTCTCTGTTCTTTTCTTTCTTTCTTTCGCTCTCTGTTCTTTCATTACCCTCTTTCTTCTTTCTCTTCTTTTTCTTTCTTTCTTTCTTTCTTTCTTTCTTTCTTTCTTTCTCTGTTTCTTTTTTTCCCCTCTTTCTTTTTATGTTCTTTCCCCTCTTCTTCTCTTTCTCTTCTTTCTTTCTTTTTCTTTCTTTCTATGTTCTTTCTTTTCCCTCTTTCTTTCTTTCTTTCACTCTGTTCTTTCTTTCTTTCTTTCCACTCTTTCTTTCTCTCTCTGTTCTTTCTTTCTTTCTTCTTTCTTTCTTTTTCTTTCTTTCTTTCTCTCTCTGTTCTTCCATTCACTCTGTGTTCTTTCTTTCTCTCTCTGTTCTTTATTTCTTTCTCTCTCTTTGTTCTTCCTTTCTCTCTGTTCTTTCTTTCCCCTCTTTCTCTCTCTGTTCTTTCTTTCTTTCCCTCTCTGTTCTTTCTTTCCCCTCTTTCTTTCTCTCTCTGCTATTTATTTCTCTTTCTTTCTTTCTTCATCTTTCTTTCTTTCTTTCTTTCTTTCTTTCCTTTCTTTTTCTTTCTTTCTTCTTTCTTTTCTGTTCTTTCTTCCCCTTTTTCTTTCTCTTTGTTCTTTCTTTCTTTCCCCTCTTTCTCTCTTTCTTTCTTTCTTTCTCTCTCTGTTCTTTCTTTCTTTCCCATCTTTCTTTCTCTCTCTGTTCTTTCTTTCTTTCCACTCTTTCTTTCTCTCTCTCTGTGTTCTTTTTTCCATTCTTTCTTTCTATGTTCTTTTTACTCTTCTCCACTCTTTCTTTCTTTTCTTTCTTTCTCTCTGTTCTTTCTTTCCCCTCTTTCTTTCTCTCTCTCTGTTCTTCCTTTCTCTCTCTGTGCTTTCTTTCTCTCTTTGTTCTTTCTTTCCGCTCTTTCTTTTTCTCTGTTCTTTCTTTCTCTCTCCTTTATTTCTCTCTCTGTTCTTTCTTTCTCTCTCCTTTCTTTCTTTTTCTCTGTTATTTTCTTTCTTTATCTTTCTCTGTTCTTTCTTTCTTTCCCCTCTTTCTTTCTATGTTCTTTCTTTCCCCTCTTTCATTCTTTCTCTCTGTTCTTTCTTTCTGCTCTTTCTTTCTCTCTCTGTTCTTTCTTTCTTTCTCTCTCTCTGTTCTTCCTTTCACTGTCTGTTCTTTCTTTCTCTCTCTGTTCTTTATTTCTTTCTCTCTCTCTGTTCTTCCTTTCTCTCTCTGTTCTTTCTTTCTCTCTGTTCTTTCTTTCCCCTCTTTCTCTCTCTGTTCTTTCTTTCCCCTCTTTCTTTCTTTCTCTCTCTCTGTTCTTTACTTTCCCCTCTTTCTTTCTCTCTCTCTGTTCTTTCTCTCTCTGTTCTTCTTCTTTCTTACCCCTCTTTCTTTCTCTCTCTGTTCTTTCTTTCTTTCCCCTCTTTCTTTCTCTCTCTGTTCTTTTCTCTTCTTTTTTCCATTCTTTCTTTCTTTCTTTCTTTCTTTGTTCTTTCTTTCCACTCTTTCTTTCTCTCTGTTCTTTCTTTCCCCTTTTTCTTTTTCTCTCTCTGTTCTTCCTTTCTTTCTCTCTCTGTGCCTTCTTTCTCTCTTTGTTCTTTCTTTCCGCTCTTTCTTTTTCTCTCTGTTCTTTTCTTTCTTTCTTTCTCTCTGTTCTTTCTTTCCCCTCTTTCTTTCTCTCTGTTCTTTCTTTCTTTCTTTCTATGTTTTTTCTTTCCCCTCTTTTTTCTTTCTATGTTCTTTCTTTCTCTTCTTTCTTTCTTTCTCTCTGTTTTTCTTTCTTTCCCCTCTTTCTTTCTCTCTCTGTCCTTTCTTTCTTTCTTTTCTTCTCTTTCCTTCTCTCTCTGTTCTTTCTTTCTCTCTGTTCTTTATTTTTTTTCTCTCTCTGTTCTTTTCTTTTTTTTCTTCTCTCTCTGTTTCTTCCCTTTCTTCTCTCTCTGTTTTTCCCTTTCTTTCTCTCTCTTCTGTTCTTTCTTTCCCCTCTTTCTTTCTCTCTGTATGTTTCTTTTCTCTCCTCTCTGTTCTTTCTTTCTCTCTGTCTTCTTTCTTTCCCTCTTTCTTTCTTCTCTCTCTTCTTTTTCTTCTCTTTTCTCCTTTTTTCTTTCTTTCTTTCTTTCTCTTCTCTCTGTTCTTTCTTTTCTCTCTGTTCTTTCTTTCTTTCCCCTCTTTCTTTTCTTCTCTGTTCTTTTTCCCTTCTATTCTTTTATCTTTCTTCTTTCTTTCTTTCTTTCCCCCTTCTCTCTCTGTTCTTCCTTTCTCTCTCTGTTCTTTCTTTCTCTTTTCTTCTTTCTTTCCCTCTTTCTTTTTCTCTCTGTCTTCTTTCTCTCCTTTCTCTCTCTCTTTTTTCCTCTCTTTCTTTCTTCTTTTTTTCTCTTCTTTCTGCTCTTTTTTCTCCTGTTTTCTTTCTCTCTGTTCTTTCTTTCTTTCCCCTCTTCTCTCTCTGTTCTTTCCTTTCTCTCTCTGTGCTTTCTTTCTCTCTTTGTTCTTTCTTTCCGCTCTTTTCTCTCTCTTTCTCTCTTTCTTTCTTTCTTCTTTCTTTCTTTCTCCCCTCTTTCTTCCTTCACTCTGTGTCTTTCTTTCTCTCTGTTCTCTTATTCTTTCTCTCTCTTTGTTCTTCTTTCTCTCTGTTCTTTCTTTCCCTCTTTCTCTCTCTGTTCTTTCTTTCTTTCCCCTCTCTCTCTGTTCTTTCCTTCCTCTCTGTCTTTCTTTCTCTGCATTTATTTCTTTCTTTCCGCTCTTTCTTTTCTTCTTTCTTTCTTTCTTTCCTTTCTTTCTTTCTTTCTTTCTTTCTTTCTTTCTTTCTTCTCTCTGTTCTTCTTCTCTTTGTTCTTTCTTTCTCCCTCTTTCTCTATTTCTTTCTCTCTTTTTCTTCCTTTCTCTCTGTTCTTTCTTTCCCCTCTTTCTCTCTCTGTTCTTTCTTTCTTTCCCTCTCTGTTCTTTCTTTCCCCTCTTTCTTTCTCTCTCTGCTATTTATTTCTCTTTCTTTCTTTCTATCTTTCTTTCTTTCTTTCTTTCTTTTCCCCTCTCTCTTTCTTTTCTTTCTTCTCTCTGT
>JARQOD010000004.1:421723349-421760101 GCA_033576555.1 Oophaga sylvatica | reverse complement strand
TTAGGACCCCAGTTTAGGGTCAGGTTAGATCCCGGTCCACCTCTTTCCTGTTTCAGCTCATCAAGTCCTCAAGATTAACCCTGAGTTCAGCAGATATCGTGTCAGGTAAATCTATTCATACTTACATGCTGATTTGCTATACTAGTTGTTGTATAGAGTGTGTTCTGTATTAATAGTTTACTGACATGTATTCTATCATTAGACAGCGTGACATTAGCCTCTTTTCTTTCTTTCTTCTTTATTCTTCTTCTCTTCTCTTTCTTTCTTTCTTTCTTTCTTTTTTTTCTTTCTTTCTTTCTTTCTTTCTTTTTTCTCTCTCTGTTCTTTCTTTCCCTCTTTCTTTCTCTGTCCTTTCTTTCTTTCCCCTCTTTCTTTCTGTCTTTCTTTCTCTCTGTTCTTTCTTTCTCTCTCTGTTTTTTCTTTCTTTCCTCTCTTTCTTTCTCTCTCTGTTCTTTCTTTCTTTCCCCTCTTTCTTTCTCTCTCTGTTCTTCCTTTCTCTATCTGTTCTTTCTTTCCGCTCTTTCTTTTTCTCTGTTTTTTCTTTCTTTCTCTCTCTCTGTTCTTTCTTTCTCTCTCTCCTTTCGTTCTCTCTCTGTTCTTTCTTTCTCTCTCCTTTCTTTTTTTCTCTCTCTATGTTCTTTCCCCTCTTTCTTTCTCTCTCTCTGTTCTTTCTTTCCTCTCTTTCTATGTTTTTTCTTTCCCCTCTTTTTTCTTTCTATGTTCTTTCTTTCCCCTCTTTCTTTCTCTCTGTTCTTTCTTTTTCTTTCTTCTATCTTTCCCCTCTTTCTTTCTCTCTCTGTTCTTCCTTTCTTTCTCTCTCTCTGTTCTTCCTTTCTCTCTCTCTCTGTTCTTTCTTTCTCTCTCTGTTCTTTATTTCTTTCTCTCTCTCTGTTCTTCCTTTCTCTCTCTCCGCTCTCTTTCTCAGTCTGGTCTTTCTTTCTCTCTCTGTTTTTTCTTCCTCTCTTTTCTTTCTTTCTCTTTCTTTCTTCCTTTCTGTTTCTCTGTTCTTTCTTTCTTTTTCTCAGTAACATTTAGTGTGCCCATAGTACCAGCCACTGACACTATATACAGAGCTCCTGTGTATATTGTCACTGGTCATCACTATATTACCTGTACACTGACATTATATACAGAGCTCCTGTGTATAATGTCACCAGTGATCACAGTATTACCTGTACACTGACACTACATACAGAGCTCCTGTGTATAATGTCACCATCTCCACCTTTTATCGGCGCCATCTTGTGACTGCAACTTCTGTCTGCGGGAAGTCAGTGCCCTCAGTACCAGTCAATGTGATCAGCAGTGCTAAATGGGTGCGATTGGGGTGTGGATATGGGTGTGGCTAGTTGTGAAATGGGTGTGGTCAGGGGAGTGGCCTAAAATGTGCCGCAGGGCAGAATGGAGCACGGGTGCCAGAATGGAGCACGGAGCTCCTATGTATAATGTCACCCATGATCGCTGTATTACCTGTACACTGACACTATTTACAGAGCTCCTGTGTATAATGTCACCAGTGATCACTGTATTACCTGTACACTGACACTATATACAGAGCTCCTGTGTATGTCACTGGTGATCACTGTATTACCTGTACACTATACACTATATACAGAGCTCCTGTGTATAATGTCACCATCTCCACCTTTTATGGGCGCCATCTTGTGACTGCAACTTCTGTCTGCAGGAAGTCAGAAGTAGCAGAGACCCTTTATCAGGCCACGTTCACATGTTCAGTATTTTACCTCAGTATTTGTAGGCCAAAACCAGGAGTGGAACAATCACAGGAAAAGTATAATAGAAAAACGTCACCACTTCTGTATTTCTCACCTACTCCCGATTTGGCTTACAAATACTGAGGTAAAATGCGGACCAAATACTGAACGTGTGAATGTGTCTTTAGGCTGGTTTCACACATCCTGATATTTCTGGTACAGGAAAAAACGTTAGTGGAGATATCCATGTCCGTGTGTGTAATACGTGTAGCATTAGTACCTCACGGGCGGCCGCCGGAGAAGAAGCGCTACAGTAAGCACTGTTCCCCTGCCAGGGGCGCACCTAAAATGAAGCAAGTTGATCACTTCGCCTCAGGCGGCATTGAGTCCCTGAACAAGTGTAAAGATCGATGTTTCAAATATATTCCTATTTAAAAGTGTATGTATTTTACATGTGCGTCAGGCTAGGCTAGTAAAGAGTAAACCAGATTTATTTGTACTGATTTTACTGCGGGGGGCGCTATTTGCAGTTCGCCTCAGGCAGCAGAGAGGCTAGGTTCACCCTGGGCACAATGATATCATTATGCTGCCAATTTTGCCCAGTAGAAGATTTGCTAGGAGGCAGGATGGAATGTAAGTGGATGTTGTATTTATTTTGGGGGTACAGTGGAATATCAATATAGACAGTGGGAAACATGGCATATTCATTTCTAAAGTGGGTGGTACAGTGGCATTTCACTTTCTACAGAGGGCACAGTGGGATATTAATTTCTAAAGGGAATGCAGTGGAAAATTAATTTTACTATTGGCGCACAATGGCATATTTATTTGGTAAAGGGGCACAGTGACAAATCATTTTTAATAATTGGGCACCGTGGCATATTTCTAAAGGGGCACAGTGACATATACATTTCCAAAAAAGAACACAGTAGCATATTCAGGGGGCACAGTGGCAATAATGGGGTGCAGTGCTATATTAATTTGAAAATGGGCACAGAGGCATATCAGTTTTACTAACTGGGCATATTGGCGTATTAATAACGGGGACACAGTGACATTAATTTCTGAAGGAGGCACAGTGCCATTAATTTCTGACACTGGGACAGTAGCAAGTTCATTTATTAAGGGGGCATAGCGGCATATTAATATTCCTAATGGTGCACAGTGGCATATTACTTTATAGAGACAGCACGCTGACATTAACTTCTGAACAGGATACTGTGGCATGTGTATCATCAAAATGGGCATAGTGGCGTAATAATTTCTGACGGGCATAATAATTTTACTAATGGGCTGCAGTGACACATACATGTATTAAGGGAAAAAGTGGAATACTATTTGTATTTACAGTAGGTGCACAATGGCATATGCCTTTATTGAAGAGGATCTGTGGTGGTTTCATACATATTCAGAGGGCACTGTTCTGACTTTGATAGCATTCAGGAGGCACAGTGGTGGCTTCTTTCATATTGAGGAGGCACATTGGCTAGTCATGGTCGAAAGTATTGGCAGTGGCACCCTTGAAATTGTTCCAGAAAGTGAAGCATTTTTCCCAGAAAATTATTGTAATTACACTTGTTTTGTTATACACATGTTTATTTTCTATCATGGGTATGTCAGAAGCTGCAGACAGTCGCACTGCATCTAGCTGCAGAAGGTCTCTGCATTTGGCTTGCCGACACCTTCTTAACCCTTATGACTCTTTGACCCAGTGGCAACCTTTCTCCAGCTCTAATTGACATACCTGGACCTGGGTATTTACAGACTCCCATCCTGCTGCTGAGAATCACCGGTGATATTTCCATTTCCCCCTGTTGAGGCTTGGAGCTATAGCAGTCGGCTATCTTCCTCTTTGGTGTTGCTTCAGGACCTCTGTGTTACATCTCTGTGTCTTCTCAAGATAAGTGTTCCACTAGTTTGTCTATTCCAGCTGTCTTTAGTGGTAGCTGGGATCAACTAGTGCTTACCCCATCCTTCACAAAGTCGGGCTTTTTGCTAGGATCAGGCAGGGATTAGGTTCCTGCTCAGTGATAGGTGCAGAACCTATATAGGGATGTTTAGGCAGACAGAGTGATTTTAGATCTGCCTAGGGGTCTCCACTTCCCCCTTCCCTAGTGTTGGGCTCCTTTCCCCTCATTCCTTTGTGTTGCACTTAGTCTTTCCTGCACTATGCGTGGCATTTCCTTTGTGTGTATTGGAACACAAAAAAAGAGAAAAAAAGGCAAATTAGACATAATTTCACACAAAACCCAAAAATGTGCAGGACAAAATTATCGGCACCTTTCCAACTTTGTGGGTAAACAACTTTGTTTTAATCATGTGATGCTCGTTCAAGCTAACCTATAGCAAGAAACACCTGTGGGCAATGTGAAAATCACATCTGAAACCCTGTAAAAAGGGGAAAAGTTTACTGTCTTTACATTGTGATTCTATGTGTGCCACACTAAGCATGGAGAACTGAAAGAGGAGAAGAGAACTGAGGACTTGAGAACCAAAATTGTTGAACAATATCAACAATCTCAAGGTTACAAGTCTATCTCCAGAGATCTTGATGTTCCTTTGTCAATGGTGCGCAACATAATCAAAAAGTTTACAACCTATGGCAATGTAGCTAATATCTCTGGACGTGGACGACAGAGAAAAATTTATGAAAGGTTATAACGCAGGATAGTACGGATGGTAGATGAGCAGTCCCAATCAAGTTCCAAAGAAATTCAAGCTGTCCTGCGGGCTCAGAGTGCATAAATGTCAGCGTGAGAAATCCATCAACATTTGAATGTTTGAATGAAATAAAACGCTATGGCAGGAGACCCATGAGGACTCCACTGCTGGCAAACAGCCATAAAGAAGCTAGACTGCAGTTTTGCCAAAATGTAAGTAAATAAGCCAAAATCCTTCTGGGAAAGTGTCTTGTGGTCAGATGAAACCAAGATAGAACTTTTTGTTAAAGCACGTCATTCTACTGTTTACCAAACAAGGAATGAGGCCTATAAAGGAAAGAACACAGTACCTACAATCAAATATGGGGGAGGTTCACAGATGTTTTGGGGGTATTTTTCTGCCTCTGGCACTGGGTGCTTGACTGTGTGCAAGGTATCAAGAAATCTAAAGATTACCAAAGGATTTTGGGGCGCAATGCAGTGCCTAGTATCAGAAAGATGGGTTTTCGTTCTAGGTCATGAGTGTTCCAGCAGGACAATGACCCCAAACATACTTCAAGAAGCACCCAGAAAAGGATGGAAACAAAGTGCTGGACAGTCCTGGGTGGCCAGCAATTGCTGTTGGTAGAAGGCACCCTTCAAATATGAGACCTGGATTAGTTTGCAAAAGAGAGTGGTCCAAAATTTTAGTTGAGAGGTGTGAAATTATGTCAAATTTGCCTTTTTCTATCTCTGTTTTGTGTATAATAAAACGTGTAATTACAGCAATTTTCAGGGAGAAATACTTCATTTTTTGGAACAATTCCAAGGGTGCCAACATGTTTGGCCATGACTGTGTATTCAGGGGGAGCATGTGACTACATTTGTAGTCACGGGGTCAGTTGCTAGTTATGTATTCATGGGACACAGTGGGTGCAAATAATTTATGAAGGGGGCACAATATGAGGCAATCTTTGTTCAGAAGTGCATTAGTAGGGTATTTTTGTGTTTAGGGGGCACATTATGGGTCAAGCTTTTTTTTCTTATTTTAGTGACACACTGAGGGGCATATTAACACGCTGAGGAGCATATTTGTATTTAGAGGCACAGCATGGGGTATACTTTTTAACCAGGGGGGATTTTTGTTGTCCATATGTAATATGTGGCAATGCTACTTTACAGAGTTATAATATGTAGATCTGCTTAACAAGCAAAGACACCAAACTCTGCAGAGAGTAGAGGTGACTGGCAGAAGTCATCATGATTGTCTATACAAGAGAAGACAATAACTACTGTAGTACTCCCTTTATGATCTATAGCAGTGATGGCGAACCTTGGCACTCCAGCTGTTGGAGAACTACAACTCCCAGCATGCCTCAACTGCTGCAGGTTGCAAGGGCATGCTGGGAGTTGTAGTTTTACAACAGCTGGAGTGCCAAGGTTAGCCATCACTGATCTATAGAGTGATGATAAGTGATAACATTTTTGTTTATGAGACAACAACTTCTAGAATGTCCTTACTCTTATCTAATATATAAAGCTGAATGTATGTATGTGTGTATGTATGTGGGTATGTTTGTCCGGGATTGGAATCCGCACCGTCGCATTTACGGGCATGAAATTTTGCACGCCCGCACGTCTCGACCCGAAAGAGTCCTAGGCTATGTTTTGAATCGAAATTTTAACCCGCGCGTTCCAAATCGCCAAACAATTTTGGCCCTATCTACATAATGGGGAGAAAGCTGAATGCTTGTGTGTATGTCCGGCATAGGAATCTGCATTTACGGGCATGAAATTTTGCACACTCGCACGTCTCGACCCCGGGAGCGTCATAGGCTAGGTTTTGAGTAGAAATTTTAACCCCGCGCATTCCAAATTGGCAAATAATTTTGGCTCGGGATAGGAATCTGCACCGTTGTACTTACGGGCATGAAATTTTGCATGCCCGCACATCTCAACCCCAGGAGCATTATAGGCTATGTGTTGAATGGAAATTTTAACCCCCGCACGTTCCAAATCGCCAAACAATTTTGGCCCTATCTACATAATGGGGAGAAAGCTGAATGCTTGTGTGTATGTCCGGCATAGGAATCTGCATTTACGGGCATGAAATTTTGCACACCCGCACGTCTCGACCCCGGAAGCGTCATAGTCTAGGTTTTTAGTCGAAATTTTAACCCCGCGCATTCCAAATCGGCAAATAATTTTGGCCCGGGATAGGAATCTGCACCGTTGTACTTACGGGCATGAAATTTTGCATGCCCGCACATTTCAACCCCAGGAGCATCATAGGCTATGTGTTGAATGGAAATTTTAACCCCCGCACGTTCCAAATCGCCAAACTATTTTGGCCCTATCTACATAATGGGGAGAAAGCTGAATGCTTGTGTGTATGTCCGGCATAGGAATCTGCATTTACGGGCATGAAATTTTGCACACCCGCACGTCTCGACCCCGGGAGCGTCATAGGCTAGGTTTTGAGTCGAAATTTTAACCCCGCGCATTCCAAATCGGCAAATAATTTTGGCCTGGGATAGAAATCTGCACCGTTGTACTTACGGGCATGAAATTTTGCATGCCCGCACATCTCAACCCCAGGAGCATTATAGGCTATGTGTTGAATGGAAATTTTAACCCCCGCACGTTCCAAATCGCCAAACTATTTTGGCCCTATCTACATAATGGGGAGAAAGCTGAATACTTGTATATAAATATAATCATTACAATTTGTTATAACTAACCGTAGTTAGTTACTATGCCCGGGCAGCGCCGGGCTCTTCAGCTAGTCTAATATATAAAGTTGAATGTATGTATGTGTGTATGTATGTGGGTATGTTTGTCCGGGATTGGAATCCGCACCGTCGCACTTACGGGCATGAAATTTTGCACGCCCACACGTCTCGACCCCGAAAGCGTCCTAGGCTATGTTTTGAATCGAAATTTTAACCCCGCGCGTTCCAAATCGCCAAACAATTTTGGCCCTATCTACATAATGGGGAGAAAGCTGAATGCTTGTGTGTATGTCCGGCATAGGAATCTGCATTTACGGGCATGAAATTTTGCACATCCGCACGTCTCGACCCCGGGAGCATCATAGGCTAGGTTTTGAGTCTAAATTTTAACCCCGCGCATTCCAAATCGGCAAATAATTTTGGCCCGGGATAGGAATCTGCACCGTTGTACTTACGGGCATGAAATTTTGCATGCCCGCACATCTCAACCCCAGGAGCATCATAGGCTATGTGTTGAATGGAAATTTTAACCCCCGCACGTTTTGGTGTGTGATTTTTATGTGCAGAATAAATTTGTTAACATAGTCTATTTTGTTACAGCTAACAGCAGTTATTAATTAACCCGGACGAAGCCGGGTACTACAGCTAGTTAAAAGTAAAATAAAAGGAAATTCTGGGTCAATGATCAAAAAACATGTATATACGGGAAAATATTAGTTATTACAATCTTTATTTATACACTGATAAAATACAAAAAAGTATATATAATAGTAATATATGGTGATACATAAAAATACATAAAAACACTGCTAACTAGAAGTGTCCATGCCACAGAAAAATATACCTAAAAGGGAATCACATAAATACTATATCAAAGGTAATGTGAAACCAAAATTTCAATAGACTGAATCTCAGACACTAGCGTATCAGGGACACAGAAGCCAAGTGTATATATAGTGAAAAAATACAAATAAAAGGAGCTCACATATATGTATATACACACATATATATGTGAGCCCACATAAGCATATAAAGTGCAAAAAAATATAGTAGTAATATTAAACAATCACACATATAGTCTGATGTACCATATATATATATATATATATTAATATATAATATATATATATATATGTACTATACATAAATTGTGCAAATACCAAACACCAATAAGGTGCAAGTGCAACAAAATTCATGACTAGTGAAAACGAGAGTATTCAATGTCCCATACCATAGTACCACTAAGAAAATATAACAGAAACAATGGCTTCAAAAATAAACAAATAGATAGTTTATAACATTACCATTACCAATAGCAGTAGTGGCGTGGCACGTCCCCAACGCACGTTTCGTAAATTTTTCCTTCATCAGGGGGTGAATGAATTGGTTCACACAGAAAAAGACAAGTCCTTTCATGGCTTCATAGACAAAAACATGAAAAATGTTACAAATTTCTGATTTTTTTTCACTTAATCATAGTGATCTAGACAATCAAGATGCCAGGTTTTTACTGTAAAAACAATTCCCCAAAAAAACAATGTCAGAATTGCGTTTTTTTCATAATTTGTCCCCACCTAAAATATGTTTTCCGCTCCCTACTACACTATGTGCTAAAGTGAATGGAGTCATTCAAAAGTACAACGTGCCCCCAGAAAATCAACTCCCCAACTGTCTATACGGCAAGAAAAAGAAAAAGAAATATATGACTCTTGGAAGAAGGGGAGGAAAAAAAAAGGAAATTGGGAAGGGGTTAATATAGGTAACATTTACTGCCATTAATTTGATACCATTAGGACTAATATGTTTCACAAGAACAATTTCTATACGGAAACTCCATATTTTTATACCTTAGTCTAATGGAAATATTTACTGTACTTGCAACTTTCAAGAATGTGTTATATTTCATTTCAATATTATGATTCATTGTAAAAGCATGACACTTTTATAAAGAAGGACAAAAGCTATAACAGCAGTGATAATTCCATAGCAGAGTACATCCGTGTTATGCAGTTGTTGTATTTTAGTCTGCCCACTCAAGTGACCTCACCTTTGGGGTTCACTTTTTTCCTGGCTCCATGTTACAGTGTGGGCAGTGAAAACCATACTGGTTAATTAAATCAATGGAAAGACTTATAATATTATAGTAGCAAGCACAGTATTCACGTGAAATATTAGATTAACCCTTTAGGGACCAGGGGTATTTCCATTTTTGAGTTTCCATTTTTGCTCCCTTTCTTCCCAGAGCCATAACTTTGTTATTTTTCCGTTAATATGGCCATATGAGGGCTTATTTTTTGCGGGACAAGTTGCACTTTTGAACGACACCATTGACTCTACCATATTGTGTACTGGAAAACAGGAAAAAAATTCAAAGTGCAGTGAAATTGCAACAAAGTGCAATTCCACTATTTTTTTAACAATGTTCAATAAATGCTAAAATTGACCCAACATTATGATTCTTCAGGTCATTAACAGTTTGTAAATACCAAACATGTATACATGTATAAGTTCTTTTTTATTTAAGTGGCTGCACCATTGCTCTATAACCGCCCCAGTGGTTGGCGCTCATAGCAATCTGGCAATGACAACCACAGGGTCTCCTGCAGATCCCGGGTTGTCATGCCAACCCATCGGTGACCTGCGGTCTTGTGACACGAGCGCCGATGGGTGGGGCTAATGACGCACTTCCTGTGCGTGCATGTTAAATGCTGCTGTCAGAATTTGACAGTGGCATTTAACATGTTAACAGCCGCGGGTGGATCGCGATTCCACCGGCGGCTGTTATGGGCACATGACAGCTGATCAGATCAGCTGTCATGGGTCAGAAAAGGTGCGGTCTCATTGCCGAGGCACCGAAAACCAAACAGGGGGAGGCGTCCAATGTTGGATTTATCTGTCATTGGTTGTTAAAGGGTTAAAATAATCTATTGAAGTTTTATGAGAAAAAGCAAAATCCAATTTGTGAACTGAAGATCTTTTAAGAAATCTATTCTAAAATCTTCTTAAAGCGGTCAGAAAACCCCTTGTGAATCCCTATGTTTCTCCTCGATAAAATAACATTTATGCTACCTCTGGTGTTGACATCGTTCCAGCGATGTCGGTACTGCCTCTCTTGGAATCGCATGTCAAACGATTCCCAGGAGAGCCATAGGTGGAACGGCGTCAGCACCAGAGGTGAGTATAAGGCCAGGGTCACACAAGCATATTGTCTCTCCCCGAGAGAATCAGATTGCTTATGTTAATCACACGCCAATCAAACTCTGATACGAGTTTGAGCCCAGTGTCTGCTTAGTGTGATCCTATTCTCTCTGATGAGAGAATTGTAGCACAGCTGAGGAAAAGATAGAGAACAACATTTCTCCATGTTCTCCATTCTGTAAGCACACTGAAATCGGACTGCACTCAGATGATGTTTTTCACAGACCCATAGAATTGAATGGGTGAGTGGCATTCGATTTGCGCATCAAATCGCAGCATGACGCATTTTTTTTCACTGACAAGTTCTGTCAGAGAAAAAATTCTTTCATCAGCACTACCCCATTGAATAACATTGGTCCGATAAGAAATCACATAGCACTTGTCCGATGTATATGCTGGTGTGAGTGAGACCTAAGTGCAACTATATTAATGGGGGAAACATAGGGATTCCGAAGGGGTTTTCCGAGTAGTGGACAACCTCTTTAACTTCTCCTTACTGCAAAATGAAGATGCTGTCTCTCTGCTGCTCTATTTTACGGATGTCCCCAGGGGGTCCAGGGCTCGGACCCCAACACTCAGCTAGTTATCATCTATCCTGTGACAGGTAATATTAGTACAAACCTTTAGGCTCGGGCTGCATAACAACATGTGTACAGAGACACTGAAATCATGGTGTCTTATTGTGAAACCACTC
This sequence comes from Oophaga sylvatica, assembly GCA_033576555.1. Taxonomy (NCBI): domain Eukaryota; kingdom Metazoa; phylum Chordata; class Amphibia; order Anura; family Dendrobatidae; genus Oophaga; species Oophaga sylvatica. The sequence goes on along the minus strand of JARQOD010000004.1, from coordinate 421,749,123 downwards.
TAATGATTCCCTATGGTGTCACCTTGCAACCTGCGACACAAAATCACAATTGTTTCCAAATGTGATTGGTTTTGTGTCACTTGTCTCACCAAATGTTGAGAAACGGGGGGATCAGCGGGCACCCAAGTCTGCTAGCCAAAACCGCCTGGACCAGGGTTCGTCCCGCCTAACACCCGCTTTCATGTTAATCGTGGGCATAACATTAAACAGACAACACAGGGTTAGGGTAAAACAGTGTGGCAATAATTTATTGAACCACAACACCCTATAACAAACAGAACATTCCCAACAATTACCCTCAACATGGTGCACATTACAGGGCCACACCCTTCCGCTGACTCGCCTGGATAACGGTAGATATTATGTCAGAGCTCCCAGGGTCGATATTCCACCTGTGATATACACACAGAGAAGAGATATTGACAAGCGTAGGGAGATGACTGAGAACAGTCCATAGAGTCCGTACAAGGTCCAAAGCCAGTAAACATTACGTCACAGCTCCCAGGGTCGCTATTCCACCTATGATATACACAAAGAGAAAAGATAACAACAAGCGTAGGGAGATGACAGTCCATACTGTCCATGCAAAGTTCAAAGCCAGTTGACACGAGAGTCACCACCTGGCTTATCCACCATCTCCATGGAACCAGGCGACCAGTGGTCCCAAAACCCGCTTTCTCCAAACATATCCATGGTTCAGAGATGGTCACTGGATCAGATCTGTGTCCTTCAAACCGGAGCCGAAAACCCCTAGGTTGTTACCTATAGAATCATAGATCTGTGTCCCTTGTGATGGTGCCATGTCGAATTGGCTGCAGTTCTGTCTCTCGTCCGTTGAGTGTTTTGCAGAATGTATGATTGGTAGCTCTGGGTGATGAGATGAGAATAGATCTGCTCTCTCTGTCTCTTGAGTATTTTTATACCTGAGGCATGTAAGCTATTTTTAGATTTACCCAGTGTGCTTCAGTTCATCCTCACAGTCTTTCCCTATCTACCTTCAAAGTCAACAACTGGTTATAGAATACAATGCACAATTAGCATATCAGCTCACAATAAACACAGATAAACACACACTATGTACAAGTCATTGTTACAGACTTACATAGTATGTTAAATCGTATGCAAGTCTGTCTTCTTGACCCACCAGACATAAACACTTAAATCCACAAGCCAATATACAGATAGAAAGTCAATTCTTGTGGGTTTACAAAAACATGGTTGTCTGGGAAATTAAGATACAATTTGGTTTCTTCACAGTTTTCACAAGACTTACTTGGTTAGACTTTAATGCAAGTTACGCGCAACTGCAACATACGACTTGCAACAGTCGTTGATAGCAAGGCGCAGAGAAGTTGCACAAATGTTTTTTGCTGAATTGATGTTACATGACATGTCGCTTTGCAGCCATTGCCTTAGTGAGTCTGGGTCCACCTAAGAAAACTTTTGTACTCTCTTGTTTTATTCCAACCCTGCACACTACCACAATCTTTGACAAGCAAGATTATACTGATCCAGCTTTGTCACTCGTACTCTACGTTTGCAAAACCTAAATTTTAAAGAGAACTTGTCATGTTAAAAAACCTTTTACCCTGCAGACATGGTCTTAACCTGCAGGGTAAAAGAATTCTATAGCACCAAGAGCTCCACTGCTGGTCATAAGGGTGTGCCGGTGCTGCTTCAGTCACCGTTCAGTACATAGGAAGTGGCGGCTGTAACTGCGCCCCCAGTACTGAGTGACAGCCAGCTCTGTACTGATCGACTGCTGAGCCAGCTGTCAGTCAGTGCCGGGCGTGTGGTTACAGCCGCCACTCACTATGTACTGAGCGGTGACTGATGCCGCGCCTCTATCACTGAAAGATGGAAGATGCTAGGAGGAATAAAGTTAATTTCCTTCCGGCAGCGAAACCTTTAATGCGGCGACCACACAGCTTTAGAATGCTGGTAATTGCAGATGAAACCCATATCTGCAGGTTAACAGCATTTTTTCACATGACAGGTTCCCTTTATGGATAAGGAACTAGAGCACATGCTATGACTAGTGTTGAGTGATACTTACTTACATAGAGTTAACCATGTCTTTTCATGTAGTTTGATATCTGGTTTTCACAAACAATTACATGAGTGTATGTGTGCAAAATTTCACACCTGTAGGGGTTAATTAAAGGTGTAAATTCGTTGTAAAAAAACAGACTTTTTTGCTACGAATTTACACCTTTAATTAACCCCTACATGTGTCAAATTTTGCACACATACACTCATGTAATTGTTAGTGAAAACAATATATCAAACAACTTGAAATTACATGGTTACTCTATGTAAACCATGTGTCATTTCATGTCGGGTTCTGCATTTTCACAAAAGCCGGCAACTGAATTAGCGGCTATTATACTATGTAGAAGTGTATGAACTATAAATATAAATATATATATATATATATATATTGTGAGACAGTGAAGGGGTATGTATTGGATGGGGTGTACATCTCGCCCAGGTACTTAGCTGACTGGCATAAGGGAAATGTATGGCTTTGTAAACCTAGTGGTGGAGCAAGTTCACTACACCCTCCATTCAGTACAGGCTTGCAGCTCAAACCTGAGGCCACTCAGGTTCTAATTAGGCAGCTAGAAGTAGGTGGTTGAGAACACAGACATGAAGCTCTCAGTCTGGATGTGACTCCAGACACTGCAGGAGTCTACGGGAAACCACACTCTGGTAAATACTGAATACATGTGTTGTTTTGGGCCAGGCTGGTAGAGTCTGGCCCTGATAGTGAGGAAACTATCTGTGTTTAGTTAGTAGCCGGACAGGCTTAGGATTTTGGTTTATGAGTTGGTTTTGCTCATGTTTGTTTGCTGTGGACTTACAATAAAGCTGGTTGCGGCCAGTTTGTACCGAAATTGCTGTCTGTGATTGAACTGTTTTGATGCCACTCCGTCTACCCGAGACAGCGATCCCAGAGCTATATCCCCTGAAAAGCTTACAATATATATATGTGTCACAAATTCAATGACATGTATATATATATATGAGGTGTAAAATTGTTGAAAAAAAATGCTTGGGCTCCCGCCCTATTTTCTCAACCAGACAGACAAAGCCAGCGAGTGGGGCAGATAATAATAGCCCAGAGAGGGACCATTATTTTTGGCCCCCCCTGGCTACTAACATCTGCCCCAGACACCCCAGAAAAGGCAAATCTATAATTAGATTCGCCCCTTCCTGGCACTTTGCCCGTCTATTCCCATTGCCCTGTAGCGGTGGCAAATGGGTTAATAAGGGGTTAAAGCCACCTTGCTATTGAAATGTGACCTTAAGCCAGGTTAATAATTGAGAGCTGTCAATTAGACAACTATCAATTATTAATCCTATTGCATGAAATAAAAAGAAAACACACACACTTTAATTAAAAATCATTTTAATGAAATAAAGACACATGTTTTTGACCATCTTTTATTTTACTGCAAAAACCTTTTCCTGTAATAAAAATAAAATAAAAAAGCAAAATTATTCTTACCTATCCGATGCACAGTCAGGTCCCACGGTGTAATCCATCAGAAAGGGTTAATGTTTACTGCAGGGACCGCAGCTAATGCTGCAGCCTCACAATAAACCCCCGAATGAATCTTCTCTTCTCCTGGCTGACAGGAGAGGAAGTGGAAAGCTTAATTGATTGCTTCCCACTTTCACTTCAGGTCAGCCAGGGACACCATCAGTGACGTCAGAGGGAACTGATTAACAAAAATAGGGGATCCCCTCAAAAAAAAAAATGGCGTGGGGTCCCCCTATTTTTGTTAACCAGCCTGATGAAGCAGACTGCTGAGGCCTGGATTTTCAGGCTGTTAAGGAGCCAAGATCCATGGACCTTGCCAGCCTGATAATACCAGGCCACAGCAGTCTGCTTAGCTTGGCTGGTTAACAAAAATAGGGGATCCCCTCGAAAAAAAAATGGCGTGGGGTCCCCCCTATTTTTGTTAACCAGCCAAGTAAAAGGTAGACTGCTGCGGCCTGGTATTAAAAGACTGTCAAGGCCCATGGATTTTGGCCCTCAACAGCCTGATAATACCAGGCTACAGCAGCCCCACATTTGGCGCATCCAAAGATGTGCCAATTGTGGCACTTTACCCGGCTCTTCCCACTTGCCCTGTAGCGGTGGCAAGCGGGGTAATAAGGGGTTAATGTCACCGTTGATTGCACGGTGACAATAAGCCCGGTTAATAATGGAGAGGCGTCAATAAGACACTGATCCATTATTAATCCCAAAGTTTTTAAATGTTTAAAAAAAAGACACAGCAAGAAAAAAGTATTTTAACCCCTTAATGTCCACTGACGTGCAGAGTCCGTCATGGCAAGGTGCCAGTTCCGGCACCAGGACGGACTCTGCACGTCATGCCTTTGATCTACCACTGCGTGTAAACACGCAGTGGTAGATCAGTGCCGACAGCTGTCACAGACAGCTGACAGGCACGGCAAGCGGTGCGGGGACCTTTGCCATCGGTCCCCGCACTCACAGCGCTGTGATTGGTCAGTCAATCTGACTGACCAAACACAGCAGCGATCGCGCAGGAGAAGCTGAAATTTCAGCTTCCCCAGCGCGATCAGTGCAGGAGCCGGCGCTGCAGTGGCCAGGCTTCCTGCACTGACAGCCAGGAGCGGAGCCCCCACCGCCCCTGGCTGTTAACCCCCTGACTGCTGCGATCCAGCGCGATCGCAGAGCTCAGGGGGGGAGGCAGAGGGTCGGGAGCTCCCTCTGCCTCAGATCAGCGTCCCAGCGATGTAATCGCAGGGCCCGATCTCTGCCTTGATGACCCGGGGGTTGTCATGACAACCTCCGGGTCATTTAGCTACGGGAAGCTGCTGTGATCATGTCACAGCAGCTTCCACTATAGTTGCAATGCATTGCAATGCCAGAGCATTGCAATGCATTGTAACTGCAATCAAAAGTAAAAAAAGTGAAAGTCCCATAAAGGGAAAAGTTGAAAAAAAATCATTTTTTAAAAAAAATTGTAAAAAAAATATTAAAAAATAATTTAAAAAAAATCCCCTAAAAAATACACATTTTTATGTAATAAAAAAAATAAAAAACAAAAAAAATACACATGTTAGGTATCGCCATGTCCGTAAAAATCCCATCTATAAAAGCATAACCCTAGTTAACCCCTTCAGTGAAAGCCGTAAAAAAAAACACAAAAAAGTAGTAAATTATACTTTTTCCAAGCGGTATCATTATACCGCTTGGAAAAAGTGCAATAACACGCGATCAAAAAGTCAGATATAAATAATCATGGTACCGCTGAAAACGTCATCTTGTCCCGCAAAAAACAAGCCGCTATACAGCATCATCAGCGAAAAAATAAAAAAGTTATAGCTCGCGGAATAAACTGATGCAAAAATAATTATTTTTTCTATAAAATTCTTTATTGTGTAAAAAACGCCAAAACATAAAAAAAATATATAAATGAGGTATCGCTGTAATCGTAGTGACCCGAAGAATAAAACTGCTTTATCAATTTTACCACACACGGAACGGAGGAAAAAAAAAAAAAAAAAAAAACAATTCCTGAATTGCTGGTTTTTGTTCATTCTGCTTCCACAAAAATCGGAATAGGAAGCGATCAAAAAACGTTATGTGCCCGAATATGGTACCAATAAATACGTCAGCTCGTCCCGCAAAAAATAAGCCCACAGATAACTCTGTCGGCCGAAATATGGAAAAATTATAGCTCTCAAAATACGGCGATGCAAAAAATTCTTACAAAAAATTATTCCAAAAAAAAGCATCTTTTAGAGTGTGACAGAAGCTAAACATGAAAAAAGGGTGTAAATCTGGTATCGCTGTAATCGCACCGATCCGAGGAATAAAGTCGCCTAATCACTAATATCGCACGAGGAATGGCGTAAAAAAGAAAACCAATTCTTCACCTTTGGTAGATTTGTTCATTGTGCCTCCCAAAGATCGCAGTAAGGCGATCACAGTGGTTCCCCCCCCGCATATGGGGTATCAGCGTACTCAGGACAAAATGCACAATAGCTTTTGGGGTCCTATTTCTCCTGTTACCCTTATAAAAATAAAAATTGGGGCAAAAAGTCATTTTTGTGGAAAAAAATATGATTTTTTTTATTTTCACGCTCTACGTTATAAACTTCTGTGAAGCCCTTGGGGTTCAAAGTGCTCACCACACATCTAGATAAGTTCCTTGGGGGGTCTAGTTTGCAAAATGGGGTCATTTGTGGGGGGTTTCTACTGTTTAGGCACATCAGGGGCTCTCCAAGCACGACATGACACCCGCAGACCATTCCATCAAAGTCTGCATTTAAAAACGTGCTCCTTCCTTCCGATCTCTGTCATGCGTCAAAATAGTGGTTCCCCCCCACATATGGGATATCAGCGTACTCAGGACAAATTGCACAATAGCTTTTGGGGTCCTATTTCTCCTGTTACCATTATAAAAATAAAAATTTGGGGCAAAAAGATTATTTTTGTGGAAAAAAATATGATTTTTTTATTTTCACGGCTCTACGTTATAAACTTCTGTGAAGCACTTGGGGGTTCAAAGTGCTCACCACACATCTAGAAAAGTTCCTTGGGGGGTCTAGTTTCCAAAATGGAGTCACTTGTGGGGGGTTTCTACTGTTTAGGCACATCAGGGGCTATCCAAACGTGACATGACACCCACAGACCATTCCATCAAAGTCTGCATTTGAAAAAGGCGCTACTTCCCTTTCGAGCTCTGCCATGCGTCAAAATAGTGGTTCCCCCCCACATATGGGATATCAGCGTACTCAGGACAAATTGCACAATAGCTTTTGGGGTCCTATTTCTCCTGTTACCATTATAAAAATAAAAATTTGGGGCAAAAAGATTATTTTTGTGGAAAAAAATATGATTTTTTATTTTCACGGCTCTATGTTATAAACTTCTGTGAAGCACTTGGGGGTTCAAATTGCTCACCACACATCTAGAAAAGTTCCTTGGGGGGTCTAGTTTCCAAAATGGAGTCACTTGTGGGGGTTTCTACTGTTTAGGCACATCAGGGGCTATCCAAACGTGACATGACACCCACAGACCATTCCATCAAAGTCTGCATTTGAAAAAGGCGCTACTTCCCTTTCGAGCTCTGCCATGCGTCAAAATAGTGGTTTCCCCCCACATATGGGGTATCAGCGTACTCAGGACAAATTGCACAATAACTTTTGGGGTCCTGTTACCCTTTGGAAAATAACAATTGGGGTGGAAAGATCATTTTTGTGGAAAAGATATGATTTTTTAATTTTACTGCTCTACGTTATAACCTTCTGTGAAGCCCTTGGGGGTTCAAAGCTCTCACCACACATCTAGATAAGTTCCTTGGGGGGTCTAGTTTCCAAAATGGGGTCACTTGTGGGGGGTTTCCACTGTTTAGGCACACAGGGACTCTCCAAATACGACATGGCATCCAATCTCAATTCCAGCCAAAAAAGTCAAATGGCGCTGCTTCCCTTCCGAGCTCTGCCATGCGCTCAAATAGTGGTTTAACCCCACCTATGGGGTATCAGCGTACTCAGGACTAATTGCACAATAAATTTTGGGGTCCTTTTATCCTTTGGAAAATAAAAATTGGGATGAAAAGATAATTTTTGTGGAAAAAATATGATTTTTTAATTTACGGCTCTACGTTATAACCTTCTGTGAAGCGCTTGGGGGTTAAAAGCTCTCACAACACATTTAGATAAGTTCCTTGGGGGTCTAGTTTCCAAAATGGGGTCACTTGTGGGGGGTTTCCACTGTTTAGGCACACAGGGACTCTCCAAATGCGACATGGCGTCCAATCTCAATTCCAGCCAAAAAAGTCAAATGGCGCTGCTTCCCTTCCGAGCTCTGCCATGCGCCCAAATAGTGGTTTACCCCCACATATGGGGTATCAGCGTACTCAGGACTAATTGCCCAATAACTTTTGGGGTCCTTTTATCCTTTGGAAAATAATAATTGGGATGAAAAGATCATTTTTGTGGAAAAAATATGATTTTTTTAATTTTACGGCTCTACGTTATAACCTTCTGTGAAGCCCTTGGGGTTAAAAGCTCTCACAACACATTTAGATGAGTTCCTTGAGGGGTCCGGTTTCCAAAATGGGGTCACTTGTGGGGGGTTTCCACTGTTTAGGCACACAGGGACTCTCCAAATGCGACATGGCATCCAATCTCAATTCCAGCCAAAAAAGTCAAATGGCGCTGCTTCCATTCCGAGCTCTGCCATGCGCCCAAATAGTGGTTTACCCCCACACATGGTATATCGGTGTACTCTGGAGAAATTGTACAACAAATATTGTGGTTCATTTTCTCCTGATACCCTTGACAAAATTTAAAAAAATTGTGTCGAAAGAAAAATTTTGGGAAAAAAAGTTAAATGTTCATTTTTTCCTTCCACATTGCTTCAATTCTTGTGAAGTACCTAAAGGGTTAATAAACTTCTTGAATGTGGCTTTGAACACGTTGAGGGGTGCAGTTTTTAGAATGGTGTCACTTTTGGGTATTTTCTGTCATATTAACCCCTCAAATTCACTTCAAATGTGAGGTGGTCCCTAAAAAAATGGTTTTGTAAATTTTGTTGGAAAAATGAGAAATTGCTGGTCAACTTTTAACACTTATAACTTCGTAACAAAAAAAAATTTTGGTTCCAAAATTGTGCTGATGTAAAGTAGACATGTGGGAAATGTTATTTATTAACTAATTTTTGTGACATATCTCTCTGATTTAATGGCATAAAAATTAAAAGTTTGAAAATTGCAAAATTTTCAAATTTTTGCCATATTTCCATTTTTTTCATAAAAAAAAACGCAAGTTATATTGAAGAAATTTTACCACTATCATGAAGTACAATATGTCACGAGAAAACAATCTCAGAATCGCCAAGATCCGTAGAAGCGTTCCAGAGTTATAACCTCATAAAGAGACAGTGGTCAGAATTCTAAAAATTGGCCTGGTCTTTAACCTACAAAATGGCTTGGTCATTAAGGGGTTAATGAAATAAAAGAGACAACGCAGTTTTCATTAATTTTATTACACGCTCATCCTGCGACGCCATCGATCTCCTGGAAAAAAAGAAAAAAAACAAACCAACAGTATACCACCTGTCCGACGCAGTCCATAGTAATGAGTGTCCCACGACGATCCAGCTCTGCTACATCGGAATGTCAGGCAGAGCCTGTCATCCCGGCGCAGCACAGCTGCTTACCAGCTTCCCGGCGGTGATGTCATCGGACTGCTTTACGGCCGCGATTACCCAGCAGCACGTGCAGTTATCGCGAGAAACTGCACATGACCTCCAGGGAGAAGATAATGGCGGCCATCAAGCAGTCCAGGACGTGACCACCGGGAATCTTCTGCCAGGTAAGTGCCGCTGACTCCTGACAGACCCGACCGACGGACACTGACAGTGACAGGAACATTCCGATTCCGGTATCCGATATGACAAAAATATCAGAACTCGGAATCGGAATTCCGATACAGCAAATATCGCTGATACCCGATATTTGCAGTATCGGAATGCTCAACACTAGCTATGACAGATATTTACGGCTGTCACTTAGAAAATAAAATGATTTAAGAAAACAGCTGAATAGCATATGATTCAAAGGGTAATGTTTTCATTGTTTTTTTACCTAATTTTTGGAAGAGGGTTTGAAACGTTTCTGCATTTCATACAGTGACTTTCTATCAGGGCTAATTCTAGCTTTCCTGCTGCCTGATGCGAAAATCGAAACAGTGTCACCCTATAACTCACCTTTATCTAACTGAAATTAAACATTTCTGTAGGGCGTACTGTATTATGATTAAGGATTATTTTTATTGTTTTTTTTGGTTGTTTGCTGAGCTCTTTACTGTTTTTTTACTATGCTTTTCAGTGCTTTTATGTTAGAGTTTTCTGAACTTTTTTAAACTCCATTGAAGACCGAAGAAACTACTAGCAGTTTTTGATCCGTCTTCCAGGCATCTTTTGAGCATTCACATTTTGAGCATCTTCAGAGTGACAGTGTGTCTGTGTATTTACACAGACATACAATCAGGAATGAAATGGACACGCCTGTGGGAAAACATTTCTCTGGAACTGGACATTGTATGACAGACTTAAAAGTCTTAATACTAAAAGGTCATTTTAAGGATGACAGGGAGAGAAAAATTTGGGAATTCAAACTTATAAGGATGTTCAATACTTTGACACTAGGACTCAATTTAACACCTGGATTTATGACTCACTACATGGACACAGTTCACACTTCCAGCAGAAGGACTGCAGACAACTAAGAAGATCATTCCCATTGCCTCTCCATTTGTAAGAAAATGCTAATTCGACTTCCTTGGCTTATCTTTATGAGGCATCACACCTCTCACCTAATGAACAAATGTCCTACTGTAGTATACCTTAAATGTTGTGTTTTTTCTTTATTAATCTATTTGTAATCTTGCCTGAAGAAGGAGCCCCTGTGCTCTGAAAGCTTGCAAACATATAATTTTCTGGTTAGCCAATAAAGGTATCACTCTAAAGGGTATGCCACACTAAACAACATCGCTAACGGGATCGCTAAAAAATGTCACTATTTAGCGATCCCGTTAGCGATGTTGTTGTGTGCGGCATCTACCAGCGACGAGGCCCCTGCTGTGATCTCGTTCATCACAGCGATCGTTCCGGACCCTATTTTCGTTGCTGGCGCCCCGCTGGTAAGTATCTAATCGCTGAGTGTGGCACCTTTTTTTAGCGATTTAGCGGTACTTTTGTACCGCTAAAGTCGTTAAGGAGATCGCTAACCGCGATAGCGTCCTAACGACATCGCTAAAATAGGTAGCTACTAGCGATATAGAAACAATCCCGCTAGCGATCTCATTAGTATGCGACGCTAACGAGATTGCTAGCGGGATTGTGTAGTGTGGCAGTACCTTAAGGCAGGGGTGGGCAATTAATTTTCCCGAGGGGCCACATGAGAGACCATGACTGTTGTGGAGGGCCGAACCAATAGCTTGAAATTAAGTTCTACTCAACTTATTAACTTATTAATATTGATTGCATCACTTAATATTGAGCAGAATTAAGTATGCTGACACCCCCTATATATATTTGAACCCCCCACAGCCCCTTATATACAGCATGAGCCTCACACAGCCTCCCTATATATACAGCATGAGCCCCACACAGCCTCCCTATATACTGCATGAGACCCACACAGCCTCCATATATATACTGCATGAGCGCCACACAGCCCCCCTATATATACTCATGAGCCCCACAGTCTCCCTATATACTGCATGAGCGCCACACAGCCTCCCTATATACTGCATGAGTGCCACACAGCCCCCCTATATACACTGCATGAGCCCCACAGCCTCCCTATATATACTGCAAAAGCGCCACACAGCCTTCCTATATACACTGCATGAGCGCCACACAGCCTCCCTATATATATATATATATATATATATATATATTGCATGAGCCCCACACGGCCTCCCTATATACTGCATGAGCCCCACACAGCCTTTCCATATACTGCATGAGTATACAGCCTTCCCATAGCCTCCCCATGTGCTGCACATCACCCCCATAGAATCCCCATGTGCTGTACGTCACCCCCATAGAATCCCCACGTTCACCCCTATAGAATCCCCATGTTCACCCCCATAGAATCCCCATGTTTACTTCCATAGAATTCCCATGTTCACCTCCATAGAATCCTCATGTTCACCCCATAGAATCCCCATGTTCACTTTCATAGAATCCACATGTTCACTCCCATAGAATCCCCATGTTCACTTCCATAGAATCCCCATGTTCACCCCCAAAGAATCCCCATGTTCACTTTCATAGAATCCACATGTTCACTCCCATAGAATTCCCATGTTCACCTTCATAGAATCCCCGTGTTCACCCCCAAAGAATCCCCATGTTTACCACATAGAATCCCCACGTTCACCTCCATAGAATCCCCACGTTCACCTCCATAGAATCCCCATGTTCACCTCCATAGAATCCCCACGTTCACCTCCATAGAATCCCCATGTTCACCCCATAGAATCCCCATGTTCACCCCATAGAATCCCCATATTCACCCCATAGAATCCCCATGTTCACTTCCATAGAATCCCCACGTTCACCTCCATAGAATCCCCACGTTCACCCCCATAGAATCCCCACGTTCACCTCCATAGAATCCCCATGTTCACTTCCATTGAATCCCCATGTTCATACACATGAAAAAAAAAATAACACCACATACTCACATCAGTCCCGTTCCCAGGCGCCCTGCTGCTGCTGTTGCTGTCTCCGATGCGCTGACTCACCGGTGGTACACAGCTGATGCGATGACATGACGTCATCACTTCAGCTGTTTCACACGCTGATTGGTGGAGGAAGTGGCCTGAGGCCCCTCCTCCACCAATGCTGACTGCGCCTAGAGCAGTGATTTTCAACCTGTTTTTGAGCCGCGGCAACTTTTTATACTTAGAAAATCCTGGGGCACACCACCAACCAAAATAGCACAAAATGACACTAAAACAGTCATATTATACATAGCGCGCATCAGGAAACACGCATTGCAACCCGCAACGTGTGAAAGCACCCTTATTGTACACGTCTCCTACCTACCGTATATACTCGTGTATAAGCCGACCCGTGTATAAGCCGACCCCCCTAATTTTGCCACAAAAACTGGGAAAACTTATTGACTCGTGTATAAGCCGGGTGTATAAACTGCCCTCCTGCTCTGTGCTGCCCCCGTCCTGCTCCTTGCTCCCCCATCCAGCTCTGTGCTCCCCCATTCTCCTCTGTACTCCCCCCCTCCTGCTCCGTCCTCCGCTGTGCTCCCCCATTCCTTCTCCGTCCTCCTGTGCCCCCCCTCGTCCTGCTCCATGCTCCTCTGTGCCCTCCATCCTCTCCCCCCTGTCCTGCTCGGTGCTCCTCTGTGCCCTCCATCCTCCCCCCGTCCTGCTCCGTGCTCATTGTCCTCCTCCATCCTCCCCCCGTCCTCCGTTCTCCCCCCGTCCTCCTCCATGCTTACCCCGTCCTCCCCCCGTCCTCCTCCATGCTTCCCCGTCCTCCTCCATGCTTCCCCCGTCCTCCTCCATGCTTCCCCCGTCCTCCGTTCTCCCCCCGGTCATCCTCCATGCTTCCCCCGTCCACCGTTCTCCCCCGGCCACGTTCTCCCCCCATGTCCTGCTCCATGCTTCCCCGTCCTCCGTTCTCCCCCCGTCCTCCTCCATGCTTCCCCATCCTCCGTTCTCCCCCGTCCTCCTCCATGCTTCCCCATCCTCCGTTCTCCCCCCGTCCTCTCCATGCTTCCTGTCCTCCGTTCCCCCCCGTCTGCTCATGCTTCCCCTCCTCCGTCTCCCCCCGTCCTCCTCTATGCTTCCTCCATCCACCGTTCTATCCCCCGTCAGCTCCGTGCTCCTTGTCCTCTCCTCCATCATACTCACCCCTCCTCGTGCCATCGCTGAGGGTCCCTGCAATCCTGCGTTCTCCCTGTCTTCCTGCAGCTCTCCGGCACTGAGCGGTGACGTAATACCGCTCATTAAGGCCATGAATATGGAAGCCACGCCCATGGGAGTGGCGTCGCGTCCATATTACATGACCTTAATGAGCGGGTATTACATCACCGCTCAGCGCTGGAGAGCTGCAGAGCCGGGGAGAACGCAGGATTGCAGGGACCCTCAGCGATGGCACGGGGAGGGGTGAGTATGATCCCAGCCACCGGCTCCTGGCACCATAGTTTGGGGAACTTTCCCCACGGCACACCCGACCATGTGTCGCGGCACACTAGTGTGCCGCAGAACACTGGTTGAAAATCACTGGGAGAGACAGCGAGTGGGCGGGCACGGTGCAGCCTGCAGACCTCAGGTTTTCAGCCCCACGGCTGTCTCGGTCCGCGGGCCGGACTGAGACAACAAGAGGGCCGGATGTGGCCCGCGGGCCGCACTTTGCCCAGGTCTGCTCTAAGGCCTCTTTCACACATCCGTTTTTTTGTGTCAGGCATAATCCGTCGAACACCTGAAGGGACGGATCCGGCGCTGAAATGAAAAAATTGATGCAACAGATCCGTTTTTTTGCTGGATCCGACCTGAACTTTTGAACCCGGAAAAAGAGGGTTTTGGATGTCCGGAGACAGTGGAAAATGTAGTAGTAGTAGTAGTAGTAGTAGTAGTATAGTCCCTGATTTCCAGAATCCGGATCAGACTTTTGACGGATTGCCCAAAAGACTGATCCAGTTCCATTGACTTCTATTATTTCCGGCCGCCTGATGCGCCGCTTCAGGCACTATCAGGCAGCTCCGGTAAACAAAAAAAACGTTGCATGCACCGTTTTGTCCGGCCGCCGGAATGTACATTTCCGCCGGATCCGGACAAAAACGGATACAACGCAATGACATCAGGCACGATCCGGCGCTAATGAAAGTCAATGGTAAAAAAAACGCATCCGGTACCGGATCCGTTTTTTTTGCAACACGACGGATCGTGCCTGAAGTAAAAAACGGATGTGTAAAAGCAGAATAAGAATACTCTTGCCATCATTGGACGGAAAAGTATTCACATCGACTATTATGGTGTGTAACTCAGGTATTGTCTGCCCACCAGGGGCCTCACTAGTAGAGAGGAGCAGATCAGGCAAAATTTGAATTTGCCTCTTTGCATGAATTTTCCCAGGTAATTCGATTCACGGTGAAGTTATTCTCTGCAAATTTATTGTCCCTTATTATGTTCTATGACAGTGCGCTCTCTCACGAGCTTTTATCAGAAGTAACGAGCTGGCAGGAGAACACACTGTCAATGCGCATTGTAAGAAGAATACATGGATTGCATAGACCAGCACTGTCCCCACAAGTATAAAGTATGATAATCCCACACAGTATAATGCCCCCTGTTATGTTTAGGTAGCTGAGGAGAAAAAGCAAAAACGGCAGTACACCAGAGAGGCTGGAACCTATTGGATTGCAGTAACCTGAACTAACCACACAACTAGAGGTAGCCATGGAGCGTTCCTACGTTGATCCTAGACGCCTTGTCACAGCCTGAGAGATAACTACACCTAAAGGCAGAAAGATGAAAGCTATCTGCCCCGGAGCAGATCCCCAAAGAAAATAGGAAGCCCCCAAACATATAATGGCGGTTAGACAAGAAGGAAGCACGGACACACAGAAAACAGAATGAGCAAATGCTGGGGCCCAATCTGTCTAGACAGAAAAGTACAGGAAAGAATTCTGACTGCAATCCAACAAAAAACCCTAAAAAATACCACCTCTTCTGATTGCAAAAACACCTGAGATCACACGATCTCCACCACCTAAATCAGATCTCTGGTGTAGCAAAACTAAGCTGCAGCCACTAAAAAAACAGGAAAAAGCAAATGAACAAATAACAGTGGCTGCAGATAAACTGAGAGGAGCACAGGGCCCAGGAGGGGACCCGGCTGACCTCCACAAAAGTGAAGAAAACAATGCAAAAATCAAGCACAAAAAGAAAAACAGAAAATATCTTATCTGAAAGCAGGAGATGCAGGCAAGACTCCAGCAGACTTCCAAATGAACCAGGAACCACAATTAAGACAAGAACAATTGGTCACCGGCGACCATCATGGGAGGGAACCTCCCTTATATCAGCCCAGTCAGTGATCCCAGATTGCCATTCCTCGCTGAAAGATTCAGTACTGTCTGTAACCACCAGAGGGAGCCTCTGCTCAGAAACCATCTCTAGCACATTCATAACAGTACCCCCCCTTTGAGGAGGGGTCACAGAACCCTCAATTGTGCAACCAGGCCGATCAGGATGAGCTCGGTGATAGGCACGGATCAGTCTCCTAGCATGGATGTCCGAAGCAAACACCCAAGAATTGTCCTCCTGACCATAACCTCTCCACTTAACCAAATACTGGAGTTTCTGTCTAGAAAAACGAGAATCCAATATTTTCTCAACCACATACTCCAGATTGCCCTCAACCAAAACAGGGTCAGGAGGCGCAGCCATAGGAACCACTGGCTCGACAAGCCTCTTCAATAAGGACTTGTGGAACGCGTTATGGATCTTAAATGTCCCTGGAAGAAGCAAACGGAAGGAAACAGGATTAAGAATCTCCATGATCTTATAAGGTCCAATGAACCTAGGCTTAAACTTTGGAGATGCAACCCACATAGGGATATTTCTTGAGGACAACCAAACCAAGTCCCCCACTTTAAACCGAAGACCATCAGTCCTATGCCGGTTGGCAAACCGTTGGGCCTTCTCCTGAGAGAGAGACAACCTCTCCACTACCTGGTCCCAAATCTGCTGCATTCGCTCCACAACAGAGTCAACACCCGGACAGACAGAAGCCTCCGCCTGTCCTGAAGAAAATCGAGGGTGAAACCCAGAATTGCAGAAAAATGGAGACATCAAGGTGGCAGAGCTAGCCCTATTATTAAGAGCAAACTCAGCCAAAGGCAAAAAAGAGACCCAGTCATCTTGATCAGCAGACACAAAACATCTCAAATAAGTCTCCAAGGTCTGGTTTGTTCTCTCGGTTTGTCCATTGGTCTGAGGATAAAATGTAGAGGAGAAAGATAATTGAACACCAAGTTTAGAACAAAATGTCCTTCAAAATCTGGAAACAAACTGGACTCCTCTGTCAGACACAATGTTCTCCGAAATGCCATGTAACCGAACCACGTGCTGAAGGAACAAAGGCACCAATTCGGAGGAGGAAGGTAACTTAGGTAATGGCACAAGAAGTACCATCTTGGAAAACCTATCACAGATTACCCAGATAACAGTCATTCTCTGAGAAACAGGGAGGTCGGAAATAAAATCCATAGAGATATGGGTCCATGGCCTCTTGGGCACAGGTAATGGCATTAACAAACCACTAGAGCGAGAGCAAGGCTTGGAACGAGAGCAAGTCCCACAGGACTGCACAAATTCCCTGACGTCACGAGACAAAGTAGGCCACCAAAAGGACCGACTCACCAAGTCTCTGGTACCAAAAATCCCGGGATGACCAGTCAACGCGGAACAATGAATCTCAGACATCACACTCTTCTTCCACTGGTCTGGGACAAACAATTTCCCAATAGGGCAGCGCTCAGGTTTATCCTCCTGACACCCTTCCAGAGCTAGTCTCAAATTGGGCGAGATGGCAGAAAGTACTACATCCTCTTTCAAAATAACAGCAGGATCAGATAACTCAGGAGAGTCCGCAAAGAAACTCCTCGAGAGGGCATCCACCTTAACATTCTTAGTGCCAGGAAGAAAAGAAACCACAAAATTAAAAGGTGTGAAAAACAAGGCCCACCTGGCCTGTCTAGGATTAAGTAGCTTGGCTGATTCGAGATAAACCAGGTTTTATGGTCCGTGAGGACCACCACCTGATGTTTGGCTCCTTCCAGCCAATGTCTCCACTCTTCAAAGGCTCACTTCATGGCCAATAACTCCCGATTACCCACGTCTAGTGTTGAGCGATACTGCTCGATATCTAAAAATATCGGATCGGAATGGTATCGCCGATATCACTAAATATCGGCGATATCCGATTCCGATACCGGAAGTCCCATATAAGTCTATGGGAACAAAATATCGCAACTAAAAAAAAACCTTTATTTCCTTGTAAACACTAAATATACACACATAGAATACATATATATATATATTTATAATATATACATGTCATTGTGACATATATATATATTATACATATATGTATAGTTTATACACTTCTACATAGTAAAATATCCTCTGATTCAATTGCCGGGTAAAGCCGGCTTCT
Source organism: Oophaga sylvatica (assembly GCA_033576555.1). Lineage (NCBI taxonomy): Eukaryota > Metazoa > Chordata > Amphibia > Anura > Dendrobatidae > Oophaga > Oophaga sylvatica. The sequence continues at coordinate 421,731,374 of JARQOD010000004.1, read as the reverse complement.
GTGAAAAGACAGAAGCACCCGACATGAAATGACACTTGGTGTACATAGGGTTAACCATGTCTTTTCATGTCGTTTGCAATCTGATTTGCACAAACAATTACATCAGTCTATGTGTGCAAAATTTCACACCTGTAGGGGTTAATTAAAGGTGTAAATTCTTGTAAAAAAACGGACTTTTTTGCTACGAATTTACACCTTTAATTAACCCTACAGGTGTGAAATTTTGCACACATAGACTGATGTAATTGTTTGTGCAAATCAGATAGCAAAGGACATGAAAGACATGGTTAACCCTATGTACACCAAGTGTCATTTCATGTCGGGTTCTGCATTTTCACAAAAGCCGTCAATTGATTAGCGGCTATTATACTATGTAGAAGTGTATGAACTATAAATATATAATATATATGTGTCACAAATTCAATGACATGTAAAATATATATATATATATATGAGGTGTAAAATTGTTTAAAAAAAATGGTGGGCTCCCGCCCTATTTTCGCAACCAGACAGACAAAGCCAGCGAATGGGGCAGATAATAATAGCCCAGAGAGGGACCATTATTTTTGGCCCCCCCTGGCTACTAACATCTGCCCCCAGACACCCCAGAAAAGACAAATCTATAATTAGATTCGCCCTTTCTGGCACTTTGCCCGTCTATTCCCATTGCCCTGTAGCGGTGGCGAATGGGTTAATATGGGGTTAAAGCCACATTGCAATTGAAAGGTGACCTTAAGCCAGGTTAATAATTGAGAGCTGTCAATTAGACAACTATCAATTATTAATCCTATTGCATGAAATAAAAATAAAACACACACACTTTAATTAAAAATCATTTTAATGAAATAAAGACACATGTTTTTGACCATCTTTTATTTGACTGCAAAAACCATTTCCTGTAATAAAAATAAAATAAAAAAGCAAAATTATTCTTACCTATCCCATGCACAGTCAGGTCCCACGGTGTAATCCTTCAGAAAGGGTTAATGTTTACTGCAGGGACCGCAGCTAATGCTGCAGCCTCACAGTAAACCCCCAAATGAATGAGTTCCTCTCCTGGCTGACAGGAGAGGAAGTGGAAAGCTTAATTGATTGCTTTCCACTTTCACTTCAGGTCAGCCAGGGACACAATCAGTGACGTCAGAGGGAACTGATTAACAAAAATAGGGGTTCCCTTCGAATAAAAAATGGCGTGGGTCCCCCCTATTTTTGTTAACCAGCCAGATGAAGCAGACCGCTGAGGCCTGGATTTTCAGGCTGTTAAGGAGCCAAGATCCATGGACCTTGCCAGCCTGATAATACCAGGCCACAGCAGTCTGCATATCTTGGCTGATTAACAAAAATAGGGGATCCCCTCGAAAAAAATTGGCGTGGGGTCCCCCCTATTTTTTTAACCAGCCAGATGAAGCAGACCGCTGAGGCCTGGATTTTCAGGCTGTTAAGGAGCCAAGATCCATGGACCTTGCCAGCCTGATAATACCAGGCCACAGCAGTCTGCATATCTTGGCTGATTAACAAAAATAGGGATCCCTCGAAAAAAATGGCGTGGGTCCCCCCTATTTTTGTTAACCAGCCAGATGAAGCAGACCGCTGAGGCCTGGTTTTCAGGCTGGTAAGGATCCAATATCCATGGACCTTGCAAGCCTGATAATACCAGGCCACAGCAGTCTGCTTAGCTTGGCTGGTTAACAAAAATAGGGGATCCCCTCGAAAAAAAAAACGGCGTAGGGGTCCCCCTATTTTGTTAACCAGCCAAGTAAAATGCAGACTGCTGCGGCCTGGTATTAAAAGACTGTCAAGGCCCATGGATTTTGGCCCTCAACAGCCTGATAATACCAGGCTACAGCAGCCCCACATTTGGCGCATCAAAAGATGTGCCAATTGTGGCACTTTACCCGGCTCTTCCCACTGCCCTGTAGCGGTGGCAAGTGGGGTAATAAGGGGTTAATGTCACCGTTGATTGCACGGTGACATAAGCCCGGTTAATAATGGAGAGGTGTCAATAAGACACCGATCCATTATTAATCCCAAAGTTATTAAATGTATAAAAAAAGACAAAGCAAGAAAAAAGTATTTTAATGAAATAAAAGAGACAACACAGTTTTCATTAATTTTATTATACACTCATTCCTGCGACGCCATCGATCTCCTGTAAAAAAAGAAAAAAAACAAACCAACAGTATACCACCTGTCCGACCAGTCCATAGTAACGACAGTCCCACGACGATCCAGCTCTGCTACATCGCAATGACAGGCAGAGCCTGTCATCGCGACGCAGCACAGCTGATTACCTGCTTCCCCGGCGGTGACGTCATCGGACTGACTGCTTTACGGCCGGGATTACCCAGCAGTCACTGCAGTTATCGCGAGAAACTGCATGTGACCGCCGGGGAAAGATGATGGCGGCCATGAAGCAGTCCAGCCCGTGACCGCCGGAGATCTTCTGCCAGGTAAGTGCCGCTGACTCCTGACAGACCCGACCGACGGACACTGACAGTGACAGTGACAATCCCGATTCCGGTATCCGATAAGACGAAAATATCGGAACTAAGTATCGAAAGGCCGATAGAGCTAATATCGGCCGATACCCGATACTTGCGGTATCGTATCGCTCAACACTACCCACGTCATAATTACGTTCAGTTGGAGAAAATTTTCGAGAGAAAAAGGCACAAGGGTTACTCTTAGAGGTCTCTGGATCTCTTTGGGACAAAACGGCACCTGCCCCAATTTCAGAGGCATCAACCTCCACCTGAAACGGTAGAGAAACATCAGGCTGCCGTAGAACAGGAGCAGACATGAATCTCTGCTTAAGTTCCTGAAACACAGAAACTGCCTCAGGAGGCCAATTCACCACATCAGAACCCTTTTTGGTCAAATCATCAATGGTTTAACAATACCGGAGAAATTACCAATAAATTTACGATAAAAATTGGCAAAACCCAAAAATCTCTGAAGAGCCTTTAATGAAGTAGGTTGGACCCAATCACAGATGGCCTGAACCTTGACCGGGTCCATTTCAATAACAGACGGAGACAAAATGAATCCCAGAAATGAGACCTTCTGTACGCCAAAAAGACACTTTGATCCGTTCACATACAGTGCATTCTCTCTCAAAATCTGGAACACAGTCCGAACATGTTTCACATGAGAGTCCCAGTCATTGGAAAAAATCAAGATATCATCCAAATAAACAATCAGAAATTTATCCACAAAATCCCTGAAAATATCATTCATGAAGGATTGGAAGACGGAAGGAGCATTAGTGAGCCCAAAGGGCATCACTAGGTACTCAAAATGCCCCTCTGGGGTATTAAACGACATCTTCCATTCATCCCCGTGCTTAATGCGAATAAGGTTATATCGCCCCCCTGAGGTCAAGCTTGGTAAACCAACTAGCACTTTTCACTCTGGAAAACAGGTCAGAAATCAAGGGTAACGGATATTGATACTTCACAGTAATCTTATTCAAGAGACGATAATCAATACACGGCCTCAATGAACCATCCTTTTTGGCCACAAAGAAAAAACCGGCGCCAAGGGTGAAGAGGATGGTCTGATATGACCCTTCTCCAATGACTCCTTGATATAAGATCGCATAGCATCGTGTTCAGGTACAGACAAGTTAAAAAGGCGACCTTTAGGAAATTTACCACCAGGCACTAATTCAATAGCGCAATCATAGCTCCTGTGAGGGGGCAAGGATGCAGATTTACTTTCACTAAATATATCCGAAAAATCAGTCAAAAAGTCAGGAACATCCTGAGACTGGGGAGAGGCAAAAAAGACAGGAGTGTCGCATTAACACATTGGCAGCCCCAAATGGTAACAGACACAGATTTCCAATCCAAAACAGGATTATGAGACTGTAACCAAGGGAAACCTAGTACAATAATGTCATGCAGATTATGCAGCACCAGAAATTTGCAACTTTCCTGATGATCTGGTTCAACCCTCATTATCACCTGAGTAGAAAACTGGGGTTTATTCTCCGCCAAAGGGGTAGATTCAATGCCCAGTAGGGGAATAGACTTTCGCAGGGGTATCATGGGAAACCCACAACATTTGGCAAAGTCAAAATCCATCAGGTTAATAGCTGCTCCTGAATCAACAAAGCCTGAGCAGAAAATGTGGACAGGAGCAAATCAGGGTAACAGTCAACAGAAATTTAGTCTGAACACTACCCAAGACAACTGAGCGTGCAAAACGTCTTCCCCGCTTAGGGCAGACGGAAATAGCATGAGAGACGTCACCACAGTAGAAACATAACCCATTGCGCTTTCGAAACTCATGACGCTGTGCCCCAGAAATCACTCATCACACTGCATGGGCCCAGGATCTGGCTCACAAGGTAACACCATCTCACTCATACCTCCGCGCTCACGCAAACGTCTGTCAATTTGAATAGCCAATGACATAGAATCATTGAGACCAGAGGGAACAGGGAATCCCACCACAACATCCTTTACATTCTCTGACAGCCCCTTCCAAAAAAGGGCTGCCAAAGCATCATCATTCCATTTGGTCAGGACTGCCCACTTTTGGAATTTCTACAGTACAACTCAGCGTCTTCAAGACCCTGATTTAATGCCAACAAGGTTTTTTCAGCTTGATCAGTGACATTAGGTTCATCGTACAATAACCCCAGAGCCATAAAAAATACATCAATATCATTCAAAACAGGATCCCCAGATGTCAGGAAAAAAGCCCAATCCTGAGGGTCGCCGCGCAGGAGAGAGATGACAATTTGAACCTGCTGTGCTGCGCTCCCCGAGGACTTAGGTTTTAAGGTAAAAAACAACTTACAGTTATTTTTGAAATTCAGAAATTTAGCCCGATCCCCAAAAACACATCTGGCATGGGAATCCTAGGTTCCACAACTTGCAACCTAGCAAGATAGGTAGCAATACTCCGAACCTCAGTGGCAAGCTGATCCACACGGCCAGACAACTGTGCAAACTCCATTGAGAGAAAAAAAATCCTCCTCAGCACCCAGAGAAAAAGAGGGAAAAAAATGCAACAAACAGAAAAAAAATAAATAAATCTCTGACAACTCTGACAACTTTTTTTTCTTTCCACACTATTTTTCCCTTCTGTGAGTACCATATAATTTTAAGTTTGGCCGGTGTTACTGTTATGTTTAGTTAGCTGAGGAGAAAAAGCAAAAACGGCAATACACCAGAGAGGCTGGAACCTATTGGATTGCAGTAACCTGAACTAACCACACAACTAGAGGTAGCCGTGGAGCGTTCCTACGTTGATCCTAGACGCCTCGTCACAGCCTGAGAGATAACTACACCTAAAGGCAGAAAGATGAAAGCTATCTGCCCGGAGCAGATCCCCAAAGAAAATAGGAAGCCCCCAAACATATAATGGCGGTTAGACAAGAAGAAAGCACGGACACAGACAGAAAATAGAATGAGCAAACGCTGGGGCCCAATCTGTCTAGACAGAAAAGTACAGGAAAGAATTCTGACTGCAATCCAACAAAAAACCCTAAAAAATACCAACTCTTCTGATTGCAAAAACACCTGAGATCACACGATCTCCACCACCTAAATCAGATCTCTGGTGTAACAAAACTAAGCAGCAGCCACTAAAAAAACAGGAAAAAGCAAATGAACAAATAACAGTGGCTACAGATAAACTGAGAGGAGCACAGGCCCCAGGAGGGGACCCGGCTGACCTCCACAAAAGTGCAGAAAACAATGCAAAAGCAAGCACAAAAAGAAAAACAGAAAATATCTTATCTGAAAGCAGAAGATGCAGGCAAGACTCCAGCAGACTTCCAAATGAACCAGGAACCACAATTGAGACAAGAACAATTGATCACCGGCGACCATCATGGGAGGGAACCTCCCTTATATCAGTCCAGTCAGTGATCCCAGATTGCCATTCCTCGCTGAAAGGTTCATTACTGTCTGCAACCACTAGAGGGAGCCTCTGCTCAGAAACCATTTCTAGCACATTCATAACAGCCCCCATAATCACCGATACAGTATAATGACTAGAGATGAGCAAATATTTCAATATTTGGTTCTGTTCATGATCGCTGAATTTGCAATATTCGCCGATTTAATCCCAGAATATAGCCGAACATACACAGCACAAAATTCGGTGTTTCCCACGTTGTATGACAGCATGGGAAGCACCAACGTAGTGCTTCTGATCGGCAGTGAAATCATCCCCGCCGGTCAGAGAGCCGCGGTTCCAACGCTGTCAATTTCTCATCGTGATGTGCGGTGAAGTTATTGAGCTTGAATTGCGGTGACCTCAACAGTGACATTTTCCCATGGTGCTGAGGTGATATTCTTGGCCCTTTACCAGCCTGAGAATACCAGCCGCCAGCTGTCTGCTTTAGCAAGGCTGATTGTCAAAAATTGGGGGGGAACCTCATGCCGTTTTTTAAAATTATTTTAATAATTAAAAAGCACGGTGTGGGGACCACTCTATTCTTGTTAACCAGCCTTGCTGAAGCTGACAGCTGAGGGTTGCAGCCCCCAACTGTGAGTTTTGCCAGACTGGTTATCAAAAATACAGGGGAACTCAAGCAAGCTTTTCTTTATTATTTATTTACAGTGCAAGAGCGGCTGATAAAGGCCGGCGTCACATTATCGTAGGATACGGGCGAGTGCCATGCGAGAAAACATCACATAGTACTTGGCCCAGTGTTAATCTATGGGACAGCTTACATCAGCGTTTATTTTCTCAGCCGAATTCGACGTGCATGTAAAATCGCAGCATACTGCGATTGTCACTGATTCTCAGCCGAGACTCACCAATGCAAGCCTATCGGAGCGAGAAAAAAATTGCACAGAACTCGGACTATGTAGGTGTTGTCTGACTTTTACTCACCGATGTCCTTTGAAAAGCCGGCAATTCATGTGCCGCGTACAGTAAAATCACACTGACAGGTTAGAATAGATAAAAAAGATAAATACACATAGAATACATAGATATATAGATGTCACTGGCACACACATATATATGCATAAATATTAGAAGAAAAGCAGGCAATTCATCTGCCGTGTACTGTAAAATCACTGCAAGAGCCGACAGGATAGAAGAGATGGATTACATACAGTAAATACACAAAGAATACCTAGTGTGATGCAGTGACCCATACTTCAGCTAGGGGGTGCTGTATGTGCTTCTCGGGATGTGCCTGGAGGCGTAATTGTGATGGTAAAACAGTGCCTGGCATTGTTGTGAATGGCCGGTATGTGTCGCAGAAGTCTTCTGCACTGTAAGCCAAGTAGTGTTGTTCTGGGACTTGTAGTCCACAAGAGTTTTGTTTACTTTACTAGGGAGGCTTACAGGGTTAGTCGGAGAGCTGGGCGGGATTGACTAACCACACCTACACCGTCTACTTGTGGTTGTGAGTTTGAGGACCTGCAGTGATGTCACGATCACGTGACCAGTCCATGTGATGTTACCTCACCTGTGGGTGTGGTTAGGGGGCTACCTTATGGAGCCTGTGTGGTTGGCAGGGGGAAACAGTGCTGGCTAGTCTGAGCCAGAGGAAGGAGATCTGTGAGATATCTCGGGAGAGGACGGTCTGCCAACCCTGAGTGAAACTGACCAGGGTCAGTGTGAACTTTATGGGATACCTCTGAGGATAAGAGGCATCCGGGAACCTGTGTGGCCGACACCAACAGGTAACGGACCCGAATCCTTGCTATGCTGACCGGGCTCAGTGAGAGACTGTGTTTATGCTATGGAGCCTGCGTGCTGAAGATGGCACAGCCTGAGAGAGCGGAGCTCTATCTACTATGGACATAAAGGATTCATCTGTCTGATGTAAGACTGTTTGCCTTGTGTTCCTGTGACATTGGTTTATGAAGAAAATAAACCACACAGATTGTTTTAAGTGAAAGATCGTTCCTGTGTGCCTGAATATCGCAGCCAAGTGAGTGTTCCCCAAACCCATTCAGTGAGCGCTGCACTACAGTAGATACAGATGTCTGTGACAAATACAATTAGTACAGTGTGTGTGCAGCTTACTGTTGTCCAAGAAATATCGTC